>OX346230.1:6378949-7578949 GCA_947049295.1 Ligdia adustata
AATTGGATGTTAGACAATGGTTAAACAAGGTTATGTGGTTAATAAGCTTAAAAGGATGGTTATCTTTAAACAAATAATAGCCGCGGATTCGTGTAAAGAAATTAGCCAAACATCTGTTCAATTGGCAGATCTAAATTTTTATGTAGTAAGACGGCAAGGTACATAATTATAAAATACTAGCTGGGCTCCGCAATGTTACTCGCGACTATCTAAATTTTTAAATTCTATTTAGCTAATGTAATTAGCTGCCGTCGAAAGAATTTTTGAAATCGACCAAGTACTTTTTTAATTTATTCGTAACATACAAAAATAATATTATGAAGTATAGACAACAGAACTACAATTATTTAGGTTTCGTTAGATACCCTGACGTCAGTATCTCTCAAAACATCATCACACTAGCCGAATATCTACAGGGGTTCCACAATTAATCGTAATAATATGGTCATTGTTACGATTGACTCTGATAAAAACTTTATGGGACAAGAAGAATTGTATTGACTTTTGCCAAGGGCATTGTAAAAAGAGCATTTATAAGAGTTCATGTTCATCTTTGTAATAACACAAACAAAAAGGGTTGTTTTTTATCCTATCGGTAATAAATAAAGTATTTTTTTCCAGTTATCTCTATGAGTAAATATATTTTAAGTGTATGGTAACGACTTAATTTTTATAACTATAAATGAAACCATAGCAAATATAATAAATAACGCAGAGGTGGCTTGGCGGGGAGCCGTCGACGCCGCGTACCCCAATTTCATGAGGGCTGAATGAGACCCCTTACCACCTGTCCCCTATCATGCCTTAAAGTAAAGTAAAGTAAAGTAATATTTATTGACCTTTAAATAACGTTCGTTACAGGCAAGTCTTATTACATTTGAATTAATATTACTTAAAAAATTTAACTTACAAATCTCATTTATTTATGATTACTTAATATTAGTTCTTAGTTTAATAGTTCTCATGACAAATATTTACATTATGATTGCTTTGTTTAATTGGTTGTCCTGGGGTGTAAAATGCAAGAGCTAAGAACCTAAGCTTTAAGATGGAAGTGTTAAAAGGTTTAACGCCGCTAGTAGCTCCCAGTGAACACGAAGCACACCTCTCTGCACTCATGTAGTTGCCAACACCAAGATTGCCTCTTCAGCGCCATCATGAGGCAGCTTTTAATGGGGGGGCCGTTTAGTGGGTAGCAAGTCACCACCCACCGTAGTTTTTGATAAGAGGCACAATTGGTGGGTGCTGTATCTTTTTCCACAGTCTAGTACTAAGCTATCAAATATTCATCTCAATAACCCAGAATTTTATGTTGCTTTATACTTAATGTTGACAATAGTTTTTATTTTTCACACTTACTTTTTTATACTTTTGTATTTATATATATAATGTATGTTTTCAAGATAACAAAAGTTGTAAAGACCTTGTCATTGTTGGTTGCGACCCCAATAATGCTTCAATAAAGGTTCGGCCCAGAGAAGTGTTTAAAAATAATATTATAATAACATTGATTAACTTTATTAATATGTCCATACATTACTCTTATCTATGTTATTATGACCCGTTCAATGCATTTTTCTTGTTGAATTACTACAAATTGTAGGTCATTTGATATTACAAGGGATAAAATATATTCTATATACAGGGGTAGGCACTCGAAATGTTACCAACTTTAAGTTGCTATAGCAAAAAAACTGTTTACAATATGGCGCCCATTTTTTCACAGTCGTAAGTCTATTGTATTGTTCCTAAACATACAGAAGCTCATTGTTTTTCGTCGCTGCTAAAAAAAGTTATTCAGATGGAATTCAAACGCCACATTTCCATTACTTTGTATTTGGCTGGAAAATTGCAACCAGCCATTGTTAATGCGCTACGACATTTACATCTGAATAAAATGTTTGTGTATCAGACCATAACGCGTTACAATGATACGGGTAGCATCAAAAAACGCCATGGAGGTGCACATCCAACAACAGCAACATCATCAGAAATGGTTCGAAAGGTAAAGGCTAGAATTGAACGAAATCCACGACAAAGCGCAGTTAAATTGGCGAAAAGTCTTAATGTATCTGCCCGGAGCATAGGACGCATATTAAAAAATAAACTACAACTGAAGATAAACCAGCAAATCTAGGACCTACCGTGAAAAGATTTTAAACGATGCTTTGTTACCTTGGGCACGTTAAAAATTCGGTAGAAACCATTGGACGTTTCATCATCCCACAAAGCCCGTGAAACCCAAATTTTTTTGCAAGAAAAAGTTCCGAGCTTCATTTCTTCGCAACAATGGCCACCATATTCGCCGGACTTAAACCCAATGGATTTTTCCATATGTTCAATTCTAGAGGCCAAATTGTCAGCAAAAAAATATAAGACAGTCGACGCATAAAGATTGCTCTTCGCCGAGAATGGAACAAAATATCAGCAGACCACATTCGTGCAGCGTGTGAAGCCTTCTCGGACAGACTCGATGCTGTTATCCGCGCTAAAGGTGGCCACATCGAACAATATTTTTTTCTTTTTAATTTTAAATGTTTTTTTTCTATATATTGAAGTTTATAAATAAAAAGAAACAAAATTGTCAAAATTACAGCATTTTGAATTGGTAACACTTCGAGTGCCGACCCCTGGTATAGGACGTATTTAAATGTCGTAAATTTCGATCTCAAAGTTATAAAACCACAACTCAAGTACATCTGGCCTCTATTGGCAAATTTAACGAAATCATATGACTTTATTATCTTTGTAGTGCGGTACTAGATAAGGGTAAAATATTCTTATGCGCGATATTTTTTTCCGGGAAAAAGTGGCTCGATCTCACGCATGATCGGGGTTTCAAATGATAAATAAATGGTTGTATGATAATATGCTAACACCAAGGGTAGAAAAAACTAAATATATTGCATTTGCAAAATAATTATGGAAAAATTCCATGCATTGACCTCGCCATTCAAAACCAGGTTTAACTAATTGTAATTGCCTGAAATTGTACTCAATCCCAAGTATCAAAACTTAGAAGTATCCACAAAAATATTAATTAGAGACTGCATATAATAGCGCTGGTTAAAAGACTCCGAAAACTTATTTTTGTGTCTAAACATCTTCGGGAAGTTGCAGATAGGAAATAATCTATACTTATAAAAAAGCTGTAACAGGTCGAATTTTGTAGAAATATTTTAAAAATTTGACTCAGGGCGAATGATGTATTAAGTGATAACTCAGAAATTCGTTTTTTGATTTCAAACATTATTTTTTTGTTACAAAATACTAACTGAAATTAATGTCACACCAGTTTAATTGATGGTCAATAGCTTTAATTCCTCATTTTACCTTCTCTTACAAGCAGGTTTCCTTATGATAAGGGATAAATAATATTATAGAGTTAAGAAGTGAGGGGAACGCGGGGAGCCGTTATAGGCAACGTGAAATTGACTAAGAGGCGGGAACTGGCCTCAATAGTCGAAGAAGAAATCCGATATTTTCCGATTTACATTTGACTCCCTTGGGTATTGAATTTCCAAATATTCTTTTTAAGTACACCCCTACACTATAATGAATACACCCAACAAAATTCTTGTCTTTAAGCTCAACAATTTAGGGTCTGCGTTGATTCCCAGCGTATATCAGTAAAGACTTCTACTTCTATATCAGAACTACTTCTTTTATACATATATCAAAGTACCTAGTGTAAGTGTAGACAAATATAGAAAGAAGACGTTTATTAAGAACGATATTATTGAACGTCATTACGCAGCTCACTCGTTTGACCCCAATTCTTTGTCGTGTGTTGCGACTCAATTTCGCACTTGAGGAAAAATCACTCCTTTGGGAAAAGATCTCGATATAGTCCCTTCACGGAAAAATTCACACTGTCAGCGATATTGCAACACATAAAAACTGATTCCGGAGCAATTTCCCTTTAAAACCGCCATAATTTAACGTTTTTATTATATAACGTTTTTAAATGTGGTCAATAAATCAGTATTATGTCATCAAAATCAGAGGAGTAACATGCATTTTGTTATAAACAAAAGATTATGATACGTTTATCATTTTTTTAAATCAGATTTTTATGATATTTTTGTGAAGAATTTGCGCAGTTGTTTCACAAATATTGTCGACGGGCAATCATTTTTTTTTATAAACCGTTCGATTATTTTTCCTTTCATTCAAGGTTGGATATAGGTCTAACTGTCACTCCAGAGTGGCAGTAGTTCTGGCTCATGAGTACTGAGGTTAAGTACACCCTTAATAGAAACCCCTAAATAAAGTTGTATACATTTTGAATAAGGTCGTACTCGTATGTTGT
This sequence comes from Ligdia adustata, assembly GCA_947049295.1. Taxonomy (NCBI): domain Eukaryota; kingdom Metazoa; phylum Arthropoda; class Insecta; order Lepidoptera; family Geometridae; genus Ligdia; species Ligdia adustata. The sequence continues at coordinate 6,383,262 of OX346230.1, forward strand.
TTATAATGTATTAAATATTTATATATATTTATATACATAATTTTAAACGTATCACTTAAGATATAACAAAAAGAAGGAGGTGCTAAGTTTGACTGCATTCTTTAGTGATGGGGTCCCGTCTGCCAACAGATAGACACCTGTAATATTTACAGAATATTTAGTTGTATACTCAAATTTATATATAAAAATTAATCGCCGAATTTGTTGCTAAGCGCAAATCTCGAGAGCAGCTGAATAGATTTTGCTAGTTCTTTTTTTAAGAATATTCCTTGGAGTATGAGGACAGTTCATAAGAAGAGTTATTTTTTTAATTTCCTGATAAGGTCCATAAACAACAATGTTGTATACTACCATACGATCGATTCGGATTAATATTTAAAAGTCATTTAGAACTTTAATACCATACCATAAAGTTTAAGTATTAATGGAGTGATTCCGGGAAAGCAAAACAATTGAGTGTTGTTACGAGTAGTATCGTATAAATATTAATAATGTTTGTCAATTTAATATTTATACGATGGTAACGTTACTCTTAAAGAATCGACTATTACGCGGTACAAAGTTCATAGGGTCAGCTAGTTAAAATTAAATAGTTAAATCAGAATAAAACATATATTAAAGGTGGCCTCCCAAACGTGATTTTTGCCATTATTTGCTCGATATTAATAACGATAACAGGTAGAATCTTGAGCTAATGTGGTATAGATAATGGTTCCGAACCCTTAGTAGACGAGCTCGACTCGCACTTGGTCATTTTATTTATGTTAAATGCTTGTACGTAGACCGATTTAATTTATTTTGTATTTTATTGTTTTTACCTAACATGGGGTCCCATCTCAATTTAATCAAAATCAGTCGTGTAGTGTATGTAATATCGAAGTAACTGAAAACTTCCGAAATTAAAGCCAACCGACTTTCACCGTCATTGGATTTTCTGGGAAAAAAATGTGAATCAAAACAACATGCCATTGAAGTATCGGCTTCTTGTGAATACGAATTGGTTTTTCGAGTTTTGATTACTTCACACCGACTTTCATTCCGATTATTCAAATTCATCTCAAAGTCCTCGAAACGAGTCTTTTTTCCTCTCCAAAATGATGAATCCTTTAAATCATAAAATTAAATACTTCCGCTGCCTTCAGCTGTGTAAATGGTTTTTTTAAACGTAAGTTGTAAAAAATATAACGAATCCATTAAATCAAAAACTTAAGTACTCTCGCTTCCTTTAATTAATTAAATAAATTAAAATTGTTTATTATTAACATTAGTTATAAAAATATAAATCGTTTTATAGGTATACCGAATCTACCTCATAAGGTATCAAGCGATTTGTGTTCAAACGCAAGCCTATTTCCTTCACTCTTTTGTATTTTTTCGTGTCGAGCATGCCATTGCATGATCAGAAACATCCTCCTTTTTGTGAAGTCAGTTGACAAGACCCACTAATAGCTTTACTTTTAGTATATTTATATGTAAGTAAATAACCAAACCATTAGCCAAACAAATGCCACAAAACCAACAGTCATGTCTAGACTTAACAAATTTTAATGTCAATGAAACAAGCCGGCAGACTCACTCTCTCTAATAGGTTTTGAAACCCTTTAGTTAAAAGCACTAAACTCCTCACCAGTATTCGTTGTTGTGACGGAATTAATGGACGTTTTATGCATTTTCATTCCTCAATGTAATTAATGTTGAAAAAGATTAATTGTTAAAACAGTTTAACAATCTAGAAATATGAAAATACTCTCTAAGTATTATTTTTTTACTGTGTGTTGACTTTGCAATGAAAATATATTCTGCAAATAAAAAAAGAGAGTACCGAATTCTCATTTAAAGCTGTGTTCCGTATGTATCTCGTAACGGTACAAAGTACTCATCGTATAAATAAACGAGCAAAAATAAATAAAGATGTAACATATTAAAGAAATCTATAAATAAAATAATTATTATTGACCAATATTTGTACTCAAAAGAACGAAATAACATATTGTTGTAGTTAATTATGAAGGCTTATTTGAACGACTTGTATGCCGTGGCATTAGCGACTTGTTAGGCTATGGTACAAAGCTATCGAAATGGGTGTTACATTGTTGTTTAAATTCTTAATAAGTTGTTAAAACTCTTTAAACAGTTTCAGGTAATCAATTTTCAGAAGTAAAGTAAAGGTTGAGTAGTAATATTTGGAATTGTGTACCGCGGGTTTAGAGACCAGGTGTGAAATCAAGCGTCGCATGAGTATAGGTAAAAGCGGTAGGAGTGTTTTTACAGTCTCTTGTTTCTTTCGGAATTTTCATGAGTCGAGTCATAGCATGTAAGCTATCAAGATGTTCGCATCATGCATTCACTCTTACCGCGAATAGATATTTCAAAACGTGTAATGGGTAATAAGTTTAATTGCGGTGACCTCTAAGTGCTCTTTTCGTGATTTTGTGATTGTTGTCTTTAGCCCGGACCTGGCGGACGCTTAGCGATCCCGACATACCGAGGACGTGCTTGGGCTTCATTTGCTTTGTTCCGAAGGGATAACTTGAAAAGTATTTAGTTCAGTGGTTGTGATTTAATGTGCCTGATGGGTTTTAATAGTTGGGACAAACTTTATGCTAGAAAGGGCACGCCTAGCGATTTGCTGACTATCCCTTTGGCTTAGTGTTTCAACTATGATTACTTTTGAGGAGTATTTTATCTTAACCTGGGGGTAAACTATTTGCAGCTTGGGTTTGCGTGTTCAAATTATTATTATCCGTGACTATAATTGTAACTGTTTAATGAAACTTTGTGACTGAATTGCTATGCAGACGTCTCGTCCCTTGTTAAACCAGTTTAGCATAATAGTCCAATGGCTACCTAACGGTGTCTTTACAACGTGCATTGGATTATTCTATCCCTGTCATTGTAGTGTAAGTTCCTGGCAGATTTGGGTCCTAGCCACTGAGATAGTTGTCCTTTTGTATTGAGGCAGCTATGAGGATTCCGCTTTCGTATTGGTTATCATAGTGATATCTGGGAACCGTCAAGTGGATCCACGCCAAGGCATCATCTAATGATAATCATGCGTACTATTGTTTAGAGTAGGAGGTAGGCGATATTGAGGCTAGTGGCCACGGCGCTGTCTCTGTTCTTAGGGCTTTAGGGACTTAAAGTAGATGGCTTGCCACCAGCATGTCAGGTTTGAGTAGCTAGGGATTTTCGGCCTAGGCAAGATATTGAGATGTGTTGTTGAGAGCGGGCCCAATAGGGATCTGACCACTCTCAACACACATCTCACTAGGTAGGTGTTCCGATAGGATGACTTCGCTCTGCTGAAAGTAGGATTTCATCCGCCTTAGCCACTATGGTTATTCTTATTCTTTTAAAACTGTCCTGATATTGATGTAAAGTCTTAATTTTGTTACTCGATTTTATTCCCCTTTTCTCAAGTAACTTCATTCCCTCATTCACAGACTAGAAAGACTGTGGTGAGCTTTGTTTTGTAATTAATTAATTAATTATGTCGCTTCAATACTTAACTTCATTCCCTCATGCACAGACTACCAAGACTGTGGTGATCTTTGTTTAGTAGTTTAACTATTTATATTACAATATTTTATCTGTGGGTTTAATATTTATCTTATCACTGTTGTAAGACAGTAGGTAACGAGGTTTAAGTTAAAGAATTATTATCTCCCCTTGTCTGTTTAATTTGTAGCGGGAGGGGCTCAGATCCATTGAACGAACTAGAGGTTGCCCATATCTGCTATTACAATCTGCCGTTGTATGAATATTAATCTTATCATTTTATTTTTTATAATTATTACATTTATGAAATTCGAAGCAACAGTATATCATACTTTGGTATAAAAGTTAATTTTATTTCATTTCCTTAAGGGTTGAGATTTGCATCGGTAGAGAAAACTAATTACTATTTATTATCTTGTTAACTCAAGGGTTGTTAGAATATGTAGGATGCTTTTATAGGAAAACCGGACTATTGGGATATAAAAAACTAGTTTCAAAATATTGTTAGGATTCCAACTAATCCACAACGTTACTTGGGGTTCTTACGATCACAATACTTGTGGGGTTCTTCACTAGACGATTACTGGCTGGATAATTTAAACCTTAGCTTTAAAATTAGACGGTGTTAGGAAAATGTAGCATAAAATAAACAGCTGCCTAGCATCATTATGCTAAGCAGGTAAACATATAGTTGTCATATACATCTAGACATAATATTTATAAAATTAGCATAATATTTAATTTATTTTAGGATAGGGCAATATTTGTATTTAGCTAGGGTATTTATTTACATTATATATTTACATGGTTTGGTAGGCTACAATCTTCCAAATATTATAGAAACCGGCGGAAAATTGGCACCGTAGCAAACTTCCCCGCAAAATGTGTTAATGTAATCTATCAATAAAATGCCCTAAAAAATGAAAAAACGACTTTTGATTATTGTAGGTGATATTATATATACTTAGAGTATTAGTAAAACGATTAAATAATACTCCAAGTTTATCAAGATTGGTTGGAAACAAAGACCTACACGAGAGCACCACTTAACTGACAAAGGAAAGAAAAAAGTAACTACTCGTAATTCGAGAGAGAAAAAACTAACTACTCTATAAAAAAAAGTAGATGCGTCGCCGACAAAATCTATGAAGTAGCCGATTCTTATTTTGAAATAAATATACTCTGTGCCTATATTAGTTCAGGCAATGGGAGGTTAGACTCGGACAATAGTTCCTGTCGCTAAAACTTTTCAGTCTGATAGAATAATATTACTAGATTACGGTTGACGCCACCCAAAATCCCAACATCATTTTACTATTGAGTATTGAATTCAGACATTTAATTTAAACTGCTAAATAAATATGTTTTATATTTTGTCGATCGTGATCTAATACGTTATTTCATCATACTGCAAAGTTTCTGCGAAATAGAAATTGCTGAAAATTTCCCCATCACAGTGCTAAAAAGAGTATATGACAATAAGTAGGCTTTGTTGTTGGGTACCTCATCAAATAGCATTCGATTCAATAATAATTCTATTCTAGTCACATTATTTATAGGTAACCTATTTTGGTTATAGAAATCTCCCGCCAAGATTTGCGGACAATGCCCTGACAATTGAGATTCCGATATCCTTTTTTTATTAAACTTTACGATTTCCTCCCACGCTCCACCAAAAGACGTAATGAAGATTTTTGCTCTCACTACAACATTTTTACTGTAGCATTATGAAAGAATGATCAACAATAAACAACAAGGAAAGTAAACTTATTAACTGTACAACCTATTTTATTATTATTGTGAAATTTATATAATTGACTTATTTCTTTCCGATGCCCAACAATAAAGAGGGTTCCAACCAAAAAGTTTTTATCAAAAAGTATAAGTGCTCTTAAGACCAAATGTACATCCCCCGATAAGTGTAGGACATTTTTAGTTTTTTCCGAAATGTGAATAAATTGAAACTCTAAACTTTTTATTTAGATAAGTAATTCGTCAAAATAACTTAAAATTACTTAGGTATTTGCACCTCGCTAATTGCCGTGATAAGAAGTGGCTAAAATTGATTTCAAAACACCCGACTACAAAAATGTAGTCCCACATATCTTAACAAGTGAAATTGCTTGATGCAGATAGTATAGTCTATAACCATCTGCAGGTAAAGAAAAATCTATTGACACCACTCACATAAAAATACAACCATACGTAAAGGCTGTAGGGCGTACACAAATAAATATATATACACACATGCATACATACATACACCAGAAAATAATACCCATTATTCTTTCGCAGTCAGGTAAAATAGATAATTTGTTCGAAATAATACTTCATAATAATGCTAGGCGATTTTTTATGTTCTTAGTTAAGCGTTATTAAACTTTTTGGAGGTCATTATTTATCAGTAAACAAGGCACTAAATTGAATGCATGCATCATTTCAATCTGATCTACAAAAATAATTGATAAATTTTATATCTTTATAAAATTGAGATTGAAAATTGAGAAGGCTTATGCGTCCAATTCTGCGCCTTCAGGAACTCACAGCTTTAGCACAATTAGCATAATTACGAGTATAATGACCATTTCCCCTTTACGGCAGTTGCTTCTAGCATGGTAATGAAATCGAATCCTCAGTGGCATGGTATAGTATAGACGATACAAATGGACAATTAAACTTAAACGCTGTCTCATGTTAATGAAATTATATCCAATACAGTGGCAACATTCGAGGAAATGTTACGAATTGGACTGAAGGTCTCGGTTCTAGGAATATATAATAATTATTCCGAGTCATTGTTTCGTGTTGCGTTTTAAAACAGCGTAACTTTATTTCTAGTCATAAGAAGAAACAATGTTTTTTTAGTTAAAATAATGTATTTTCCTTCCTGTTTCTACCTTATAAATAATAAATGATGGTGCAAATAAAAAAGTTAGTGAGCTAATTTTATTTAAAACTAGCTGCGTCCCTCAGATTTATCCGCAGAAATCTTACTATCTGACTGAAAATACATATTTCTTAACTCAGTTTATTAAAAGTGTCGAGTTTTTTTTTTTATTGTTTTTTTATTGTAAAATAGATGTTTTCTTTCCCAAATTATAGTTTTATAAAATTTCATATCATAGTTATTATTTCATTTTAAGTTAATAGTATTTTCAATTAAACCAATGGTTTTTCATCCCACCATCTCGGAATGAGTATTTTTAATATTCGATATCTGAGTGCAAAAGCCGTTTTTATCCGCTAGAAGATTTGAGTTTAGAATATCGTGTGCACTAAGTTTGTGAAGACTAGGAACCTTTTTGCTGTACTTTTTTTTTAAACTTGTTTTGCGCGCTATTATCTTTTCACGTCATATTGTTACAACCTTATGTTAAAAATAAGTGAAAAAACTAAAATAAGTGATTCGAATTTTTAATTTTTCGTATGCAGTCGTTTCCTCGCTGAAGTGGGATGAAAACTTACGTGTTGCACTCGACTGCAAAGATTTTTTACCTTGTGCTCTTTTAATTTCCTCGCTAACGCTCAGCATTCTAATTTTAGAATCTTTCGCTTGCTCGGTCATCAAAAGTGAGCACGCGGTTAAAAAGCAAAATAACAAATAACTATTATTATTTTAATTTATATTCTTACAGTTCTATCCTGAAAGCATCGCCACCAGGTCAGTAGAATACCTTTATATCGGTTAAATCTGACAACAATGCGATGAAACCATTGAATTCCGATCAAGCCGGAAGGTGTTCCCAGAAGACCTACTTCAATAGCCCTTATCGAGTTACTTTACACTTCACTTATTACGGTGGGTTTCTTTCAAAAGTTTGACGCTAGTTTCCGAGGACTGGTTCAATAGCTTATTATTGTGAATCCTTTTTTTAATGGTTTTTAATATTCTTACTGTTGAATGGATTATGGGAAGTTAAGTGATGTCGACTTTAGTAAACTAAACCGAAAAAAAGAGGAGGTTAATTTTCAATTCGACTGCATTTTTAAAAAAATCTGAGACATCGAGCAATCTCCTTAGTTTACTCGATGACTCAGAGGTGCTTATACCAATGTAGAAAATAGATTTTGTTTATTTGAGTACGTATATTTTCGAATTAATCCCATATAATTAATATCAGTCCAGCAATTTAGTTTGTAAATTAAAATACGAAACTGTCAAGATTTCTGCCAAAATCGAAATCAGTTTTTTTTATTCTATTGACTATCACCATGTCTAGTCATGTAGTGTTATTCAAAAATTAGTTCATGCAAACGGCTTCTCACTCACGGCATTATATTCTTTAAAACATTTTTAATAACGACGAATACTTGTTAAAAACTTTTAGCGATTTATTTTTGTAAGCATTCACTAAAATGGTTCATCTAAATTTTAAATCCCTTCGCCATTTCTCATCAGATTGTTCAACCCTTGCGAGATTGCCAAAACAATGAAGAATTTACCATCATACGCTCGGTTTCACAGCAAACGCCGAAAAAGAAACGTTTTAACAAGCAGCGGTTTACACAAAAAAATCTGTGCCCGGCGTGATATATGGAACACATCGTTTTACGTCTATAAGGACAGTTTTTTTGTTTAATTTATTTATAAACACGAGTTAAAAAAATTACTAATTTAAATTTAACAGGTTCATATAATATTTTTCAGTTACTTTAAGTAATTAAGTAATAAGAAAATTCTTAAACTTTTCAAATAATAATAACTTTGCTTTGCTTTGTCAGAGTAACCGCATAGAACATACGCAAAAATAAAAAAAAATATTTGAATTGATAACCCTCTAAGTTTTCTTTCCATAAAAAGAAGTAAAATAAAACTTTTCAAAACAAACAACTTAGCACTAATTCACCTTTCAAACAAAAAAAACTAAATCAAAATCTTCCGTTCGGCGGCTACGATGCTACAGACACAAACATACACGCACACATACCTCAAACTAATTACAAATTTAACACTCCGTCGTTTTTGGTTAAAAAAAGGTCTTAAGAAATATCTCAGTAAATATATTTATTAAACTTGTGAAATAGTGAAGACGATGCTTTATTGACCTCTTGGGAAAACGAAAATCAAAATAATAACGAACTACTCCAGCTGAAGCAGTTCCTAGCAATTAATATGAAAGTGGATAATCCCCAGAGCAACAGGATCAGGTCGTAGTACGGCTTCAGCTTTTTTTATACTATACAAGATTCATTAGAGGTGTACTAAGGCGAAAAGGGTAACTATATTCATCATAATGAACAACTTTCATAATAGAACCCACCCTGATTCTAAAACAAAAAAATCAGCTGTTCTATACAAAAAGTGTATCGAACGTCAACATTGTGTATGAAACTGTTGATTTTATTTTTCGAGCTGTTTAGTAGAATGACTATAATGTAGTACCCACTTTCAGCTTGGTACACCCCTAGCCAGCCTGTATATAAATGAAAAAAATATTACTACTTACTCAAATAACACATCGCATGTTTATATAATTGTGTTAGAAGACATTGAAAAAAACTGAGTTGTGATAGAATATGGAAGGAATTAATTAGCAGCACATCTGTCGCATCATCGCTTTACATCAGACGAGTTGCAATCAAAAGCAAGCACATAACAATTTAAATTGAAAATTGTGAATCACTCCTGACACTTTTTCTGGCAGCCATCTTGGGTTTGATATTGTCATTATGTATAGTATTTTATATATAATTATTATAGCATATATAGCATATTGTGAAGAAAATTCTGCTTCGACATTTTGTGGCGTCGGCTATCTTGGACCGATTTTCATCAAATATAGAACATATCTGACGTTTAGTAACTGATCAACAGAGGTAATTTTTTACTGTATTCAAATCGATGAAAGGGTTTTTAATTTTCTTAAGGGCATGAAACTGAAAATAATCACATTTAACTTAATTGGCATTGGAATAATCATAACATGAATCAAACAAGTCAAACAAAGATATTTAAATAGATATACCCAAATATTCAGCCGTAACAACAATGATCCACAAATTGCATTATAATGACATACAAGATATTGAAGATGCTAATGACCAAGAAACGCCACGAGTATGTAGTAAGTACCAAAAAAGACAGATAGCACAGAAGTCAAACTCTTGTATATAATTCACTTTTCATACCTACGCTTGACGGTAATGCTAGGGTTGTCAACTTGGGATTAAATACAAATAACTATAGTGGTAGTGGGACTGGTATTTCATTATTTAATTTACTGTTAAGAACTAAGCAGGAAAAACGACAATTTATACTAATAATAACTAAAATATTTAAAAGAGATGTTTTTGAAATGTATGAAACTTCAGCCAATCTTTAGTCAATCTATCAAATCCAAAATAACGTAACTTATCGCTGTGTACAAAATTAATTTCGAATCATAACATTTGCACATTGTTGACGCAAAAAGGCAATTTGCGCGTTTGTGTAGTGTCAATTTTGGTATTTGTGATGGGCTGTACAATTTATAGACCAATGTGACCATTGCAGTCAATCTAGGATACAAAAATCTTCCAGGGGCCATAATGCCACTACAATTCACAGAATTTAAATATTTTTGTACACTATTATATTACAACTAATGCAGGTTTCATGAATACACAATATTAACCACACCTTTAGGCATTTTTTGGCCGAAAATTAAACAAGTTCTTTTTGCATAAAATAAAATTGCAGACGGGTTTCTCAAGCAGATGGCACTCCGAGGTATCGTGTCCTTGAGGAGTGTAGATGTGTGCGTTACTCGAGGGCACTTTGTATGTAAATTAACTTCTGTTCTATTTTTCTTTTGTGTCCATACTCTTTAAAGAACCGTCACGAAATAATTGTATAGCAATGTCAAGTTTGACTCTTCAATAATGTTTCGAAACAAGGCATAGTGACAAAAACAGGGTATTATTCTTGTCAAGTATTTTGTCTAACAAATCACATTTTACAAAGTTTTTATTGTATCCGTCTTTAGTATAGAAGTGAAGGCAAATATAGCTGAGAGTCTGCATACAAAATTTGCAAAGTTAGAAAATAAATAATTCTTGACTACAAAAAGCTATAACCGACTTCAATACAGCAAGCACCGTTACAGTTTTTAGTTATTACTATTGTGTGAAGCTAATTTTTTTACATAAAATCAACACGTTACCTCGAAAGAGCTTATTCTAATCGAAGAAGAAACATAAAAAAGCTTTTGATGGACCTTGTGTTTAGATGTAGTTTAAAAATATTTGAATTATTATTTGATACAATTCAATTCCTCCAAATCTTAAATTTAGAATTGATTAATATTTTTTGATTCTTTTTTAACCCCTGACGCAAAAACGATGCTATATGTTTGACGTGACCCTTTATGTGGATGTGGTGTTTAAGTGTCTCTTGTTGCATTGTAGGTCTCGAACAAATGAAACGATTTTTTATTGTTTTTACCCGACTGTGAAATAAGGAAGGTAATGTTTTTCGAGTGTATGTATGTATACATATATATGTACATTTCTTTGGCCCGCTCTAGAGCCTAAACGGCTTGTCGTATTTTTATGTGAGTGGTGTCAATAGATTTAACTCGTTTTTATTTTAATTGTTATATGAATGTCCCGATTTTTTGCACTACAGATGGATAGTGTGGCCTTCAAGAGTTTATTTCCATTACACAGCAAACAAAAGAATTGATAAATACATTAACTATTAATCAGTATTTAAATATCTTACACTATCAATCGTTCATTTCGTTCAACTGTGCTGGGCTTTGGAATCAATTAATCTTTGACTGACTATTTGCAGCTTTAGTATTAGCAGCATACATAATATATTACTCTGGAACGGACTCCCACTTCCTTTAGCTCCGTTGTAAAACAATACCGTAACGATGCTAATAGGTGTGCGATACATCAAACATTAAAATACTAAATGCGTCAGGTTGACGCTGTGAAGATATTTTGCTTTGCCAAATTGAGATGTTTATGTGTAATGGAACCTTTACCAGCAAACACAGTCTGAAACTAGTTAAATAAAATAAATCAAAACAATCTATAATATATCTCATAAAAACACAGTGGCGTTTTTTATTTAATTTCCAAGTAATCTACCCATTTTATAATCAAATAATAAAAGGGATGACAATAGAGCAGAATAGAATAAGAAGACATGCTATGCCAACCCCACGTAGTGGGGGACAGAAAAATTTATTGATAATGATGGTGATAATGATAATGGTAAGTAAAGAAGCTGTCGAAAATGTAGCACGAATACCTAGTAAATACCCATTCCCCTTGCGCTTGAACATTTCATTGCCATTTTAAAATTATTATTTATTTGGTAAAAAATAAAAGAATGAAGGCTTTGTATTTAATTATCATATTATATCATTTCAATTACAAATTTTAGGTAAAAGCTAGACTATCAAACAGAAAGCCGTGAGTTCAAACCAAGTTTAGGGTTGCAGATTAGAATTAATGATCAGTCGCTTAAGCGGAAAGAAACAAACCTCGATGTTCGGAGAAAGGACAATATATTGTTAAAACATCAAGGTTGGAAAAGATTCTAAAAATAGACCAAAAAAGAGCATCATTAATCTTAAGAACTGTCAGCTCAACTTCTAAACAGATTTGACATGGGCGTGCAAATTGGTACGATTTTATTCCATTTCTGACATTTGATTTTACTAACTATTATTTTATAGTTTCATCAATTTTAATAAAAATGATCTTCTTCCTTTAATACTCATATCATAGGAGTGTACAAAAATAACTAGTTTGCCTGATATTTGTGCGTCCGCCATATAAAATTAAGACTGACATTACATAGCTTATCAAGAAACTATCCGCATTGTCATCCAACTTACAAACGTGTATGCAAAATTTCTACTCAATTGGTTAAAAATGGACTGCTATACAATTCATTTGCATTCTAAGATAATACAGGATATCCTCGTTAGACTTCTCCAGAGACGCTTCAATCGTTTGGTCAATAAAGATACTTTTCAGGTTCAATTGATCGGTAATTTATTTGGTACCAACATTCGATATCTAATTCCATTGAGACTACACCGATAAAATTAAATGACGCTTTCCCTAATGAATTTGACCTTTTTCCTTTCTACTTGTGCACATTATTGGACATGCTTTATTTTAAGGAGTTTCTTTTTCTTTTACCTAAATAGGTATAATGTTACTTAGGTAAAACTATAGCTGACATTAGTCAAGCGACTATAAAATGATCTGTATCTTTTAGGTAATCTAGTCATTATCTTTCCACTTTCACCCGCATATAAAGTGTAAATAGACATGCAGGTAGGTAACAAGGATTCACAGTATTTTGGTAGGTCAGACGTGGTTGGTTTTTAAAACATACTAAAAGGCTCAAAACTCACAGAGCGAATAGAAACTCTAAATAATCTCATTGAATAATCATACAACATATTAATTTCATCAGAATCATACAAAATATAAATTCACCAAATCAATACTTACAAAAGCCACTCACTGTATCAATATTAATATTTCAACCACATTTTCAGTGAGTCATATTGGTATAACATTCCTGTGAAAGAATTTTATTACAAAACCATACCATACTATTGACATAAAGCATTGACATTGTCATTACTAAATAGTAAAAACATTACAATAACGTACAATACACGCTGTATTTTTCGAGTTCAATGTAATACGGACAGCTATGACGCCTTCCAAAATCTAAACAATTAAATGTCGGACAAGCGAAGCCTCTGAAATCGAAGGCAAGTCCAAACATTTCCTTGAAGACGACAGAAACCATAAAATAAATAGTAGTTATTGCGTAAGCAACGTAGAAACGTATTGGTCTATTTAATGTGTAATACGCACTTATATTCCATTCAGGGGATTTAATGTAATACAAACGCATTTTCCTTCTGTTCCTGTAATTAAATTGTATCTTCGATCATATCTTTAGGCAGAAAAAATTGCCCTCGAGTCAGATAATAACGGTGGAGACAACCCAAAACTGACTTTACTAATGACAAAGTTTTCAAAGTTGCTCCGCGTGCAATGGAAGAGCTATGTTAGGAGTAGGTATCCGTTATGAAGATAATCGCCGAAGTACTGAAGTTGCCGACGTAGGGTTTGCAAGCTGAAATGGCAATGGGCTGGCCACCCAGCTCGAAGAACCGATAACCAATGGGGAAGATAACATTACACCACTGTCTACGTGATGTAACCGATGACCATTGCAGATGGTTATTTTTATCACTTATTGTTTAACTATCGTCAGGTGTATCTGCAGATACAGGCGAATGCACAGTGACAGCTTACACATAAAAATCGGTTTACCAACCGGTTTAGGCTGTAGAAATGAAATGAAATATATCATTACAATAAATATAATGCAAAAATCTCAACTAGCGGGTATTTACGTACACGGATTTTGAAAATATAACACAATTTTTTCTACATATCTTTTCGCTTAAAATTTCAATAATTTATCAACCTACATCAATTTAGCCCCTTAATTGTTTTATAAAGACGCTACTAAATGAATAGATTCCTCAAACTTTTACAAAATACTCCTTGAAAACTTTTCTCAACAGACTTCGTTATATTTAGATCAGTACCTACGTAAAAAATACTTTTGTAAGCTAGTATATACATTTGAAGTATTTATTTTCGTATATTCGTTAGGTAGATTATTATCTTACAATAATAAAAATCTAAATGCAGAATTGCATAAAATATTTTGTTTTATTGTAATTAACAGAACTTTCTCGTAATCACAAATGAAAATAGCCGTAATTATTTTTTCCTACAATCAGCAAGAAGTACGAATAACTAGCTAAGCATCAAGAAACCACATTAAAATTAAACAAGTTCTGACAAATTACAATCACAACAGCGTAAATCGGGTTTCAGAAAAAAATACACTTCTAGAAAGTTACTAAAACATAGGTACGTTATCATATCAATTAAAATTCGAACAGACTTGTTGCATGAAATATCACCGATGACAAGTTAAGCCGACAATACCGGAGTGCGTCCTACAGTGTGGGAATTAGTCGCCATTTAGAGCGTTTCAGTTCTGATTGCATTCAGTCGAACTTCAGACAGCGCGCTGTAACCTCGTGAGCAGTGCTGAAACCGCGCTCTGAAAAAGTTGGTGTTCCGATTCTGACTGTATGAATAATTATTAAGTTTTCATGAACAGTTGAATAAATACAGACATTAGTGCTTAAAGGAAATATTGGTCTTACAATGCGAGTGAGTATTTTATTTTAACTATATTTTCTGTAACATAAAAAGCTCTTTTGTTGAGTTTAAAGACATATTTTGGCATTAATTTACTAACTTCATTTGCTTTTACGGAATGTTATGTTAGATTAGATAATTTTGTTACTTAAGAAACTAATTTCTAACAAGAGTTTTTGTATTTTATAGTGACGTATTTTACGGGTGGTATAGAGAAATTTAGTATAATTAAATTTAGTGAAATATACGTATATTTTTTATTATTGTTGATTTTATTTGTAGTTGAAGTGATTTCTATGATGCATGTGCTAATTTTTTTTGCTGTAGTCAATCATTTCATTTTACCTAATAAATGTAGTTTCCCGGTATTTAAAATTCATTTATTAGCTTATTTTGCAATTCTTGATAATTTTCAAAATGCATTTGACATCGTTTACAAATGTCTTTTACACGCATAGAAATACGACGTACCATGTATATATATAATTTTATAAAACAGTTTGTATGAAAGAATAACAGAAGTATATTACATAAAAGATTTTAACACAATTAGAGGTACGTTATCCGATTCATTACAAATGTTTACGAGTATTAACACACTTGTACCAATATAAAACTACATATTCATAGAAATAATGTCACTGGCTCGTACTTTTTACGTAATAATTTATTTACGTCGTTTACGCGTCCAAAGGAAAATTAATTATACATGTGTGATATCGTAGAAGTGATATGTGATTGACCTAGCGAGCGACGCGTCTCTGATTCTAGTGTGGCAAATTGTTCTTTCGTTTAGTCAATGTTATTGTTCTCGAACGGTAGTTTTTAATAAATCCTGGCAAAAACTGCGAAGTTTTTTGATTAGTTTTAGTCATCAGGAATTTTCTTTTGGGCGCGTTAATTACCCCTACAAAGGAGAAAGTTTTCTGTGACGCTATTTACGGATTTCAATGATATTTGGTAGATACATATTATATCTACCAAATATCATATATATCAGCATAACATTTGCTGGGATCAGCGATGTTACTTGCGAAGTACAGTGATACCGTATAGTGAGCTTTAACGGCAAAATAATGTTTGAAATCGGTCCAGTAGTTTTTGAGTTTATTCGTAATATACAAAAATACAAATCCCCGGCTACGAAACTAGGAGGGCTATGTTTTTGAGTGTCCGTATGTTTGTATTATTTACCACTTTATATTATTATGATAGTGGTGTCAGTAGATTTGTCTACCTGCAAATTGTCTACCCAATGGACTGCCAATGTTTATGTGAGCTATTTTTGGGTGTACAATAAAGTTAAATATGAATTTGAGATTCTCAATTCATTGAAACTTTTTTTATGTATTTTCCCGATATCTTAGAAAAAATCATTCCAGTATGTTCCCTGGATAGTCCGATTTAAAATCAGGTTTTTTATCTCAATTGGTCTTAGTTTTCAGTTTTCTATGTAGACATTTTGTTTTGTAACGTAAGTTTTGCCCGTCGCTGCTGTTTTTTTTTCTCGGTAATCCGAGAGATGGTCCTATAGTGAAAGTTGTTCAGTAGAATGAGTATAGTGACCCCTTTTCGGCTAAGTACACCCCTAGCCGAGAACACTGTGTAGATACTTAAGCCTCTTTTATTATTACTGTTGAGTACCTCTAGGAGAGACAAGAATCGCTATAAATTTTAAACACGTATTTGTGAATAGGTACCTAACATATTCATTTCAGATTACAAATTTTATGTAAGGAAAATTCCCGAGGGGAAGTCCTTCATCACATTTGACATTAATAAGGCCTGACATGCCTACGAGCGGGCGTAACGTTATAGTATCAAATCGCAGAGTTTCTAGCTAATACAGGATTATTTGTATCATACCTACAGTCTTCTTAATTTTTTTTAAGGTATAAGTTAAAAGATGTCTCTCAAAACTAAGTATTAAAATCTAACTACAAATAAGTTACTTAAATTTGATTAAAACTTCTTTCAAATAGTGTATTTGGTACTGACAGAATTCGACAGATTCGCGTATACAATTTTTTCGGTTATTATTATTTATTTACCAAACTATTGGACTGATTGCGATAAATTTTAGAGTTGAAAGAGCTGTTATTCTTTTGTAACGTTACACAGTACTACGGCACTCTTAAAAATCATCATTAATCAGTTAGTATTCAAATACAAAAAACTCGCTGATGTGTCATACAGGTAGGTCCTCACGTTGTTGATATTATATACAACTAGCTGCGTCTCTCGGTGTTACCCGTGAAATTTGGTTATTCCAGGGGAATTTTTCGAGGACTAGCTATTCTGTGCGAAATTTCACAAAAAAATCACAATTAAATGCACGTCAGCAATTAAATAGCCCGCCTTTGATGATTTGAAATCTTAATTAGCTGAAACTTATTATCGTAATAAAAGACTCAATGTGCGTATTTCTGCTAAAGTTAAGCTTAAAGGGTCTAAAGGTCAATACAGGACCCAACTATTAAGACTTCGCTATCCTTTATGAAAACGGATGGACATCCGTCCGTCTTTCACTAGGCTATAATAACTCATGAGTGGTGATAGATAGACAGATGTAAAATTTTCAAAAAAAAAATTTTTTCATATCACTTTAATACAAAACACACTAAAATTATATTTTTTAAGAAAACGGGTTTTCACGCGTACCTGATTGTATGAAAGGACCAACTATAATGTGCGAGATGTGTCATCGTTGAAGACACGAACGGCTCATTTTATTTCTGATGAAGTTCACCGGATGTGAACGAAACCATAGTTGGTTCTTTCCAACAATCATGTACGCGTGAGAACCCGTTTTCTTAAACAATCAAACGCGTTATTTTTCTAAATAAAACACTAAAATCAGAATCATATAAATATTTATGGGATAAAACAACCGTGTTCTTGCTTGTTCTTTTATGCTCTATATTAATAACGGAAACAGATACATGCCTGAAATATTCATAGAATATTTAATTTATAATCACTTTCGAAATAAATACTAAAATCAAAATAATCAATAAAAACAATATGCGCATTGCAAAATCCAAGATCACATACTCAGCTAGACAGCAAATGCCCTAGGACTGTTTCAAGTATTTTGTTGGTCGTTTCAGTTCTATTCCCAGATATTTAAAACGAATACTTTAACGGCAAATGATCAAGCCGCGAGCAACGCTGCGGGTAAAAGCTAGTAAAATAATAATTGTTACTTAGAAAAAATTTTTTTACCATTTCTTACCATTGGTATGTTATTGAGTCTCAAATATATAATATTCAATATATATTAGTTTGTTTAGGCGACGTTATTTGTACAGAAACCCTAAAGTAAGCAAACAAAGATAGAAATTCATCAATCACTGAAAATATCGTGACATTTCAAAATTGTATTACCAGAGAGCCTTCTTCATAGTTACTGAACTATGAAGCACTGCTCGTAGTACCCTAAATAAAAAGTAATTTCAGTAACGTAAGTAGGTTTGAATATTTAACGTTAATTATTTGAGGAATTTAAAAAAAGTATAGAGGCATAAGATAATTCAGCTCTTATTTCTCTCTATTTTGATTTCTTAGATATACGCAAGTGATAAACATGCGAATTACAAATTATTTATGACGATTTACATATAGATATAAAATTATTAAAACTGTTCATATGAAGGTAAATTAAACCATGCTTCTAGTATTGATAACTTTAAGGTGTCGTAGCTCCTGAACGGATGAACTGATGATGTTTTTTGTTAGAGGTGAAATTTGTCGGGACTGTTCTTGATTCATGAAAATCGGTCCAAAATGGTCGTCGCGCCAAAATGGCAAAGTTGAAAGTTTTTAATTTTTTCTACTGACTTCCAAAAAAGAGGAAGTATTAAATTTGACAGTTTTTTTATTTGCTACCTGATTTCTCGAAGGCGGTTGGACCGATTTTACAAATTCTGCGGAGGTAGCATTCGCAGTTAAAAATGGTTCATGTAACCTCCATGACAAAGTTTAAAATTAGAATACATGTCATATTTGTGATAAACGTCATTAATTACGCCTCAAAGCTGCTTAGCTTTGAGGCGTAATTAATGACGTTTTACTGAAGAATGAATTGTATTTTACTGAAGTCCAATGCTCATTGATTAATGAGCATTGGACTTCAGTAAAATACAATTCTTTCATCGAACATGGAAACCCTTGCCAGTAAGTTTAAAAGGTATTGCCAAATATTCGTTATGCTATTATATATTATATATGCTATTCTAAAGAAATGAGTTTGAAAAGAGAGAAATGTTATTTTGACAAAATCGCGATATTAACTATATTAGACCATATTTTTTTCGTACCACTTCAGCAATTTATCGTTTGGTTTAATAACTTAATATCTTCCTAAAAACCTTTTTCGTAACACGACTTTCCTTTTGTCTTTAGTATTTGAAGACACCTATTACTTTAAATTTAGGTTTGAGTGATATGACCCCGTCATTTGTAACATTTTTTTGCCAAAATGGCACCATTAGTACTATGTACTATGTTTATCAATTGTACCACGACATTTTTTTTGCCGTGGTACCATTACATTGGTGGTACCATGGTTCAATTCATATAAAATTTTATTTACTAAAATACTGCATAAAAATACAAATAAAAGGTAAATGACTTATCTATTTAAAACTAATGAATAGTCTATTGATTAGGTAATTTGGCAATCTTAAGGTAAATAAGTACGTTTAACTTTCTCAATACAATTTCTTCTGGAATGATTTTAATATTTACCGGTAAATTAAGTATATCTAACTGGAAAGATCTTGATAAGCCTATTACATAACTAGTCGTTCTATCAACCGTTGACCTCGCGACCACAATCACTCCATGATTCCAAATATTATTTCATACAAACTGTGTCAATGATTAAAAACATTATCATAACAATCATCAACAAGTCATCTTCAAATCATGTTTTTGTTTTTTCGATTCGATTGCCATAGTTTTTTAGAAATTGTTTTAAGTGCAACAAAAACTATTTTTCTTTATTCGTCGAGGTTTTTCCATTTTCAATCAAATCTTTCTCCATTGCCAAATCTCCGATAATTAAACATTCTAAAAATGTGTTCGGACTATTTACAACGTTTCGTCCATATTTGATGGAAACTATGACCTGTATACTAGTACAAAAAACATACAAACTGACAGACGAAATATTAATAATATTTTGCCATTTAAGGATATTTTGCCAGACTGGTTTTGATTGGATTGACTGGTCAATAAAAGATTCTGGTTACGAATAATTTTCCCTACTTACTTAACTATAGGTATTGAAAAGATCTCAAAATTAAAAATCCTCCTCTTGAGAGTTTACTTACTCTGCAAGCATTTGATATAAACAGTATAATATATATGTTTTATATTATACTAATAGTACATGAACGTTTCATGAACGTTTGTTGAGTCAGTAAATCACGTCTTTTGAGTCTACATCAAAGAAATAAACGAATCGAAGCTTTTATTGAGTTCACAAGTTTTACAGTTTTCCTTTTAGGTACCTATTTTGTTTCTCTTAAGTTTTGTAGAAATACAGTAGTAATTTCTGCAACTCTTGATTTAGACTTTTTACCCAACTGCCTAAAAGGCAAGTAATATTTTTTTGAATGTATTTTTGTTTATATGTGTCTATGTGTGACTAACTCTTTGTCGTGCTTTAGAGCCTAAATCGATTGCACGATTGTCATTGTATTTATTTTTATCTGCAGATGAACATAAGCTATACTGATTATATCCCACGTTTTTACTCGTTGTGATGCAGTGGTCTAGGTTTTTGTTGTCGTTGTTTTATTGAAGTAGCGTCTAACCGCTTGTTAAATAAGGTCAGCAGTTGACTAAATGAGCGCCGTCAAAAATTCAAATCTCGCTAAGTGAGAAAGTTTGGTTAATGTTTCTACTTGAAAAAGCTTTTTCTTCTCATTTCTAAATGAAATACCGAAACTTGAATACAAATTAACCTCATTTTGTTGATAAATCTTACCGACTTAAAAAGAGAATATTCTGACTCCGACTGTATATTTTATTTAATTCTTGTTTTTTGGTATCGACAAAGTGGTAGAATTCGAGCTTTTGAAATGTTCTAAAATTGTATTTTTTAAATAACTAAACGTATATAATTAGAGAAAATGAAGTCCGTTGTTACTTCAAAAACAATACATATAGGTGGTACATAATAATTGCACATATGGAAATATCTGGTGGCCCAAGATCTGACACTTACCTCTGCCAAGTTTCTTGGGCACCTTAACTACAGTAAACTGTAATATAAATAATATTAATTTATTTTATCTTTTCATTAACGGTTACACTAGTGTCATATGTTTAGACATAATGTTTTGAAATTTTGGGAAACTTTGATTAGTCAAAGTTTCCCAAAAGTTCAAAACATTATTATAAATGAAAAAGTGTGTTGGTTGGTTTATTTGCCCTTCTTCTCATTATCAACTGAGAGAGAGATCGTCTTAATTTTTGTACAAAGATAATTTGAGGTTCGGTGTGGGCCACAAAGAAACTAACCATAGGGTTACTTTTTAAACTCGGAAAAACAAACATAATGCTGGTAAGGCTGCGGGTAAAAGTTTATAAATCGTAAGTATCACATATTCTCTGACTTGATGGGTAGCAAAGAGTAAAAAGCTAGCACCTCTGGCCAAAATGGATGGGATAATGGAGAGGCCTTGCTGTCGTAAAGTTCTACTTTACTCAGAGTTATCGGCTTAAGGGAATACTATGCCAAATAGAGGTAATTATATAACTGTGAACAATTATAGTTATTGTATATAATGCGGCCTTAAAAAATAATTTTAGCTTAAGCAATTGCTCCGACCTTGACTTGCTTGTAAACAGAAGAGTTTACAGGGTGCCGGTATCTCTCGCAAGATCCCTAATCGGCAGACGCAGCCCTTCCTAATTTTTACCCTGTGCAGACAACACAGTTTGCTTACACTTTGAATCCAACAAAACCTCGAGAACAGCACTCAAAAAGAAATTAAAAGATTGGCTTCTAAATTTATCTTATAACGCTTCAGAGGATTTATAGCAAGGTGCAGCTGTGCTGATTAATATTGAAAGTCTCAATACTTTCACACTTCGCCGATAGCTTTGAAACATGCTTTTAGGTCTGAGCCTAAGTATTGCAGCATTTAGTAAAACCTGACCATACTTTTCCCCGTTAGACTACATACGCATCTTACACCTCACACATACTCATTCATTAAACCGGTATGATTTTTTTATAATGTATTTTGCTGAATTTTTGTTTTTGGTCTGCAATAAATATTGTATTGTATTGTATACTCTCATTTAATTACATTTGTTCTTAATCAATTGTAAGGACAACATTTTTTTTATTAATATACCCTTCTGGAAAAATAGCACTCGAGTCCCAAGTAACAAGCCTTTAGCTTTGTTTGGAGCCCGCTGTAACCTAAACTTTAACAATATTTTAACTAAGTGTTGTATTACTAAAGTAGTATAAGTTGAATTTAAGTTTATTTTCTTGTATTAAAATATATATTCATCAACATATAAATATTAATTGATTACACTGTGGCTCTAAATAGAGCATGCCTCCATTTCTATTAGTGTGAAATACACTGACTCTCAAGGAAAGCTGCCGGAACACACCGTTAGGTGCATGGCGATAGATTTATCAACCTGAGGGTGGTGCCCAGGCAGACACTAAAAAACGCTCCACTACCATGCGATGTTTCTTATAGAGAAACAGAATAATAATGAGTTCAAACATCAATATTGTTTAGACAGAATGAGTTATTTACAAGAATATTAATATAAAGACGAGCTTAAGCTATAAAATCCTACGCATATGAAAAGTAAAATCAAACAGCCAAATTTATTTGATCCGATCAGATTCACGTGACGTGATTATAGAAATTGAAAGACGTAACTTTTGAAAGTAGGCGAGTTTATAAGATAAATTATTATAGAACTACTCAAACGTAATGAGACACAGCATAGATTAACCTTGCTTTAGAGTCAATGTCACGACAGTAATTGTATTCGAAAAACGATCGCACTTTTAAAGTAAGTTATGAGCCTCCTTATTGAAGTTAAATACTATGTTTACGACTATGAGTACTCTTATTATATTAAGAGATTTGAATCAATCCAGGCAGCATACAAGTAATTACTAAATTGATTATACTGCTAGTATTGTAAAATTAAGTCTTCTTGTATATTACTTGTTTGTTTTCGACTTTAAGTGAAAGATTAGATCAATTTTGTGTGCTTCAGGGCAATCATAGGGGATGATAGCAATCTAAATTGGTCTCTTTGCGATATCTTCGTGACCTTAAATGAAACCATGGCCAACTTGTCATTGTTACATTATTTGTGAATATATACTCTGTCACATTGCTCGAAAATTTCCGTTGCATTTTTAAATGCTATAAGGAATTGTATGGAATTTTATTCGTGATTAAATATAACGGTAATATTTTAAGTAAGGGGTCACAGTGGTTAGTCGTTTCATAATTACTGGTTTACCGCCCTACTAGTTGCTACGAGTACCTACCGTTTTATAATGTTATAATTATTGACACGAATTAATAGATTTAACGTACCAATTACAGAGCCTAAATGAAATTTCACGCGTAAACAAAAGTAGATCCCACATAAATTTCCCGTGACCTTTACTGACCTCGCAATATAAAAGTCCCATAACACTCTTATGTAACATCAGCCCGGTAAGATATAGTAAAATGTGATAAGATAGGAATCATTAAAATAACTCTACACGGAAATGCTGTATTTTCTTAAAAGCAATGCACAATCGCAAAAACAGAGAATATGTAATAATATTATTAGACTTAGTACATGTATATATATATATATATATATATATATATATATATATATATATATATATATATATATATATATATATATATTATAAATATTCACATTACATTATATTTTTATTTCATATTATAGTTATTTTGACGTATTGGCAAAATAACGAATATACCTAGTTCTATCTCTTTGCGCTTCAATAATATTTATTTTACTGAATTTTCAACGAGTAATTAATAATATATCGAGTTTGACAATATAATTGCTTAATAAAGGGCAAGTCAAAAGTACGTAAATACAACCGGCGAATTAGTATGAAAAGTGCGCTCTAAAAAAAGATAAATATTAATTACTTTTTACTCTATCTACTATTGACTTACTTACTAAAGATACAGTGACCAAAGAAAAAATACTACCACATTGTTTATCTGTAACAAAATCCCACAATTAACATGACTAAAAATCAACTTAATACAAGTACTCAGTTATTTGTCATTATGTGTTTATAAAGGCGCTTTGTTATGTTTACCAGTGCGTATTCACAGATGAAAAACTAACGCACTTTAATTATTTGTGACAGAAAGTGCCGCATTTGAATCTGGTTCATGGATTATTTTGCTAAATTTTTATATTTATATTTGTTTTAAGACTTCCATATTTCATCCATGGCGGACGTATAAGGGTCGATTATGTTTATGTACTGAGGCTAGTGAAGCGGAGTGTTGGTCGACCGGCAGCAAGATGGGTCAACGACATAAGAACTGTTGCGAGTCCAACCTGGACACGCTTGGCATATAATTATATGCCAAACGTGTCCAGGTTATAATAGCATGTGATGGCATCTGTTTTGATTATAATCAAAGCAGATGGCCATCACATGCTATTATGTGATTGATTATTAGGCATATAACCAATAGGAGTGGGATAAAGAAAGCTGAGGATGACGATAATGATGATGTATATCGATCCATTTACATTTGTCGTGTAGTCCACAATCCACACTGGCTAAGTGCTTGTTTTCGCTTACCTTCAAAGCCTTCTCTCATAGGTGAAATAGATTTCCTAACGATGTTGAGAAGGACAACATCGTTAGGAAACCGAGCAAGAGGTAATTAATTCTTATCTGCATAAGAGTGGCCAATGAGTCAACCATAATATAAAATATTTTAAGTTATCAATGTTTATTGTATTCTACAGAGACCTTAAAAATGGTAGTAGATCCTACTTAATTTTACTGTATTTTTTATGTTCTATACCTGCAAGGGTGAACTTCTCAAGTGAACCAATTTAAATTTCATCAAAGTCGGTCAACAGTTTTAATTTTGAATGAAAATAACTGAATATCAAAAAGTTCTATCAGCGCCTGCCTGATGCCGTTCAATATTAAAAAAAAACAGTTTTTTTTTAAATCCAGAATACCTAAAATATGGTTATATATTTAATCAAACATTAACCGTATCAAATAATAAAGGTATTCGTACTTTAATGAAATTATTGAACGAATTTGCAAAATTAGTGTCCGAGTTGTTTTAATATCTGAACGAAACTTTTATTTGCTATTAACTACGCTTGTGCATTATATTTTAGAATTTAAAAATATTGATGGAATAAAGAACGTTTGAAATTGAATTTTACAAGTAAAAACATAAACGATTCAGAATTGGGAATGTCAAAGTTCAAGAAAGTTTCCAATAAAAGATTTTATTAATTAATTTTGTAACTGCACTTTAAATTTACTGAAATTGTTAATTTATACAAGCTTTTTACAGCGAACTGAACTTTGTGACATTTTGAGAAACTTTTAGCTCTAACCGAAAACTGAGTTTATATTTTGTTAGCCTTAAATAATACCCCAAAAAATATACAGATGTCAGATTGACTAGTAAACTCTAGACTCTTGCTTCGTTTCGTAAATTAATCACTGAATATTGAGTTAATATGTTGCTGTTTTTCTTACTATATATTAAATAAAATCGGGCAAGTGCGAGTCGGACTCGCACTTGCCCGATTTGAACTTTTTGTACCTGCCGATTTTTACCTGTTGTTATTAACATCGAGCAAAAGAAGGCAAAAAACAACGTGTTTTTGATTTTGGTGTGTGGGAGCCCCCCAAAATATTTATTTAATTATTTATTTTTAAAGTCAAGTACAACAAAATATACTGCGAGTATTTATTTAAAATTCTATTAGTAGTATGCGTAGTATTTGTTGCTATAGCGGTAACAAAAGTACATCATAGCTATTACGGTTTATAAGATACAGTCTGATGACAGACGGACGGACAAACGGTCAGCCTGGACAGCGTAGTCTTAGCAATAGGGTCCCGTTTTTACCTTTTACAGCAGATCATTTACAGTAGGTATGTAAAAAAAGGTTATGATAATAAATAACATTGCCTATTAAAATGCAGACAACTACCTAGAATTATTATCAAAATTTGTACTGATACAGTATTACGTAATTACTGCTCGTAAAAGCGAAGCCTAAGCCTTTGACTGTACGAGAACTGTTGATTCCTAGATATTACTTACCATTCCCGTACGTAAATAGTAGTCATATAAATTGCTTTTCTCTACGCAGCTAATTTCAACATTAAGCACTTATTTTATTACCTAATCGGAATGAAAATCGATTTCCTATTTATAGTAATGTTTATTAATATTGAAAGTTCAGTAAGCAATAATAATGATCTAAAGCCGCAAGTAATAAGCTTAGTAATAGATATCGGTACGTACTATAGTTACTTATATTAACTGCCTAATTGCTCAAACCCACAGATGATTTAACGTTTTGAATGATAGTGAATTATAATCCTTAGCCAATTATCTGCATAATCTCTATTGCACTCAATCTGTGATTATGGCTATTATAGGATTATTCTATTACCATTTACCGCCGTATATAGATAGGTACGTGTATCACCTTTGAACATATATCTTGTTTCATTCCATCAATCGTCAAAATTATCCAAACACTTATATAGGATAGCATTAGATGGGTTCTAAATTGACCGCAACTAGTTTCTTTTGGGAATTAGTTGGAGATGAAGTCACAAGTTAGTCATTTTATGTTTAACCTGGGCAACGATTGTGACAGTTTGTGTCATAACCATTAAGAATCAGAGTCATAAAAAAGAGATCAAAACAAGATTACGAGAGAGAAATAGAGTAAACAATTTTTTTCATGTCAATGTAGGCAAAGTATGCTCGGAGTAAAAGTTCAATAGATCTGATTTGGAAGTAAAAGTCAGTTGACTAGGTTTGTATGTTGATAGCTGGCTAAGATACTTGTATAATTTAAAGCTTTTGATAAACGCTACGCTCTCTGAATTAGTAAATAGGTTACATTTTCAGGCATAAATCGAATGAAAAGTGATTATTTTATATAATTATTCTGCATGACATTATCGCTAGGGCAAGCATTATTATTATTAGTAGGTAAAGGTATTGTGTACTACTGATAATTCAAACTGCAGCATCTTGCAGTTACAGTTGTTAGTTTTACACAGATATTTTAAAAATTATGATTATTATTAGTTTGTGAATTAGACAATTAAATTACTGTTTAAGTTAATTCGATTTAAAAATTAACCCGTGGACAGACTTAATAAAATTAAAATGGGACTATAGTAAAAAGATTTTTTCTAATCAGCCCAACAGTTCGGTAAATCAGGTAACAAACATTAAAAACTGTCGAATTGAGAACATGATCGTTTTGGGAAAACGGTAAAAAAAACATTTCTTTTTCCACCTTTGGAATTCAAACTAATGATCCCAATCTAAAATCAATGTTTAGAACGAAAGTGAAATAAATTGTTATGTATTTTACCATAAAATAAATTGTATTTTTTTTTGTACTAACTTGTTTTTGCATAATTGATACAAATATTTTCAAAAATTTACACTACTATTCTGGTCTATAGTTAATTTTGTGCCAATCGCTATTTTATTGTTTAATCCCACACTTGATTGTGGGTGTGGAAAAATGTCGAATCAAATAATGACTTGACGACTTGATTAATGTACAATATAACTTTTTAGATGAACAATTAAGACATCTTTGGTATTTTACTACCCATTATGTTGTTTTAGCAATTTAAGTAAGTTTATTATTTTATTTATCCTGACATATAAGGCCACATCTATTATCAATTTTGTATGGTCATTAAGATTTTTATATTTATAAATCGGTACATAGATGGATAAGATCATAATTGTTAAAAGAAATCTAAAAACTGTTAATATTTTCAAGTTTACCTACTTTGTAAGAGTATTAGCTTCTTATTTCATCGGAAGTTTTTTAAGGTGTTTTACCCAAAGGTTAAAAACGGGACCCTATTACTAAGATTTCAGTGTACGTCTGTCCGTCACTTATGAACCGTGATAGCTAAACAGTTGACATTTTCACTAGTGATGTATTTCTGTTGCCGCTATAACAAGAAAAACTAAAAACAGAATAAAATAAATATTTGAGGGGATTTGCCATGCAATAATCGTGATTTATTTGCCGTATTTACCTTGAAAGTAATAACAGGTAGAGGCATGTTTGTAAATCAAAATACATAACTACAAAATTTACACAGACACGCAAGCCGAGTTGAAGTTAGTTTTCACTATTTCAAAAGTACATTTACTCTCTTTGTTTCTTGGAATTCATTATTACGTCAACTACAAGAATTTACTCACTTGCTCATTTCCGTAGCACATGAAAGTTAAAAATTTTATTCTTTTTCACAAAGCCAACCTGCAACTGGCGTTGAGGTACGGTGCAAAACTTTTTAACTAAGATTGAAAAAGTTGGCAGAATACGAATGGCTTTTTACACTACTGCGGAATGCTTAATCTGCTTTTTCTGGTTTAATAGTTTAGTTATTTTTTAAAGTTCTTTACTACCTCAATTTATAAGAACTTTAATATATGTCTATTTACGTAACTTTTAGAGAATATAAAAGTCTTTATAAACTTTAACTGTACACAAAAGAATTTTCCATGTCATGTTGCAGGTAATAAATTGAAATAAGTCTTCATAGCGCATTTGTCTCTACATGTCTGCTCGACTAAGATAACAGGTTCTAGTCCCTCTAGTATATGTTCCATCGTTTTACATTACGATGTTATTACAGTAGCGATACTTCTGACACTCGGTTTCTAAAGAAAAACATTATTTGCTGGATATTTTACTAAAAAAGTGCTAAAGAAAATAATAATTCAAGAGTGGTTCTCATACATGCACTTAGATAAAACTGTTTTGTTTTTTACCGACTTTCCAAAAGGAGGAGTTAGCGCCTTGAATTTGCAAATTATAGACAATTTTAATTTTTTTGGGCCGAAATACCATACCATACTTTCTTGGAAAATTTGATTTGAAATAAAATTTTACTTGTATAAACAGAACCTATAATATGAATCGCTAGTATATAGGTAAGGCATATTTTGGTTTAAAGACATTTATTCCTCAGTACATTATAGAATTCGCTTACACAAGAAATTAAATGCGTGCAGGTACATAATTTTATGCTTCGACATTCTAAAGCGAAAGAAACTTACACTGACTAGTGCTTAAAATAAATATATCTTCTAACTTTTTATCGAAAACCCAAAGTTCAAAAAAGTGAGAATATTGAAATATTTAGGCAAGGTATTATGTTTTATTTAGCAGGGCACCGCGCGTTGTAATTAATTTATATGTAAGGCGTTTTTTAGTCTATTCTTTTTAATAAATTGTAGGTATTAAAACAAAGTGCTGATCAATACGTATTTATAAATATAATATAAAGTTAAGAGCATCGAAATAATGCCTCTTAATAATAACTTGAATATAATATTGCGCAACCTACAACGTGCGTATAAATCTATTCTAATTATTCCAGCAGCCGCCTTCAGAGTTTTTTAGTAATTAATAACCATTAATAGGCTGACTCTTTGTACCTATGTTGATAGATGAGACGCTTATGTTAACTTTTTTATGACCGTTTCAAATATGAAACGGTCATATAAATATTAATAACCAGCTGATTTTTTAGCCAGCTAGTTCTATTCATGTAGTGGTGCGCTTTTCCAGTCCTAAGATAACAAATTTTAAATCCACGTAAACAGCCAGTGATCTAAATTTAGTTCAAAACGTGGTCTAATTTTATGACCTGTTTTATAAAGTTGTTAATTTTTTTGTGGTAGGCACTTATTTCATACGACAGTGAAAATATAACTACCTATTATAGCTACTGCTACCAGTATCGACAATTTTACAAATGAAAAACTTAAGCATCTGGTCAAACTGAACTTACTAACAAATTTCAGTATGTTATTAATCAATAATCATTCCGGTAGCGTATGCTGGAGTAGTTACGATATCTGTTAGTCATTTTATGTTTTTACTCACCTGTCATTATGCTTTCATTCTCTTTACTCATAGGATGCCCGAAAGAGATTGCTTTATCGATAAGGCTACCTCTAGTTGATCTAGTGTTTTTGTTTACTGTTTTTTTATGTGTGTTTACAATAAAGTTTTTCCATTAATAATCTTTTGTCTTACGCGAGTTACGTAATTACCAAATTTATTCTGCTCTTTGATAATTGTTATAAGCAGGTAATGTATTTACTTAGTCGACATACCTATTATAATTTGATAATACGCTCTTCATTCCATTGCTCTAGCCCGCATTGTTCTTATCTGTGCAGTACTTAGGTTTGCTCCGATTTTAGATTCTCCAAGTATTATCTGTTACGTAAGTTTTGTAATTTATACAATTTGCGGTTAAATTTCAACTAATTAATGAAATCAAACGAGAGATAAGCCTCATTTTTCTATAAATGTTGGTATCTTCTAAAAGTTTGCTTGTATTACCATGTCTATTTTATTTGTTCTGATTAAAACTCATAGCCATACAGTGTTATTAGTAAGTAGTAATAAACAGAAAGATGATGCTGTACTGTATGGGTTATAAATTATACCAAGAGATTAAGTGTGTATATTTGTTTTATGATAAACACCGTGCGCGATCAGGATTTGTACAGTTACAAATAATCACCAATAAAGTCCAACAATAGCGAGTAGTTAAATTTGTACTAGATAGATTGTTATATGAATGCTTTATTGTAGACATACAAAACAAAAAAAATAAGATTTTACATGTAGTGCAACAAGTGGCGGCCTTTTCGCTAAAAATAATCTCTTCCGTTATGCAGTAAGAAAAATCTTAAGGAAAATTTTAATGAATAGTGCTTTTGCGAAAGTCACAACACTTAATTTTAGACAACAATTAATGCCCGTCATCCCACGAGAAAAAAGGGAAGTTGACTTTTTGCCCTTACGACAAACTCGTGATCGATTCTGTTTGTTTTATTTTAGAAAATTTAACGCGGGTTTGATGGATTTTCTTTACCAATACTAGTTTCACGCGTATTTACCTGATTGTTAAAGAGGTCCAACTATCGACGATGGCACGTCTCGCACTGCCACTGCACGCATAGTTGTGGACACGGACGACCCATTTCCTCAAAGTTAAATTTCGCTGAATGTGAACTATAGTAGGACATTTCCAACAATCAGGTACGCGTGAAAACCCGTGATTTGGGTTGTAGTCGATATTTTCAAAAAAGATGGCAAATATATTGGTACAAAGGGTGTTCAATAAAAAGTGAGAATATTGAAATATTTAGGCGAGGCATTATGTTTTATTTGGCAAGGGTTCCGCGCGTATTATATTTATTTTAGATGTGAGGTGTTTTGTTTTGTTGAATTGATTAAAATTAATTTTTCATTTGGTTTTTTCACTGTACGAATCGCAATAAAGTGTTGATCAATATGTATAAAAATAAAGTAAGGAGCATTAAAATAATACTTATTAAAAATAACTTGAATAATAAAATACTGCGCAGGCTACTATAGCATAAATCTATTCTAATTAGTCCAGCAGCCACCATCGGAGTTTTCTTTAGTAATTATTAACCATTAATAGGCTGAATCTTTGTGTCCATGTTAATAGATGAGACTCTAAGGTTTACTTTTTTATGACCATTTCAAATAGTCGTCTGTGTACGAATATGTACATGTAATATATCAGTATACCAAGTTTAGTAGTAGCTAATTCTTTCGAAGCCATGGATGCCTGGAGGCTTGCTTGCCCAAATACCGATTTTCCCAAATCTCCATCTTGTCAGAGACTGTGGGCCTATCTCTTCTCTGTGGGCCTCTGGAAAATCTCTTCTAGAAGCGTACGTGTACTAACGTCACGGATCGCGCTTGTATACTTGCAGTCTCTGAATGGGAGTCGGGACTTTGGTTTCAACTTAGCCTTCTTTCAATACAGGTCGCCTATTAATGCGACTACTTTTCGTCTCGCTATCAGCTTACGTTTGGGTGCAAGGTGTTATGAGGCCCATCGCTATCAGTGTGGTACCTACTGCAGTCGATAAACACGCCGCTCGCTGGTCTGTCTTGTTCTAAAAGTGCTGTCAGAAATAGTCGCCAGAATGATATCATTTGCCGGGCAATGATGTTGCAGCTGTGCTGAACCGAGCGGTCTTTCGCGTGACGATGACAAAAAGACCTGACGGAATGACGCTTGTGCCTTGGAAGTTGGGTAGCCCTCTTGTGTGGGACGCGACATGCGTTGACACATTAGCGTCATCTCATCTTCCTATGACACAGAGTAGGGCTTATTAGCCTCGGTAGAGGTTATATATTTGAGCCATTTCGTGTCGAGACTTTAGGACCATGGAGACCTGGAGCTCATCTTATTTTACAAAACTTATAGGTGCGTTTGATCAATTCGACGCGCGACCAGAATGCCGATTTTTATCTGGCCCAACATAAAAGCATTGTAATTCAGCGTGGTAATGCGGCTAATCTAGGCACGCTGCCCTCTGGTAGTGGGTTGGAGTTTTTGGATTTTCTGTAGATCTTAAATGGTCCAAAGGTAATATTTCTGATATTTTTTTTTTGTTATTGCAGTTAGTCATTTTGTTTATGCTTATATATATTTTACGTCATTAGTTTACTAAATATTTTGTTCTAAACTTCGAATTGTATGCAAGTACCAAGAGCTAGACTTTAATATTACTAAATAATAAAATACTAAATGATCAAAGCCAAGTCGGCTAGCATAAAAGATGCTTCATATATTCCGTTAATCATACAATGACATAATGATAGACTATTGCAAATTTGGCCATATTTTTTAAAGAAGAAACGCTTTGCTCTTTCCCTTATTTGTTATAGTTTTTCACTGTACTCTACCTTTATTGGTGCCCTTATTAAGAGAATATTCCAGGTAGTTAGCTCAACCGGAAATATCGTAGACAACTTAGTAATAACAATCGTTCTAGTAACGGGTCATTAATTCCCATTATATTCGTAATTAAAGCAATGATTAAACAAAATACGCCTACGGGGAAAATAAAACCTAGATGATAGCCGCAGGCTAGGAGTAACATAAAAGCGAAAAACACGATACTTTCCAGTATGTTAGAAAGAAGTTACTTAATTCGATAACAAAAGTTGGGTTGTTTCCGTTAAGCAAGTAATGAAATGTAGTCACACACGTAGTTAACACTTTTCCAAGTGAGGCCTCGTAAACTAAGTAAAACTCTTTAAGACCACATAGACTTGACACTTACGCGACTCGAATAAGGTATTCTAAATAAATATTTAACACGGGTCACAATGCGTTGAAATAGTAAATAAGCGGCTTGTCTCCAATTCTATTGTTTGTGTTTTAATATATTTAGTTTACTTGCTCGTTTATTTAAAGTAACGTGTACAATTTCTATTATTACGCCTTGTACTCTTAGTACTGATCAGATTTTACAACAAAATTCAATCAAAGGCTTTTTTTAGATACTTCATATATTAATTATTTTATTTCTTAGCGTGGACCAACCTTACACTGCCCCCTTTGATTGATGGGGCACGCTTGCCTAGAAAAAACCATTCAGTGTACTGCGAGAGATAAAATTACCATTTAGTTATAATTTTCGTATGTATTTGTGTGAGTTTTAAGGAAAAATACTGTCTGGTGTAACGTTATAAATACTCTCAAAAGCTCTTTGAATGATAATAGCTTCTTCTAATGTATATTCTTCGAAAAAATATCTTTAATGGCAGTTTATATTATCTTCACAACCTTCGCAGTGTTACTGTGTCTGTTTCAGGTTAAGATTAGTGAATTGTAAAAATTAGTTTCTGTAAATAATTTAAATTTTACTCGTTAAAATAAAAAGACAGCGCTAAAGATTTGCTAGTATTCCCAATAATTTTCATTGGATGAAATAGTAAAAGACGCTATTTTTTTCCCGACTGCGAAAGAAGGAGGGTTATATTTTTCGAGTGTATGAATGTATATTTCTGTTTGGATGTAGGTATGTATATTTCTTTGGCACGCCCTAAAGTCTAAACGGCTTGTCGTATTATTATGTGAGTGGTATCACGGGAAAACGAGATTATGTCTGTCCATCTGAAAATAATAATACAATTAATTTTTAGTTTGTAACGTGACTCGTATCAGCAGTAAAAAGAAAAGATTTTTTTCTTTCCAGTAAGTACCCAGATAGAGAGGATAAATAAAAATACATTCCGTTTTCTTCAGTCTTTCTTATTCCGCTCTTCACTAAGCAGCTGGCCAAGACACATGAACATTTTGGAGAATGTATTCAGTGAAGGAAATTCAACCTATAAAGGGTTCAAATAGGGGTTTAAAAAGTTAAACATTTTAATTTTAGAATCTGTTGCGGCCTGCTTAGCTGGTGAAAGTTATAGTATATAATATATAAACGAATATGGAGCTAATAGGCGGTCAGAAGCAAAACTACTTTAAAAAATAATATAAATTTTATTTACTTAAACTTCTACTAAACAGATTTGGTATAGAACTGACTGAAGGATGGAAGAGAAGGACTATTTATAAGGACAAACATGATGTAAAACTAGGAAAGCAAGGATGACGGGAATGGTAAACAATAATTAAATCATCCTAATCTACATCTCAATTTCTAATTGTGACTTATTAAGTAATTGTTAACTTTAGACGTATCCTAAGGTTTTTTTTTACGAAGACGAGGGATGACGATATAACAGAGCTGCTATTACGGAATCACTGTTTTGATCACCTGTACCAAGTATCAACCTTCTGAGAAGTAATTGAATACAACTAAAGTATGAAACAAAAGTTTACTACGATGATATAATTTCTTGCTTAACACAATCAAACGTTCTTCCTTACTGTTAAAAGGTTATGTAAATCAACACGGACTAAGAATTAATTTCAAGATGTTTGTGTTTTATGTTGTTAATTAAACGTTACTTCCCTTTCCTGATTTTCATATTTCTGCAATACGAGTATGTCAGATTTACATTAGCAATCTTCTGTTATAGTTTTTATGACTAGAATATAAGCTTATTTAATAATTTCTGTATAAGCCGGGTTCAAATCTAGGTTAAGGCATGCGCCTCTGTGTTTTTCACTCATGTGCGTATTAGAATTCTTAAACGGTGAAGGAAATCATCGTGAGGAAATCTGCTTGTCGGAGAAGGTTGATAACTTTCAAAGATAAGTGAAGTCCCCAAACCACAATTTGGGCAGCGTGGTGGACTATGGCCTACACCCCTTCATGGGGAGACCCGTGCGAAGCAGTGGGTAATTATGGGTTAATAATAATTTAATAAGATAATTTCTAGATTTATTAGTCGTTTTTTAGATCTACTAATATTCAAGAATTAAACAGTAAGCGCATTTTCGAAAAAACGGCAACAGAATTAAAAAGTAAGAATTCATTGCGTTTAATTGGAAAGGTTAGTTTTGAAGTTTCTTATAAATTTAATTACTTAACTAGGACCTATGTGTATTAAGTAAGTATCACAGTATTTGATTAATCTATTAAGAAAGTGGGATGTTATATAGCGTTATTAAATAATATTTCGATTTCTTATTTTTCATTTCAAATTGTTGGTTTCCCCGTTTACGCTCAATCCCCATTCGGTCAATCAACTTTGAAGAAACCCTGTACTGCTAAGAACTTATTGCGAATACATAATGGGCAATAAGTAAATTAATTGCTCAGTTTAAGGGCCTCTTGAACGTTAATCAACTAACTTTGATTGGAAAAGGACGTATGAAGAGAGATGGGTAAAGATTTTACAGTAGTAAAAAATCATATTAATGTGAAAATGGAATGACTTTTACAATTTATCGTAGTCGGCACGCTAAAGTAATAAATGTGTTTTTGTTATAAATGCTTTTTGATGTTAAAGTTTTATCGCAGTAATTAAGTTTATTAGAAAATAATGTTGCTATTACTAATGCAGCAATAGCGGAACATACACACAAACAGTGTTTACATATAAACTATGATTATACCGACTAAAAAAAGAGGAGGTGATTATTTTGCCTTTATTTATTTCAGTGTTATCTCATTTCTTTTTAATTCCTAGATCTATACGAAAGTTATTGTTTTGCTTAAATTAGTATTATACTTTTCATTTATTCTCACCTACATTTTATAATTATGGATCTAGTAATTGGGGTTTTAAATCATAATATAAAAAAAAAACTGTAAAGACACCTTCTAAATTGAAGTCGGTCGTATTATTTATAATTTTTTTTTTAAGATAGTAAAGGAACCCTTTTAGAAGCCTTAGAGTGACTCAGAAATTTGACACTCGAGGCCATCTTTAAGTTAGTACCAAGAAGAGTCACGTTTTAGCAATGCTCTGGTTAACTTAAATGTCACTTACATAGTGTAATTGGTACTATGTGCGCGTGATAAGTGGTAATTAAGTAATTTCCTCTTTATTGTGCTGTCACCCTTTGAAGCAAAACATCATTATCACAGCAATTAACAACTATGAGAATAGAGTATCTACGTAGGCTCTTTTCACCTTTACCTATGCTTTATAAAGCATTTATATACCTATAGCTATGTAATAAGTGGAGGTTTTTTATGTTTGCTATCATAAAAAAAAAACATAAATTTTCGACAGAATCTACGAAAGAGATGTCTTTTTTGAATTGCGGTATGTTCTCTGAGGAAATTATAATATCTGAGATGATGAGAACAGTAACTCCCTTCAGCATCATAACAATACAACTAAACAATTGTTATACTGGTCTTGTATCATCTGAAATGTTGCAAGCGGTAATTGGGCATCTTTTTAAGCAAAATTAGATTTTGTATTACAATATTAAAATGGTATTGTAGGGTTTATTTCGTCCGTACGTTTGAATGTCAGCAAGGTGTATCTCATGAACCGCATTAGCTAGACAGTTCATATTTTCACTATAACAACAAATAAAATGAGAATAAAATAACTATTTAAGTCCATACAACGAACGTGTTTTTTGACGTGTTTTGTTCGATATTAGTTATTACGTCAATAGGTAAACGCTTGAAATATTCATAGAATATAAAGTTGTGCAGTCAATTTAAAATAAATAATTTAATCCAAATAAAATAAATATTTAAGAGGGATACACAACAAACGAGATTTTTTTAACTGATTAATAAATATACTTGATAAAGTTACTTGTATAGACAATGGTACGAAACCATTAGTGCGCGAGTCCGACTTGCACTTGGATAATGGTACGAAACCCTTAGTGCGCGAGTCCGACTTGCACTTGGATTTTCTTAA
This sequence comes from Ligdia adustata, assembly GCA_947049295.1. Classification (NCBI taxonomy): domain Eukaryota; kingdom Metazoa; phylum Arthropoda; class Insecta; order Lepidoptera; family Geometridae; genus Ligdia; species Ligdia adustata. Next base: position 6,420,423 of record OX346230.1, read on the forward strand.
TTTTTTTTCATAAATTCATAACTACGAGTATATGTTAAACGTACCATGCTCGAAATAAACTTAATGCAGAATTTAATCGGTTTTTTCTACTATGCAAAGTGTTAACTGGGTCAAACTGTGGTTCAGTAAATGGCTTCTCAGTTAAATCGGCAAAGTCCTGTAAATCCCAATTCCCTTTGTTTTCCTCAACCCAATCTGTGTAGACCATAAAAATGTAAGTAAAGCCTACTCTAACGTTTGTTTCAATTTTCTGTGGCATTTATGGTTGTACATTTTGTTACAATTTGTTGTTGAAGAAAGTAAGTTTTGAATAAACTAAAGAGACATTGTGTGAGTTTTTCCACGTTCTCTTCTTTAATTTTATATTTTATGAAAAAATGAGATTCTACAAGTTTTAATGTGTAATATTAGCGGATTATTAACCATTAATGTCTTGTTTATGTGCACAAGTGCGATCGAGCGTGTTCGCGGAAATCTCCATAGAGACTCTGGTAAAGTCTCTACCACTTTAAGAGGGTTCATGATGTGACTTCAACTATGACTTTTAACTTGATATTTGACTTCATATTTCTTTGACTCTGAATTTTCAATTAATTGATAAATAAATTGAAAATTTATAAACTTCACGCTGGCAAATATATAAATCATGTGATGCAATATATAAAAAGAAGAAGAAAATTACGATAGATCCCTGTCTTCTAACTGCCCAATAAATCAAAGTTTCTGAGACAAGCTTTGAAAAGGCAAGCGATTCACAAGTAAGACATTTTATTATTATAGCTTTACTTCAAACACATAGAATACTAAGACGTAAAAAAAATATTGATCAAAGCAACATAATTAGTAAGCAAATTAAACTTTTTAATACCCATTAAGTTAGTAGTATCGTAATAGTATAAAATTATAAATTCCATAAAAATAATTAGTCCTAATTGACTTAGAAGATATCTAATAAAAATATCCCACTTAGAAACAGTAGGCATGCTACCAATAGGGTCGGTTCGGTCCAGCACAATACAAGTTCAAATCCTGCCCGTCGTGATATTTTAATACATTTTATAAATATCCTATATCTATTTATGAGACCAAAGGTACCAAATTATTATTTAACAGTCATGGCAGGTACTTGTCACTTTTGTTCGCAATTAGAGACGTCGGCTACTTTCCTGAACTTGGTAAAATTAACGTTCACGGTGAGAGGGAAGCTTATTTCGTCCTAACACTCGTATATTTAAACACGAGGCTTCATTTAATACTGTTTATTCATTCTCTAGAACCTTGAAAAGCTCCAATAATTCGAATATTAACGGATAAAGAGAAGATTAGTTCGAAAATAGAACAACACTGTTGAAACATTTATTGACTGAGCATCGAAGTAAGCGTTTCTGGTTTGAGTCGGGCAAAGTTTTCTTTAGTCTAACTAACAGACTAAAGATAACTTTGTCTAGGAATATTAATCACGTACGGTACAGTTTGTAGTTTCTAACCATTATTGACCTAAGTTGGTACAGGTTCTATGAACTATTAAATTTTAATTTCGTTTTTGATTGGGGGAATATTTCTCCCAATACTGAGAGAAGTCTGCTACGGCGCCATTTGTGGACCGATTTCAATAATATTTCTGAAGAACATGCAGAACTCAACTTTAAAAAGAATTTCTTAGTATGAAAAAAATACTATGCAGTTTTTTTGGTGTCGCAAAAAAATTTAATAACGTGCCTCATAAAACTACTATAATTTTTTACGACATTTAAAGACATAATTATTTTATCACAAGTCCGAGATTACTAAGGTATATATAAAGTGAAATAAAATTTAGATTTTCAAAAAGTATAATATGTTGGATAGTAAACGTCATCTAGTAAAAAAGTGATATATTTAGATCTACTTAAGTGCAAGTGTGACAGAGAACAGTACTTTATAACAAGCAAAAAAATAAATATAAGTAGCATACAAAATCTTAAACAGCAAAGGCAGAAAATCCCTCAGCAACAAATTTTAATTTAACGCATAACTTACTCGAAACGGGCTGAATAACTCACGTCAAAGCAGCGAACATGGTTTAATCTCGCCACGTATTTAGTGATATAATTAGCTATGTAATATGGAATATTACACTAGTATAATGAGACATTTAAATTGCCAAGCAACAAGAAATAAATGGAACTAAATCAAAGTATTATATTCTGAGAAAGTAGCGGTTTGTACTCTATTCGTAACCAAATAAATTAATTGTTCTTGTAACTTTGCTTTACCTAAAGGTAGCCAAAAAACTTAAGTTTACATACAAAAGTGTTCTCTTATTAGAGTACTCTAGTATCATTCATATTTTGGATATGATATTACTACCACTATCCGTAAAGTTATTTTTAATTGAATGATAAATCATATTTAAGAGAAGACAAAAAGTACTTTTGAAAAGACTAGAAGGGCCTAGTGGTGTTGGTCAAAAATATTATCATTATAAAAAAGAGTTTCGTAAACATTACATGGAATCTGGCATTACTTTGCCAAAATCCATTCACTATTGCTGTACACAAAATCCAAAAAAATACCAGTTGTTTTTTCTATAATGCTTCGAGCGAGCAGTTGAAGAGTCAACATATCACTAGGATGCCTATTTCTAAGGCTAAACACGTGTCTAGTAAGTCGAAGAATGAGACAAAGATGGATTATTAAATTAGGTGTGGATGTGGTGATAAGAAATGGTATCATAACAACAAAATTATTAGTCGCTTTTTTACCCTAAAGGTAATTCGAAGCGGGAAAATACTAGAGTTTTTGTAAAGTCCAACAGTTTACGTCAAAAAAAATAGTTGAATGGCGTTGACTGTGACTTCATAAACAATAATGTAGTTACACTAGTCTTTGATATTGACTGAAAGCACCACTTACATGTTTCTTGGAATTATAACGCATCTAATAATGTATGACGGAATAAGGATATAAAGTTTGAACTTAGGGTCGTAGTTGTTTATATTCTAATACGTAGAATAAAGCATAATGCAATAGAATGCAGCAAATTAGCTGATTTATACGTTTATACTGTTATACGGTTTATTAGTTAGGGTCGCACTAAGCCAAAAGAGGGTCCGTACACTAACAACCTTTATTATAGTAGCAACCCTGAATTTGAGAAAACACCATCTGTTCCATACAAAAAAAAACATCGGTCCTCGAAAAAATGTCTGAAACAGCTGATTTCTTTTTCTCAAATTTCTATTTGGTGCCATAAAGAAAGTTGTTCATTAGAATGAGTATAGTGACCCTTTTTTGGCTTAGCATACCCCTACTCGATTACCCTGGATAAGTCCTAGTTACCTTACCTCATAACAAAGTTAAACAGATGTTTCATTATTTATGTGCAAGAAGGCGTAGATTCGACGCCTTTCGGAGCTCGGCAAATTTCTTTGAAACATTACATAGCACGCGTTTCATTATGATATTAAATATTCAGTATTTTATTATTCATCAGCTAATGAGAATATAAGAACATGATGCATAATAATTTTTAGCTATTTTCATTGGTTTTTACATCAACAAACTGAATTTAACCATGTAGGTAATGGAAGTTATAAATTAATGTCAAGACCATTCTGATAACATAATATCTATCAAACAAAATATGTTTTGAGATGTTTGGACACGTAATTAAAAAATCAACAAATATGCTGAATCCATTCCATCTGCTGTTCATTAAGAACGATCAGTTCCAAATTTTTTTTATGTCATAGGTCTTAAGTAATGAAAACATCCATTCCTATTTTATATGGTTTTTACGACTGTCCTATCCAAAAAGGTTTTTTCACAATAGATCTTAGTGCCAACATTTGATTTTTTATTTGTTGTAATCCATGCTGAATTTAAGAAATATTTAAAATACAAATAGGTCTATTAAAATAAGGTATACTAAAATATGAAGGCTTATGTATAGCACCTTAAAATATTATTTTTTTGACAGTCGTTTAAAAATGCAACCGTAGTCAAGAAAATATATTATGACTTCGTATTGTTTTAATGTTGATTTAATTTTCCATCATAATAGTCGAATAATCAAAAATAAACTTATTTAATGTAAACAAGGAAGCTTGCGTGGTAAGTATAATAATGAAACGTTAATGGAGGTCCAGAATTATTTGTTCAGGCTGAGATTGTTTAGGATGATTGTTTCTTGAACGTCTGTGAGTGGCACGCAATATATTCTATTGTGTGACGAGAAACCAATCTGAAGTATTTCGGAATACCGATATCGTACGGAAGTAAACGTTATCGAAAACTGACTTTGTTAATTGACCGATCAAGCGAAGCCAGTTAAACGTCTGGAAGTTGGTAATAGTAGTTTTCAACCAACCTTGAGGAAACCTAATATACAGGTTCTACGATTTCTTAGAATTATGTTGACGCCTGGATTTCTGTGTTATCAATAGAAAAAGGGTATTCTGTAATACCGGATAATTTTAGTAATATTTTACAAAAATATTCGTTACCAACACAATATATGTACCTATTAACAAATGTTGTATATATAGGACAGGAGACAGAAAAGGTTTTCTTTTCAGGGTTGACGACAGACAAAAAATACAATATTAAGTACAATAGCAAGCTCGTGGCAGAGCTCACATCTAACCGATAACTCTGCATTAGTAACTAGAACCTACTGCTTCTAATCTCTAAATATTTTCCATTTTTTATACAATTTTGGTATTAACACTAAAAATGACGCGCTTTTTCATTGCGTAAATTAACGACGTAAGATTTGTCAGTCTAGTGTGTGTCTGAATAAAATCCATTACCGCTTACCATAAAAATACAGAGTAATTATTTGCAAGCACTCATCGGTTGGTAATGTTGATACTTGAACTCAAACTGTCGAAAAAGTAGTTCACGTCCGCCATTGTTATCTTGATGACAAAGGAAAAGAATTTGTTTCACAATTTGCATTCGTTTCATATTCAACTGAAAGCAAACAAGGAAGCATAAATTCACTTTGATGTTCACATTTTCGAGCAACAAAATAATCACCTTTCTTTTATCATTCGGGCCCCAACCTTAAATAGTCGAAAGGTGTGTTTATATGAACTTAGGTCCTTTTTTTGTTTGCAAGCAACTAAGTCAGTATGCCTAGTCGGGAATGGTTTACTATTCAATCAAGAATGTGTTAATATAAGACTGGATCTTTAAAATTAGTGCTTGATTTTATCTATTTTTCATCGATACCAAAATAGGGAGAATTTATAAAATCGTCGATTTGAGAAAAGAAATTATATTGCCAATAAGGTTCTCCCACGAGACAGTTGATTACTTTTCATGAATTCGGCTCAGCACATCTAACAAAAACGTCCTAAAAAGGTTTTTATTCTCATCTAGTGCCGTTAATAACGGCTTTATCGCAAAAACTATATCTTAGAGGCAATAATTATAATAATTGAATATGACTGGACTAATAAGTCGTGAGATACATACATTAAACATTACAAATTGACATAACAGAATGCTTCAAAACTTTTTGAAACCCTCGAGTTATGAAAGTCAAGGTTTGCAAACACGGATTGGAATATTCATTAACTTGAAAAGTATTCGCGAAGAGGATTTGACGATGTCACTGGTTTTAGACTGAGTTCAAATAAAAAAGTTTTAAGTAAATTATCTTATGCTATCAATAATTTGGTTAGAAAAAAGTTAAGTTGTTTGGCATTTAAAGGCTATTAGAGACCGAAGCTGAGAACAGTGAGTGTTAACATTTTTATGCGCCCAGATTATCTATACGGTATTAGGCGGCCTAACAAGCTTAAACCCAAAGGCCAGTACGCTTTTAACGAAAAAACTTAAATTGTGATTAGCCTTGTTTTCGTAAATAAAAGAATCCAGATTTCCATTTTAATTTCATGCGACAGAGAATACACTTGATTTTGGTTTGTCAAGTCTCTGGCATTGAATGACAGATTGGTTACTCATCCTAAATCTGTGATAAATGAATACTGACATTTAGACTTTCTAGAAATTTCATTACGGTGAAAGTAGTTTCAGTGCCTGTAAGTTGTTTTCTTCTATAACCACAAATATCTGTTTGCATATTTTTATCTATTCTAGTGCTGATTGAAGAAAGCAGATACTTCGTAGCTTGGAATGACGCGTCATTTTATCTGAGATTAGTTTTATGAAAAACAGACAAGTATCTTCTTCAATCATCATTTAACAATATTTCTGTCTTGTGCTAGTGGCATTTTTGCAAGGCATGTCTAATGATACTTATAAAGTTTTTGAAAAGTAAGTGTGTAACTTCCAATCTATTTTAAAAATGCAATATAATTGTTTTAACTGGGATGTGATGTTTTCACCTGACTGTGAAAGAAAGAGGGTTATGTTTCTCGAGTGTATGTATGTATGAGTGTTTCTTGACACGCCCTCTCTATTTCTTGACTCGCACTCATGATATTTTTCAGTGCGAATATTTAGCAATGAGGACTATCTTCTCTGAATAGAGTAGGTAGCAGTCATTTTAAATTGAGGACGTCTTGCTGCCAAATCTTCTTATATTACAGTCAATGTGAACATTTGAAAAAAAATGGTATTTTGCACTGACGTTCAGTATTTTTAGACATATTTAATAACTAACTGACCCAGCAAACTTCGTACTTATAGTCGATGAATGTTTTATGTTTTCTCTAAGTACTTTATTGTTACATTATTCAATATTTTAGTACCAATTAATAGTATTAGGCACAGACGAAGGTACAAAATTAGTGGTAAATAAAATCGATCTAGTCTTTCTTGAGTTATACAACAGTAACCCGACATTTTTATACAATTAGAAGATATTATAGCATCATTACTGATGATTGTTCCTTTTACAGTCCATGTGAAAATTTGTCTAAAAATCAAACTACTATATATTTACGAGTATAGTATCCACCAATAAACTGACATAAGTATTCAGAGCACATTCTTAGATCATTAGCGTGTTTGAAGTAAATCTTGCTATACACGATAGAAGTCAAAAGCAATTAAGTATGCTCTTATTACTATTCAGAACGCGAACGTTTAATATCGTTACTCAGTGGTTCTGACCGTCTGTATTATACCTTGCTATCTTTTTATGTAGTTATTGACCTGTGAACTTAGTATTGTTTTATTTATTACGGTCAGTATAAATTTTTTTGAATATGTAAATAAATGATTTTTTTTTAATTGTTGTGCATATTTATAACAATACTTATGCTGAATTATTAATATGACACAATTAATATGACAATAATTGAAGCGAAAAGTCATTTAAAATTACAGCCTAAAATAAAAAGATGATATATTTGTAATCTAAATAATTTATTTTGCCAAACTGTATTTAAAAATGTAATATGGTGGTTTTTCTGGGTCGTTTCTTGATGAGTTCTTGCCCTGAGGACATCATTACGTCAAGTCTTAAAGCCTTCTGGAACTGAGTTGGGGTAATTGACTATCCTGAGCACTGCGTAAGTATCAACCCACAGCGTCCCACGGGTGTTCGTTAAAGGAATATTGTTAATATTCACCACGCTGGTCAAACTAAAGAATGCAGATTTCACAACTCTACCAGTTTTAACTGTCTACGACAAAGCTTCTTCACGAGAATCTGATTATACATAACAGCTTAGTCTGAAACAATTTGTCGCAAGTTTGGAAGATTCGAATATCAAGTAAGAGTATCAACGTCTTTTCAGTCAATAAAAATATTAATATTCAGGTGTTTTAAGTATTTTTTTACAATTACCTTAACTAAAAACACATAATTATAGATCTTATAATACATGAATAAAATCAGGCAGAACAAATTATATGTACTAGAAATCAAATTTATTCTGATCCAGCATTAAAACTGGTAAACTGTATGTTTACGTACAAGCTTAATTGCTTAACCCAAATTTGTTATCTCTGTCTAATCCAAACTGAATTCACGTAATTGAGAATTTGCTCGTCAAGCCTACATTTTAGTGATTGATGTCCTATGTACTCGTATATTCTATACTATATATTCCGTTTTGTGGATCAAATTCATTTGAATTTGATCCACAAAGCGGAATTTTAATATAATCCAATTTCAAAATATTGCTCTACCCGTTCGGTATGGGCAAAACTTTATAATTGTAGAATAAAGCATCGATCATTTAAATAATTAAATAAATAAGTAAATTGTTTAAATTCGGGGCATTGTTCTTCTGATGGGAAGTTAGAACCCTACATTTATGTTTTATTTATAACTATGCTTTAAGCATTATACATTTTGAGGCGTAGAAAATTATATAGCAATAAAGTCACCCTACAGAAGTACCTATATCTAGTGTGTTCCATTACGTGCTTATAGGGCTACATTACATTGTATAAATATTGAACTTTAAATTTTTGCCTTACCCATCATAAACAAATAAACAAGAAATTTCATTTAAAATTAAAATGTATGTAAAGCACACAAAACCACAGTTAATTGATTGGTCAGTTGTCGATAAATAATTAAATTAGGTGCGATGTTTACAAACGGTGCCCGTTTTAAACTATCCTATCGACGTAATACAGACAGATAATGTAAATATCGCGCCAATCTTATTAACCATGTTTATTTTAGTTTACAAAATTAACTCTGTATCCTGACCTATACATGTGTAAAATAGCAGTTCCGCAATGGATAGACCTTACGAACACATAATTAGAATATTTTCGGCAACCGGAGTTATCTTTATTTGTCCTTGTATTTAATAATTTCTTGGCGAAATTAATAAAATTTTACTAATTTAATATAAGAATACTTATTTTAAATTAGTACAAGATTTGTCAAGTGTTTTAAGGCAAACGTTCTAAAATGGAACACTGACAAGAAAAAAACCTTGACACGACAAAAAAGCACGGTTGCTATAAGTTTTAAATATCTGTGTGTGGCATCATAACTCCCGAACGGATGAACCAATAATGTTTTTTTTTTGTTGTAAGGAGAATTAGTCGATTCAAGATGGCTTCCGCTACAAAATGGCGTTGTTGGAACTTTTTAAATTTTACTTGTTAAGACAGTATACTAATGAGTTATAAGTGACTTCAAACAAAATTAATCGAGCCCAGGCTCGGTAGGTTTATGTTGTTTATCACAGAGATACCGTAGCTACATTTAAGCTTCATTACCAGAACCTGGATTTCATCTAGGTGTAAAGTGCTGCTAAAGAAGAATCAATGGAGCCCAAACACAAAGAGGCTACGTTGTTTAGTTTATAAGTTCCTATGGCCATCATCGGTCTCAATCATCAAGAGAGCTCCATGGAACCATATCTATATATTACCACCTAAAATATAACATTACTCCAAATTCAAGTCTAATCGGATATCGAAAAGTGGGTCTAATTTGGTTTACAAGGTTTACTAACACCTGGAAAAATGAAACTAAATAAAAGCTTGTAAAAATTGCCTTACTTTTATATCTTCCAAGTTTTACGCAGATTCATTAAACGCAACGATATGTTCAAATATCCAGATTATTCATTAGTTCGGTCAATAAAGCTCTTGCTTTTCAAGGTTTTTACTGGAGCAAATAAAAGGCCCAAAACCGCTCATTCAATAGAAAGTTTATTGAACATAATAAAATGCATAGGCATTTTAAAATGAATTCCATAGTAAAAATATTGGTTTATCCTTGTTTTACATATGATAAATAATAAAGTCGGATATTTTTCAAAAGAACACTATCATGACATTATAATATCATTATTATTTATATTTATTAGCACTTCGCATTTTTAGTGGCTCCGCAATATTATTTTATAAAATATTTGGGAAATAAATAACTGATATTTAGAATGAATGGAGACGAAGATAACGAAATATCTATATAAATTGACAGTTAGTTGGCTAACTGCCAAAAAAAAAATGTTTGCAAAAGAATACTACGAATAAGAAAATAATTAATACCTCGAAAAAGAAAATGCTTGAGCGTTGACATAAACATTTTCATCTCAAGGTAAAACTGACTTTATTTCTAAGTAATTATGTATAAAATCGAAAAGAAGGAGGACTAATAATAACAGTTCTGTAAAGTGGTTCACCTTGCAATCCAATAAATAAAATTCAACCTTAAAAACAAAAGCGTCAATCACTTTACCGATTCTTTCAAAGTTTTCATTCAAGGTTGTGTTCCATTGTCATATAATCGTAATCTGTTGGTATATAAGTACATGAATTCTCGACGCCTAAAAATTTTAAAATAATTAGAAGTGTAAAATTTTCGTAAAAAATTTTCAGCATTACGAATTAAGCGCGAATACGAACCTCCAAACAAACATACCAATTTTCAAACATAGGTATATACTGACATACGAAAGAAAATTTTGACAAATTTGATCGTTCGTCGTTCATTGACCATGCGAGTAAAACGAATGACTAAACAGTCATTCGTTTTACTCGCATGGTCAATTAAAGATTGTTTTGTCTGCTACAAAATGTCATTACTTTTGATTTCTTCAGCTGCGATTAATTCTACTAAACTAGTCAATGAGGTGACAGGGTTACAATTTATTACCATTATATGTAATGAATTATTTCTTTTACTTTAAATCTAAGTAATTTACGATTTGTTGTCAGATTATACTTTTTCTTTCTACTCCGCAAAAATTTAATTTAATTTTAATAAGGATATATAGTAGTTTCATTAATGCTTAACGGGTTTCTTATACTTAGTTGAGCATCAAAGGATTTAACCGTGTAAAAACTTGTCTGGATGTTGGTACTCGCGTACAGGTTTAACGGATTTAATTAATCATCAAGAGTTCATGTTGGAGTATTGCCTACAAAAATAATGTTATATAGATATATCATGATAATCTATATGAGTTAAGGTATTTCTATCTCCACTTATTACAAATGCAAAAACGTGTTTTTTTGTTTGTATCCACCTCAACGACTAAGTGACGGCTCATTTTTTTTGCACAGAGATAGTTTGAGGTTCGGAGAGTGTCATACTCGTAGGCTACTTTTATCTCGGGAAAACATATGGCGCAGCTGCGGGCTTAAGGTAGTTCTAATATAAAGCTATAATAATGAATAAGCAAAGAAAAAAAAACATTTGCAATGAAATTAACTTCTAATGCAGTTGTTTATAAAGTTAAGGATGATGTTATGATTTCCTACACGATATAAAAAACTGTTTATTTAAAACAAAATTCCAGGAAGTAATTATTTTTACTTAATAATTGATAATCAATTAAGTATGGACTTAATTGATGCAGCTGCTGTTTATGCAATGATTTTAATACGTGAAAAAAAAACGTAATAATTTAATAGTATTATATTGAAAATAACACATTTAATAATAAGATTACCATTGCGTTTATACGTTTGATATTTCCGTATAGTCATTTTATGGATAAAACGTTAATAAATGCTAAGAGGGCACTCTGTCACACAGAAATATATGAGAAAAATTGCGAAATATTCGACAAGATAATGTAATATTTAATTTGCGAGAAATTACTTTTTTCTCAACGGTACGGTCGCAAAGAGCATGTGTATTTACTTGTTTATTTCTGAAGGAATAAATAAAATGTGGCTTGGAAAAAGTCTGAGTTTATAATATTGATTTGTTAGACAACGTAAATGTTTTTAGTATATTTAATAATAGTTATAATGTAACTGTATTTAACTAAAATAATTACCTGTTATTATGTTAAGTATTTATTTCTTTGTAAATGGCGTAGAAAGTCCAGCTCTAGACGTATCTTGAAATTCAATCAAATATAACAGGTAGCAATACTTCCTTTAATTGTGCTGGACTTTTTTTACAATACTCGCATAAAATAAGACGAACACGACATTGTTCTCATTGACTAAAAGTAATTTATAGTGACGGCCTATTTATCGAAAATCCCTGAAACCCTCTTCATTCCAAATTAGCTTTAAGGGATTTGTCCGCAACGGATAAGTGCCTGCTGATTACATCAATTGAATAAAGCTAGAGGCCTTACAAAATTATTATTTGATACAAGGAAATTACAGTTTAAATTAAAGATTTCAATCGACAAAGGTGTTTTATTTTTATATATAATATATTCAATATTAACTTTTGAAATGCCTTTTGCTGCTTCTTTCGAACGCCGCATGTAAATAACGTGCAAAGAGTAAGTTATTAACGAAGTATCCTATAAAAGCATTTTCCTACAATCAACACTTATCAAAAAACATTAATTTACTGCAAAAAACCCACATCGATAATTATTAAATTTGCATAGATAATCATAAATACCATTGCAATAGTAAAACCACCCGTAGGCAATGAAAGTGCGCGATAATACCGTTAATGCTTGCATATATCATTTTTAGTCGCATAATGTGCAGCTAAATAACTTGTTACTGAGCTGGAAACTATTAAATAAATAAATAAAAACCAAATCAACTTTAGTTCTTCTGTTTCAGAAACTAAATGGTACTGCTCTTAAAATTGTTATCAGTAGATCCATCATAAAACTGTAAATCGTACTAAGGGAAACAAACCGACTTTTTCCTTGTAGCAATCTCTCCCAAGTGACCTTTTATCACGAGAATTTCTAATCAATGTATTTTTGGCATACTATCACATGAACCACTCGGCGCTCTAACAATTTAGGTAAACTAGGTGCCAAGTAATATCATCTCTTAATTCTGTTTGACTAATGTTACGTTGATTGAAGAATCGCCAAATACACATACAGCGAAAGTGATGGATATATCATATGAATAATCAATGAAAAATAAACATGGTAAACACGTGACCTCAAAACAAAAATGAGATCAAACGTACTGCTAGCCTTTTTGCAATCAATCATTATTCTATAGAATTTATTCTCTTTTAAGGCACAAACCATCACGTTCTCTCAATATTAAGATGTAGTTCTAAAGCTTCTAATCCAAAATACATAAAAAAACAGCAAAAAGGTTATAAATGAACGTATTTATAGGTATTTGGACAAATGTATAATGAAGCCCACCAAGTGCTACAGTCACCTGTAGGACCCCCGTTAAGTTTGTATGTTTTATAACGTTGACTTCCAAAATTCTTGGATAATTAAAGTTAGGCACCAAGCATATTAATCTTGCACTTGATTTTTATAAGGACATATAAATTCTATTAAAGTACTGACAGAATTGGTAAGTAAAAATTATAACATTGAGGAAATGTGTTTATCAACCCTGATTCATAACATTGTCTCGATAGAAGAAAGTACAAAATATACGTCTATTTTACAGTCACTTATAATACAAATTCTAAAAGAACTTTCAAATTCTGTGTGATATTATGCTAGAAAATAAAACGGATAAAACCTCCGTTTACCACCGCTGTTTGTCAAGAAAATTATTTCTGACTAAGATGAGGAACAGAGAGACTTTTTGAAAGCATAACATAACAATATATCTCTTACAACGCGAGCAAAGCCGCAGGAAAACTTAATTATTATTATTTAATAAACGCAAAAACTTAATGACCGCTTTCCAAATAAAAAAGACTCTTAATTCAGTTATTTATTTTCATGTAAATGTTTTGCGAAAACTTCTTCGTTTATGATTATTTTGAAGGTAGGCAGTTGTGAAACCCTCGCCGTGTCCATCCGTCCGTTAAATATAGAGGTCTTTTTTTGTTTAAATACTTAAATCACTCGCTGTCACTGGGTTTGTTACACGTGTACCTAAATATTTTGATCACCAACATACAATAAATTATAGTAAGTAGTATTTTTATGAGAGCAATCGTGAAATCGATGTCGAATATCAGATTTTCGATTGATAAGTTTTTCTATGAAACTGTTTCTATTTAAGGCGTGAACGCTAATCAAAGAAAACCATTCTTGAAAATATATCAAATCTCTTTAAACTTGGTAAGGCTTGTTTCATTTTCGACCAGGACGTCTACTAAAAATGCCTTAAGTTGTGCTTAATATTATGTAAAAAGAAATCATCATCAGTAGCTTCCTTCATTGTGAACAAAAATATGTAATTTCTGTGAATTATAGTGGAAGTAGGGCATCCCTGGAATTTTTTTTATATCCTAGGTTGACTCAAATGGTCTCAGTCTATCAATTGTACCATCTGTCAGAAATGTCAAAACGACACATCAAAAACGTGAAACATTGCCTACGTAAATTAAGTGGACATATTTTGATTTGAAATAAATTTTGTACACTACGATAAGTTACGTTATTTTGAATTTGGTTTAATAATTAAAGATTAATAATCCCTCACATATTTATTGTATCATATACACTGTCTTGGCCGGAGCTCCATACATTATTGAAACATCTCTTTTTATTGTCATTCATTCAAAATAGTATGTAAGTCTATGTATGGTAATCACACTAACATATTTACAAGTAAAAAGTTTGTATCTGTGCATGCGTATATAACATGTAACTCGTTCACGCTCGAATAGTAGAACGGATTTTGATGAAATTTGGTACCAAGATAGCTTATGTTCTGAATTGCAGTGCATACTTTTAAACCCGATAAAAAACAGTCTCAGCGGAGAACACCAAGGAGTGAGGTTAGCTGTCAATAAATAACTATGCTTAGCTAGCATTACAATGAACCCATTGCTCTATAAATACTAATGCAAAGTGCGATGTTAAGTTGTTATTTTCATGTAATAGCTGTATAACGCTGGCTGTTATAAAACGAGTGGTAATAGCACCTATCAGGCTATTAACTCCAACGCAGTAAATAAAAACCTAAAGATCGTGCCATATATTTTTATGAAGGAATTGAAGATATTTTACTTTATTTTATTTGCAGCTTGGGAAGGATGAGAATATCGTAAATATTTTTTTTTACTAATGGAAGTGTTTTACGTGCGTTTCGTTCAGCGCTTTTAACGATAAGTAGGTACTCCACTTCCTATACTATGATAATTTTAGTACCGATATTAGAGTATGTTTTTAATAGTCGTATACAAGATGAATGATTGGTTACATGAGATTATTCAAGGCCTAATTTTCAAGGCATACCAAAGCATGCGTATGAAAATTTAAATGACGTGATGAACAAAAATGCCTGCTTATAGACCGGTGACCAAACCATCGGCAGCTCCTATTTAGGATCTTGGCCAGCTGACTTAAGTATTTGTAACAACGAATAGATCGGTCAGATCTTAGATGAGTGAGCGTAGGGAGGGATTTACCACTGAGCTATACATACCGTGAGCCGGACATGTTGCTATCATTAACATCTTCAGAGGTTTTCAGCCGGTCAAGAAATCATGACTTGTATTATGTGACATTTAACTAAGAAAAATAAATTTCTTTTCATACTTCAAGTGGGTCGCGAGTGCATAACGTCTCGGTTGTGTTCTCGCTCGCTATTTTCGACTGTCAGCGAGGCAATTTGTAAAAATTACTTCGTTGACAGCTTAAGACTATTTTTACTTTAAGACTATCAAAATTCGCTCTGTGTTTTTCATAGAATTACTATTATATTAAGCTTACGCCAAACATCTCAGTCACTGTGTTTGTACATAGCGAGTAAAAAAAAATAAACGAATTACCGCTCGTGAGATAAAATATGTAAAGTAACGAACTCCTACGAAATCATGTCTGACATGACGCTCCCCTGTTTTTCATATCACAAGACTTCATCCAATAAGCGACTGTGTCCTCGTCGAAGGCAAATTTTCCCTACAGACATTTCGACAAAATATGAAGAAGCTTAATAATATATTTCATAAAATATTCAGTCGGTATGTTAACGACTATAGAAGATCAATTTCAGAAGATTTCAGAAAAATGTTATTTCGAAGATGTGAATTGTGACTGTGTATTTAGTCACCTGTGATTATTGGCTGGTTATTTTATCTTTAGCTGATTTCGCCTTAACCAATGTTGAGCTAACTAGTCTACTTACCAATTAACCAATGGCGGTGAAATCTGTTCAGAAATTGACGTGAACTTAAGATTCCAAAATTATTTTTTTATGGAAATTACACCATTTCTTTTCTATTACTCAATACTTAAAAAATATTATGGATCGATATATAACATTTGTGCGTACCATTACGTAATATAAAGCAGGTAATAACTAATATTTTCTTTGTTTATAAGCTCAATCGGGTCGCGAGTATAAAATATTTAAGAGTTTGATTTTCCTTGAGCACCTTATTTACGTTTCTCATAAGAAATTCAGAAAATTACTCGCTTGCTGACTGATAATTTTCGAGTTCTATTTTTACATTTGATTTGTGCCTTTTTCTTGTAAATTTGAAGTTATTGTGTTGCTCTTATTTGCACTTAATTTATTTAGTGTATTTGTAAATAAATACAATCATACAAGTTGTTAAAAGTGACTTCAAAACCCCGACTGCATGAACTTTAGGCCCTTAAAGAGTGAAATTAGTAAATATATATAAGGACATATAAAGGTATGCAGCTAGTTATAGCCTATGACCATCTGTAAGTTGCAGGTGAAGGAAAATCTATATACACACAATAACATAACCCTCGTCCTTTCCCAGTCGGATAATTATTAAAACAGATAATAATTTTGTAAGGTGAGTGTCAAGAAACACGTATTATAGAGTACTGTAACATTATATTCCAGATTATTTACACATTGACGTCATACATGATATATTTAAAATTATAAATATTCTTTTTTAAATTTCAAAAGTTATTGGTTGATTTGGTTGAAATAAATTTATACAAGTATGTAATTATTTTGTTTTATTGACTAACTATATTAAATTACGTTTATTTGCCGTGGTACCATTAGATTGTACCATTAATTATAGCATATTCAATCTACTTTCTAAGATTATTTTCTTTCAAGTTCAGCTTATTATGAACAAGATTCGATACTTCTTAGAGTAAGGGTGAGAAAGGAACTTGTGGTATCCTAAAATAATATTTTCTTAGGTGATAGCAATCACGTTTTAGTTGTTTTCGTATCCTTTAGGGCTTTATACTATCTTATTCGCTGCAGAAACTGTTCTACAACACAAGAAGAACAGTAACAAAATTAAGTGGTAATGAGATGATAGAAGAAGAGGTTAAAAAGTAGTAAGTTTATTTACATAGTCACGCGTTGCAAAAAATAATGATTTTTTCTTGTAATGTACACAAAGAAATAATATAAGATTTTTCTTTTCTTATATCATCTTAATTTTTTAGTCGTCCACTTATTTCTTTATTTTTATTAGGGTCTAAATCTTTGTAGATTGATTGTGTAGATATTATTTTATGTCGTCAAAATAACTTTTAGCACATTTTCTAATTGTCTTCTACTAAGGTGGAATTGTCAACAAAATATTATGTTATGTCAACAGTTTGAGTAAAATCTCATAATGTTGAATACTTCAGGCAAAAGTTTAGTTTAGCGCTGAATACGTAGTGTTCTATTTCTGCAAGAATTATGATAACTTATTTCTACACAATGTTTCCTTTCATTGTAAGCTCAAACTCAATGTAAACTGAGCCTCTGTCTTCTGCAACAGTATTGCGTCTTGAAGTGCAGAAGTCTTTCAATATCTAGAGAAAATATTGATACTGTTAAAGGAACTGAGGAAGAATATTTTTCTATGCAAACATTTGATCACATATTATATGATACGAGTACGCAGTAAGTAATGATTTTCCATACCCCAGCAAAGGTCACGAATGGATAAGCTTATTATCGTAATTAGATTTTGATTACATAAGTACATTATTTGTTCCATAGATTCGTAGTGATACGCAATTATTTTTTCGTATACGTACGAGTATGTATAGACCAGGTTGGATTTTATTGCACTATTTTATGTACTTGCAATAGACTATTAAGATACTATTTATCCTTATTTTATTGACCTCGTAAACGTCAAAATTTCTACGACTTAGTAAAAAAACGACTATCACTTTACGATATTTAGAATCTTGAATAGAAATTGTGTTTCGCATCTCGCTTTAAAAATAGCTAAATGGCGCCGTAGCAAACTTGCCCTTTATTTGCGATAAACTTGATAATGCCTGATGTTTTCTAATATTGTAAAACTACGTAAGAACTTGCACACTAAGCATTGTCAAGAAAAATATTATTGATTGAGAATATTGGAAACTACGAGATGTACGCGAGCCGCCACTAAAGTAAGATAGTCGCTGGTTGGTTACGAGTAAAACCAGCATTATGCTGATGAGTTGGAGCCGGTTTGTCCTAGAAAATTTTTGAAAATATGTTTACTTTTATTACTTAAAATTGTTTATTAAGTATTACTTATCTGAAACAAATTAGTTTTCTTCCTTTCTCTTATTTCAAGGAAATACCTACGAAGTGATTTTGAGAACATTTTGCGACACTTCTTCCCTTGGTCATTATTTTTTTTAACCCATTAAAATCAATCAATGCAATGATATCAATCTATGTAATAAATAGTAAATCTCTATTAATCAACCAGATCGGTGATTTTGTGTGAATGGGAGGATCATAAAATTTTGTTTTAATTATTTATATTGAAAACCGCTAGCCTTTTGACCACAGTAGCGATAGACCTGCCGGAACAAATCGTGAGGTGAACAAATTTTTCAACTTGAAGGTGGAACAGACCATTAGAATCCATCATAATATGGTTTCTGCACGATGTTTTCCTCCATCGGTACTTAGTTCTTTTTGCGTATTGCGATCGTGGGATCGTACGTCGTACCTCTCATAAACCAATTAACCTCACAAACCACTCGCACATTGTACAAAAACTATGTACATTGTAATTTGTGTACGAGTACATTGCATGATACAATACAAAAAATCTTTCTTGTCACCACAAAAATACAACACAAAAGGCGGTAATATCGCTAAAAAGTGATCTCTTCCAGACAACCTTTATAGGAATGCAATATATCAATAGAATTCCGACCAAAATAAATGATATTCCGTCATATTAAAAACCCTATTGTTATTTAAAATGTACTCAGAAATAGTATTATTTGTTAATTATTTAACATAACTCTGAATGAACGGCTTAGTTCATGCATGTTTGTCCTCTCCATCATCCAAATTTATAGCTTTACTTTAGTTAAAAGGTTCAACTGATAATTTAGCTGAACCCCGATTAGGGTTAGCCTTCACCTAATCCTATCCGGTTCTAATGGAACGTGAAATTCGTTTTATGGTGACGAATCTTTTTTTATTGTGTGTGTGATCTTTCACGGTCATACAGGTATGATTATTTGCCTCATAATATATTATGAATATTTAGTATCGCATTACAAGTTTTTATAGTGGTCTGAAACATCTACACACAAAGATGTACCTTACATACAGTACGAACACTATGAATATCACTCATAGATACACCTTATTATTACGTTTTGCAGTATTATAAATTGCTTAAAAATTGCAACGAGTTTTTAATATATATAAAGAAACTTATCTGTAAAATGTAATTTTGCATTTGAGTTCATAAATTGGAACCAGCCGTAGTCAACCTACATTACTCACTCGTGTATATAATTAAGCCAGATTAATGATTGGACAGAAGACAGGAAACCCCGAATAAATCAAACAGCCAAATCAAATATCTAGGTAGTTACAGTTAAATTACAATGATTGAACACGTAATTTGAGTCCAAACGATTTAATGGTAACAAAATTATACCTACGCGTTCATGTAAGAATTAACATTAGCTAACAATCGAACTTTTAAAAAGCTGTACGCTGAAATTCTAATTGGCATGAAGCGTGTTTTGCATTATGTATGAAGGTAGTAATTGCTTTCAGTACGGTAACGTTACGTAAGCAACTTTTTAAATAGTAATTTTAGCATCGTATTTAAATTACTTACTAATCCCGTTGTTTATATAAACCTATAAGCACTAGCCTAATATTTCGAGATTGAGAATACAATTTTTTGTTAACTTTAACGGCTTTTGCCTTCACATAACTAGCATTAAAACTATCGATTTCAAGATTGTATCTGTATTAGCTTTAATTTACAGCTTTAAATTGACCAAACAATAGACTTACAAGCGTAAAAATTTTCGTATGTATATATCAGTTTATGCTCGTATAATAGCGTAATACTTAATATTTCTCACTAAAATAATATAAGCATCCAAGAAAAAAATATTATTTCCACATAATATGGCACAGATATTATTATAACAAAGCGTTACACCAATTTCACAAATCATGAATATGCAATGGCAGCCTTCAATTTAATTATCCAAACATTTGTCAGCAGCAAATTGTAACAAACATGGCACGTAGTTGTTAAGTCAAACGACTAACTTCTCCTTTGATATAGCTTCTTTGAGACGGATGTAACTTATAGAAGGAAGGTAAGTTGATAGTAAGTATCTAGGGAGGCAGGAAAGCGGAGGTTACAGTTTTAAGTACCTACTTACTTAATATTTAGTTTAATATTAAGTAATAGTTAAAGCCGCGAGCAAAAGACAGTGTTTTATACGTTGCGTTTTTTTTTCTTGGCAAAAAAGTATCATAATTTGGCACTTTTTAACTATCTCTGAGCAAAAATCAGAGGTGATCAGCTGTTTCTCAGTTGCTGAGACGAAGTAAAACAAATAAACACACTTTTGCATGTATAATATGAGTAAGGATTATTCGGCGTTATTGGCCAAGGACGTTGTAAGTCAAGAGTCTTGAGAGACTATATTCTATGAATGCTGCAAATAAGTACAGAAACTAAAAAAATGCAAACCAAAAGAGTTGTTTCAAAATCGTATGGAGCTCCGGCCAGGACAGTGTACATGATAACATAAATACGTTAGGGACTATTAATCTATCATATATCAACCAAATTCAAAATAACGTAACTTATCGCAGTGTACAAAATTAATTTCGAATCAAAATATTTTTATGTTATTTACGCAAAATGCTGATTTACGAGTTTTTGTTGTGTCAATTTTGACATTAGTGACGGGCGGTACAATTCATTGGTAAATGTGACAATTGGAGTCAACCTAGGATACATGAATCTTCCAGAGATGCCGTAATTCTACTACAATTCACAAAATTTCGATATTTTTGAACATAAGGAAGGAGGCAATTGATGCATTTTTCATAATTACACAATATTAATCACGTCTTTAGGCATTTTTGGTAGACATACACCGTCCTGGCCGAAAATGAAACAAGTCCTTTCTTCACGATTGTTAGTACCAACATCTGTACGCAAGTACTAATATCCTGAATAAAAGCAAAACAAAAACACAGATTTAAGACAAAGCTTTGCAATATGGTGTCACTGATAACTTAAATTGCCCACAAGACCTTAAACTAGATTTTTGCCAAGGCTTGTACATCTTGTTTTCTTTTTTACATGAACAGGCGCCAGCAAATTATTTAACCATCGTATTACGCCATATTTAAAGAAAAAAAAACTTGTACTACTACGAACAATAAAATGGAGAAGAACTCGAGAAGTTGGAGACAACGCTCTGTAATCTGTGGCTAACTCAGTCTTATCACGCGATCCGTGAAAAAAATAAACCCATGTGGTGTCAAATAGAGCAAGTAAAAAAAGAAAAAAATCGAGTGAAGCAACAAACACATCACAGAATACAATGATTCTTGGATTTTGCTAGTTGACAAACAAAATCCAACCCTTTATCCGTAGCTACAGGGTCCAAAATATTTAAATAAAATTGAATATGATATTATATTTCCAAAAAAATGTTATTAGTGAGATGATCAACCTAAATAAAAATAGAAAAATTACTGATTTTGTTGAGCTTATCTGATAATTATTTATTTGTTTTTCCTGTGTGATACAACGCATGTATTTTGCAGAACGTTAATATTTTTACCTATTTTCTTTTTATTTATTGGCCATTACTGTGTATTGAAACAATTCACTAGTTGATTTAATTTTTCAAGTCATAAAATAATCAATTGGAAAAATCAAATATCAAATCATGAGTCTTTTTGGTCAAGTTAAGTAATGTCCATGTGCCATTGTGAAGCGGAGGAGACTCTGGTTTTGAGATTTCCCGCGAATACGAAAATCACGTTATTAAGACGCCGTTTTATCGTCCAATAAGGGAAACTTAATTATTTTGGTAACCGCCGATAAAACAAATTATGTAATAACAGATTTAAATTATATAATGCAAATTTACACCTGTTATTTAATTAAGATTATCATCAACTGTTAGCCCCATGTATGTTTTATACCAGTTTACGTTTTTTTTATATAAACACATTAAATTTCTGTTCTAAAAGAAATTCGCTCCTAGGGTCATATTAATCTAACAGAGAAATATTAAAAAGATAAACAAATTTGACCACGTAGCCTTTATTATTAATTAATAAATAGCTGTTTTTTACTAACCTACAACAAGGTCATGCGTTGATATTGCAAAATATATTATAGCCAAAAATCTTGTTTGCTTCCACACCATGCCCGATATGTTTCCGATACGATGTATTTGCATTTTTATGAATATTTGTTAACTAAAATCTGTCCCTTGTACAAAGTGGAATATTTAGATAAGCAATGTTTTCTGATGTTAAGGGCAATATAGTACTGTTATATGACCTTTATATTTATACTTATTTATGATTACTACTTTTACTATGACACTTAGGTATACTTTTTTGTATCATTGTGGGTCCCAATCGCAAAATAATGCAATAATAATAATGGTTTTCTGGCCCAACGTATAAAAGCTTAGCGTGGTAATGCGGCTAGCATTGGTCACGCTGCCCTCTGGTGGTGGGTTGGAGCATTTGGATTATCTAAAGATCTTAAATGGTCTATAGGCAATGCGTCTCCATTTTTGCTGTAGTTAGTTATTTTGTTTTTATAATAAAGACACTTGCTCGGTTATTTTATAATTTGAGGTCATTACATCTCAATAACTAAATCCTGGTTTCTCAAACCACCCGAATATCTAGTGAAATCTTTGCGCTTCCCCGATTACTATTGGCTACAGAAATAGAATATTCGATTCGTTTCAAGGTCACAACAAACACGGTGACAGTAAAATATTTCATAACGTATGAACACGTTATTATATTCTATTTTTCTTTGAAAGGGCTATGCATATTGCATATTTGTTTACATCTCCATTAAAATAGGTTTTATTTTATACTTATATATATTATACTCTTACAGCCTTGTTATGTTTCCATACTGCGTACTGAATGTGTCGAATACGTCTCGATAGTTGTTTGTTTGAAATTCGCATCAAAGCAAGGTTATATATTATAAAGTTATAAAAGAAAATATAATGTTTGTTTTCTTTTTGTTACAGATAGCGCATCCCACGGAATCCAATAACGTATGACGAAACATGGACAACGAAGGCAACAGTACCACATTATATGACGATGATATACTAAGCCCAAGCGAACTCACTATTCATAGAGGGTTTAGCACGACGGAAAATACTCTAAGCGGCTACATCACGTGGCCAATTGAAGAGTGCCTCAAAACATTCCTCGTAAACGACACAAAGACTGATGACATAACCAACCACATATTTGTTTATAATGGCACCCAAGTGATGTGCCTAGACCATGCCCCAGTACTAACCAGAAGCACTATAATTAGAGCGAGCGTGCTCTCAGCGATGGCAATACTATCTTTCTTCGGCAATTTGGCCACGATAATAAGCATACGGAGAGGGAAACGAGGACGAGGCAGGGCAAGGCCTTCCTGGACCGCAATATACAGCCTAATATTTCAGTTGAGCATAGCTGATTTACTTGTAACAGTGTTCTGTATAGCTGGAGAAGCAGCGTGGTCGTTCACAGTACAGTGGTATGCTGACAATATCACTTGCAAGCTATTCAAATTTGTGCAAATGTTTGCATTATATTTGAGCACTTTTATCTTAGTGCTGATCGGAGTAGACAGGTGGCTTGCTGTGAAGTACCCAATGAAAAGCATGGGTACGGCAACGAGGAGTGGCAGACTAGTCATTATAGCGTGGGTTTTAAGCGTCGTTTTAAGTATACCTCAGGTAAGCTTTATAGAAAGTTTTGAATGCCTCTCCCTTAGTTAACTAACTCATTTATTTTAAAATAGATACCCTAATGATCTTAACGAGTTGCTAAGAGAGCCATCTATGTAGATAAAATGCTACGTTGGCAGTTTCTTTACTACTGTAAAGCAATTAAAAGTTTCAGGTCAGCTCCATTAAAGGAACATTGAAACGAGGGGCCATGATATTTAATTTGTTTTGCTTCGATGATTCAGTAAAATTAAACTAAAACTATCGTCTACCGAGTTAAATTTGTTTGAGCAAGTGTTTCAGCAACACTTGAAAATACATATTAACACACCTATTTATAATTTTGTACACGGAGGTATGTAGAGTGTTTTGGAGTAGTCTTACGCTACGTTCCATATTTTTTGTCTAATATGTTATTTTACAACAATGTTAAGTCTAAAGATGATCGTATACTTGTAAGTTACAAAAATAATAATACATTTTACTATTGTTCAATAAACTACCAAGTAACTAACAATATTGCCTACGCGGGAATTTGTATGTACTTAAATTTGTTACTTTCACGTTCAGGCGGATTTTCATAAAAATTGGCACTAGGACAGTTTATGTCTAGGATTAACACATAGGCTACTTTTCGATCCGGAAAAATGCAGTTTTCCCGTGGAATAATCAAATTTCCTCAGGTACAGCGGGACGCCAGTTAGGTTATAATTTACTGTGTCCCTGGGCTAAAAATGCGTTGATTCTAGATATTGTCGTTAATTCTTCGTTTGTGGAGGGGTGACAAAAATAATAACAATTGATTACACAACTATTAAAACAATTAGTAACAGGTACTGAGACACTTATATTTCATAAATATCACAGTAAACAACAAGTGTGCGATCAGCTTAATGTAACAAAATTCAACCGTTTAAAAGTCGATTTGCGCTAATGACCTTGATGATTTATTTGAAAATGTAGATGAATATTTAACACCTGTACTGTAATGTTCTTGTATAAATGTTTTGTTTCATACATAATTTGAGACTTAATGATTATATTTCTGGCAGAGAATCGTTTTGTTAATGATCTGTCACATCTTATTTAATCTTTTATTATCACGCTACAATATATTTTATATAGCTTATACTAATTAACTTACTTTTGGTATTGTAAAGTTAATATCAAATATTTTATTTTAAATATGGATTTTTGAAAAGGTTGCAATTAAAATAAGATTTGCTCATATAGACACTAACACACTAAACCTTGATATAGACACTAACCAGAGCACCCTACACAGTCATTTTGTCTTTACATTAAGTAATATTAAATAGAAGATAAAAACAAAACCAATTTATTCAAATTAAAAACAATAGTAGTTACTCTCATTTCCATAATGCTACTTCTCCAGAACAAAAGAAAAGTATCAACATGGTAGTCGATCGATACAGTAGTACTCCAATCGTATACTTTTCTCCGTGAAAACATTCAGACACAATAAGCGCTAGAGGCGATTAATTACAGTTTGCAAACAATTATCGCTATTATTAATCAATTAATGTTACTAGATTATTGATGGCCCCTGATTGAGTACTTCAAAGCGATATCTATTCGAAGCTAACGATCGGTTAACCACGCAACTTCCGCCTCTCGATTCTTCTAATTGATTCTGAGAAATTGCCTAAATCGTTTTCCCTTCCGTTTGGCAAAAAGGCATTGAAACAAAATTTTGTAACCAAAATAAATAATCCTTTATTTTAGAATTTGATTAGGCGCTTAAATGTTTTTGCAGTCACTTTGACCTAAATTGAGCTGAGGTTGAAACGTTAAAATGGGTTTGCTATTTATACTTTAGAACAAATAGTTAAAAGTTCTAACAACACACAATGACCTGATGTCCGTCTATCCATGACACAGTATTTTTTCAGAGTATGTTGCGTTGTACAATATTTATGCGACCACACAAATAAGAAGCAGTAAAGTTTTGTAATTCATGCACAAAACCAAAGGTGTAGGAAAACGTACTTATGTCTTGTGAAAGGTAGTCTTTACACGTGAACATTTTGTTTTCTACGTAATTAATTAGAAATCTAGGGCCCCCTATAGTAGTAAACATTATTTATGTCCAGTTGCTCACGCTTGATCTATTCGTCCTGCGAATACAGCTATTCATAATTGTATCGGTAACAGGTAATCGGGATCTATGTTCGATTGCCGCTAACAGACAGACCAACTTTACCTACTTACTTACTCGGTTGCCTGTGCTATGTTCTGGCGGTATAGTATAGTTCCTAAGAAACATCTTCGATTAAAAGTGTGTATTGTTTTAGGCAGTAGTCTTCAGAGTGGCTAAAGGGCCGTTTGTCGAAGATTTCTACCAATGCGTAACTCACGGGTTCTACACGGAGAGATGGCAAGAGCAGGCGTACACTACACTTTCCCTGATATTTATGTTCATCCTACCTCTGGTGATACTTGTGTCTACATACGTTTCGACTGTCAGGACTATTGCTCGTAAGTATAAAGTTGTATTAACTTTACATTCCTTCGTATTCGGAATACGTGCAATAAAATACGAGTAATAGGGCACGGATTTGATTCCAGGTTCGTTTTAGGTATATCAGAATTAATAACTGCTTACTGTCGCGTAAGTGAAAGTGAAAGTTATCATATTGAGGAAACTAACTGCTTGTCGGAGAAGGTTCATAGCTTTAGATTATAAGTGGGATTCCTAATCCTCTATTTGGCCAGCGTTGTCTTGAACCCATTAATTGGGGATACCCGTAGTATATTAAAACTGAGTGGGACCGCGAGTTAAATTAACCTCATATAGCGGTTCCATCACCATCGAAATATATTCGATGGTGATGGAACTTCGTTTACAAAAATATCGTCGCGTCGTCTTGCAAGAGCAAGTCGTGCGTAACCTACTGTTGGATGAACCAAGACTTAAGACGCTCTAAACATTAAACAAGTACCTGTACTCCCATTTAGTTTTAAGTCAATAATAATAATAGGTAGTGGTTTACCTAAAGTAGCTGCCATCCGAGGCTTTGCCGGCAATATCAAATAGATTTTAAAGATATTTTGAATTTTGAACTCCAATCTGACCCTTTTAGGGCTTGAATGTCTAAAAATCCTTTCTGAATACACCCTGTTTCATATCTGTAAGTTCAGAAGTTCCTAAAAATATTTACTGACTCTTACTCTTATATCACTTATACTCTTGAAACTGCAATTTTGTACCATGTCAACCTTGTTTCATATTATAACTAAGAAATTACTTTATAATATTTGTTATACATTTAAGAGAATAAATAGCTTATCTTGTTACCTTTTTTTTAAATATAACATTTTCAGCTAAAATAACAAAAAGTACCGAGTAATATCTTAAACTAGCTCCAGACGCGAGACCTATTTTTACACTGTTGGAGTTAAATTAATAATTCCAATACCAACACATCGTGAGAAAAAAGGAGGTTGCTTATTGTATGAAATTAATTAGTTTGCAAAGATAATCATAGTTTCCACCCTGCAATTTGCTCAGCGTAGCGTGGGTTATAGAAGCTAGTTTCAAGAATGGTAGGGAAAAATCTCGGTTGCTGCCAAAAGGATTCACACAGTAGAAGCGAGAACTTTACCAATTATATCACCTAAATTTTAAAGTTTACAGCATGTTAAAATATGCGATAAAGGTATCCTGCGAGCTTCAATTACAATTGGATGGAACTTTTACAAATTATGGAGAAAAGTATGTGGGAAGCGAGACCCGCGGTCTGAATTCCAAATGCACTCGCTAAAGAATTGTCTACCGTTAAGGGTGGCATACAAGCTTTATAAGGGTTGTGAAGACCCAACTAATCTTTTAGGAGGAAGTGTTGGACACGAAATAAGTGAAAACAAAAAAAAGTTACACGGAAACAAGATTAGGTCCTTGTACACTGTAGGCATTTTAATGCTAACACAGGAAACAACTTCTTGGTTTGCTTTGTTATAAACTGGAACAGTTCTTAAAACATGTAATTTTAAATAAAGTTTATTTCATTTCTATTTAATCATGGTATACCTATTCAATCACATAGTAGCTCTTCCATTCCAATTTTGGGTACGGGTCTTCCCAATAAAACGCGGCGCATAAACCTAGCTTTCTTGCTTAAGGGACAAGGGGTTCAACTAAGCTATCACCACTTAAATCATTTGTATATTTAATTGCTTAACAAAAAAAGCTAAAATACTAAAAAATAACTAAAGAATAAAAGCACTACCTTGTAATTTCCTGAACTTTGAACCAAAGCCAAAGGTAAAGTAATGAAATTAACTTGACTAAATTGTTTACTCAAACAATTAATGTTTTCAGAAAGTGAAAAAGTTTTCAAGCCTGAGGTGAGGCGGCAGGAGAAGTATTTCACCCCAGACATGAACAGACGGAGATTGATCGACCGAGCTAAGATGAAATCTCTGCGAATGTCGGTTGTGATCGTAGCTGCGTTCCTTATATGGTGGACCCCTTACTACGTCATGATGATTATTTTTACGTTTTTGAATCCGGACAAAAACGTAAGTTAATTTACTAAATTTTCTTAATGTAAACGTTTATTGGCGTGTACCGACTACCGACCCGACAGAAGGTCTCTGGGATTTTTATTTTACGGACTATTAATTTCGTGACCACAATTCATTTACAATTTGGAAGTGAAAAACAATTTGCATTCTTTTTTCATAACAATATTCTAATTAATTTATTTGTGTTCTTCGTGTCTTATACCTACTATTTGCGAGTACATTCAAAGATACTAACCTCAATTTGGCCAAGCACACTGACTAAACTAAAAGTTTCTTAAATTATATTCATCCATTTCTCACTCGTAGAAACAAAAAGAGAGTAGACAATTTTAGAACTGTCAAATTAGGTTAGTTTAGTAAGTTTAGCCTGCCCGAATTGGGGTTGACTGTTTTTTTAAACAGTCAACCCCAATTCGTATGTTCGTAGTTGTATGTCAGTTTTCTAATCTATTAGGTTTTTTAACCTAATGGATTAGAAAATTCGCTCGCTTAATTAATTTAATTATTAATTAATATTTTAAGAATGGTTTTTCCTTGCTTATTAGTAAAACATCGAAGAAACTTGCTGGCTAGAAAATGTTATATTCTTTTGAAAACAAACTTTAGCCAGTGTATTAGACTATGATCTCGCCTATACAGAGCCTTCATATGGGAGACTCCTGCCTATTAGTAGGTCTGACTATGTTTTCCATCAACTGTCTGTTAGTACGGACAAGCCTATCTAAAATTTGTAGTGTAAAGGTAGCACCCGTAAAATTTTAATTATTCATATTTACAGTATTAATATACCCAAAACTATAAAATTCATAATACACGTGCCGTGTTAAGTACAACAAAAACCTTTGGCTGACTCTTCTTTACGTTTCTAAAAATCATATCCCATTTTGTGAAGTTATTAGTAACTTCAAATTTCATTTTATAGTTTAATATTTAAGTATTGGTTACTACCAAGTAATGCAATACCTACGTTAACAGAAAATTTATATCTGAAACCATCCTATTGAGATTAAACACAGGTCATGAATTTTAATGCAGTATGGAAGTTATGGGAAAACTTTTTAAACTTACATCTGTAGACTGCCTTTCTATCTTCAAGTATCCGATAATAAATTTTAGCGCTTATGTTAAACGTGCTAAATTGCTGGCATATTTCTCTATTATTATTTCATACTCTGGACTTCATAGCAATTTCAAATTAAGCCTACGTACTGTACGTAAGGTTAATGAACATGTATCTTTTAGGGTCTTTATACTTGTAAAGGCTGTTCGTTAAGATTAAGTTTTCATGTAGTAATCATATTTGAAAAAACACTATGACCCAACTCATGGTAGTTAGCTGCTGCTGTCATTAACGCAAAAATGAACAGGTGAATAAAAATTTAAAGTCAGTCAGTAGACTGACTTTAAATTTTTGTTTCCTAATTTCTTAGCGACAGCCGGACCAATTTAAAAAATTCTTTTAGGTCATTTTTAATCTTTTTTTTCTTTTCTTATCGTTATATTTTAATTATATCAAATTAAGTCCAGTAGTTTAGTTTTTAATTAAAAATATCTGCAAACTGACGTCACATTGGAGCACATGCTAACTAAAGTGTTTCAAAACAAAAATAGAGCCTCAAAGAGATAAATTACATGAAACAGTACGAGAACACAAAAAATGGTCGTGTTTTTGTGCGATATGAATGGACCTAAAACTCTGTACTAGTCAGCATAATAGGAGTAAAAACACACACCAGTCAACCAGCTTAATGCTTTTTTTCCACCAGAGATTTGCTATGCTACGTTGCTACGGATATGTTAGATAACAACCATTCAAATTGTTTTACAGTCATACGAGTCACCGGTAGAAACGGGTTCTACTAATATATATTTTTAAAGATGTATAATAATATGTATGTGTTGAAAACAATAGGTTTTTACCCTATTTGTGAAAAATTTTAACAACATATTATTGAGATAGCTTAGACAAAAAAAAAGTCGAAAATCGATAGTTTTAGTTCATAAAATAGCAAACTAAATTAATAAATTGAATTTAAAAGTTTCAAATTTCTCAATCTGTTTGAAAACACCATTGACACCATTTAAATAGTTGTCGCCATGTTATTACGTCATACGGCTATGTAAACTAAAAAAGTGTCATCTGTCTACTATCAGAGTACCTTTATTTATTTTGCGTCATTGCAATTGCTTACACAACCGACTGACGTCATGACCACAGAGCAATATGGCGTCCACTGCGACTAGTGTTTTGGTAAAATTACGCGCAAAATTCGAAAATGCAAAATTTCAATGCATTTTTATGGCACATAACGACTTAATACAAATTTGGGAATTTTAGTGATTTACTAGTACTATGAAATCTAATTGAGACACTTTGAAAATGGGTGTAATACCCTATTCATATTGTCCATATTTGCCTATCATAACTGCTTAACACAATCAATGATGGCAAGTCTAATGGTGTGCGGCAGCTAGGCAGCAAAAAGTGAAGAATTATGCAATAAATTCGCGGTAGTAGATATAACACCTTATCTGCAATCATAACTTACGAATAATGATTTTTATAACATACTATTTTTAACCACTTGTGGCACTACATGTTAATTTATATATTTGTATTGTTATGTTTTGTGTGTCTACAATAAAACGTTGATCTATCTATCTATATATCTATTTTGACCTTGTAAAATATCTATTATAAATAACTTCTGATTGATGGGCACCTGTATAATTTTAATATAATGAAGCTAGTATAAAAAGTAAATTAACTTGGTGAAATATTTATTAACATCGGATTTTTTGAGGCTTATTTTTATTCAGGTTTAAATAAATCTGTTAACAAATAAAAGTTGAGAGGAAGAATAATAAGTACGTATGTACAAGAATTATTAACATTATCAATCATTCATATTAATCATTCAATCATATTAAAATACTACTACGTGTACCACTGCCTGGGTACGGAGGAATATAATCAAGATTTTAGATATATACGATTTTTGGTAGATTTTCTTACAAAGAATTCTACTCAGCTTACTCTTCTACCCATCATTCTATTCTAATGTTAACAAAATGACAGTTTCATCTATTGATACACGTTTCAAAGGTGCGATATTAAATCGTAACCGATAATTGATATTTCCTACGTGACGATAAGTTACCTATCATAAAAAATAATGATATTTACAAATATTTACTATGATACTGATTTTTCTGGTTAAACTATTTTTGTTGTGAAACACTGTCGTCGTTATACAAAGATTGCAATCAAGAAAGCATCCGCCGTTTCTGTCAGAATACTCGTATTTTTCTACGGACATTCCAAATTTTCTAGAGATACAGTGTTAATGCCAGCTCTTAGTGACATTTCTGTCGTTACATTGCCTAAGTACCTACTAAAACGACAGGATTACACTAATGCCGAAGTCGATGGTAAGATACGACTAGAAGAGTACGTTTTGCTTAAATTTGAAGATTTTACCGCTTACTGGATAGGTAAAATCTTTAAGTATGTAACAGAAAAAATATGTCACTTTTTATCCTAAACAATAACATTAACTTAACTACTTCATAATTGTTAAAAACAATCTGCAACAAATATTCAAACCATTGGCTATTAATGCTATTAATATTGACGAACCAAAAAATTATTACCAAAACTATTCTTTCGAAGTAGTTCAGCGAACTAATGACCTAGCTACGGTGCTGATAATACGTACTTACTCGTATTAACTGTTAGACGCAAGTAAAATTTGCCATATCATAGATATATCGCTCTCTCGGTCAATAAACTTGAAATATTTTACAAACAATATAAAAAGTAATTGCTATTCTCGTATAAAATTACGGTCAGAATTCTATAGTCTATAATATTTGCAAGAGGTCACAATACTCACTAAATTGCGGCATACTCAGACCCAAATTAAATTCTAGATTCAAACGTGATGAGGAATTTTAATATGGGTATGTAATTCTTAAAAATAAAACTCACGCAAATTTATGTGACAGCTTGAAAAACTTGTAATTCAGCTGAAAATATATTTAATAGACTGACATTTCCGCACCTATTTCAATATACTACATTCCCAAGATATTTTTTTACGTCTCAATCAAGCCAATTTTATGATGTAATGAAATATCCTAAGTATACAAACAACTAATAAAAGCACCATCAGTTTCATTTTAGAGCATTTATTTCTATTTCTATTTCAGTCATTTTTAAGCATTTATTTCTTACAAAATCGAATGCAATCTTCCTTATCTCTTCATTCTTTAAAGTTTATACATATATATGTTGTTATATCGCCACGTTTTTGTATTAATTAATACAGAATGTTCTGATTGTAAATTTACAATCAGAACATTCTGAAAATATCTCTTGGATGTTTAAATTGTTTTTGTGCAATTCAAAGAAACAAAAACTCGCAAAAAGTTTCTTTACCAAATTTGTAGAACCAACAACGTAGATTTGTAGAAATAATCCAATTACAACATAATTATACGGATAACAAAGTGCCAATTATAGTTTAATATTCCTTAAATAATTATTCATTCATTTCATTTTATATACGAGTAAATTCAAAGATGGATGAAGTGGAGTGAAATAATGTATGCTACAGAATTAGGAAAAAACTATAAAATTAATTTATGAATTTGATATTGACCACGATTCGGAGAAGCTACTCTTCTTTTTTGTTTCCACAAGTGAGAAAAGGATGGGTATAATTTTAGGAACTTTTAGTTTAGTCAGTATGACTGGCCGAATTGGGGTCTTTATCAATATTTTCATTTAACAGAACGAGCAAAGCAAGTAAACTCCAGTTTTTATTTTGTATGTCAATTTGTACTTTTATCTGGATATTGGTACTTGCATAAATGCAAAAGTTGGAAACTGTGACATTCATGCGACTTGACAAATCATGATTAAACTTATATATTAAGATGGGTTCGAATTAGTTCATTAAATTTTCAAAACTTTAGCTACGGTGCCATTTATTTACCGATTTCAATACATTCATAATTTAGATATTAATTTAAAATTTAATGAATAAGAGAAAAAATATTTTACGCGCAAGGTCAATTACTGTTCATACAAATTATAAATACTTTGACTTGTGTTTTCCCTTTTCCGTATTTTCTTGCAAAACTCTGTCTTTTCATCAACTTTATATTTCATTTATTCACTTCAAGCATTTTTCACAAGAATGCTGTAAGGAGACATGCACATCCAGCGCAATATACGACCAACTTCACATACAAACAGCTTGAATTAATACATTTTTTGCTGTCAAAAAGAGAAGAGGTTTTTACGGCGTCGATTTTTTTTCGTGTCTTGGTTTGTAAGGACATCTAGACCGATTAGAAAACTTTTTTATTGTTTGAAAGGGGCGGTTTTATTCTCTTTTAAGTCTTATGTGATAAATTGAGACATGATTTAACCTGAAAGCTTGAAACAAGAGAGGGTAATTACTTACTCATTCTATAAACATCTCAGCCTTCAAATGTAATAATTAGAATCCACAATAAAAATAAAGAATACTTAATAATCGGTACTAGTAGGTAGTAAAACTATTTCACTTCTAAACTGGTTTGTTAAGACCACTGTACACTAAAGTAAAAAAAATATTGTTAATTTGTTGAAGATTGAGTTCAATTTAAATTACTTATCAGCCTGTGACTAAATTGTAAAACATAGTTTTAAGGGACATATTTTACCTTAGTCACAAAAAATTTTACGCTAATAATTTTATTGAATAACAGTCACAACAAGCCAAGGAAATGGTTTTACTTTTTTTCTGAAACAGGAACTAGGTGTTTATTATTTACATTAGACAGAGATTGACATGTCAATGCGCTCTTTTAACCTTACCTAAATGCCGGAAAGAAAAGGGCTTGCTTAGTCATAAAATAAATTACGTTGAATGACTATCCATCATTCGGGGCATGAATTGAATACCTCACTCACACTTTAGCTGATATTTTAGGATTTTTACAAATCGGAGATACGTGACGAAGCGACATTATAGAACCCGATAACAAATACTTTAGAAGACGTGTAATAATGTGTTACGGTATATCGGTATTAAATAGTATCACTTACATAAAATTAAACTTGTTTTTTTCTACTTTAATATTTTTTAAAAACATTGTTTTCGTTATTGATCGCTTTAAAAAGCTTGTCGCAATTATCAAGTAGTAGTACGTTTATGCACAGGTACAACTATGAAACAGTTTTTTAAGAATGATACACGTTTTTAAATTTAGGTAATATTGTTTTATTTAAGTTTCTGATTAGTTTATACGTTTCCTTCTTTACTGTTTTGATAATAATCAAAATAACTTTTACGAATAATAAGTAGCAAGCAACTCTACTTACAACAAACATGAAATTAAAGTTTTTTTTTTTTATACTCGTATACATCAGTCGTTTTTGTGAACACACTACCTTGAACTTCATCCATAAAATAGTACATACAATCAATAATGGCGCAGTTTATGTCTTTCCAGTCCAATTCTCATCCATAACGGCACTGTTAGGGCTGCCAGTTGATCCCTTAGATTGAAACCTATTGCAGATACAGGAAATTGGTTTCACAGTGCAACGGTTAACTGAAGAATTTACTACAGTATTGTGGAACTGTGTTCAGCCGGGATGAAAATGGGAACTCGCTTTTATTGACTAAGAGACTACTACTATCTATCCAATGAACTGTGTAGAGTTGGATTTTAGTTCTAAATTAGGTGTCATTTAGTTTTGTTTCTAAAAGTTCACAGCTTGATTGTATAACAATAAAAATTCTGGCATAATAATAATATAGTTTTTGGTTTCAACTAAGCTGTTGTTTTAGCCATATGACCTGATAATATTTTCAAGCATTTTTCAAGCTAAGATTTTACTTGATATGGTTTTGTTTTGTGACCAAACAATAATTTAACCAGGAAATTTAAAAACATTTTTTATTAGTCTTAGCAAAGTCTCCAACTAATATATTATTATATAAAATCTCACCTCCTGAAGTTGCTTTCACATTTCTCAAGTTTTTGTGTATTCGACAGTAGCGTTCCAGCTACTTGAACAGTACCTAACTATATGCCATCTTTAGAAGTCGCTGATTATGACCTTTTTAATGTAGCTATTATATAGTCGCATCAGTTTTAGTGTTTTTTTTTTAAATATACCTTACTTAGAATTAAATAAAAAATATATTAGTTACTTATTAGTACTTTTTAATGAATTACATACAAAAAAATATTGAACAAAAATATTAAAATTGTAAAAATATTAATTTATACAGAAAATCTGTATATATAAACAATGAATTGATGCGTATGTTGAACAAATCATTTTTTTTTTGTTTCAGCAAAGCGAAGAACTCCTTTCGGGAATTTTCTTTTTTGGAATGTCCAACAGTCTAGTCAATCCAGTGATATATGGAGCATTTCATCTGTGGCCAAAGAAGAAAAAATTACGCCAACACAGTGACAGGTAGTTTTTTTTGTATTATTTAGTCACACGGTTATGCTTTTTTAAGATATACTACGAATGGTATAGTTTCTGTGTACTTTCTAGTTTACTTAAGGTATTTCTGGTATTATAATATATACTCGTCTATCAACTTAGATACCAACTATCCCAAGTCAAATCGTTTATTTTAACGTGATTAATATCGAGAGAAGATATAAAACTCAAATCTGTAAATAACACTGCTTTTAATAAACATTAATAGCCAAGCCTCAGGAATGTGGACTGGCATAGTCTGGTTATCTGGTTATCATAGTAAATGTAAAAATATACTCATTTTAGTATCATAAAACAGAAAGATATCGAGGCGCAATTGTTGTACACACAGTGTTAAATGATGTCGTAAGCTGTTAAAGTATATCCATTCACAAATTCTGATCAATACCATAGTAAAATGTACACATATTTCTGTGTGAAATTTTCTACAAAATAAATTTACGGATAAAACGATGCCAATCATACCCTTTTTTATCTTTTCATTCCTTTTTGGTCTGATAAATGTTTGTGACAATGGTTCACTTATTTCAAAGGTCAACTATCTATTTGTAGTAAGTGGTAGCAAGAGTGATGCTTATTGGCGTCATATTATTATAGTCCTATAGTGGGGTTCAAATACCTATCTGTGGTGTATCTTGTAACTGGGTCTTTTTATATACTTTACAATCAAATTAAACTAACAAATGTGGCACAAGGAAGAGAAGGCAAATAATAGCAGTGAACAAAAAAAAATTTAAAAAACTCTTACAAACATCCTTAATTTATTCACGTAGTCATGTTTTTTCTCTTATTTCTTTTAATTTGAGTCACTTCTACACATTTAAACAAGAAACTAAATATTTACTTTAACTTTTTCCTGATACATTACACC
Organism: Ligdia adustata; assembly: GCA_947049295.1. NCBI lineage: Eukaryota > Metazoa > Arthropoda > Insecta > Lepidoptera > Geometridae > Ligdia > Ligdia adustata. Next base: position 6,457,270 of record OX346230.1, read on the forward strand.
AGAAATTAAGTATATAATTCTTATACACAAAGTAACTTGAAAAGAACCTGAACTGTAAAAAATATTAAAAATCTGAAAAAAATTGATGTCCATGTGGCAAAGTCTCAAGAACGCTAACAGCATTCCCGTGTTGAATTGTCACAGAAATCCTTTGAGCAAGGAATGAGCTGAATCTTTATTATTTTATCTGTTTGACGGTTAAAAAGCTGCTTGCTTGCCATAAATACTTAATAAAAGTAACTTAAGTATTATTTCTACTACTAAATGATAACTTAGGAAGTTTAGCTTGTAAGTTTTTTTCTGTAATATTTTTACATTACTTAAGGAAACCTAGTTCTAAAACCCTTTGGGGCTAGGTTTCCTTTGACAACCGTAGGATATTTATACTCAAGCGATAAATACTCGTTATTTCATACTGTGGTGTAAATCTGCTATAACACTTTATCGCGGGATAAAGTTCTGTTCTCTAGTCACCATCTATGTAGCCACTGAAATATTTATTAGCAAATAAACAAGGGACGCGGACGTTTTATTTGTTTTGGTGGAAACTATTTGTATTACTATCCCTTTCAAGTAAGGTATTTCGTACGAATATGTATAGTATATTGTAAGTGTTAGTATGTCGTTGGTTACAAACGCAAATTTTGTTTAGTCTCACAATGTCACATAATAAAATAAAAATATATAACCTGGCATTTGTGGCCATCTTGAACTTGAAATTATCATACGAGTAGTTAATAGTATCGTAATAGTCAAGATCTTTCATTTCAAACCCATATTGAAGGAGTTGTGATAGAATCAAAATCGGTTCATCTGTTTGCCAGCTACGATGCCACACACAGACACATATACGGACTCACGTCTCTCCTATTTTATATACCCCATCGTTTTTTGCGTCGAGATTCAAAATAAGTACGCTGATACTTTAAAATTAAAACAGTTAATTCAAAATTGGTTAAGTAAAATTGTAACATTGTAAAATTGTACATCCTCGGATATTGTGCATGAACAATTTGTTACCCCGTAGATATACGAGTATGTATACATATTTCAAAATTATTCATATTTTTTCTACTTGCATATGCCTCATTTCTCTTTCTTTAATACACAATTGAGAGATTTTAAGGCAATAGTCTAGATATTGAGAGTCAGTAAATAGTATCCTTATGTCTTATACCCAAATAATTAATAAACAAATATTTTATTTATTTATTTATTAACAGAGAGTCAGGAGGCCATCACGCGTCGCTACTCCGTCGCGGCGATAACAATACTTCCTCAATCCGACTGACAACGGTCCGATCGCTGCGGTCATCGGCAAAATACTCCAACGGACACAATGCCAGCTTATTATAACGCAAGAGGAAACCTCTCGTTGACAAAATCATCCGGGAGGTGAGCTCCACAGAGGAGCAGACAGTAGGTCAAATCAACTGTGTTGTGTGTATCGAAATGAGACGGCTTAACGAACTTAAAATGGGAGACACTAGCGTGTGATTTTAATGGAATTAAGAATTGTGTCAGTTATAACAATAAAACAAGCACGGGCAGGAGAAAAAATAGTTTTTGTTCAGCTTTAAGAGAAATAAATGCGATAAGATACTTTTTATATAGGCATTAATTGGGGAACAACTAAAGATTACGATCCGGTGACATTTCTAATCCGGTTCAGATTGATCGAAATCTATTCGGTCCAGCATTATAACTGTTATAAACTAAATCGAGTGTAATAGTATTTACCAATAGGTAGTTTATAAAAATTACATTAAAATAACTTGAGTATTTCCAATGTTAAGATAAGACAACGTCATAGATTTTAGTGTTTGCATTAACAATACCAAAATCTGAAGTGTTAGTATACGCAAGCTTGGCGTTGATATTTTCTAAATAATATACTTCTAACATTGGATACCGGTTACCGAATACGGAATATGAGTGCCGTATTCGGTATGGGTTGTTGCTGGATTCGGGTGGATTTCGAATCCAGTTCTCCGGATTGCAGTTCCTAAGCACTACAGAAATGTCATTTTGTAATATCAAAGTATTTTATTAAGGGAGAATTGATGTATATGCTAGGTCTGCTAGTAATAACATTGTATGACGAATACTACGCTAAACAGCGTTCATTATTATGAAAGAACCCTAGCACAAAAGTATCATAAATGTAACAATTGGTTTTATTACTATTTTCGTTATACCTTTGCCAAATATATGAACATGATTGTATGTACACAAATTAGTACCTTATTTCTGATCTGGTATGTGACAAGTAAATTAAAGATCTGTTAACACACCCACTTCAAACAGGGAGACTTTTTATGATGCAATAATACGAGTATATTGTTTTTATGTATGTTTACCAATTTATTTGTAAATAATAAAGCAATTATGACCCTTATTTGGTAGGTTTTGGTTAAATCAGAATAACTGAAAAATCGGTAAATGCGACTTCTAAATTAAACTGAATTTGCTTTGTTTTAAAAACGCATATCGGTATTCTAAATTGTCTATTTCATATCAGTATAACCATTAGTTATTATAGATTGGAGCATCGTTATTTTTTTTATAATATTTTATCATTTAGTTAGTATATTTTTAGTTTATTCTATCTCAAAACGCAAAACAAATAAAATTGCTATAATCCCAAAATCCATTTTTTGGACAATTGTATCCATTATTATGAACATAGATTTCAAATAATACTCTAGTTTTTCTTATTACCATCACAGACAATGACATTAACACAATTCGCTGTTAAAATAAGCCTAATAAATAGGTAAGCATTCAGTAGCTGTTAAAGTTTTTAGTTAATGTACAGAACATTTTTTAACTATGATAAAAACTATATCGTGTTACAAATCAGAAAAGAAATTGGTTAACTTTTGTATGAAACCTTCAGCCGATATTCCCTCATAACAACTTTTACCAAAAAAATCTTCATACTTTTGTGAAAAAATTGTAAATAAAAAACAAAGTATTTTTTATGAATGCGGTTAACTTACGTGAGATTATAATATAGTGTTGAATAAATAAATTGTTGTAAAATATGAAGCCAAAGCTAATTAGTGTTTTAATTTCCCTGAATTAGTTATGTCTGGGTTGCTGTGTGGTACACTGGGATTACATTTGGCTAGTATATGAATACTCGGAATATGCAATTTAATTCTGAATGTGTTGAATGTCCAATTAGCATATGAGAAAAGTTCATTTCACACGTAGCTATATTGTATCTATATAGTTTTACCCGTCAAAACATAACATAATATGTACAAAAATGCACAAATCACTGAGCAGTTTTTTTATGATAAAAAGTTGTGAATTAGAATGTAAACCAAGTCAGTTAATTCAGTATTTGTGTATCTATGGGAGAAACTTTACAGTTACTTTGTCATAAATAATACCTTGCTTGTAAGCTAACAATTTAATTAGGTAACTTTATCAATGTTAGTAATATTTATTTCTTTTATATAGCAAGCTACTCCTGCAACAAAGCTACGGGGGAGGGGGAGCTACCTTTGTTTTGTTCGATTTGTCGGAGGCACTTCCCTGGCAGGTCCTTTGGTTTGAATCCCATCTTACTATGAAACTGTTAGTATTAGACAAAATATGTTATAATTTCTCTTCTGTGGGTCCTATATATAAGGATAAAAGCTCAATCATAATGCTATTGCAATGACAGACATAAAAAAATAATAGTACTCCATGAAAAATTAGTAAAATTTTAAGAATTGTTGTTTCATATTCCTCCAGCAGTTCTTCACAAAAATACCACAAAAAGGCGTCTTTTCAGAACTACGGCATCAAAAAGTATGCCAATCATTAATTTTCATTCTTACATTAGTACAAAATTGAATAAGACATAATACAGAAGTCTTTTAGATGATATCGGCTAAAATAAAAGGTAAGTTAATATTCAATACGTAGGCGGGTATTTATGTCTTCTGGTGTGTGTTTTATTAGAATTTATAAGAAGAATTATGTATTTTTTTTCTTAGAGAATTACCAGGTGTGTTTCTCGACTTAAGAACTATTCTCGTAATTATGTGAAGTTATGTACCTACTCGTAATTTGGTCTAGTTAAATGCTCTTATAAGCTGAATTTGGAAAGCAATGTAATAAAGTACCCTCAAAAGTATAATGAACCTTGCATTGTAAGAAAAAAAATCATTCCTAATTAAAGCTTTTATAATATGCCTCGAGAAGAGTTTTCGCTAATGAAAGCTTAAATAATAAGATGGAAAAAAACCTTGGCCCGACATCATCACAGAACAAAGACGGAAATAGGACATTATGCGGACAAAGTTATTCAAAGTATTGTAAAATTAAGAGCAAGACGATGTCATTTAAGATAGGAGTATCATCTGGAACGGACGTCTTAATAATATATACGTAAGTAGGTATATATAGAAGTTCAGATAAACTGAATTTTGAAATGCGGTCAAATGTAAAAGTTTGCCTTATTGTGACAACTTATAGCATCTTATATATCTTATACGATCTGATCTACATGTAACTACCCGTTGTAGGGGTGTATGTCAAAAATACTACGTTTATCCTCACGTTACCTAAATTACCAAGTATAACAGTTCTAAAAAAAATTGGTATTGTGTTAGAGGTGGTAGACAATATTGATTATACTTAATTAAGATCCTAATTCAGTCTGATCTTTTCCTTTTTTTAAATAATAACAGAGATGCGAGTACAAAAGCATAGGTGTGGAATATTATAAACTTCAATACTTATATTATACATACGAAAGTAACTCTGAGTTCCTGCTAACTTTTCACGCCTAAACCACTAAACTGATTTTCATTAAATTTGAAAAAAATATTCACTTGTCCTAGGGAAAGAACATGAGCTACATTTATTATCAAAAAAAGGCTTTAAATAATTATAAGAATAGAGTATAAAAGTTTCTAAGCTTATCAAAAAGCTAGAAAATCTTATATAACAATACGCCGCACTACGCGTAATTATATGCTTATAAAACGTAATAGTAGCAAGTAGGTACATTTTTGTTGTTATTCTTCCATAAACAATCAATAAAGTGTTATAATATAGAAATAATATATATGTATATATAATTAATTACTTAAGTCTAATCACTATCGGTATTGAATTCTCTTGTGTCGTGGGTAACACCTAGTAGGTGTTGAATGAATAAATTTTCCGTAAATAAAATAATCATTATTTACAATTGAGTTAGAAACTGATTAAGTTGCAAATGTATTTCCTAATGACAACATTTCCTTGATCAAACAATATTATTAAAGTATAATTATTACCCTGATTCAAATTCAAAGGATTTTCATTTTCAATTTCAATTATTATAGCGTCTATTAAGACAATGCCGACAGCTATTAATCGCCTGGATTTTAAAATAATATAGTTTTGCGATTTATTTACTTTTTTAGATTGGTTGTAATTTGTAGCAATCATAGTACAGCTGGTGTTATAATTCTAGCTATATGTTGAAGAAAACATCTTATCGGGGAACAAAGTATAAAAAGATATAGATGTTTCGAGTCTCCAATTTTAAAAAGTTAGCTAGATATTTGCCCACAAAGTGGGACGACCACGAAAGTTAGCCACACTGTGGCTCTTGATGGAGCATGCCTAGTCTGGAATATACTGGCTCTCAAAAAAAGCTGCCTATCAAATAGAGGATAGTAGCAACTAGGTGATCTAGGGACGACTTCCATGCCGGAAGTCGACTAAAACAATAATCTGCTACCTATGTAAAAGATTTTTGAGTGACTGGGTCTAAGCTATTTCGTATGTAACCTCAGTCACTGCAAATTATCTGATATTTAATGAGTACCTATGTACTCGTAAATAAAACGCATTTTATCTTATAAAACTAGTCTGATTTTTATGTTAAACTGAAGCTAAAACAGAAAAATATACTAAACAACTGCTGATTTTTTTTTCAATTTGTTGTCCCTCGTAAATTTTGCTACACGGTTTATAGGCAAGCGTTCTATTACTCATTTTTATGAGCCATAATGTCAAAAAAATTACGATTTACAATTTGTCTGTAGGAACAGGTGAAAATATGTGATACTTTAGAATCTAATCAAATAAGTATTCATGTATATATATAAGTGGCTGAGAAAATCAATATATACGTGAAATGTGCGTACGTGAAATAGCCTAGTAGGCGAATGCTTGATTTCAAGCGGTAGGGTTGGATGTGCATGTAGTCTTTGGTCTCTTCAAATAAAAATGTGAATCAAGGTGGCTGAATAGTCTTATCTAAATAACTATATAGATAGTACTACTAAGTCCAAGTCCAACTCGCCCTTCGCAAATACGAAAAGCCTACGGTAGATTCTTATCCCGGTTTAGATTTGTACTTCTGAGTATTTTCGCTTATGTGCTTAAAAGGTCAAACATGAAAAAAATACTTACAACTTAATATTCCAATTAAGTTGTAAGTGTTATCATGAAGGATTATAGTCTAGACGCCTTTAATAGGGGAGAGTACCTCCTACTGTTTGAAAAACTTATCATAACAATTGGTTGTAAGTAACTAACCTACTTGTTAAATAAAACCAACTGCAAATTCTTTAAATTACCAACTTAGCAACTAAATCACCATGTAACTAGTAAAGCCTTTAACCATCTGCAGATAAAGACAGCTCCAACGACACCTCGCACCTTTAACATGTATACATTTAGTAAATACTTACAACTCGGAAACAGTGATCTCTACAATACTCTTCAGAGCTAATTATGCGGTCATCGATATTCATCACCAGAAGAGGTTGTCAAAGAATATGAAAAAACAGAGCAGTGGCTCGCAAAATTCAAATTTGGTTTAATCGTATCAAAATATGCATATACGCAAGGAGGGAATATTTTGAGTGAAAATAATCTAATCGCTTTTTTATTCATTTCGGAGACTTTTTGTACGCCCCGACTAATACTCGGTTACGAGCAAGGTGACATACCTTGCTCGTAACCGAGTATTAGTCTATAGGCAAGTATTAATGAACTTTCTTTCTTAACACCCTTCCTTACTACTAATATATTGCGATAGAGTATTTGTGCCAAAGTACTGGATAATGAAAGGCTTAACAGCCTCTGCCTTCGATTGAAAACGTTAACATCGTCGAAGCCTTCACGTATTGGAGCTTGTCAGATTAACTTACCTACAAAATACTTGTTCTTATTAATACTTCTTTAGACACGAGTGTCAATAGGTTTAATGGATTACGCAGTTGGTTTGTATTCTACAGTACATTAATGTGATAACACCTATATCTTCGAATGCATTAACGCGAGAAAGCAGTTTTTTTTACTTGAAGCGATTAATTTTTTTTTTACCTAATATACAAAAAATATTTAGAACTTTGAAATAAGCTATAACCCACTTCGATTCAGCAAGTGTCTTATCGTTAATCAGTTATTTCAATACGAAAAACAAACTATTAGACTGCTTTTAGTAAAAATTATGTTACCTACCGCTAATGAAATATGGATCTAATAACATAAATATTAAAAAAACATGAAAATTACTCATATATATATGTAGTAATTTATATTTATATATATAGTAATTTTCATGTCTTGTAGTTACAAGTGAACTCCTAGACATTGAAATGACGATGATGAAAGAAGAAGGCTCGTTACTTCTGAACAAATCACCTTTATTTTTTACGCTAATGCCTTAGTACAGACTCGAACTCGATGAAATATTTATTAACTTACCTAAATGTAGCTGCTAATAGGTATCTTTCGTTAGTTAGCAATTTAGTAAGAGCGCATCTACGCCAAAAAAATATCAAAAAAAGTGTGGAGAGTTTAATGAACGTTGCCAAAATAATTTACTTACTTATAAAGTAACTAGCATACGAAAGCCTGCGCTGCTCGTTTCGTTAATTTTGCACAAAGGGACAAAGTTTCATAATTAAACGCGATAAATTCATGGCGCAAAATACTCCATGAAATATCTAAAGCTGGCTTTATGTGGGTAGATACTTATGGAAATACGAGTGATTTATACGCTTGAGATTCAAATTACTAGCAATTTGTTCCCAGATATAATATTTCTTGACAAAGAGTAAAGGAAACAATGAAGGTACAAGTTTCCATTAAATCGCTAAGGCTTCGCTCGCTCCGTCAATAAGAAAGGGCGAGCGAAACCATCAAATTACCTATCTCTGCTTCGAGTCACGCAATTTTTTTTATCTGTAATCTGTACTCGCGTGGAGATTGTAGCTTTCAAATAATAGTGACGAAGCTTATTATAGACATTCTATGATTTTTATAGTATTGTTTAACCCTGCGGAAGTTAATGAAATTTGTTGGAACTAACTTGCTTAGATATCAAACTTGGTAAAACGGCTGAATTTTAATTAATTAACTGAAACGGGCTTACGCAAACGAGGGATTTTTTTCCGCAGCAGACAAAAATCACGTGAAAAAAATGACCGCCAAGTTGCGTCCGACTCAGCGCATTTTTTTTAAAAGATGTATTTAGATATATTTTATAGAAGACAGCGTGGCGTTGAATGGATAGTTCTTTACTCATCTTACGATGTATCAAACTAGAATGGCTTAGGTACTTATGGATAAGCATAGAAAAATGTATATCAACATCTCTGATTTAAGAAAAGTAATATAAGTATGGTCTCGTATAGTGTTTGCCAGAGTAACTTAGCTAAGTGAGTGAAAGGACAAAATTATACAAGTTTTCCTTTGAAGTTTTCTTATAGCAGTTAGTAAAAAGTTCCGTCTCTAATCCGTGCTAGCTACAATATCGTAGCAAGTTGTTCGTGATGTTGACGCAGAGCAACACAGAGCCATCTAGATTAACTAGAAAACAACTTGATACATAAAGAAACCAAAAAGGTTTTGAATGTTAAATTACCTTGCTCTAGTCTTAAAACTTTAATGCAAAATCACCATTACGCATAAAATAAATGACCGTCGTCCTTATCTCAGAAAGTAATATAAACGGATAGCTATTCTCGTCAACTAAAAAGTGAGTAGGTATGGTTTTTTAGGTCACAGTGACATCTATCGTAAAACGTAGGTTTGAAGCACCATGTTGGGTTCTATATTAATACGGTTGGTTGAGAGCTGCAAAGGTTTAGTGAAAACTTTTTAACGTCATCTTGTGTAGACTGCATGAACTAAATCAAGACATTAAGACCAACTCATAACAGAATATTAAATTTGTTTACTAACGTTTGTTATGTTTTTAATAGATGTCAGTGTAAAATTACTCAGATTTATATACAAAATTTGCTTCTACGATTTATGAGTGTAACATTTTAAATTGAAGACCAGTCGATTTTCACCCAAGAACATTTTGCTTTCAAAACCAGATTCTTAATAAAATTAACGTAGCAATGACTATTTTACAGAGACAAGTCAATTTGTACTATTGTATTTTCTTTATACCTTTGCTACAAAAAAGCTAGTCGTCTAGCTTAGATACCAAAGAATACGTTTAATAGGTAAATCCAGTTGAAACGAAGCTAACATTAACTGACTTTTTTAATAATTAACTGACTGAAGCTTAACACTTAGAGTGTCACTTGCCTGTGTATAGAACTGTCAGTTATTCCGTTATTTTTATCGAATTTAGGGTTAGTCTTAAGAAATAGAAAAATAGTACGCCGACTTATTTTCAACTAAGAAGGTACATATCCGAACTATAATTTTGTAAATCAGCCAGATCATACAATACTTCGATAGACTTAATAAAAGTTTGTAGACACTTGAACATAAATCGCACGATCGACGACCATCCGCTGCACTTTTTTCCTCTAAGATACTTTAACTTTGTGTGAATCTTTTCACGTTAACTACAAAAGTTTTGATTAATTGCTTCTTGAAGAAAGTTGCTTTCATTTAGGCATGCTTTATAATAATCTATTTAACAAAAATTAAAAGACTGATAGTAAAGTAGCTAGTTTAAAAAGTACCGGTTAATATCATGGTATTTAAGCAATTAGAAACATCGTAATTAAATGTCAGAATATAACAATAGTAATTTATTCAATACTACTTAGTGGGTGTCACCCGCGGCGTTGCACGCGACATCAAATGGAAAATAAAGAAGTTTCAAACTTTGAACCCATGTTTGACACCTTTAGGGATTGAATTTCAAAAATCCTTTCTTAGTACAATCCTACACCCAATAATGAATACATTCTCCAAATATCATGCCGCTAGGTTTAGCGGTTTTGGCAACGCGTTGATAGTCAGTCAGGACTTACACTTAGATTACATTGTAAACATTGCTATATAATAAACTTAGTAGGTAATTTAATTGCCTATAACTATAAATTCATTAAGGTAACAGACTTTTAAAATATGGCAACAACATGCTTGCTTCGTACGTAATAATGAATAAATATTATATGTCAATATTATTTAACTTTTCGGTTAGCAGCCGTATTTTGTATACAACGACGTTGGCGTTGCTGCAATGCCTGCCACTTATGTAGTCCACAGTAGTTATCCTTTTTACGTTTATTTACCGAAGAGTAAGCATACTATAAGATTTTTAGTATGTATCGTACAGTCCCGGTTTTTATAATCCGACGTCACAAAAAGGTCCCAAATAAAGAGAAAGCACCTATAAAAACGGAAGAATATCGCCGTGACTTAGTGTCAATTTAGTTAAGTGCCATATAAATAAATACCCACTTCTAAATCTCACGGTTCGCGAGGAATTTCAAATTTATGTCAGTGATTCTTATAATACTTTATTTGTAATGGATTAGATGATACGGATTATAAAATTGCAAATTTTAATTATAAAAGTAGTGATAATATGCAAATGTCTCATAATTTATGCGCAAAGTTTACATCAAAAGTAATAATTTTTGTCTCGAGTTTTGTTTAAACACCAAATGTTAAAATTTAAGGTAACCAAATCTTTAAGCTTGCAATTTAAGTTATTTTTTATGGATTAATATATTTATAAACCACGATATAAGTTAATTATTCAAAAATACCCACAACATATATTGTTCAATGATTTTATTCATTCAGCATTACGCGGAAATTCTACCCAATATCCTGTTATATGGAAATCATGACTAGTTTGACATCGCTGTATCTCTTTGAATATCAAACGAGCCTATGAAAGGGTCAGAGTATGAATAATTTGTGTACATCTTTCTCATCATGCTTTCTTCGATCCACTTTGATATTTAATTTTGTTTTTTAAGTCACTCCGTATTTAGACTAGTGTTGACTGATTACACAATTTTTGACGCTGGCAAATGTTTACAGATTCATAAAATCACATAATTATTATAATTACGTATAGAGTCAAAATATTTACGACTCTACTCAACTTTTATCAAGAAAACTAAAATGATCTACACAAAAAAATAACCTAAATACCGCTCAAGATCTACAAAAATCCAACCAACTACCAGAGCGCAGCGTGCTTAGTTTGCTAGCGGCATCACCACGGCACACAATAATGTGCTCTCAAATATCAAGTATCACGGAACTCACAGAAATGATATAATAACAAATAACTTATTTGCAAGGCAGGCCTTACCGTAAAAACTAATTATAACAATTGGTTGTACCTAAGTGACTATAAAAAAAACCGACAGCAAGAACCTTAGACAACATACTAAAGAATTAAAACCACGGGATGTTATTAGTATAGCCTTTAACATCTGCAGATAAAGATAAATCCAACGACACCTCGCACATCTAAATCGGTCTAACGGGGTTGTCTATTTACCAAAATGGAAATGCATACATACATACACTCGAAAACATAATCCTCCTTTTGGGAGTCGAGTAAAATTAGTACTTTTATTTAGAAATAATACAAAATTTACATTTATTTCATGAATACTGAAGAAATACTACAATATTCAGATATTATACATACCTTTATATCGGCAGCTTTTCTTTATATTATAAGTTTTCTATTTTTAAAACGTATTTATGTATTTTTTACAAATTGATACAACTCATGACAAGAATATTATGAAAATTTCACTGACATTATCTCATATTTCGCTACGTTTTGTGTTCCAATGTATTGGGCAATAAAAAAGCAATGAAACGTTTTTGATTGAAATTTTCTCGTAAAGGCATTGAACGACGTAATATTATTTTTCGCTTTTAGTTTTCTGCTTTTTTGTTAAACTTGCTTCTTATTTGGCTTATAATATTAGCATCACTTTTAACTTCAACGTGCTTTATGACTGCTTAAAGTGAATTCGAGGTTTCTTCTTTACAGAGGAAAAAAGATGTTTCAATAACGTATGAAGCTCCGGCCAGGACAGTGTTATACCATAAATAAGTAAAGGAATATTAATATTTAATCTATCAACCAAATTCCAAATATTCGTAACTTAACTTATCGCAAAATTAAATTAATCTATTTTATTATCTCAAAAAAGCGATTTTTGCGTGTCTGTTGTGTCAATTTTGAAATTTGTGACGCACCTCACATTGGCATATCAATTGTACCACAATTGATAGACCAATGTGACCATTGGAGTAAACCTAGAATATAAAAAAGGGATGCTAGAATTTCACTACAATCCACAGAAACTAGATATTTTTGTACACAATAATGATGCAGGTTTCATTACTACATAATATTAACCACATCTTTAGGCATTTTTGGTAGACGTACACCGTCTTGGTCAAAATTGAAACAATTCCTTTATGTACACAAAGCAGTTAGAAACTGCGCATTTAGTATTCACAATATGTTGCTTTATATCAAGTAGAATATTTATTACTTTTTAGTTTCAATTAGACACAAGATAACGACATTAATTGCTAAGTGTACCAAACCTTAAATTAACGGTTATCAATTGTTGTTATTTTATTGTGTACCTATTAACAATACTAGTGTATATACTAACGTGTCGTGCAAAAAATGATTATTGATGAATGAATTTAATTAGTCGCAAACACATACAACGTTAAAAGTTTTGATTTAAAATCATTTAATAAAATTAAACTTAATACTTTTTAATAGTATTATAATATATATTACGGTAAATTAATCTTTTTTTTAATCAACTAAAAATATAAAATATAAGAAGATTTATTCATTTATTTTAAACCGATCGTCGTTATTTTAACAGACACTGACAAAGGGTCTACTGAACCCAACCAAAACCCTGGGTATTTCTTTCTTTAATTAGAGAAACGGAATGGGATTCAGATCTAATCTGGCTTAAATAATAAATTACAACTTAATTATCCATTATCAAGTATGTTAACGGTTTTAATAGCATTCAACCCTATTTAATTATTTAACTTGTGGAATGGACTTTTAATGAAGAAACTTTTGGACATAAGTAAGGCTTTGCTTTTCTAAAGTTTCAAAAAATGGCTAGACAAGTTTTGCGTGTGATTTTATAAAATTTGGTTTTAAATCCAGTTAGGATTTTAATCGGCTTCTTATTTCGGCTTTCAGTTATACAAATTGGTTTTGCGTTTTCAAACTAGGAGGCACAAAAACTTTTAATTTTGTAACTCTAATAAGAATTCTCATTACTGTAGAAGTCATATTAAACACACTTTCATATACTGGTTTTGAGCTAAATAGGGCCTCATTCTCAAGTAATTTCAAACCTCTAATATTACGTGTTAATAACTTCCAAAAAATCTTATGAAAACATACTCAGATATAATGCTACGAACATCGATATCAGAAGAGACCAAAAAATGTTTTCTTGTCGATGGCTACGAACTTTGCAAGATACGTGTCTTGCTCGCACTATGATAAATGTACTGATTTACAAAGTGCGAAAAACGAATGCTTAATTGCTCAGTAATAGAATTGAATTTTAAACCATATTGCTTAAAAATCAACTCTATTAATGAGTCGTTATTTGACAACAGTAAAAACTCTCACATTTCCTCGAAAATCTGATAAACACGTCAGGTAAAAAAAAAAACTTCAACGCCAATACAGAAGGAAATTGGAAAAGCTACGCCAAACATCCTGCATTCCAGGATATTGGCTCTAGGAAATGAAAAATGGTTAATATGTGGTCGAATATTGGTGATACCGAAATATTCGTATCAGAAAACAGAGTTTCCAAAAGGATTTCAAAGATTCCTTGACCAGTCAGCCGAAATGAGCGGTAGTAATTTTCTTGAGGGTCTGAATATTACCTGTGGACTTGTCCCTTCATTTTTCAACTATTTTATATGTAAAGTGCTTACTTTTCTCTACATCTATTAGGTAAATAGATTTGCAGACAATAATATTATTTACTACAGTTATTGTTTAGCTATTGATTTTGTAAATTCAGATAATTAATTTGCACATCTCAAATTCGGGGTCTATACCAGTTTTTTTAGAGATAAAGACATTTTTTCTCAACTAGTGGCTTACAACCACAGCGTGGCCCAAGACATAAGATAGTACTCGTATATAAAATAGTTTCAAATTTTGAATCCCCATTTGACCTTATGAAGGATAGATTTAAAAAAAAAACTTAGTACAATCCCCTACAACAAATACACCCTCCAAATTATATGTCTCTGAATACAGCGGTTTCTGCTCAATGTTGATTATCCTGATTGACTTCAGTAAGTTCCCTACTCAGGACTTACTTTTTTATTTATATCTTATCTAAATAAAAATTACAACACATGCATGGGAAACATGAAACAAAACGAAAATTAACTTTATGACGTTGTTCGCGAAGACGTAAGTTCTACATAAGTGTTAGGTAGGTACCAAAACAAAAATAAAATATAAAAGTTCAGAACACAAAACAAATGATAATGGTTTTAGGTACTTAGTAATTTTTAAACTTGTTCAATGTATTTTATACAAGTTTTTTGTACAAGATTCACAAAGAAAATGCGAAGAAAGTTATTTTACAAAGAATAGTAATGCAGTTTACTCTAATTCTTCCTAATTTTAGTTATGCGTCGCTGGGTACTTATTTACATATCTAAAGCTAAGCACCGCTCGTTTTAAAATAGCAGAACGGATTTTCCGGCGACATGTTGGGTTAGTCGTAAATAAAAAGGCCATCCAGTGGCTTCCTGCTAGTAAATTCTTTTAAATAGGGTATATACATGAATGTAGCTTCCAAAATATTTTTTCCCGTCTTAATAAAAATTATACTGGACTACATTTTACTAAAACCTCTATTAAACACTCAAACATAAAATAACTTATAAAATTAATCTCGGCTTCTGTGAGAAAACGAGTAACACGGTTTTAAATACAGAGAACCTAATTGTTTCTTAATGCTAGTATAAAACAGGTATTTTGGTAATTACCTATAAGTTGATATTAAAATCTGTATTTTTTTAAATAATGTCTTTTACTTATAACCTTAAAAGACAAAGGTAGTTACTAGAAACTATTTAGCTAACATCTATTCTAAATATTAATATCACATAACATTAAAATATCCAAAAGTTAGCTTAGATTAAACCTTGCCAAACTTAGACTTACTATTTACCAGGATTAAAGTTTAAAAGTTTTCTTCTAACTCAAGTTTTTCGTAGACCTTTTCGGTAGTTTCCTCCACGATTGCGCATCTCGTAACTAAATTACCTTTGCCTTTGACAAGAACTTGCTTGGCTTCTAACTTTAGGATAGCTTTTAATAAAGTACTTTATTAAAAGCTATCCTTATACAAATTCAGTATATAGCTGAAAACTACGGCTAATATGTTTCGTTTTAAAACTAAACTTCCATTACTAAACTTGTATATACTGAGTACAAGCGACTCAGCGTGCCCTTAAGCTAAGTAAAAATCTAGGCCTTATAAATAGAGAATGAAGCTTTTGTGGGAAATAATGGATTTGGTTTTCTTTTGTAAGTCCCTAAAATATATGAAAGAAACAGGTAGTACGAGAAAACTAAGGTCTGATTTGAATATACCCAGAGATAATTTTCTTTTTGTATTTTCTTAAATAGCAAAATTATTCCAAACTATTTATTTAGTTAGTAGGTATATTAGTACATATAAAACGTTATTTGAAGTGGCTAAAAACAAAAAGTTAATTCTAATAAGAGAGCGTAAAGTTATGTTTTCTTAAATTCAAAAAGTACTAGGTGATAAAATCTCGTAGTAGGTAAGCTGTATGAATTATACATTGTAAAAGTTTCGAAACTTCCAATGTCAAAGTCTTCTACTGGTACATGCATTTCCTAGTATAAAATTTAAGAATACAATAGATACTGCGCCAATCTTACTTCCTACTATCCTACTTCCTACTAATATCATAAACGTGTTTTTTTTTTGAGGAATGTGTGGATGTAAGTTTATTACTCTTTCAAGCGAAAATTACTTAAACGTTTGGATGAAATTTGGTACGGAGATAGCTTTGACCGTGGATTAACACAAAGGCTACTTCTTATTATGTATTAACGCGGTTACCCGCGATGTTACCATAGCAGGGCGCAGCTAGTGTAATTATGATAAAAAAACAAAAGTATTAATACATTTTAAGACAGAATAATATAAATAAAATACAATGTTCGTTGAGTAAATGAAACAAGTAATTTGCGCTGAATTTCACGCAAGAATACTCTGCAGTAATTGTACAGCAAAATAATATATTCTGTGAGCTGAATATACATATTTTATGTCATAAGAAATATACCATGTAGATATGTGAATAATATAGTAAAATTATAATTTAAGTGCTATAAGAAATCTGAAGGTGATGAATGATATACAAGGTTTACTAAGCTAAAAAGAGATCACTATACTAGAGAAAAAAAACCGAGCAATTAGTCCAAACTACTACAAGTGGCTTAAGTAATAAGCTACTTGTTTAAAGATAAAAAGGTTATGTGTTTTTGTCTAAACATGTCATACGATCAATCCCTAAAAAACTAACAAAATCTTCATAGACTTTTTACGAATAATGAGGATTCACACTCTCGGTAATATGTCTGGAAGGTCATCGCAATTTGCCTGGTCAGAAACATTACTGAAATGTTTGCCCAAGAATTCATTATTATATAAGAATAAAGGTCTGAATGCAGCTGAGCTTAAGTTATTTTACCTACTGTGAATTTAAAGCGTCTGATAGTAAGTAATTACTCCTAATAGATGCTGTCTCGCATCTAAATATATTTTTAAATTAACGTTAATACAATCCTCTCGCAGATTTCGGTAAAAGAGACCATTTTTTTAAATGTTACGCGCCAGATCCGAGTCAGTATCTATCAGTATTTAGCCGCCGCCGTCAGCTCAAGCTAATAAACATTTATACCACACATTTTGTTACTTGACAAATTAGTAATGTCCGGTGGCCCCGAAATATTGCTGTATATTTTACTATTTCTCCAATGTATTACCAGAGGGCAATGCATTCAGATAGCTACAAGCATGCCCTTTGTTTGAACTAATCTTAGTAAGTAATGACAAAATACAGAATCAATTTTATGCTTACATTCGTAGATTCGAGTTGAACATAAATTTTAGAACAAATGCAAAGTATCCTTTCTTCGTTGTTAATGGCTTTCGGAAATGAAGCAGTTCGAAACTCCGCAAGGTTGGTCCCGACGCCAACAAATGTCGCCCGATGGTCGTGACAGGCAATTAACATCGCATCCATTGTGATCCCGTCACTGGTATCTGGCGTTGATAAACCGAACGACCAAATGAACGTGTCGCAAAAATACTCCACCGGCCTTTGGAAGGTTAACCGATAGGTGGCGCGGTATGCGGGTGGGAAATTGATGCGTGGGAATGTGGTCATAGTGTGTGAGTGATACCGTACTGATAACTCAGATGGAGGTTTAAAAAACTAAAGTTATTAAGATATGTTTTGAACAGTTTGATTGGTTTCGTACGAGCGAGGTGTAAAATTATCCTATATATTAGTAGGTAACTATTTACTATTATTCAGGTACTTATGTCATTGAAACAAGCGAAACGTTCTGATTAGAGTTTATGTATTTATTTTTTCAAATTAATAAATATATCTTTAGCTATGTATATCTTAGCAAATAATTCTTATTACATTACACTTATTTCCTTAAATTTCCGTGTAAATTTCAGCGCTAATATACTTCGTACTATTTCGTTTGTTGTTTTAATAGGCCAGCCTTTTAACTCTTGTTTAAAAGAGATCATTATAACACGATTAGTGTATTTATTGAGTGTAGGACAATAGTTCAATGGAATGATAATTGGTTGTCAAAGGCTAGGATTGGGATTGGCTTGTTTGGAACATGCTAATTGGTTTACAGATGAGGAAACGAAGGTCATTTCATCTAACTATCCTGATAAATCATACTGATCGAGATGATTAATTTATTTGCACCAAACCGATAAACATAGGCAGTAACTTTTTGTATGCTTGTCCGGACGCTGATAGTTGCTTGCTCTGATGTCAAACTTCCAAAGCCAAAGACCTCTGTCATGAACAGCGATTGTTATCCAAATATAAATAATTGGGACTTACAATTTAAATTATCATCCGATGTGCGGTAGCGCTGTCATAAATACTTACTGTATATTACACTTTATTTTTCTTATAATTTTTCTATCAGTTTCTTCACCCAAGTGGTAAAGTAAAATTAAGGTGCCCTTGTTCCACCTTGGACTTATTTCACCTGGGTGACATCACGCAAGTGACTTGTTACTACTGTATAATTCTTACTAGTCAAAAAATTAAGTACGTTATTAAGAACTCAACAAGTCAAATGGAATGAAAATCAGATAAGAGATTTATTACATTAAAATTTTTAGCATTCTTTTTGCATCTAATTTTAATCACACGTGTCAAAAGACTTGTGAATGGAAATTGTGGTAGAGACTTTAATAATAATAAACACCAGTATGCATCATAGAAAACCGGTCAACAAAACGGACAAAAATAAGCTCTCTCTCCAACGTTTTGAACTTTCGCAGCTTACGGCTACGCCAAGAACTATTCAATACCGTTATCCTTATAAGCACCTGCATTTCGATATCGTATCCAGTATTGCGGAAACCATTCCGAATTGAAATGGGAGTATTCGTAAGCAACAAAATTCCACTGAGGCGTTACCTCGCATGGAACAATATCGGACGTATTTTCAAATTTGAATAGAAACTCCTAATATAACTTTCTTTAGCGGAGATCGCGCCTTGCGAGCAGTAACATTTATTGAAAACTTTCTAGTGCACATGTAAACAGGGTTATCTGAGGTATATTTTTGAGACACTCAATTTATTTTAAGATTGCAATAGACGTCGTTACTAACGATTTGCTCAGAATATTGTTCCTTAATAACGTAATTTGCAAGCGTGAGTTTGTACAAGTGTCATCAAAATAAGGCATAAACTAAGCTTAACCTTAAGCATAAGAATATGTCTGCCTCATTCAAAATAGCTTTTACTTATGTACAACCAAAAAATAAATTCGTGATCCATAGATTTTGTCAACGGCACCAACTTCCATATGTTTTTTTTCCCGCGAGTTCCAGTCTGGTTTCAATGGTTTTTAACATCATGGTGAGTATAGTGACCTGCTTCGTCTTAGCACACCTCAAACCGAAAACTTTGTAGGATGTTTAGAAAATCAGATACACTTTGAGTTGGCGCCTTGGCACCCTGGTCATTATTGAGTTAAAGTTTGCCGTAAGAGAAATGTGACGTGGCACATATTTCCGCCATGGCATAAATAAGAAGGATCTTAGAACTTACTTTGGAATTACATAATTTAAATTCCTCGTCACAATCGGACTAGTAGAGATACTGATTTCTGCTAGTCCTGGTCATAGAGTGGTGGAGTAAGACGCCGCCAGTACATGTTAAAGGTTCTACGGACGCGTACAAATTGTTTTGCGTCAACTTTTACTGTACGAACTGCCAGACTATGAAACCTGTTACCGACTTCCCCATTTAGCGATAACTACAATTCGGGTTTCAAATCGAAAGTTAATCAGTTTTATTTTAGGCAAGCTTGCTATATCTTCTTCTTCTTATAAGACCACATCGTCGCTTTACATCAGGCGAGAATCGTTACGCAAGTCTATATTTTTATATGTGTATCTGATTTTCTAAACATCCTACAATGTTTAGAAAATCAGATACACTTTGAGTTGGCGCCTTGGCACCCTGGTCATTATTGAGTTAAAGTTTGCCGTAAGAGAAATGTGACGTGGCACATATTTCCGCCATGGCATAAATAAGAAGGATCTTAGAACTTACTTTGGAATTACATAATTTAAATTCCTCGTCACAATCGGACTAGTAGAGATACTGATTTCTGCTAGTCCTGGTCATAGAGTGGTGGAGTAAGACGCCGCCAGTACATGTTAAAGGTTCTACGGACGCGTACAAATTGTTTTGCGTCAACTTTTACTGTACGAACTGCCAGACTATGAAACCTGTTACCGACTTCCCCATTTAGCGATAACTACAATTCGGGTTTCAAATCGAAAGTTAATCAGTTTTATTTTAGGCAAGCTTGCTATATCTTCTTCTTCTTATAAGACCACATCGTCGCTTTACATCAGGCGAGAATCGTTACGCAAGTCTATATTTTTATGTAGACTTTTGTGGTACGAGTACAATCAAGTGGTTTCTATCAGGAATAAAATAAAAGTCTTAGCAGTTGAATAGCCGGCGAAAACATGGTACTTCCTAATAATAATAACTTTGCAATCTTATCAGTCTATAAATCTTTTCTACAACAAAATTTTAATATGTTTACTCCATTGTCTGTTTACTTCCATGATTAAAATTAAGGGGAGGTCGTGAAGACTCCCATTGTACATACTGACATTAATGGATCGCGATGGCTTTGTATCGTTTTCATTATTTATTCTGAATTGTTGAAATTGACTCAGCGATGGAGAGTTTGGTAGAATTATGTTCAACGATTTAGCATCACAAACGACAGACATCTTAGTTGATGTTTTCGATTTCAAATTCAATTACTTAGAAACAATGAGACGCAAGGACAAATCTAATCAGCACGTTTAGAAAAAAAATACCTGAGTACTTGGAAGGATAATAAGTTATATACGAAAGTTATTTTTTGCATTGTTGAAATAACTTATTTTTGTATACGGTAAGAGAGTTGACTCTAAATAATCCTTTGACGTCTCATTCTCTATGAAAAATATATTAGTACATCCTCCGCATTTTTAATGTGTTAAGAGTTTTACTAATAAAGAAAAAACATTGAGACATAGATGTTTGCTGTCCGCAAAACACCTAGTAAATATTTCCCTATGCATTGCTAAAATTATAATATGAAAACAAATTTTTTGAATATACTTATAGGTCATTAGTTCAGAAAGCAAAGCGTCTCTTCTTCGGGTCTGCCATTTTTTACTTGTGTCAATCAGTTTAGTTGTTTCTTGAAATTCAGTGCTCCCTTATAAGTCGTACATTGCGACACATTTTGACACGCATATACGTCAATACGCATCATCAGCTATTATTAAGCGCACTTAACTTAACTTAACTTCATGCACTGAAATAAAAATCTGTTAAAGTTCTCAAACAATTGCCCCCAGGAGGACGATAGATTTTCGTTCTGGTTATGCTAGCGGTATAAATATTTGCTGTCCGATGCGTCTGGCAAATTAAAATGGATACCCATATAAGGCTGCAATTTTCTTTACTGTTTTTTGTGCTATGCATATTGAATTGGTTTTAAGACGCCCATGTTGTATTGAAATACTTTATGAAACAATATATCACTTTTATGTTTACACAAAATATTTCAAAGATTTGAGTGGATGTAGTAGATGCATAACTTTGACATACCTACAAAGAAAAACATCTCATACATTATTTAAAAAAAAACTAAACTGACTACAAGTAGACATTCAAAAGTTAAGCTAAAGTACTAAGACCTTATTACATTGTTAATAAATTAGTTTATCCTTAATTTCCTTGAGATTTCATTATTAAATCCTGATTTAATGACAAAGAGATCACCCTGGGAGCATACTCTTTCGAAACACAAAAGTATTTTTTAACAATTGTCCCTATTATCGATAAACATTCACAAAGAAACACATTCAGATAGACATCGAACCTCGTCCTTTTTGAAAGTCGGTTTAAAAAACTTTGCTCTAAAATGTTAGCGATACTAATTTTGTTAATAAAACTTAAATAATTAGGTAAAACAAGTTACATTTACATGGTGATTATATCCAAGACGTGAACTTAAATAAAGTTATTATCTGTAGTGTGTTGCCTCTACTTCAAACAAGACCACTACTACACTGCTTGCTGATGTAACGCAAATATTGGTCAAGTGTCAACCTAGTGCTATTTGTCTTCTCTGATTTCACTCGGTTCTATTGTTGAGGAACGTGAATGTATAAATGATCGAACATAAAAGGTATGTAATATAAAATAATATTCAATTGTTTTGAATATAATTGTCTCTTATTTTAATAATGTGTAACATCTGGGGAAACTTGCCATTGTAAATGACGTAAATGGAGGTATACTGACAACACCAAAATAAATATAATACTCAGTTATTTCTCGAACTGTTAACCGCGATATTTATACGACTATATAAAAAAATACTAAAATTGCATGACTTGTTAAAACATAAAAGAGTTGCTCTAGGTAATTATATCGGTAAATTATTATCATGGTTCTAAGTCTATTCATAATATTATGGTTATAAGTCTCTATTTAATGAAAATAGTAAGAGATCTAAGAAGTATTACAAGTAATTGGATAGGAATCAGAAAGTTTATAATAATAGCGGTGTAGATAGATATAAGTAACCTAATCTGATTTAAGCCTTACAGAAATGACTGCCGACGTCCATTATCACGTCTATAAGAGACTACAAGATAGCGACGGTATTTCAACGCTAACTAGGTTATTATTAAGCGGCGTTAATTGAATATCTTTGAATTTATAGACTGCAATGGAGAGTAGAAACATTATGAACAAAGGGTCTGTTTTATGTCCGCTGCGGGATCCTTAAGGGCTATTTGGGTGATTTAATTAGATTTGGCAGTTTACTGATTAATTGTTTTAAGCTCTGAGCGTAGAGTGGGCTTAGTATTGAATAAGCCCACTCTACGCTCAACTTTTAAAATGCAGTAAAACGTTTACGGGTTGCACAGTAAAATAAAGGTTTGCATAGCCATAATTTGTCTTCTTTTGCAGTCTTCCTTTTTATATTAATAATGTACGTAATGCTGTGGAAGGTTTTTTTCAAGTACTATTTTAGTAGGGCATTCTTTAACTACGCCACTCAGTTTTGTCCTTTACTTAGATATTTTTTTTGTTTTGAATATTAATACCATATGAAAATCTTCAGAATTTGACTACGACGAATATGACCTACACACGTACGTATAGTAGAGGAGCATATATGGGCTGATACGAACTAATAAAAATATTCTACCGTAGTGTCATATGTACAGCTGCTAGTATTATGCATTATGGTAGTGTCATGGGTGTCATTTCCAGCTTTATAAAAGATACTGATTGGTAACTATCCATTATTTTAACAATTTTAAAAAAATTCAGCTTGTTTTTAAAGTCTTTGTCATAGCTTTTGATCAATAAGTACTCCAGTCTACATCAATAAAAAATTGGACAGTTGCCAATAATTACTATTAAAATGTTGACAGGTATCGAAGAGAAAAATATCGGTGTTAACAGGCCTTTTCATTTCCTACCAACAAAGTCGAAAACGTTGACTGACCCTCATACAAAATTAATGTTCGTGCAACTCGAGAGGTTTGGTCACTTGACTTACAGCGTGTAAATGACTTAGCGAAACCTTTGTAATCCATTTCAGACCTAACTTAGCATTTTACTAAAGACCGTTCATTGCTAACAATTAACAAAGTATATTTTCAAAGTTTCATAGTCATTAGGGTCGAATTTTCCAAAGTTATCATAAAGGTACTTAAAATGAAACTCTGCGAAATGTTTTCTCAAATATAAGCTTCTATTTCGAATATTTAGTCGAAATTTTCCAGCCTATTCATTTTACAATACTACCAAGTATTGTGAAATGAATTTTGGTATAGAATAAAACTTTTACGTCTGTTATATTTTCATATAAATGTGTACTATTAGCTTTATTACTAATTTTCACATATTATTAATTAGTTCAATGTAGTTTTACCTTATTTTTTTATAATTATAGTGTTCACAGAATAACTACCTTGTTCTTTTCTTAAATAGAGTTATTAAAATTTAAGCGCTATGATATATTATAATATAATTGCATGACTACAATTTTTTTTTTGGCATATTGCTTACGTACTTATGTGTAAACGTATCTTTGGATATTATAATGAATTAGTTTCAAAGTACCAGCGATGTGAACTAATTAATCTAGATTATCATAATTAATGCTTAAATGCTGAACATAAGTAGCTGGTTTATCTAACAGGTGCAGTCGCTACGAGTCTAATTGAATTTAGCGTACCTGATCCCTCAAATACCTATTTTGCTTGTATGCAATAACGTGGCATGAACTTTCTTTTGAATTACATACCTAAAACTTGTACTATACAAGGTTATCAGTTAGGGGTTACTAAGCTTCAAGGGGCCAGTAAATACGCCCTAATGAATAATTTTCGTATTCATTCGTATTTAGTTCCATAATAAAAACTGTTCGTAATAATAAGTATAGTCACTATTAGTATTACTATAATACTTTAGTGCACTTAGAGGTGTACTAAAGAAAGCATCGCCAATGGCTTCGGATTGTTTAGGGATTGAGATAAAATTGAGATAAAAGTATTTAATTTATAGAAGTGTATGGTAAATTCGTCTTTACCGTGAAATATTTTATTTATGTTTACGACTAAATTTTAACCCTCATTGTAAATGCATCACTGACACCAAATCAATGAAACCATTTTGTAAGGTGCAAACAACAGGATTTAAAACTCAATCTTATTATAATTATTAATAGTCTTATCTTATCCATCTTCTTCAAGCTTTATGTTCGTTTTGTTAAAATTTCAACCAAATCGGAACCGAAAAATAAAAACAGGAAGTCGTCCTCATTAGTCAAACCGTATTTCTACCGAAACGTGATCATTGTCACCAACGTACCAACGGAATTTCAACACAAATTCTACGGTCAGCCACCCTTTGTTATCTCCCGAAAGAACCATTAATCACAGAACGTGTCTTTTTAACGCAAAGTATTTTAGGGCAGCTGACAAGATAAACCTTTTCATACCTATTCAGAGTGACTCGAAAAAACTATTCGAGCGAGGACGCAACCTTCGTGAGATCTAACGGGAAGATTGCGAAATTGCAGATTTAGCAATTTCTCACAGCTTAGTCGTATAATGAATGAATGATTTTCTTGGATCTGGGGCAAATAAGGAAAAATGTGAGTTTCAAATTTTTAATGGAGTGAATTTTTCGGTCACTGCACAATTATTATTCGGATGTTTACAACCGTAGTAAGAATTCTATAGATATTTTTATTGCTACAAAATTGGTGCGTAAGATTTGACAGGCTTATGCTTGTTTTATTCCATCTACCATTTAACGCTTCTAACTCAAAGATTTAGAAGTATATAATTAGTAACTTTCTTTTATACAATGATTCGGCTATATAGAATATCATTTAATCATCGTATGACGATTAAAATTCGTTTTCTTGATTAAAGTTTAATATTCAGTAATTTTTTTTTGTCAAATCGTTAAATAACTGCCTCTAGACATCTCTGTATATTGCCCTCTGATAGTGGGTTGGAGTGTTTTGATTATTTTATTTTAATAAGTAATTTATTCTTTTCTGATCAACGCACGTTGCACATGCCCGAAGAAATAAAATAAAATAAAAATGGTTTATGGGTCACCGGTACTAAAACTAATAAACAGAAATTATTGTATAAAAGCAAAATTATTTTCATAATTTTAATTTACTTACAAAATTATCTCAAACATAAAACAACAAACAACCAAACGACAAATAGCTGTTATATGAGCACCGCATGCTGTCTCAAAATGAATTTCCGGGAATCAACAATTCGAATATGATATCTAGGAGTAGGAAAGCTGACCACAAACCGGGCGCTGGCTCACCGCCAACACTTACTGTGGATAAAATGCTGATAGACGATGGCAAAAAATCTATCATTTCTGATTTAGTACCGCGTTTTCGTTTCGCCAAGTGTTTCGAAACGCAGTGGTGTTTTCAGATTTGAGGATGAAAAATAGTTATTTAGATAGATCACACTTACGGGACTCGTTTTCTAATTAGAATAAAATTTTAAATGGTATTGGAATGTTTATTTTATCTATACTAATATTATATAGAGGTAAAATTTGTATTTTCAACCCCGACGCAAAAACGACGGGGTGTTATAAGTTTGATTTATGTTTGTGAGGGTATGTGTGTGTCTGTCTGTGGTACTGTCTCAAACAGATGGACCGATTTTGAGTTTCAAGGTGTAGCCGGGAGTGTTCTCAGCTATAAGTAAAATTGACGTAAATCGATCCAAGGTGGCCGCCGTATCAAATAATGACTAGGAAAACACTATTACATTATGATAATTACAAATTCAAAATGGAAGAAAGAATAAATGTCGGGCGTTTTCAAAATTTTTCTTTTCTTTTCTTATATTAAAAATAAACTCATAAACTACAGGTCCGTATTTAAAAAAATCGCCGTCAGAAAGCTACGTTATAACTTAGTAACATATCTTATAAAAAAACTATTTATGTGCGGGAATCGCCGCAGAATGCAGCTAGTAGTTGCTAGCTAGTAATGCTGGTTTCCATCCTAAGGTTGCCTGGAAGAGATCGCTTTTAGCGATAACGCCGCCACTTGTGGCACTACATGTAAATTTATATTTTTGCATTGTTATATTTTGTGTGTCTACAATAAAACGTTGATCTATCTATCTAGTATATAACAGAGATTTTTCTCTGTAGGTCAGTAGTGAGTTTTATTACGCATAACAACAGAATTAGATTATAGTATATTACGCATGTCTCATTTAACATGTAAGAATTATATCCTACTAGGTATATTATATTATAGTAACCTACTAGCTAGTTTTTAATTATGAGTTTTTTTTTTTACAAAGTGCAAGTCACATTTTATTACAAAGCGCAAGTCTCTGTAATACATTAAAACATACATAATACTTCAAATATAATTAAAATAAACTTCAAATTTAAAAAAAAATAAAAGGACTAACTACAGCAAAAAATAACAGATAGACTACTTATAGACTACCTATAGACATCATAAGATCTACAGATGATTTAAATGCTCCAACCCACCACCAGAAGGCAGCGCGCCCAGTAGTTTTCTGGTTTAATTTCTCGCAGATAAAATATAGTATTATTGTAATTTAAATACGTGTATGTATCATTTTTCAACGGAGCCAGGTTTCCGTTTTGAAGTTAAATAAATGTTTCTGTTATTACGAAACATTATTTTATAAAATACAAAATCGTACAAAGTAACTTAACTCTAATTAACATCTCATTAATATTCATTGACTAATCCATAATTAACATTTCCCCACCATAATTATGTGCCTGGTGGTGTAACTTGAAATCACTGGCCTAATATTCGGGTCTTTGAAGTTAATTACAATTCGGGAGTTCATTTAAAATCAACGTTAATGCATTATTTAAGCTAAACAAATGTTAACCTTGGATTATCTTGGTTGATCATGATTGTTTAGCCTTCGAACGAATCATTTAAATTTTTCCTAAGTGGTAAAGGCGTAGGGTGTAGATTATAGCGTTCAGTGCCCAAAAACTGGACGCTATTAATAAGTCCGTCCATCCGTTTGTCACCGGGCTGTATCCCATTAGCCGTAATAACTAGACAGTTGACAAATATATAAACAATTTATACAACAAATACTAAAAACAGAATATAATAAATATTTATAAAATAAACGTGTTAAACTTAAAGTAGATAAACTTACATAACACTTCGTGCGCGATTCTAACTCGCACTTTGCCGATTTTTATTTAAAAGTAATAACGGCAGTTTTACCAGGTAGTAAAAGAGTCGAAACTCGTTTTTGTATTTAGTATAGTTCGTTCTATTGACTTTGAGACACCTTCCACAACAACACTATTGTATACGAGCAAACCAAACCGAAAAACTGCACGTAACTTTTGAAACAGAACACGACTGTCATGTCGGTATTCATTGTAACAAAACTCCGCGATACACACACAGTGTAAAAACAACAGTATTAACATTTTACAGCTGTTGTAACTGTACATGAATCCCGCCCGTAGATATAAAACCGGGACACGTTCTCGTACTAATTTAACTTGCTGTCGCCCTGCTTTTAGGGAAGATACATTATGTTTGTCGAGCTATGCTGAGCTGTTCTACCTGAGCGAACCGCGCGACTATGTGCTAGCTAATGAGTATTCGGTCTAAATCATACGTTTTCCTCAGACTAACTTTTTTTTTGGGTAGTCGTGTAAAATAAATAGAAAATCATGCAAACCATTAAAAGGTTGAAATTAACTTAAATTGAGTGATTAAGAAAAATAAAATGATTAACTAGGTACAACTATGACTAGCTTAAAACTCGTTAGCTACAAGTTATAAGATGTGGAACAGATTGCACGCAGCGTAGCATAGCGCAGTCAAGCACAGCACGGCTTATGATGTTGTAATGTAGGAAACATTATGGGAAATACCACACCTAACGCACAATGCTGTGCAACTACACTTTCCACTTTCAAAGGGAAATAACAGATGTCATAATATAACATACAAAACTGGCCGTTGAGATAGCCTACGACACAGCGCGTGCGGTCTAGTTGCTACGACGCTCGTACACAACTAACGTAGAACGCGTAGCATACTTAGAATGCGTAGCACGCGGTACGAATTTTTGTAAATATAATAAGAACTTCAAACATATTTTGTAGTCATGCAGACTTAAATATTTTGTAGCTCAGTGTAACCCTAGTATGTGACCTATACCTCCATTGTACCAAAATGATGAGCCTTTGTAATAACGCTATTTTGTTTCGCAGTTGTGTCCGCTAATTTGATAACATTGTTATATAATCTTACATAAATGCACGTTTTGTTCTTTTTTTGGCTATTAATAACGCCAAGGTTTTGTATAATGTTATATTCATTAGATTTTATTTAAATTAAATGGAAATTTGCGATTTGCAATAACAGTTCTAATTTAACCTTAGCAATATTTTAACACAAATGATTTGGATGTTATGATTAATTTCTTTATACAAATTAGCTAAAATAATAATAATAATAATATGGGACAACATCCACACAAAGGTCTTCAAGTCCCAAACTAGGCAAAGCCTGTGCTATGGTAACCTGATGACTGATATACATACTTAGAAATACATATAGACATACTTATATATATAATAAACACCCAGACTCAGGTCAAACAGACATGTTCATGCACACAAATGTTGGACCTGTCCGGGGATCGAATCCGGGACCAGCGGCGTAGAAGGCAGGGTTGCTTTTATATTTATGCAATGAAAAATCCTACTTAACCAGTATCAAACATGTCAGCCAATTGTGACATTTGACCTCTAGTATAGTTTCAAAAATCGTGGGAATTTCCCGTGTACGCTGAAAAAATGACTTGATTGATTCAAATATACATCAAATATACATATACATCGTATGGTCTCATAAATAAAAAGGAAAAAAGTGTGGATTTTTTGACATATCTTAGAAAAAAATATATATTCAAGTGCCTCCAAGTTATTTATAGAACTGCCAAATGCGGGTCTAGCTAAGAACAAGGTACTTACGTCATTTTAACAACATCATTTAGCTGTTGTCAGTCGACACTTTTCATTCTACAAAGTAGTTGGTTGATTATAACTATATATTTTTTTGTAATAATACCATTGTTTTTTTTATATTGGGAGAAAGGATTTCAAACTTCTACGAAAGAAGGAGGGGTTACGTTTTTGTGTGTATAGAATATATAGAATATGATTTATTGTGACAAAAAACACAGCAATTTTTGATAAAAAAGAAAATACAAAAGGAGCATGTTTTTTATCACAAGCCGATCCCAACTCAGCATGATGCCGGTTGTAAACAACTCGCGCTGATCTTCCGTTGGGACCGACAGTATGTAGCGCCCTGGTGCCTAAATAGCTAAAAAGTCGTTTTTCGAAGTAACCATTTGTTAGTACTGTAAAAATTCCTTTGTATCAAATCTTGTGATCGTAATTATTATTCTTTTCACCAATTCATGCCATATAATATTCAAAAGTTATACTAATATAGATCGAATAACTGAAACTTGAAAATGCTTGTCACGTCAACCTTTAGGTAGTATATATTAGTTGTAGTTATAATTTATGCTGTTATGTTTCTGAGCACCCAATTTGAAACACAATGGTAACTCTAATTATCAATTTAAAACACTACCACAAGACCTCGTAACAATATTCAATTACACAACACTAACAATAATCTACCGTTCATTAACCATAACATCAACTTCAATTGGCGTAAATTATACGAAGCAATTAAATTACCTTTCCCCTATCTAAACTAACAATTTTGAAATAGCAATTCCGGTTAATGTACTGAAAAATATTTAAGGTAATGAATACGCAGTAAGATAATTAACCTAACGTTCTACTGTCGGTCCGAACTTTTCTTCTCAGACTGAATTACGAGTTCAGATCTTTTCTAAAGCAACTCTTACATTTCGGCGTAGCATTATACAAACTGAGCGCACGTTACCGTCGCAGTGAAATAAGATAATATTATATTTTGATCAGATTATAAAAAAATTATAATTGTAGAAAACAAAACTACTCGTATCAAGTTATTGTAAATACAAGAAACTATAGCAAAGTATATAATTTCAATAAAAAATCTACAAATTTACGCGGTATTTTGTAAGAGGCCTTAAAGAGTATTAACGTTGGGGAACCCAACTACCAGTATTTTTGTATTTTGGTTCATTAAAATAATATTGTAACCTACGATATAGGCAATGCAGCCAGTGTAATGAGTATTTTTGCACCAGGTAGAATCAAAGGCGGGCTATTTGATTGTTGACGTGAAATAATTTGTTATTTTAAATTATTTTGACGACTTTAAATTTTAATCAAATATGCAATAATTTAATAATAAAAGATTGAAATCATATCGATTTATGGAAAAATAGAAAATAGTCTACGATTTACAAATATCTATATGTATAGCACTTGTTAGACTTTTTTCAGTTATAAAAGTACAGCTCAGTTATACAATTCCTCTATTTAATATATGTTTAATTATTATTAAAGCACATGATATTTTTAGAGATTTTTGTTTTAATAGATCTTATTCGACAGAATCTGCAAATAAGGGCTCCAAAATGAGGTCTGCACGAATTGTTGTTTAACCATGTAACTGGAATAACGTTATGTTTAAATTAATAAGTAAAAAAAAAAATATTACGCTTATTAAAAATTAAAGAAGAGAAAAAAACGAATTTTATCAAATTATTGTCCATGCAAGAAACTATTAGCAAAGTATACAATTTGAACCCTGCAACATGAAGAGTGTTAACGTTAGGGAAACCCAACAAGGACGTTTCCTCAATATTTATACGCTTGGTACCGGGAAGCGAGACATAAGGTAATCAAATTTACGAAAATCCATCTAACTAGAAACAGTTAACCGATTTAGGCGTTGTTCGTGTGTCGTAGAAGCAAACTTTGGGAATAATTATAAGGTAGCGCAAGAGGGATCACAATGAAGATACTTATATTTAGGAGATGACAGGGAGTAAAATAAAATGTATTGTTCTAAAGCAGATGAGCTGATGCTATGAGATGATAATCCGATCTGATATGTAAGACTAGAAAACGTTTTAAAAACTAACAGTAAGTACTTTTGGAAATGTTGAAACTATGGTTATATTGTAATATTTTTACCGTACTTCATTGAATGCGAACAAAGCTTAAATTTAAAAAACTAACCCCCTTTTGCAACGCGCAATATGAAACTTTGTTCCAAAAACCTTCGAAGAAAAAAGTAGTCTGCTATGGCACTATTACCAAATTGTACGCTGAGAGAGTGTGATAGTAAGAGCAAAAAGGACTTGATAGGGGAAGGGTGGGCAAGTAAATGGCCTAGTTTAAAATTATAAGCGGAATTTGATTTTCACAGTGGTAAATCATATTTAAATCGCAAAAAGTGTGTTTGTAAAATAAATATTTTAAGAATTAATTTTTTTTTAAACGTTAAAACTAAACTGTGTTTCTGAAGGTGTAAATCAAGTTTATCCTATTTTTTTCTACTGCTGGGCACAAATATCCCTCATTAAAGGGGCCAAAGCCATAGTCCACCACGCTGTGCTTATTAACAACAATGTGTAATGGCAGGTAGTGAAGTTACTTGCATTAAAGGTCAAAGGTCATGCACATTATTTTGTCACCTTTTCAATAAACAGGTCTCAAACTGCAACGTTTAGAGACAGCTGAAATTTGAGACTTTGTGAAGCGTTTACGCTATTATTATTTGATAAAATCTGTTTCTCAAGTAAACACGAAACACATCAATAACTACATGCTGATAAAAATGTAAACCGTTATTGAGTAAAAACATAAAAATTTAAAGCTTGCTGCACGTTACACGAGAAACAAAGCGTGTAATCGGAAAAAAAGAGTTAAATGCGTTCGGTACAACAAAATTCGGAACAACGTTCGGCGTGTTGGTAGTAAGCCGACTTTTCATTTATAAATACGTAAAAAACGATAAACTTTGTGAACAATCACTGAACAATCCGTTATTTACGATAGGTAGTCGAAACACCAAAAATATTCTCTCGCATCGCTCTGCTTTACACTTAACGGTTATGGATTACTGTGAAACAAAATTGGAATAATGAAAACAGTACGACAAATCGAATAAATCAAAATGTTTACAGTGAATTTCAAAATTAAACAACAGACAAAACTCGTGGAAAGTTGGAAAACTGCAATAAATCCGTTCGAAATTAGTTTTCAACGACAGAACACTCATCTGTGGAGAATTAATTGCTTTCCGATTACCAATAGTTTGTAAAGTTAACTTTGTTGAGTTATGGCACTTGAGACTTGCGAAGTCGTAAGTAAATCAGTTATATAGGTGGGAAGATGAATATCTATGTGACAATTTTATTTTAAACATTGCTTTGTAATATTTGTAGTTCGCGCATTTACTTTTGACTTTTGCGCTGAAGTCATTGAACCAGAATATGGCCATTTTAATGAATGAGGTGTTACTAACCGACAATATGGAGCTAAAATTTATGGAGATGAAGTTTATCAGGTTATTAAAATTAGTAGGTTAGTAAAATGTTATAGTACATTTTATTATGAAATACTGTTATTTCCAAACATACATTACCAGTAGCTGCATTTTTATTTTATTTCTATGTTGTTTATCTTAGATAATTGTCTTAGACAATTATTTAGATTAATTGTTGAAGAAAAAGAAGTACTCAATTTGACTGTATTTTTTATGTTTGTTACACGATTTCCTAGCAATGGCACAGTCTATTTACAATATTCTGTTTTTGTTTGAAAAAGTATAGGTACTGGACATATGAATTCATTTTGTTTTATCAAAAATTCTCTAGTTTTAAAATCAAATAAACTAAATAAATTTTATCGACGCGTGCAGACAAGGTCAGTAATCGCTTTATTTAATACTTATAAAATAATGTGTCATCTTATTGTATTCTACTTATTACATTTTTATCAACCCAAATTTATTAAGTTTACCTAAAATAAGTTTTACCGTAGCAACCAATGACAAAGTTAGTCTTAATTTATAGGCATGAGACGTTCTTAATTTGAAGCTGAGATATCCAACGTCACTCATTTCCTAAAAAAAGTAGTATTCGTAGTGTCCTTTCAAGATTCTTTAAAAACAACGCGACACCTTTGGCAAGTATTAACATCCTGACAAGCGAACATACTAAGTAAAATTCTACTAGAAATGTCGGAGAGACGAGTAGGCAGTAAACTATAGTGGACCGAAAATTATGAACTGTAATTACATGCTGTTGTCAGTGCAACCGCATTAAATACTGCGAATTGAGTCGCGAAATTACACACACTGAATTGCAAATCGTGAGTTCATAATTTGTATGTAGCTCCGTGCGATCGCTGTTTCTATGTACAAGAATATATCGTGCTTTAGTTGAACGAGCGAGCGAAGCGAGTAAAGCGTCTCTGCTTCATATCTGACAATTATTGTTTTTTTTGTCTGTAATGTTAGTATACTTGTATTTCTCCGAAATTTTTTGTACTCGGTTATAGGTCTTAGTTTGCAATTGGTCATGACTAGATTTTGTATATGGGTTCTACACGTATTTATGATTGTTTAATTTGTCAAAGATTATCGATTGGGGTCTCCCAATAAAGGGGAAACTTTGTATGAAAATGCAAAAACTACGACAAACCTGTTAAAGTAGATTAGGTGTTATGAATGCTTGAAATAAATACTAAACTATACTAGTAATACAATAAAACAAATGCAGTAATAAAGTATAATAAAAATACAATCATGTATAATGTTATATAATTTTTAAAAGTTGATAAAACTCATTAACATATTGATCAGCTATTCGATATCAGCTATAAAGTCAAGAAATGAAACGTCACTAGATCGACAGAAAATATGTTTTATCGGTCGGCCGCGCTTTTAAATTGCTATTTCATAGACAAATTCTAAATGTTGAAATGTTCTTAATCTCACAGTTAACGTCACTACATATAATCATCAAATAACTATAGGGACTATCTTTGGACTTTTACATCACTAATTTATTTACACCCAAAAACAAAGCTCATAAAAACAATGTGTCCTATACAGATCAGACGAACCATATTACAGACCAGTCGTAACAAACAACGTTTTGTAACAAAATTACGGTATTTTCACCGTTGATGCACTTAATTTTGCAAAGTGACAAACGCGGACCGCAAAGTGCATATTTGCGGCACCATTAGCGCTCGCGTCGTTTTATGGCTGCACTGGATGGTACATTAAAATACTTGCCTTTTTATTTTACTGACTTCACTTAGTATACAGGTCTTTTACTAAGAATTTAGCTATATACTCATTTGAATCAAGGCAATCTATATTTTTAGATACCTTGGAGTTTTTATTAAGAAACTAGAAACAAACTTATGTTTCAGCTTTAACGAACTCATTTTTTTTTTACTTTTTAGTTTGTCTCGTTTATTTATCATTCACCACCAGGCACGGCCGTTGCCAAACTCTTTTCTCAGGGGTGAGGTTTGTTGCATTAAAACATAATCGTCTTATTAGCTCGAAGACGCCATTTAGAAAGTTCCAAATGACTCCACGTCAAGGAGCTAGAGGATTTTTTCCGTGACGAGTCTCATCAGAAGTTTGCCGCTTGCAGTTGTCGACCTTTCGTTGCAGTTGTCGTCGTAAAAGGCATTTCAGTAAGCAGCAACCGTCACTCCGTAACATAGCTGAAGAAAGGACAGGAAGATAAACAAATATACTTATAATTTGTGTGGGGAATAGTTGGCAGTTATTTTTGCGGCGTATATTACAGGTTCACATACTACATGAAAGTTAACAAGACACGACATAACCATTTATTAAAAATAAAATCAATCGGTATCAGTACCATTCAACACCACAATTACCTCTCGCGGTATAAATCATTTTAGATAAGTTCGCAAAGGCACCGACAGCCAATAAGCGCTTCACACGAATTACGCCAAGATAAATTGCCTACCTGACATTAATGCGAACTTCCTTGAGAAAATATATTACCTGTATCAGCCCCCGATAGCGACACGTCCTTGTCCAAAATAGGTTTTCGCAGGTTACAAGGCAACTTTGTCAACGTCACGCTAGATAAAAAAGGTGTTTTCGACGACCTAATACGAAAGCTAGGATAAAATGGGAAACCATTACTCTGTGGCATATTTTTTGTGTAGGCAAAGCTGGAGTACCAAAACGAGCTATGTCTTGCGGATAAAAAGTTGCTGTCCTTTTTTAGGCTGGTTGTATACCACACTTAAATAAATCCAGCCGTCCTCATAACGAACAAAAATATAAATCTAACGGATATAATTAGTCTTGAATCTTGGTCAGTTTGCCACTTGTAAATTGAATATTGATTAGACCGTTTTTTATTTTGATAAAGTTGATTACTTCTTTCATATTTCAGAGTCCTATGGTGAAAGTTGTTCATAATAATGAGTATAGTGACTCTTTTTTGCTTGGTCAAACCGTTAACCTTGTATAGGTCATATCAGAAACCTGCCAAACCCTAGTGGTGGCGTGGATTATTTTTTACACAAGTTAAACTTCATACCATCCAAGGCATTTAGCAAGTAAAATCATTCAGTTTTTGTAGCTAACGATGCTGATAAATCTACATTATCGCTATACTAAGTCATTAATTAAACTTAACGGTTGCGAATCCCTATCTTCCAAGACCAATCTCGAAATAGGTCATGTTATCTTTGGATTAAGCACCAAAATTTATGACACTTCTTATTGGATGCGATTCGATTATGGTTATACATTTTCCTTATTGGTATTTTGCAGATTTTATTGAATGCGTTGAAACTGCGGTCTCTATCGTAGTATAATAATGTGAATACATACAGGACACGTATTATGGCTATTATCAATACAGACTCTTACATAAACCAGGGTTACAGTTGTGTCGTTCTCCCTTGTCCGCATTTGTATCTTATCTACCCATGGAAAATTTGACGATTAGGGTTTCGTGCAATATTGTTCAAAAAATTG
Organism: Ligdia adustata; assembly: GCA_947049295.1. Lineage (NCBI taxonomy): Eukaryota > Metazoa > Arthropoda > Insecta > Lepidoptera > Geometridae > Ligdia > Ligdia adustata. The sequence goes on from OX346230.1 coordinate 6,493,957, forward strand.
TGTCAATTGTAGATTTGCTGTCCGTTCAGTTGCTTGTATTAAGTCTAACTTTTACAATTATACGTGCGAATTGGCATAGCTATAGGTTACATTAAAGGTTGGAAACGAGAAGCTCAAGATTTAAGATCGGGGTGACTGGTTTGCTTTGTAAGATGCTTATATTTAATACTGCATTATGTGATGGTTATACTCATTCGGCATTTTGACGGTAGCTCTCAAATTTTTACGCCTATACGTATTGCATTGTGTAACGCCTGTAGGTTATTTTGTTTTTTTTTTATAATTTCAGACTAGGTAGCTGGTTAACTCATAGTATATACTATGAGTACATTATTTTTCTCAATAAAAATTTCTTATTTCTAATTCTAGAAGATTTACAAACTTTGTACGTACTAACAATTAAAAAGAAGGTAAATACGAGTATTGGATAATTCTTCTTAGAACCTTAATGAGATATAGTCCCAGTACTAAAGCTCATTTTTTATGTTTATTACTGATGAAAATATATATAGCACTAAGGTCTATATACTATGTGTGTGTATATATATAAATACACATATATATATATATATATATATATATATATATATATATGTATATATATATATGCATATTTATATACTAAGGACTATAAGCAATAAGGCCACCCATGTACTGCTATTTATCTTTTTTTATTTGGTGTACAATATAGTATTTATTTAAGCCGATATATTAAAATGAATGTCCGGTATTTTAGAGTTCCACTAGTAACGGTCTCTGATGTAATTTAAGTACAATATTGCATATATCAGGCCTATATCCTGGCTTCCTTTCTGCCAAGAAACATAAACAGGAATTATCATCAATACCCTTGGAAACAATACTGGGGCAGTCTTTATGGCGGTGGCTCAATCGCTGCTTGGAGAATCCAATTTCTTTAAATGGGAAATTTCTTTCGCCTTCATGAAAACGATAAGCAATTGACTAAAGGTATGGCGTTTATTTGTAGTGTCTAGTTTTTTATACTGAGGAAAAACTATCTTGAAAATTAATCCTAATTTTCAAGATAGTTTTCCTTGATTGCTTTCGTGTTACTAGTTTCTATTCCGTCTGCAAAATAATAATCAAAATTTTCTATTATCAGATTCATCGACGAATTGTTCAAATTGAATTTCAAACCGGGCCCAGAATGTACACAAAATTACTAGTAGCTTTGCGAACTGCTGACCTCTCAACCACAATGACTATGCAGCATAAAAAAAATATTACAAGCATACGAAAGTAAAAAGCGCCTTGCATGGTCTCTTTCTACCATGAAAGGCGCTTTTTACTTTTATACGATTATAATGGCCGTTACCGTGAAAAATTGATATTTTTAATTTGTCCATATGATTGATGTTTGTGATAAGTCAGACTATTTTAGAACTTGTTTTTATTTCAGGAATAAAAACTACTTTGATAGATTTGTCCCGATTTTTGCATTCTTAAGTAAATTTTTCCGATTGTTGGGGGAAATAAGCCCCGAATCACAAATCCTTTAAAGTTTCTAGGTTCGTAGGAGCCATACTATAAAAAGTTTCATCAAGATTGGACGGGATCTAAGACCTGTACGCGAATACGAAATTTCTTGCGGTCAAATATCAGTAAAAACTGATAAACGAAAGAACATTTTGCAAGACTCGAAGCAGAGACGCTTTGCTTGCTCCGCTCGCTCGATGAAACATGAAACAAAATGTCAAAATGCCATATTTTTTTAGATACATTTCTAATACAATACTAGTTTCTTAACAGTGAACTTTATTAGACGCATATAAATACAGAAAGTCAGTTGCCATGAAACAACACAAGATCCTCTAAAATACCTTAATATCATACATATAGATCGACTAAAAATAGTTTGATAAATGTAACTCAATCTAGAATTCCGGAGTCTCAATTCGGCTGGCGGCAGGACGTGATGTCGGGAACCTGTGGTGAATTGAACTGTGCCGTCTGCACCCGAATACGGTGCCTTGGGCATCAACTTCCGTTGACAACTGACAATTCTAGACTTCGAAATACGTGGAATATGATTTACCCACGTGGCAGCTTCAATTGCATTCACGAAGCTCATTTTGTGATGTTACAGTTTTTAAATTTTATAATAAATCTTAAACGTCTCAGAATAAATTAAATTCTATCAGTTTGTATTTAATTTTTTATATAACTATATATTTATTGACAAAAACTAAAAAAAATAATAGGAATTAAAACATTCTTACTAAACTATATACAAAGTAACTTAAAAAGAACCTAAACTGTAAAAATAATTAAAAGTCTGAAAAAAATTGATGTCCACGTGGCTAAGTCTCAAAAACGCTGGATGTATTTCCGAGTTGAATCGCCACAGAAATCTTATGAGCAAGAAATGAGCCAGCTCTCTTGTCACCAGTGGCATCGATAAGTTAAGCGCATTTTTTTTTTAAGAAACTGTTGGTGCTAGGACCAAAAGTTACTACGCCATGGGGTACAAAAATTATGCCGCTTGGCATCTTCAGCAGCCTCCGCCGCGGCTCCAGCTCCTAAGATAGCTCCACTGAGGCGGGAAGGTGCTAACGTAGCAACACAAGTTGCGTCCCATACGAGAGCCCTACCCCGCTCCCAGGAAATCAAAGTCAAGCCATCAGTGCGTTTGCCGCCATCACGCATCATTCCAACTGGTTTCAGCACTGCTGGGACGTTGATGGTGGCAATCGCACGCTTGATGATGTCATTGATAGAGCTTTGGCGAGAAAAAAATGACTACTTATTGATTACTCATAATTGGTAGAAGTGTTGCAAAAAGATGATCTCCTGAGCATCAACTTTCTTTCCTTTAAGACTAACCATAAATCGATTTTATTCATAATCAGATTTTTCTCCTTCTGTTTGGGAGAAATTAATCAATAATCTCTTAAGTTTAATAGAGTCTAAACTTCCTAAAATGTATAAACTCGTAGGTAACTTTATCGAAATTACGAGCCATATTCGAGTATCAGTTATAATATTGCACCTAGTATAAATACCCGAACTAAATATTGACAAGCAAAAGTTGGATTAGTAACAATATTAAAAACTTTACATGAATAGTTAAATGCTGCGTGCAAAACCTATTGACTCTTTTCTTTGCCATTTGTGCTGTTATACTTTACAAAAGATACGTTAATCTAAAAAGGTATGTACGAGTAGTTATCAAAATCCGGTGGTACTTAAACCTATGTTAGTAAACAATATGAACGAATAACGTTACACGTTAAAAGAGGTGACAACAAGAGCGAAAAATGGCAGCGATATTTGACAGCGTTGAAAAAGCGAACTGTCAAATATCGACGTTATTATTCACATCCTTCATGCCTAACTTTAGCTGATTAGACCCATGTTCAAAACAGCAAAATTAAACCATTTTATATTCAAAGCAATTAGAGTTTTCCTTAAGATTATGAAGCAATTGAATATGAACAAGCGACATAATTATTTTAACAACTGTCCTAATTTTCACAGAATATTTGCTGGAATCTGGCCAAAAGAATTATTGTTAATTTAGTTACAAATAGGTCAGTAATTCACAATCATATATTTTTATGTTTTTTCGTCTTGATTTCCTTATTTTGAACATAATGTTCATTATGTAATTTGTGACTATTTCTGTTAGTTAGTCTGTAATACGAGTATGTACTAGGAAATTATTTTTCACAGACAAAATTATTTAAGTTCCTATTCAATATAGGGTTATTGGTTAGGGGTGAACAAAGCTGAAAAGACTATATTCATTATTACGAACAACTCTGAATTCAGAGTTGGTCCCATGGTAAATTCTTCCTTAGAATAAGTATACTCCCTTTCGGCTTAGTACACCCCTAGCGGATAACCCAGTATCTCCTAATATGACTTTTCTTCGGTACGCAACACTTACGTTACAAAAATGTCATGTATGTATACTCAAAGAAAATTAAAAGAACCTTGGACCATTTCGAAAGTATTTGGTTTTTAAATCGGTCCAGCCATCTCTTAAAAATGGGGCAATACATATATACATAAAAAAGGTTGCGACAAATTTGGTCGCAGGTTCGAAGGTCAGTTAACAATGTTTTCCGCAAGTCATAATATTATATTACTAAAATAGGTTTTATGTAACTCCTGATAAACATAGTAACTAACAGGCAATATGAACTAAAATATACCACTCCAAGCAATTTTGCGCGTATTTGCTCATTACTCATTTGCTCAGCCGATAAGTCAACTGTGCGAGTACTTGGGTCGGGTTCAGGCAAAAATATTCTTATTACCATAAGACTTTCCAAGATATATATTTTAGTTTGACTGCAATGTGAAGCAACGATGCGGCCTTAGATGGAGAACGCTTGCCTAGAAAAAACCATTTCAACCGTGACATAAAAATATTTACATAATATATAAGATTATAGCTATCAGAAAATAGAGAACTTTACTACTATGCAAAGTATTGTGCGTTTGCCGTCAATTTATCACTTATGAAAATCATAGATAATATTTCCTACAATGATTGAATTCAATATACTAGTTACAAGCGCATACTGGAAACTTCAATTGCTTTTACATCCAAATGCAAAATTCTCCAGTTCAGTTGAGTCTTTGAAAAACTAGTATTGGATGCAGAAAATTGTCGATATCATTGCGTCGACATTTCCATACGTTGAATATTTGCTGCCACACTCATAGTTTTAGGGTTGGCAATTGTGGTTCTTTCAATATTGAATCAAACCTTTTTTAATATCAATTCCAGCAATTTATGTTCAATTTTTTTCTATCATCACTGATTTTGATAATATTACGAAAGGCTCTACGTACTATACTCAAACAATTCAAGTTTCCCATTGACTGAGCATTCGAGGCGTCAAGACTGGCAAACAAATGTTTTGTCTGTCAGCACGTATGATTGTCTTAATTTTTGTACCGTTTTTTTTATCGTCGAAAACATCGATAGTATTTCTGGAGAGTACGACCCCTCGCAACCGGTTTGCATTATTTATTATTATTATTTTATTATTAAAGTGTATCTTACAGTTTTTTTCGAAATTTTCAGTTTTACATCTTTCGACCATGAACTGCTGGAAGTTGTTTGAAAGTTCTGGATATTAATTTTATCCAAAAATATAATATAATAGTACATGTATTTGTAAAATATAGTGTACGCGTATATATTTCGCATTTTTCTGTGATTTGCTGTATAGTGATCTGATACACAAATATCCCACATCATTTATTAGATGAAAAAACATAAAGAAAAATTACCAGAACTATTCCTGAAAACTATCAGGAACTATAGAACTATGCTGCATGCGAATAGAACACCAAAAACAAATTATCTGCTAAGTACACGGACATCTACAGACGAGTCCTGTCGTTTCATTGTTATAAATTGTTCAATTTCTCCAAAAATATTCAAAAGTGCCACGGTGCCGTAATATTAGAATAAGATTTTTCAAATATGAAACAATTATGTTCACGAGGTTGTAGAGAAGGAAGCTCGTAACCCTTACACGGACATATCTGACGACACATTGCATCCTGCTATCACAAGTATAGCTGCACCGAGTCCAAAGTGCTAGGTAATAAAATTAATTAGTTTTTATCAGTTTGTTTGTAATATACGTTGAGAACAATAAAACTCTCTACATTTTTTTACCTTGACGCAGTAATAAAAAGTCAGTTCACAACTTGATATTGAACTTTACAAAATGCAAATCCTCGCACCGCCATTACAACAAAATCAAATTGCCAATAAATTATTCTTTTACTCACAAACAAATTGTAAACATTTTATGGGCGTCATAAAATTTTATACTAAGCCGTTATTACGTGGCAACCCTAGCGGGCCGCAGACAGGTATTGCTGGCAAGCAATTAACTTTTCAGATGGATTTTTCTAGGCATGGAATAGAGCAATACGCCGAAGCTAGCAATGCGCTAGCTACAACCCTTGCTGTGGAATCAGCAATGGTTGCTGTATTACTGATCGCAGATTGATACTTCTCAATGATGACGTTTGTTTGGGAGATGAAGTCGTAAAACTGGTTGATTCGTTTTGATTGATTATAACTCACGAGCACTTCCGCCTCGAAATTTTCAACATTAATCAAACTTTTAAATTGAAAGGGTAATTATGAAATTTGAGAATCATGTTCAGAATTTACCGTGCTAATTAAATTTTCTTGCCCGATTTGGGAAGAGTTTTCATGTAGGTAAGATACATTTATTTTAAAATTAACGGTAACATTAATACGGCACTTATGTTTTCAGGTTTTAAAGATTTTTTTTGCTTTAGATTGAATCTTCTTAAATGACAAAACTTTACATTTGACTTTATTATTGAAAAGTCAGTTTATTTTTTACTAAGTCATTTCGTGAGAATAGTTTAATTGTCACGTAAACCATATTAATAACACATACACTACATAACCTAAGATATTATTAAGTATTTCTGAATATTCATTCTAGAATTAACTAAAAACTAATATAACTTGACGTTTAGCAATGGGCACTTTACCGGATTAATACACTACTAAGTAATATGACGTCATAAAATTCAAAATTATTATGTAGACTTAATTAATATGGCCATATATTTTAACCCTTCTTGCATCTTAATATTATAATTCATTCTTCTATGTATTGACTTGCCTTATGTAACAAACGCCAATAGATAATGTGACTTTGACTTCATTTGGTACTAACTAATCCAAGCAGCCTTTAAGAAAACATATTTCCAAAAATCGTCGCAACATCATTTTTCATAAACCGTCAATCTATTTAAAAACTCTCAAAGAACATAAATAAACACAACTATTCACATAATTCTCCACTCCACATCCCATATTCAATATTAATGTAAACCCACCGATGTTATAGAACATTCCTAACTACTCCCAATTTACTTAATAGGCACTTCGATCGCTAAATAATACAATATGATCGATTATGATTGAACTTTGTTGGTCGACTGGTACTCGATAGTTTATGAGAGCGGGTGTTTGAGTAGCACTAACAGTCGAAAATGTAGCATTGCATTTAGTTCGATGTAGGCCAGAGTACCTTCCCGCAAACAACTGCAAACTGTCTCCGCAGAAGCGGTGGACAGATCAACTCTAATCAAACTATACTTGAATTATATCAAGGCAGACAAGTAATTAATTTAATGTCGGGTTGACGGCTCGTTGCTTCAGACAGATGTATATGATAGTATACAAGTATGTATATGTGTATATTTATTCTATGGATGGACACAGGTTGAATTCTTGTATTCTTGTACATCGCTGTTTTGTGGTGGCGCCCATAAGTAGTTTATAGGCGACCATAAGCGAAAATTTATCCATGATGGTGGCCAAAAATGAAAAAATCAAAACACAATGCCACAGACATACATACACGCACACATGCACATAAAGATATACGTCAAACTTACAACCCCGTCATTACAAAGTTATAACTTGTCTTTTTACACCTCGTCATTTTTTCGACGGAGGTTAAAAAGAAAAAATAACAGTAGACTTCGATTCGGTATGTGTTTGCATACATTTTTCAATTATTTTGATTCAAACTCCTTACTAAATGTATTTTACCGATTTTGATGATATTTTTGTGAGGCCACCCGTGAAAACTTTAAATCAAACGAGACAATAATAAAAAACTTTTGACGAATTAACAATATACATTTTTAGAATTTCTTTAAAATAATATACTTGTACTGTTCATTGCATAAAAAAGATTATAACCCTAAGATTAGAAAATGTTTTTCCATCATTGATTTAAAAATCTTTGCGGGAAAATTTGATCAACTCGTGCGTAAAAATGTTTGGTATTGGCTCTACAAATTTTTTCTTTGAGAGAAATGTTTGGATTTTATTTTCATTTCGTAGAACCATTTAAGAGGTAAAATTGAAACGATAAATTAATATTTTATATAACGTTTACTTTTCCAGTTAAAGCTCTCTCAAATAAACAAAAAACTATGTAAAGGATAGACATATAATGTAATTTTCCTGCTGTTGCATAATTTTTACTACAAAATTTTTGCTTTATTCTTAAAAAGACTTTCATGAGAACTAAATGAACACTTATAACTAGGTACTTTGCAGAAGGGACCTGTTTCTAGTAGAAGATTGCAAAAGTCAGCTATAATACACAGCATATTTTTTACTTATTCAATTTAATTGCCATTATTTTACTGCGTAATAATTGATGGAGTCAGGCGTTACCTTGCAGAAATCCATTTATAATAAGATGGTATATACAAGATATTTAGTGTTACTCCGCCTCGACTTGATGTCAGCGTCAGAAATCGAAAAATATTTTTGTTTTTATGGTGTGGTTCCTCCTCACCACCGCCACACCTCACCTTATTATTCGCTCGAAAGTACTTTCGAGCGAGCGCTTGAAGAGTCAACATCTCCTGAGGATGCCTTGTGCTAAGGCGAAACACGTGTCGAGGAAGTCGGATACTGAGAGAAAGAGAAATAATGTGTGGTGTGGCGGTGGTGAGGAGGAACCACACCATAAAAACAAAAATATTTTTCGATTTCTCACGCTGACATCAAGACGAGGCGGAAAAACACTAAATATCTTGTATATTCCATCTTATTACTGCGTAATAACACAAGATTAATTCTGTTCTATATTGATACAATCCGCTGACTCAAACTATTGGTACGGTCGTCATGACAAAGGAAACTATGACAAGAAATGTTTCAGTTAACAACTAGTGACGGCCTCTATAGTTCTTATCGGTATATACTTACTATGTTAAACATACAGGGTTATGTTATATAGATGGAGTTCTAAGAGATATAATAGCCCTAGTTAAATCATTCTATGGCATGGTCGCAAAACCCCATGATACAATAAAATAACAAAAAAGTAATACCTGACTTTCATTCAGCAGGCGCCTTTGCATTTACAATTATTTTGTTATAAAAAACTAGGTCATACCTTTGAGGGAACCAGGAGCATTCTAAAAAATATTCCGATAAATCGAGATGATGAGAACCTTCTTTATTTTCGTACTCGTTTAATAATTAAATACTAATACAGATCAGTAAAATTACATAAAAATGCTAGTGCAGTTCAAAAAATACATATTATAGAGATAAAGTTTTATTATACAGACTAATAGTTTTGCAAACAGTGAATCCCATTCGATCAGGCTAGACTTACTAAAGTAAACTAATTTGATAGTTCTAAAATTGACGCTTCTCATTTCGTTTCCGTAAGTTAAAAAAGGACAGATATAATTAAAGAACTGTTAGTCTAGCTGGTGCAACAGGCTGCTTTTTTATCAACTTTACTATATCTCAGCAGTCTCATTACAGATTTAATTTATATTTTAAACTGAGTACCGCATCTTTCTGCCAAATATTATTGATATCGGACATTAAAAAGTGCAACATTTTATATTCCAAGTTTTGTCATGGATTATCTTATAATGCAACTTTGTTTTGACTTGGAAGAGAGACGCCTCGTTTACTAACCTTGTAGGGTTTCTCTGTAGTCCTAATTTGGAATATTGTTTTGTTTTCGCCAATGTTTTACGACTGCCAGAAGCTGAGGTTTACCAAAGTAAACATGCGTCGAAATAAGATTTAGTTGACCTGATAAACTGAGCGAAGCGTCTTTATTTCGTACCTGGCACAAAGTTGTTTTAATCTGTCAGCATATATGTTTATCTGTTAGTCCAACTAATTTTGTCAAAATTCGGTAGGTAGGTATACAATTTTATATTTTTAGTTTTTCATAATCATTAGGTAATTTACTTAACATGTATATGGGGCCCGGAAGGAGACCGAATTTTTCAAATCAGTGTAGATTCCTCAGATCTATACGGAAACATAAATTTAAAAAGAATACTTCCGACGAATCTTAAACACGCGCGCGACGGCGCACACGACATAAAATGGAATTTGAAGTTTCAAACTTTGAATCCCATTTAACCGCATTTAATTAGGGTTGAATTTCCAAAAATCATTTCCTAGTACATTTTTACACCCTATAATAAATACACCCTCCAAATTACAATCTCTTGATTCAGTCAGTCAGTCAGGACTTATTCTTTTAAATACAAAGATTTTAGACACATTGAGCATTTTTCGGTAGCTCAATTCTGCCTATATCTGAGAAATCGGGGAACATCACTACATAAGAAAAGGCTGGAATACCTGCTTGGCAGATCAAAATGGCCTCAGCTGCGGTTGTTAGTTTATTATGGAATCTTCATAAACAGGTAACTTGAATTTTGCTATTTTGAGAAATAATCCTGAAAATAACAAACGCATACAGCGCTAGATGCGGTCTAAATGTATCAACTATATAGCACTTTTTGTTTGTCAGTGTTCTCATTTCAATAAATGTTTTTTTTTTGTTGTAACATACTTTCTATTTAATTTTTTTAGATTTTAAAAGCGAGGATGTTCTGAATTCGTTGGAGCCTTTTCTTATGTAGTTATGTTCCCCGATTTCTCAGATATAGTTGGACCAATGTCAAAAAATCTTGTTCTGTTCGAAATGGTATAATTTCTACTTGGTCACATATATATTTTATCAAGATCGTTCTTAAAGTTTTTTTTAATAATATTCTGTGAACAGAGATAAATAACAGAATAGATGATGGCTGGTGGACCAAAGCAGTCACAGAATGGTGGTCACGTAACAAAAAACGACTAACAGGTAGACCACTTACTACTAACCGGGCAAAATATAAGGCAAGACGGTAGGATCTAAGTGGAGGACATTAACACTCGGATCGGAAAGTATGGCGCTGGCAAGAGGAGTGCTATACTCATCAGTGGGTAAGTTTTTACTTTATTACTCTAAGAAAAAGTTACTATCACCATCGTTTGTTACTTAATAAACATGAAAACCTATAGCTACTCTCAACCAGGCACGGATCTCTCCTACGAAAGTGAGTAGATTATAATAGAATACTACTCTGGCGACATCGCGGGTACATAGTGAACTTCACTTAGCTTCAAAATCTACTGAACTTCTCCAACATGCAGGTTTCCTCGTAGATTTTTCCTCTACCTTTAGGGCAAACGGTAATAAATTGATGGTAAAAACATACATAAAACTTTAAATACATAGCATTGTTAAATTAAGGGTTTGTTAGCATTTGCATAAAACAGATTTTACGCCTATTATTTAGAATGTGTCTTAATAATCATAAACTTAATAGTATCGCTATGCCAGACACCCAATTAAGACTATTCTCTGTTAATTGTTCCCATAATGGAAAACGAGAAACAAAAGAAGGTCAAAGATGTGGAAACAACAATAAACTATGCCTTAACTAAATAATGAAGACATTAATGCTTTTAGCGTGTCCGCACTACGCAAGTCTGACCGACTTTTACAAAAACGTATACAAGCTAGAAAACGTTTATTGTAGAGCGAAACAAATGCAATTTACACATAACTTTAGTTCTACGTTAGACTTCAATTGAATGGGAGTCTGAAACCCTTGCGCGCTGCAATTCCTAGAGGAGAATAAACGGAATGAATTCAATGAATCACAACGCAGGATTTCAATAGATCTATTGAATAGATCGAGGTTGATCACGCTCCGGGCACTAAGCCAATAATAATTTACGCTCGAAACCAATTCTATGTCACACATAGACCTATATGCCTTGCTTTATGTTCGTTGCCTATAGAATGTTGGTACCGTAAACAAGAGTAGGGTTTAATTAGTGACTCTTGTCAAGTGGTTAGTGTAAATTGCGACAAGAGGAAGCAATATTTCGAGATTAACCGCTAGATGGCGGCAAGAGACGGGTCTCAAGATGGTGCTTTCAGTTTACAAGCTGCACTTTAAAATTAAAATCTTAAAATAAAGATAAGGAATTGAAACGGATTAGCACTACTAAATATTTAAAACATAGTATTATTTGATTTAGCAATAAAATAGTTCTATTGATTATGTAGGCACAGTGGGCCCTGTAATTTCTTAAGGCATTAAAAGATAGTTTTAATCGTCTGGTATAAAAGTCTAGTATGTAAGTTGTAATTAAGCATTAATGATATATGTAGTAATATCTCGCATTATTGTCTTAAAAGAATATAGTTGTAGTCTTTACATTGAATCAATACATAGTACAACTTATCAAAACGTAAGTATATTTGGGTACTCTGAGTACGTAAACAATAAGAGACATGACGAAAACCAGTTTCGAAAGTTAAGCTGTAACGTTTCCGACACACACTCGATGTATTTGGAAAAAAAAGTTTTAATATTTTTGGCGCCCAAAATTCCTTTTTTTGTATTATTTATTTTGTTATTCCCAGTGTCACTCCCACGGCTAAGACGAATCAAGTGACACCACTCACATAAAAATTTGACAAGTCGTTTAAGGCTCTAGGGCGTGCCAAAGAAATACACATACAAACGTACCTAAATACATATGTGATTACATACATACACTTAAAAAACATAACCTTCCTTCTTTCGTAGTCGGGTAAAAACGAAGTTTATTTAAATATATCGCGTTAGTTTTTAACTTCGTACTTCTTCACAAATCCTGTATGTTTGAATTGAAAACGCTCAACCTTAACTGGTACAAAGCCCGTCGTCCCTACCTCAGGATAGGTGGGTTTTCTCCAAGTCATTGAGGTTTCAACATTAAGGTAATGACACTGAACTAAGTGAATGCAGGAGGGGAAAATATTTCCGGAAAAGTAAATTACTTAACAAAAGGATTGTGTATTGTAACATAAGTGAGCTGCAATATTCATTAAATGTATAAATTTGCAATGCGATTGCCAACACAAGAGCTATTTATACTAAATACTGTAAGATTACGAACTTAACTGCTGAGGCACTGAGAGATATTCAAGTTCATGCCGCTATCGACTGGCTACGCTGACCTCTAATAGTGGGTTGGAACGTTTGGATTATCTTTGGATCTTTATTAGTCTATGAGCGATCACTCTCCTCTATTTTTGGAGTTATTTATTTTCCCCAATCGGCTCACTTTTGGTAGTTAGTTTTGTATTTTCATAGTTACATTTACCGCATTGATTAGGTAAAAATATGAAAAAAAAACCAATCACCAAAAATAAATATTAAACAACGTTTACTACCAATATAAGTTATGGTTCTAGTGCCGAGTAAATCACCCCATACCTCTATATACGAGTACCTCTATGTATAGTATACGAGATACAGTCTATGTTATTTTCCTCTCCCTGTCTAACAATTTTATTATTTTTTACAAATTAATAACGTTTTGCAAAAATGAACATTGTGTAAATTCCTCCAAACCACTTCATGTTTGGCTTTTTCACAAAAACTGTGCAACTATTTTTAATATCGAAACCTGGGGAAGTCGTTAGCGCATGCGATACCGGATGAAAAATAATACCGCATCGGTGCTGGCGTTGTATGGAGTCGCGCGGTAACTAGCCTGTCGCACTCTTCAGGAATGAACACTTTTACCTACAGAACTTGCTTCCAATATTTGTAAAACAAAGATCGTAGGTACATATTTCTCTTTCTTTATAATTATAATACGTATATTTTTCATCTATGACGCTTGGCAACAACATTTGTAAAATCAAGATTGTAAAAACACCTTTCCAAATATGGCGTTTATAATATCATTAAAATATGATTACTTGCACATTTTTATCCTTCATTAGTTCATTCGCCTATTCGCCTATTCATTCAATGAAACTTATTACTGATTAGCTGTAAAGCTTCATTTTATGTATTGACCAAGCGTTAGAGAGTTCAGCTTGAGCGACATTGTTTTCGTATATCTGCCAGGAAAACGATTGGCAGGATTTGATTGGTTGTTCTCCACCACAAGTTTCATCACTCAACTTACTCTTGTGAATTCATTTGTCGATTAAGGTTTAGAAAATCTTTTTAAGGTTTACAGACCCATGGGCATTAAAACATAAAAATGTTGTGTAAATTACATGTTTTTGAGTTTAAAACCAACATGCGAGGTCTACAGTCACTAGTTTATAGATACCGTCCATTTGTAGGGAAATCAGGAAAGCTAAATCCTGTCATAGAAAAACAAAAATTAAAAAATCGCAATAATACATGAAAATTGCAACCGCTCAAATAGTTGTTAGACGACAAAACAGTCGAAATAACACGTACACTGAGTGAGAGCTGTGTATATAGATGAAAGAAGAGCCTTTACTCTGTATGCACAGAAAGCACAGAAAAATGCTATCAAAAGCAAAAAAATACTAATAGCGTATTAATACGGCACAGCTGCAGCGAGGCGAAGCAAAGCAAATAGTCAGCAGAGTAGATTTTTTTCTAAACATATTTAAATTTCACTTGCACTTCTGTACGTACAATATTTTTTTTCTGTGGCGATATGAAATAAATTGTATAGTATCACCGATATTCCTGGCTTCGACTGTGGCTTCAACTCCCTGGTTGCATTCCCTGGACGACCTGCATGTTGATATTCAATTGTTTATTGGAATGGGTTTGTGTACGGTTTAAGTTTAATTTTGCGAATCCCCGATCGGGGTGTAATTTTGTGGCATGGTGGATGTATAACTTTTTTATTGTAATTGCGTTTTGCTTTGGCTATTCGTGTTTTGTGTGTGTATTCTTTTTTTGTTTGTTTATTATGTTACTGTTATATTATTAAGTATTGTTTTCTTTCTAGTAGCTATTAGTACAAAGTTATTAGTTGTGGGATGTAGTAAGCTGAAAGGGGGTCAGGAAGCAGGAAACATCAAGGATAATATTAATTTTGAGACCAACTCAGAATTCGAGAAAAAAGTAAGTTTTATATACATATTTGAAATTACCGTTATAAAAAATATTATGATGTATTTTGAAAACATTTATTTTTTGAGATTAAGTATTGGTGCCAACAATCCATCATTTTGTTTTTCTTAATTTGATGTACATATTGTCACTCTCACGACTAAGATGACTCTATTGATACCACTCACATAAAAATATGCCAAGCCTTTTAGGCTCTAAGGCGTGCCATAGAAAAATATATACACACATACATGCATGCATACATACACTTGAAAAACATTACACACTTTCTTTCGCAGTCAGTTAAAAATACAATAACAATGGCACAAAAGGTGATATTATCGTTACTTTCAAGATTATAAAGACTCATCATGATAAAATTATTGAAGTTGCTATGCCTGGCAGTCGCTTGAACACCAACAGACTAACATTACTAATACTACAAAACCTGTATCCTCCTGGCAGTTATAGTAAAGTAAAAGTAAAAGTAAAAAAGTCATTTATTCAGTTACACATTAAAAATAAATTGCATGCAAAATAGTTGTTTAACCAAAAGATTTTTTTTACCTTTTTATGATTATGATATACATTTTGCTTATTGTTTTTAACTTGTCCAAATTTATAATATAAATGTCAATATAAATCTTAAATGTCAACTAACTCCTATTTTTTTTTCTGTATCTATTTTTTCAGTCAAATCTTCAGGTTTGTGTGTAAATGTCGCCTCTTTGGCGTAGGCCTCCCCCAGCCGTTTCCATAACTCTCTATCTCTCGCAATCCTCATCCATCCCTGTCCGTGTCTTTGTGTGAACACATCTGCCCAGCGTCTATATTGTCTGCCTCTGTTCCTTTTATCTCCTCTCGGTATCCACTCCACGACTTTCTTAGTCCATTTATCGTTTTCCATCCTACATATATGTCCTGCCCAGTTCCATTTCAATGTCCTTATTGTGTTAGTTACGTCTCTGACTTTTGTTTTTCTTCTAATTATGCTATTGCTAATTTTGTCAGATATCTTTTTCCCTAACATGCTTCTTTCCATTTTCCTTTGACAAATCGCCAAGCGGTTTTCATCTTTACGCCTGAGAGCCCACGTTTGGCAACCATATATGAGGCAAGGTAAGATGGCTACGTCATATACTTTGCTTTTAATTTTTATGTCAATATCCTTATTTTTCATTATTTCTTTCATGCTCCAATACTTTTTCCAAGCTAAGACTATCCTTCTATCTATTTCTTTTTCTGTGAGATCCTCAAATGCTATCGATTGGCCAAGATAAGTGTATTCACTAACATATTCTATACTTTCTCCGTCCACTGTCACTGTTTTCTCTTCTCCGTTCGTCAATATTTTAGTTTTTGCTGCATTTAGCGCTAAACCAACTTTTTTGCTACCTTCTGATATTTCTTTTAGCATATTTTGTAAATTGTGAGCGGAATATAAGTACATCTCAAATAGCAAGCAAAGGTAAAATGGAATAGAAACGATATAAAACGCATTTTTATTTACCGTAGCTTTTGTTCCGCAAAAAGTGGGCTCCAGTTTACGCCGTTAAAACAAACAAAGGCAGTATTGTGTGTGTGATTCTTAATTCTACATGAGATAAATATTTTGAATAAGTGATTTCCCTTTTTTAACTCCGACGCAAAAACGACGAGGGTTATAAGTTAGACGTGTATCTTCTGTAGTATTGTAGCTCCCGAATGGAATGACCCGTTTTGGATTTTGTTTGTAAAGAGAACAGTAGGGAGTGTTCTTAGCTATGTTTGATGAAAATCGGTTTAAGATGGCCGTCGCCATATTGGTGGATTACATGTTTTTCAAAACTACCTCAATATGGATTCCAAATGAAAGGGCCTGACTAGTAGTAGTAGAAATTTATCATAGTATTGATAAATTTCAAATACAAGATTACCGCAACCTTGTGGTTATGGCGAATTTTTTCAGGTTTAGTAGCGACGATTTTTCTAATTTTTAATTTTACTTGTAACTGATTTCAAAAACGAGTAGATTAAATTTTGTTTTTGTTTAGTACAAATTTAATAAAATAATTCCAGTAGTTTGATTAAAAAAAAATTATAAATACATCTCTCATAAAAAAAATATCTCAGATATCGTTCACTTCAGGTCAGCATTTGAAACTGTTGTCTTTCTTTGAAAAGTATTACTTGTCACATAAAGAAAAAATTGTGTAAAAGTTAAGTACAACTTTCTTCGAGAATACTTGGAATAATTTAAAAGGTACTCAAATATTGCTAGACAAATTATCTCGTCGTCTTAACTATCTCAAAACTTAGATGAACTCGGTGACACAAAATTCTTGAGAAAATTCATAAATGAGATTAGTTTTGAATGTTAATTAAAGGAAAGAGAAAGTTTTATTCAGTCCTTTGCTTCGCCGCATACGAAATGAGCCCGTAGTTATAATTGTCGTAAAAATATTAAGTCTAAAATGTCTACACCAAAATGAAAATTACCAAAAATATTTTAGTAGCATTCAAAATTAAAGGTTTATGTGTTTTTAAAGGTCAACCGATAGCTAACCTTAGGTATTTGAGTTTGCTTTAACTTTATTTATTCTCTGCTTTAGGTATAACTCGCTAATTTTATGGACATTATTCTGACAGGATAAATAATAAAACGCCTTGTATACACATAATTATAAATGTTCCAGTGTGTCTTTTTTGTCCTTCGTCTCCTCAACAACTGTGAGAAGGATAGACAAAAATTTTGTACAGATACACTTAGTTCACGGTCCGGAGGGCGCCATAAGGTACTTTTCTTCTCGGGTAATCCAATATAATGTGGTCGAAACCGCGGACAAAAGCTAGTTACTTTAGTAGACGATAAATATCCGCAGGAATCTGTCAAAAGGTAACTATTATATACTTGAACTACTGTCTAACAATGTTGTTCAGGTGGCTCGAATAGTTTGTTGGGCTAACTCTAGAATCTTTAAGGCGCTACTTATCACAGGTAGTTGCTTCTTATGTCATGTGTAAGTATGTAACTAAACTACGATAAGTATATTAAGATAAATTTTTTTTCTGTATCACTTCCTGTTCATATTAATTAGACAATTTACAGAGCTAATAGAGCCTAGTCATTAAAATCAATAGATGTAAATGACACACGATGTATCCGGTGAAGCTAACTCTTCAATTCGGCAATCGCCTATATACCTTTGTATCGGTAACATTGATTACAAACCAGAACCGATTTCAAAAAAATATATATATGGTCAATATACCATACCAAACAAATTTTATAAATTTATCTAAGCGACTCACGAGAAAAATCAGGAATCATAAGAAATTAAAATTTATAACCCATAAATTGAGATCCTCCTCGAAAATAGTAAAATCACTATAACGAACTGTAAGTACGAGCTCAATTACGCAACATACCCGTAAAAAACAACATTACAGTTCGTACTCTTTCTAAAATTACAAAGCAATGTTTTTCGCATATAGATAGGTATGTTTACTTCCAACACAAAGCGAAATCCTTTTCAAAAATTGTTTTAGCATGGTAAAGGAACCACAGACGAAATTCAAAATGAGAGAAGCATTGTTGCCGCCGTTTGAAATATGATCTCGGCTGCTGAATAAAAGTTGAGAGCGAACACTTGATAACAGAATCCATTCTACGATACGTCAATCTTGACAGATAGCTAATAGCACAATACGAAATCCCCACACTTTCATGTTCTATACAAGTCTTTTGAATAACAAGAATGGCCTGAGATTTATTGAGAAACAAGGTCACCCGCACAAAAGGAACCTTTTTCGCTTATCAGATGGGACGTGAAAATATTTCAAGGGTTTTCATTTCATGAAATGCCACTTAAGGTATTGGATACCTACTTATCCGATGCGCTATATAAAAAGATTATTTTATAGATTCTTTTTTCGTGTCTTCTCTAGGCTCCTTAGAAAAACCAATATCTTATATAGTTCGCGGACGGCTGTATTGAGAGCGCATAGCACCTTGCCACCATGTTTTATAGGAATACAAGCCAAAAGGCTCTAGACGCTTAACCAGCCAACCTACCAGTGCGTTTTCAGCCTAACGCAACTATATGTAAATCATTATTTCTCTATCCTTACTACAATATCTTAAGCTTTTTATGCATACGACATTCCGTTGTGATCCGCAGTCTTTTTTACAATAAATCTTTAACTTATTATTAACTAAGCGAGGATCAAAGGGATATTAGATACAACAATACTTGCAACAAGTTTAGCGTGTGTTCACTATAATGTTTGAAACTGACTACTTGTAGTTAATCGCTAATATTAAGCTTTTAATGAGTTACTCTCAGTTATAAATATTGAACGTTACCATAATACGCCAAATTGTAGTATGTTCCAGTTTTTTGGTTTAAGTTAAACAATAACTTTCTTCTCACTTGCAATATTTTAAAGGTACCTTTAAAATTACCTTTAAAATATTATTGCTATTGTATGACAAATTTATAATTTTATGAAATGGACCAAAATACGGACAAAGCGAATCTATGAAGACTCCTTGAAGTAGGTAACAACTATGGCCTGCTTAACAATGTATCTTTGCTGTATTTTATCTCTAAATTTGTCAACTGCCGGCCCAAACATTTTATGATTTTTATATTCTTATAAATAAAACTAACTGTACAATATTAATTAAGACAATCTAAAAAATTCCAAATAAAATATCTTAAAAAATTATTAACAAACATATTTTTTTCTATTTCGTAAATGGAAAATAATTAAAAACATAAATAAAAATAATTACTTTGATGGCGCCGTAAACTGTTTAGTAAATTTTCCTCGTCATTTTTCAACAAAAGGCAATCTCTTGAACAATTCTGCTTAAACAAACCCAATTTTCTCGAGACATTTTTGAACGACAATTACATAAATCACACGCAAAAATAGCTCTGTGTTTATTGCCGTCTGTTTCTTAATATTTTAGTAAAAAAAAATATTTTATGAGTAGTGTTACACGTGCCATTAGGAATGAAAAAATACATATTTAGAAAGTTAAGAATTAGGAAATAATCGCTGACACGATAATTATATACAACGTGTAAAGGTATGAAGATACTTAGTACATCAAAGTAAACTCATTATAGAACAAAATTTAAAAACATATTAGGTTCTCCATAGAAAATCATGTCAAGTGATCGATCAAGTTGTATTAAGGACGCAATTTTTGTATTGCAATTTATTGTTAATGATATTTAAAATGATTTATTGTAAATGGCAATCAAACTCCAAAAATGAAATAAAAATCCAAAATGTATACAAAAATTATTCTTTAGTAATAGCGCTAGTACAACAAAGGTTGATCTCATTTGTATCTTAGCTTGGTGTTGGAGGCTAAGTCCCGATCCAAAGGTAATCAGTCCTTTTTTTTAAAGCGATTACCGAGGTCTCGAAGGCAGGCAACGATAGAAATTTTCCAGTTATTTCAATATAAAATTGGTCCAGAGACCGATTTTGATTAAATTGAAATGGTACTATTCGAAAAATATGCCCTTTTAAACAAAATATAATTAATCAAACCACTCAAGCAGTCTTCGAGAAATCAGCTGACAAACATAAACGTCGAATACGAGTAGAGTACTTCCTCATATTTTGGGAAGTCAGGAAAAATAAAAAACATAGAATACGAGTAACACTTGAGAGACCAGCTATATAAACGCTGGGTTTTTGGATGTGTAAGCTTAAGCTAATATGCTGATATTTACTGATAATTACGAACAACACACAGTATGGAATCAACCCAAAATTTGACAAATAAAACAGTTATTTAGAAAAAGATCACAAAAAATGTATGACACAACTATATTTTTTGTTGGCCCCATATTGAAAGTTATTTTAGTATGATTATAGTGACCCTCTTTTTGCTTAGAACACCCCAAACCGATAACCCTGAATACAAATGGAATTACACAATTTGATTCCTCCATCCCCATTTCAACATCGGACAAGTAGAGATACAGCCAGACACCACCAGTACATGGTAGAGGTTCCCAACGCTCGCACGAAACGCATTGCTTCTTCTTTTATTGTGCGAATTGCTATATTGTGGAAATCTAGGTCTTTACAAGTCACGAGTGAATCGGTTTCTTCTAGGCAAGCGTGCCTAAGACAAACCGATTCCTTCGGCCGTATCGTCGTTTTACATAGGTGAGTTGGGGTCAAACGCAAGCATTCTATAAAAAAATAAAAATTATTAACTATAAACGCTGACATACTAAATGCGCTTAGCCAACAAAACTACATTTAAAAAATACTGTGTGAAAATTGGTATCGCCTGATTTACTTGCACGTTATTTTAAAATTACAACTGTCTAAGATCTACGACGATCAAAGACGCACCTGGTGCTTTTCCGTATTCATCTGACGTTTAGTAGTCGGAGCGGGGAGTAGGCCTACGCTGCTTACATAATATGAGGCTAGGGTTCGCTTGGGAAAAAACGTTCTTGTGACAAGGGATAAATATATTAACGATTAAAATATCTAATGTACTCTTGTGAATATATGAGAGACATTATTTTAATTTAAAATATTACAATGAATACAAAACTTTATGTAGAGTATGATTATTTAAGTAGGTATTATATTATGTCATAAATAAACACTAAGTTTAATTTATATAGTTTACTAACAATCTTTCTTTCTAATTTGAACCATTTTAAATAAGAACATATAGTAATACCATGTACAACTAGATCAAAGAAAATCTATGTTGTTGTTAGTTACTTGACTTGAAAATATACTCGTAGGTAGTGTTTTGAGTTTTATCATCCAATCACAATACCTATCTATATATCTATTTTTATCTTTCAATTCTACTGGGTGTTTCTTATTAGATTAGTTGTTATAGCTGTGAATGTCTTTTTTCTTTACTATTTAATGTTTTAATAAATGTATAGTCAACACAATCGACAACTTTTAGTTTATGACGTTTTATATTCGGCGCGTAATTTTGTGATATTAATCTCTAAAAGGAAAAATATATAGATCGTGTCGCACCTTAGAATCGACATCGACAGCTTTTAGTCTATTTACGTATTGTACGCAGTACCACAGCACTAGCTCAAAGTGACGTCTGTCGCTCCCGCTCGCTCCCGTTTCCACTCACCCGCTTCAGACCTTCAGTACCATACAGCATCTTGCGGCGTTCACATCGCGCGTCGGTCTGACCCGCGGAGCCGGCATATATCGACTCGACTCGATATCGAATACAACTCGATACAAACCCAACTTCGACAGTGGAGTGCAGTGTATAATATAGTGGTTCAAACTTTTCAAGTGCTAAGCATGTAAGTGACATTTCACGGAATGAAAAAGTTGCGAAAATGAAGGCCATCGTTTTTACGGAACAATTCAGAATTTTTAACAGGTATGTAAGAATTATAGTTTAAAATGGTAGGTAATACGGATAGTTTGGTTGATGTTTGACTTATTAATAAGTGGATATGTTATCAAAGGTATTTGAACCGACTATAAAAATCGCAGGTTCTCAATTTATCGGAACATTTTTTTAGCCAGTTTAAACCAATTTATGAATTATGCCATTTGTTTTTTTTTAGTATTCTACTAGATGGTACTATTTCCATTTTATCCAAAACATAACGTAAAATATGCATAGGCACCTGTGAAATTGAAGACGGCTGTCAATTTCTAGTCTAAAAGTCTAGATCTAAATCATTAATGTATCATGTCAGATAAAACTGCATTTATGCTTTTGAATATATTCTAAATTCTGTAAAGGTGTTACTATTTTATAGTTATGAAGCAG
Organism: Ligdia adustata; assembly: GCA_947049295.1. Taxonomy (NCBI): domain Eukaryota; kingdom Metazoa; phylum Arthropoda; class Insecta; order Lepidoptera; family Geometridae; genus Ligdia; species Ligdia adustata. The sequence continues at coordinate 6,516,515 of OX346230.1, forward strand.
ACTACAAGCAAAAACGGCCCATTTAAAGCATAAGTCCCTAACGGCTGACCGAGTCATGAAAACTGGACGGTCCACATTAAAGTTACTGCCTGGCAGCATAACTTGCCCTCATTCAGTTCTCTGTCATAAATACTCTACATATCTCTCTCACTCTAAGCATCACAGGGATTGCGGAAATTTTCCGACCTCTGGACATTCCAGGAAATCAGGACAGTTTTCGGATTCCGTGTTATCAAGTTTAACACGCTGAATCGGAATCATTCAACATTTTGATTATAATGTTACTTGAATTCTGAAAAAAGCTTAGAACAAGAATAGATTTATTCATAAAAACAATTGCAAAAGTGAACCTGTGTCACAGTATTTAGTGTCTATAGTTCTGGTTTGTGTATCAAACACTGCTATAAATTATAACAATTAAACTATGCTTAAACTTATTACAAATCTTGATGCAAGGATTTAGAGTTTTCATTTTATTTTCTCTCATCGTGCTCCGGGATTGTTGCTTTTTCAAAACCTTTGTGTTTTACTAGAAGTGTTTCAATTCATGTTCGTTGTCACTTTTTTCCTAAGAATTATCTGTTAAAATTTGACTGATTCGAACGGAGTATCAATATAATTTTAACAATGGACATCAATCCAGTAGGTGCGTACATTATTTCGTTATTTTGATTCAAAATCGAAATTACTGAACCGACTTTAATAAAATTGGTATGGAACCCTAAGTAAAATATGACCACTTAATAAAAAAATAACTATTCAAATCAGTACAAGCGTCTCTAAGGAATCTCATAACACATTTAAAACAGTCGAAACGAGAACTTTCTCTAACTAGTAAACATCAATATAAAAAAAAATTGTTGATATATATATATAGATATTAATTTATTTATTTAAGATCGCTTTTTACCACGACAAAACCAAACTACAATAACTCTGAAAGGGTTAATAGAATTCAACAAGCCAATTAACAAACCAAGCTGAATTAAAAGTTTTCTTGTATAAACTATATATTAAAACAGTCTTCTTTAAAGTTTTATTTCAAACCTTAACTTCCAGAATTCGTTTAAATTGAATTAATGCATAAACTTTAGACCACAAAATCCTGCCTCTACCCACAGTTCCGTATTCACCACTAAACGAGTAGGTAAACTTTTACAAAAGCATTTCAGGTAATAAAGCCGTAGTAGATGCTCATGACGCTACGCTCGTTTTGACAACTCGCTAAACTTTAAGTGGCAGTAGTACTCGAAACTAGTAGTACCCTCGTAAGCACCACTGCTGAGCATTGCCACTCAAAACTTTAAATTAAAGCGAACTGTATGCTGCACTGCGGTCGTCACGCGAAAATACCAGACTAGGTAGTCAGATAGATAGATAAACGGATCAATTTTTAATTGTAGCTACGCATAACATTGAATACTAGACACCAGTTAATTCTAACGAAATATAATGCTACAAAAGCAACCTCATCCAGGCAACCTTACAATGGAGACAAAAATATTCTTAATTAATTTTCAAACTGTTTTGCAAACCGCAGATTTTTAGAGTTAAATTATTTTTTACTCTTAGTACCAACCAACAAGTTACATTAATTCCCAATTAATTTAATTAACCGTATTCTAATAAGGAGGATGTTTTCAATTTAACGGAATCTTTTTTCTTGTTTCTGTTTTTACATATGATCTTCCTATGGTCAGGGACGCCTGAACTTATTAGGATTGTTTTTAATCCATATACATTCTTGCTGGTGCCCTTTCGGTAAATTGTGTCCAAAGTGGTCTGGTTTAGTAGATTGGGTTTTAAATTAAAATAACTAGTAAACAAAATATCAAATATCAAAAAAATCATCCACATATTATGTATATAAATGAACACTAAAATTACCTAAAACTTAAATATCTTGCAACCATAACTAAATCGGTAGGTATTTATTTCTATTTTTGCTTCGGCTTTTCAACAAATTGGAGGTATCAACGTTGAATTCACGGAAACAATTTAAAGTATTTTCAGTCTGAAAGTTTTCAAAAGAATAGGAAAGTAATTAAAGAGACAAAAAGAAACGACATTAATTAACTGGGATCTGTCAACCCCAATTTCAAGTTACACGGATTAATGAGAAAGAGATATACAACTTTTGGGAGTCCAAATTATTATTTTTTTACTTCAGATATTTTAATGAGAAATAACAATGAAGATATTTTTTTTCTTATATCGATTTGCTCAGAATTTTAGATAATTTTGTCAAAGCTAAACCAAATAAACTAGTATGCTGGTACGCGCCATAACATACACGCATTGATGGATTGCTACATTGTAGGTGTCATTTAAATTGCAGTTACAAGTGCACTGCATCAAGATTTATTTCTCTAACATCATGTGATATTAGAAGAAGATTCAAGTGAATAAATAAAATAATAAAATTTTAAAAATATATGTAGCTTGTCTTTGTCATTTACTGCTTTTCAAACGACGGCCAGTATTACGCATAGCCTACACAGCTATTTCGAAGTTATATACTGACTAGCTGGACTCCGCGGTGTTACCAGCGAATCTCTAATTTTCATAGCCCATTACTATTTTACTCTGTGGTAATGTAGCTTTCTAACGGCTAAAGAATTTTGTAATCGGTCCAGTAGCTTTGACGTTTATTCGCTACTTACAACAAATAAAATTGAAATTTTATTCTGAGATTAAATATACAAATATTTTTTCCTTATAATATTATATCAATATTAATATAGATCACATAATTTATTAATGTATTATTTAGTGTAGTTTTGTGTAAATACTTTTTTTTACCCAAATATATATTATGTATAGTATTATATATAATATATAGTATTTACTAGCTATTTAAACGTTAATTTAATGCTAGGCTATCGGTTCTTCTATATTCTTTTAGGTGGGTGTATTTCAGAAAACCTACAAATTGGCCGACACAGCAAGCAACGATCAACGTTACTAATTCAGTAGATATCGACGCTGTTGGTATTTATTTAGTAGCAGCTACGTTTACTATTCTACTAATTTATCTAATTGGGGCTGTTAAAATTACAACTACTTTGTGTTAATTTATTAGTTGTTAGACTACTTGTTACTGGCTGTGTTTCTTGAGTGGGTAAGCTAGTGAATTTTGCAAACTGCAAGGCTACATGAAAACTTGGTTTAATTTTGACAGTTCCCCGCGTCAACGCTGTTTAATTAACTATACGGTTATATTAAGGGGGTACTAAGCCAAGGAATGAAGTCAATGTACTCATCATTATAACTAACTCTTACTATGCAGTCAAAGCAAAAATCGAGAATAAAAACTAAATATTTTTTTATGACAGGTAAAATAAATGATTTTGTCTGTTGTACATTGGAAGCAACTGATTTTTAAGTTTCCGTACCTAAAAAAAAAAGGATAAACGAGAACCTATTCCTACCCTACCTTAGTCTGTCCGTTTGTCTGTAACCAGGCGTTAACAAAAGTCTTTTTCCGTTTTTTGCTCGATATTAACAACAAGTAGAAACTTAAACAAATGTAGTACGGAACCCTTAGCGCACGAGTCCGACTACGATTATTATTTCTCGAGGTAGCCTTTGTTAAAAAAATATTTACTATTGTTATAAGTTTCTTGCTTAATTCGGAAACGGACTAACCACGGACCAACTTTGTGCCATTAGACAGGAGACGACTAAAACCTACCTAGAATAAATGATGTATAAATAGTTGTAAATACTATAATACATCCAGTTCCATCTTCCTTGTTTATAAATTAATATAAGCTGTAATAATATGGCAACCAAATAACAAAGTAGGCATTTGGGCAAACTAATTCGCTTACTCGCAATAAATAAAGCTGATTGGTCACAAAAAATGCCTAATATTGCTTAAATCATAATAATATCACTAAGGAAAATCAAAAAGTATTTTCAAGGAGATGTCTCTGCCTTGAAATACACGTTTAATGTTTATTATTGATATACTTAACAATATATCGCTGGTTTAGGTAAGCAAAAATTGACAATGGTTTTTAAAAAGCAGTATCAATGTAGAAATAAAATATTTAAAAACAAACTGGGGAAACAAAAATAACTTTGTATGGCAACTAAGTGCTGGTGTGGGCTTTTAACTAAGAATATACGAGTAAGTACAACAAAAATACAAAAACAAGCAGAAGATCGACCCAAATGCTCTTTGATTTTTTTAGTCATTTCAATTTTCCTTATAATTAATTATAAAAGAGAATTTGCTCTGTAATTGATTTTAATAATTTATTAGTAGTAAACTGAAGGAGGCGTTATTAATGAATACTTTCTATATTCTCTCTAACCAAGTGAAAGCAAACATTTTTTATTTAGCATTAGTCAATTACTATATTGACGTCAAAATATTTGATTTCTTATTGCCGCTTTCTTCAAGAGGCTTTTATTCTGTTTCCTCTTTACGTCTGTCCTAAAAATAAATCATTTGTCCTGAATGACCGTCTTCCGTTTAATTTTTTCACCCACGCATTTGTTTTTACCTTAATTTGTTTACCTTAAGTCACAAACCATATTCAGTTTGCCATAAACTTGTTTGTTTTTTTTAATACTTTTTTTTTATATCACACAGCAGACATTTGACCACAATCAGCGACACTGTTGCCCTAGATGGAGCATGGCTAGGCTGAAATACACTGGCTCTCAAGGAAGGCTGCCGGGACGTAACGTAAGGTGCTTGGCGGGAGATTGTTCAATTCTACGGTGGTAGCTAGCCAGGTGAGCATAAGAAATGCTCTACGTACATGCTATGGTTTGCACAAAATGTTTTCTTCATCGTTTCATTTATTAAATTATGTACCACACAAGTTACAAGACATTATTGCTGATATTTATAAACGCTAGTTGCCACTTTTAGTGGTTCTAACCAGTATAGTGTATATATATACCCTACAGATTCGAGTGAGATATCTTTGATTTAAAAGATCAAAAATAAGCCTATGTTTAATGGTTATGCTTACAAAACGCCAGTGCTTAAGTCAGTCTTCTAATATTTGAATAAGAACTAATGTAGGTAGGTACTATTTAAGAATTCTTGTAATATGAACGTATGTGCAAATATGTATTAGATACCTACTTATACGAAAGCACTCTTCAGTAGCTTCATAAATTATACACGAAGCATCTTAGATGATTTCAGGCGTTTTTCTTGCTTAAATATTACTCCCATTGTTGCCAAAGTAATTTAAACTTTGTCGTCATGGCAATAAGTGCCATGATTGTTTGTACGATTACTTTATTCTAATAAATATTTGTTTTTTTCAGCATTGTCTAAAAATTGTCGTATATCGTTCTCAGAGTTCATGTAACTTATTTTGTATCACCATAAAATCCGATAGTCATCGTTCAAGCTTTGATGCTAACTACAACCTGTACATAAGTATGAAATCTTAGAAGACATACAAACATACATACATAAGGACAAAATAAACATTTTTGCTAGTCCGAAGCAGAGGCTCTTCCATCGCTTTCCTCGCTTGGTATCGTACAAACAATCATGGCACTTATTGCCATGATTGTTTGTACGATTACTTTATTCTAATAAATATTTGTTTTTTTCAGCATTGTCTAAAAATTGTCGTATATCGTTCTCAGAGTTCATGTAACTTATTTTGTATCACCATAAAATCCGATAGTCATCGTTCAAGCTTTGATGCTAACTACAACCTGTACATAAGTATGAAATCTTAGAAGACATACAAACATACGTACATAAGGACAAAATAAACATTTTTGCTAGTCCGAAGCAGAGGCTCTTCCATCGCTTTCCTCGCTTGGTCAATAAACGGAGATTGATCTCGAAACGAAATTTAACGTATCTCAAGCCTTCGAAAACTTGTGGCTTGTTTTATTGCACTGACATAGGTACTGCTACTCGACCATTCCATCTTCTCGTAATAAACTAACTGTATCATATACCAAGATTCCACTAGTTGGAATCGTCCCAACTTGACATGTGGCACGCCTATAAATATGATTTATTTCACCTAATATTTGTTTTTGGTAACATTATCTCAAGTCAGCCTGCGCTCGTATAACCTTTACTGTCATCATTTTACTTTATACGAATGTTACTGCGCTCATGTTTTATTATTACGTCGGGTCTCAATGATATCCGGGCTAAAAATATCTTACGAGTACGCCGTTTATTGATTCGGTATATTATTGTGATATTTAAAGGCGTGGTAAGCCTGTGTCTTCAACAGTCATTCAGAAAGTATGATTTTTTTGCTTAATTACTTATAGCGAAAATAAACTGTTATTTTTGTGCGCCTTTGTATATTTTAGATGTATAAGAAATATGTATTTAGGTAATATGTTCCACCGTAGTGCCAAGGCTATATTCATCCGATTTGATGATTCGCTATTAGGAGGTGAATGGGGATTTTGGAAATATTATATAGACACACAAAAGCAGATGCAAATTACAAATTTTACATGTAGTGACCACAAGGTGGTGGGCTTATCGCAAAAAGCTATCTCCACCGGTAAACCTTGGAATGGAAACTATGAATATACATTTCAACCCACAGCGTCCCACTGCTGGACTAAGGTCTCCCTTAAGAAGGGGATGTAGGCCATGTCCACTACGCTGGCCGAATTGCGAGTTGAGGACTACACTTACCTTTAGCTTCGCTATTTACACTTTCCGACTTGCAGGTTTCCTCACGATGTTTTCCTTCACCGTTTAAGCATGTGGTAATTAATTATAACATACACATGAGGAAACAACATAGCGGTGCGTACCTGAACCTGGGATTGAACACGCGCCCTTTCGTTTGTGAGGCAAGGGCTACCACTAGGCTGGGACGAGTAGTATCTATTTAAAAAATATATAGCCTACGCATACGCCATTTACAGGTTTATCGGTCAGTAGTATACTAAACCGATAGGGAAAGTCAGATACGCTGTGATCAAAGCTGAATTTAAGAAATAAAAACGGCTGTGCCGTATAAACAGCAGTTTATCGTTCGTCGTCAAAATGTAAGAAACAGCAGTTTTCTTTTCTGGAAATCAGAGTTGGTCCCATTGTGAAAATTATTTATTTGGATGAGTGTAGTTACCCCTTAATGGCTTATTACAACAGTAACCGATAACCGTATATAATCATCGAATTATGCATCAAAAATGAAAAAAATATACCTGTAGTGTTAATCTTAAGTGTAAAGCTGTCATTTTCCCTAGTTTTCTAAGAAGCCTCTGTTTAAGGTGTGCGTGAAAAATCCGTAAGGACATATTTAAAAGATCTTTGTTTTTGAGAGAAACGAATATCAAATTAATCAAAAACGTTGAGATTTACTATTCCAATAGAGACAATTTTGATATCGTTCGTTATGATTTTCTATTATCGTGAGTCCGTTTTATTTATAAGTAAAATGTTCGAGCTATTGATTGTTCAAGTAGCCATAGAGCACACGTTCTGTGATTCTAATAAATTAATCTCTTAGATGTATAGCACAATCAAACCGTTCTACACTTTAGCAAACACAGTATCTGCGCCACATTCGAGTATGGCGTTAGATAATCTCATTTCGCGTCCCCTTAGTTAGCTAGAATTGGGGTCTGAGTTAACGGAGTAAAAATAATAAGCTTGTTGATAGGAATCTCCATTTATCATAGCCCAGCCATATAATTTTGCTGTTGACAGAGAAAACGGCCCTGCATGGTTAGATATTATAGGCTTTGGTGTCGCCAAAAATAGGACTTTTATATTTAAGTTAAATACGTAGTGCTTGGTAATGTACCGAAACTAAAAACCCAAAAATGTGCAAAACAGATATCTCTTAAAAAATATCGTAAGTAAATATTGCAAAAACCATATTTCGAGCGAATTTGCGGCATATAATAAGTAGTTTTTTACATTACATCATCAGCCTGTATTGGACACCGCTACTGGACATAACCCTGTTCCAATAATCGCCATCGAGCGCGGTTTCTAAAAACCGATCCCAACTTAACTGATGTAGGTTGTTACCTAGTGCTTTATTGATGACGTTTTTATTTCAATTTTATTTTATTATGGTATTGCGGAGACCTGATACGATTTAACATTGTGATTCGCCTCGGATCTACGAATTTCACTAATATTTACAAATTTACTGAAACACAAAATCTCTACATAATTCCATGTTGCATGCTAGAAAAATAATCTTAACAGGTACCACATCTAGTATTTATTAAGCGTTGAGTGTTGTCAAATTACAGGTACATTTTACAGTTTTATTTAGAAAACTAACGCGTGTTTGATTCATATTGTTTAAGAAAACGGGTTTTCACGCGTACCTGACTGTTGGAAAGGTCCAACTATAGTTTCGTTCACATTCGGTAAACTTCATCAGGTATGAAATGAGCCGTTCGTGTCTTCAACGATGACACATCTCGCCCTGCGCTCGGCCGCTCGCCGCGCGCGCGATGTCATCGTCGATTGCTGGGGGGGGGGGGGTTGGTGAACAATTCGAATTCGTCGCTGCTAGAGACATGCTGGGTTCCCCCAGGAACACTCCAGCATGCATGGCTCACTGAATCATCACCCGTCACACATAAATTTTCACAAATATTATTGAGGCACGGTCTCCAGGTACACATATATACACATAACACAGTCTAACTACATAGAACAGATACATATATATCTCCAAATTTTAAGTCTCTACATTTAGAGGTTAAAACTCTGTATTGATTCCTAGATAATACCAGCCAGTCAATCAGTACTTACTCTTTTATATATACACAAAAGAAGATATTTATGCCGACAAATACTTAATAAAATAAACTCTACGCTAAAGTAGGTGAAATATTGATACATTTCCATCTATCTATCTACGAGTGTACCAAGTCAAAATCACACCCAAAAATTCAACGAAGAGCTTCTCTCGTACGTTTCATAAAACTGAAACTGGCTTAGGTTTTAGCAATGCAGAGGCATTCCACACGTTCGTTTTGATGCAGTAGACTTTATTTTTTCCTACTCCCAATACAGAAGCTACTCGTAATTTCATCACTATCAATCTTTGCGGCTTTTTGTGTTGTGTTAATTTTTGAGTGGTTTAATTTTCCAAATTGTCGAAGTGATCGATTTATTCCAATTTATGTTAATATGTTTATTTTTTCTTAAAATAACGAATTCCTTCTTGTTAGATGAATAAGTGTTAGTGAAATGTGATGAAAGTACATTTACTAAAAAAGTGTATTTTAAGCTACCTATGTCGTAAAGAATGACATTATCTGTTCAGCCTTTTTGTCGCTAAGAAGTCACACACATACAAACCTTCGTATTTGTAATTTAGCGATAAGTATGACAATTTATATCTATATATAAACAACATTCTAGAAAATAAATCATCCTTTGTAGCGAAGCATAATGTCGCTATGAAAATGTCATCCATTAAGTCTGTCCGAGAAAGTTATTTGTTTAGCGTACAATAGCTCGTTTTACCAGCAAATGTTCCCGGATTTTGCATAGAATATGTGAAATTATCTTGACATCGTATTCTGGTAGGAACAGTCTAATTTAATCCCTGATAATCTCGTAAGTTATTATTCAGAAGGGAAGAGCTTACATTCTTGCAAATTAGGATAGCAGTGTTCTCGGTTCATATATAAAGTTCAAAAGATTATCAATGTCTTGTGTAAATCTGATGTCTTTATTTTCATTTGTATTGTTGGATATTTTAATTTTATTATCTTTACTTGAAGTTGTTGTGAATTTATTACGCCAGTACGAAACAAATTTGTGAAAGTGTCAACATACTTCAACTCGGCTGGTAAATTTGAATGTAACGTTAATTTTAGGCTGGGTCAATTTTGACAAAATATATATACATAATTATTATGTATTTTCAAAATCAAGCTTGGTAACTTTGAGTAATGTATGTACCTATTTTCTGCAGTCGAATTCATCTGGACCGACTTAAAATTATACTTCTTGTAAGTATTAAATACTTATTATTAAGTATGTTTAATTAAAAAATATATCAGAATTTAAAAGAATTCAGTCTACAGATAGTACTCGTATAAGATTAATTAATTCCTGGATGTGTTTATTTTATTTCATTGTAATCTTGAAATGTGTTGACGTCAATACAAATAATGCATACTAATTATATTTTGTTATAAGTTCAGGCATGTTCCTCAGAACTTTTTACTTATTTGCATATTACAAATAATTACTACATGCTAAAACGGTGGAAGGAAATTCATGGATAAAGTTAAGCTTTCGAAGATAAGTTAAACCTCCGACCCGAAAAATGGCCAGCTTCGTGGTTTCTAAACCCCCTGTATAGGGAAGACCAGTACCTAGTAGTGGGACACTGTGGATTAAAATGTTATAGAAGAGTTATAGTTTTACTGAAAACTTTACCAGTGTGACTTCAATGATTTCAAATATTCTATACTTAGTTCAATTTACAAGGTCTTTGTAAATTGAACTTGAACTAAGTAATTTACCACTGTCAGACGGAGTTACATGAATTTACATTTGAGACATGAAATTATATATCTCAAACTTAAGAAACAAGTGCCAGCTTAAAACCTTAGATCCAATTGACTCTCAAAATTCGCTTTCGATGCTAATATTTTCAAGAGGTAGGCGTTTCCACCAAAAAGTCAACAGTATTAGAAGGAGGTTTGCAAAATAAATATTTTATTTAATTCACTGTTCAAATAGGCCTTTGATCTCTTCAGTTACAACTGTAAGTGGATAAGAATCTTGTTTTATTTCGTGGAATAGTTTTGCAGAATTGTATTATTTACAAGTTAAAATACGTTAGTTCAAAATCTTATGCATTTATTGCAACATCACCGCAAAATGCTCTAAAAATAATTCATCCTAACTAATATTATAAATGCTAAACTAACTCTGTCTGTCTGTCTCGCTTTCACGCCAAAACTACTAAACCGATCTGGATGAAATTTGGTGCACAGGTAGATTGGGCCCCGGGAAAGGACATAGGATACTTTTTAACCGACTTCAAAAAGGTAGTTCCCCCATTATCTCGACAATCCAAAGGGGAACTACGCGAGTGAAACCGCGGGGCACAGCTAGTGACTATCGACTTCTATTACGGCAGGTGCCAATAGAACCTTTTTAGTTATTTGAAATGATTTATGAATCAAACATCTAGACCGATTTCGATAAAAATTAAATGGGTCCACGTGGGAGTGTGGGTGGTTGAGGACCTCATCAACAAAAAATCAAATCTGTCTACCCGTCCCCGAGAAATCAACAATTTTACGTTATTAAAAGTAACTTTTTTAGCACACCAGCTACACGATAATTTACACTTTGCTTGTTAAAGCCTGTTTTTATTTTCATAAGAAAGAAAGAGGTACTGATATAGTCGCTTAGTGTTATGGAGAGTTATGTATCTTATGAATTATGCCGCTGAGTGTACTTAAGGGCATAATTCAGGGACACAGAGGGACAAATAAAAATATTTGGTGTTTAAAGACTTCATATATTTTGCAAACAATTATAATATTTATATTCTAAGAAAACTCCTTAACCGATTCGCGTGATTGGTATCATTCATCAATGTTATCCTAGAATACATCATCCATATCATTATTTATGTAAAGTTTATGTATTTTAAGGACAATAAATTTTAATTATTATCTGTATGATAGTTATTTGCTGCGTCTATTATTCTCTGCCTTACTTATTTGTTTAATTTGATTATAATATATAATTATTTAAACGCATTTACGTCTTTATTGTAATATTTAGTACATTTATGTAAGTTTTTGTAATATTTTGAGCACTAAATATTCTGTATTGTGTACCCCATGCTATTTTATTTCATTTTCAAAATTGCCTACATCCTAAGACTGCCTGGAAGAAATCGCTTTTAGCTATAAGGCCGCCACTTTTAACACTACATTTTCTAACAGTTGTTCTCATATATTTAATGTTTTGGATGTCTACAATTCGGAATGGCGTTATAAGGGGGAGGCCTATGTTCAGCAGTGAACGTCGATGATGATGATGATGTCTACAGTAAATAATAGATCTATCTATTTATCCTTTCGCAAGGCCTTTGTAAATGAATCGAATAACAAATTTAGAATCGCCCCTGGACTAATGTAAACCACGGTTTTCATAATTGATCACCCCCTTGGCTTTATTTTAGAGTTAAATTTGTTTATTGATGCCGATGAGGAAAAAATGCCTAAAATTTGTGTCTATTGTTAAGAGTTTTAACTATTACGATCTTTAAAAAAACAATACTGCTTTAAAAGGAAAACTTTATGATAATTCTTGACAAAAATTTTTAAACGAATGCTGGTTTGTAGTTTATATTTTGCAGTATAGCCTAAGGCTAAGGCTAATCAATTCAGTAAACCTTACTGAATTGATCGATTATTAAAAAATGTGGTAGTTGTACAGTTTCAAATAAAAGTATATATAGTAACAAAGTTTAAAATTAATTTGTTATCATATACTAAAAAACTTTATAAATAATTCTCAGATACAAATCCGAGTAATTATGTTACGGAGAACACACGAGTAACTGTTGATTAGCTATATTTTACTTAAAGTTGGTTAACAAATAATTAGTTAAGGAAAATTCAATAATATATCTAAAATTGACAGACTGTGTTGGCATATCGACTAAATTACTTCGTTGAAAATGGACTCCTACTCTAATCCGTTCGTATTGGCTAGGTGTGTACTAAACTGAAAGGTATTAAACGCCGTATTATAACCAGTTTCACTATGGGACAAACTCTAAATTCGAGAACAATACAGATTTTTTAAAAATTTTGTTGATTAATTTAATTTTTATTTTTTTTAATGCAGAAATTCCATGCATAAAATGGACACTTGTTGAGACGGAAGATGGCATATCCACGAAGGCGATAACCGATATACTTTTTATATGCAGAAGCTGTTTTTTTTTTCTCGAATGTAGGGTTGATCCTATAATTCAAGTTGTTGGTAATGACGAGTATAAACATCCCCTTTTGGCTTAGTACACCCCTCACCACAGGTATCTCTGTTCAAAGGTTTAGATAAAATAATTCTCATGTAAAGAATCCTCTCCTCAAAATATTTACAGTTATACAGTTTATAAATGAGATTTTCTTTCTCGAAATGAGTATAATTTAGCCAGAGATGAAAATATTCGTGCCTAAAACCTAACCACAAGCCTCAAACTTTGGGCCAGCGGCGGAAGTATATCTTATTCACGAACATGTACGAACCAATTAGGCAGCCTTTAATTTTGTACTCCCATACATATCTAAGGGTGGTAATCTAAGTTACTGAATTATGTTTAGTTGAAGGTTGTTGAAGACTAGGTTACTTTATGCGTGAAAGTTGCGAACGACTATTCGGCAGCTGTTTTAGTTTATGTTATCTGCATAGTAAACAATATGTAATGGCGATTTGTAACTATTGCGTAAGGCTGTGTAATTTACAAGACGAATAAAGTTTTTTCGAGCGGTATTGACAGTATAGACCATATATTAAACTGTTTATCGACCTTATAGACCAAATTTAAAATTTTCGAATCATTATACTTCTAAATAAAAAAAGCAAAGTAAATCTCTCTCATGTAATTCACTCTTTTAAATTAGCCGTTTTCTGTTATTTTTCACATATAGTGTCCTTATTACAATTTAACGTTATAAAGAACTGATATTGTGTCATTGATTCTTAACTGTTTACAATGTGCGTGACAGCACAAGCCCCCTTCCGTTAGTTACCAACAGAAGATCAGCGCTGAGAACAAACGTTGTTTTAGCCAGCATCATGTTAAATTGGGGCCGATTTGTGACAGAAATTAGCATTTTAGTTTAGTTTTATTTATTACGTTGTGTGCTATACTGTCTATTTTTGTCGCAAATAAATTCCATTTTGTTTTGCTCTGACCTAAAGCTGCTGAGGCCTTGGTGCTGGGCATAATATATAAAGTGACACATGCTACGCGCCAGATGACACATGAGAGAGTTATAGAACGGGACAGATTAAACCCCTGTTATGATGGTACTTTTGGATATATCATGGTTTTCCTGATGCTTTTTGCTTGCTCTGCTTTATGACCGTTCTGTATGAATTAGGTACATGAAGCGACAAAATTAAATAATTTGTTTTTTTGTTATGTAGAGTCCTCAGAAATATGTTTGGTGTAAATAACTGTTATAGAATAAATAAGTACCAATCGGTTTTTTTTAGTCAAAAACCTGTAAACTAATATTAGATTAGAAGAAAACCTGTTACACGAGTACAAACTTCCAGACAAACATTCGTATTGACGGATGAAAGTTTTACCAGAATTAGAAACGCTTCGTTCGCTCCGTCGATGGAAGAGAAGAATGGGCTTATTCTTTGAACCTTCACAAATTTAGTTCCATTCTTTGCTTTTATGTCTTTACATACATACATTTGTCTTGTTATTGTGTACTTTATACATACAAAACAAATATTCAGATGTGTTTATAGTGCAAATAATACTTTTTATATTTGGTAACCTTTGCAATGTAAAATTTTACTTAAAATATTCAAATGTTCTATGTATTATTCAGTACTCATATTGAGAGCTGGGGTTTTCAAAAAACTTATGTATAAATTGAAGGTCGCACTTATTTTTTACTACCCACTCTGAATGAAAGATGAAAGTAGTTTTCCCAGATACCTATTTGTCTTCGGAGTTTACTTAGCTTTTGATATACGAGTTATGGATTATATGTAACAAATCTCCTGAAAAGAGTTACTCCATCAAGTTTGGAAAGATTGCTGTCATATTGTCTCTTTTCATCCGTATTGCTAATATATAATATGATATTATTATACAGGGTACTTTGTCTCTCGTTTGATAAATTGAATTCATTGCTGAGTATTTTGATATCTCCTCAAACCCAAAAAGCATTTTAGGTATTTAGGGGAATTTAGTTTTTATAGCAATTGTACATCAAAAGAAATATGGTTTGGTATAAATCAAAGAATGTTATTCTTGTATCTTTAAAACGTGTAACAGAAAGGTCTTATAATGCTCAAAGGTGTTAGTCTACCTATCAAAGTGAACCCATTGTAAAACAAAATTCTGCAAAATTTAATGAAACATAATTAGCCAGATACCAGTCTTCAGGTATTTTAACTTCTTAACATACGAGGGCGGAGTGATAAGTCTGGTAAAAAAAAATATTTTGGAATGAAGTTATCACAAATTGCATGAAACCTCCATGTTAAACACTCTTTTGAAGGACTAAATTTAAAATTTCAGCCAGTACCGCCGGTTATATTTTTTTTTAATAGCCATTAAAGAAAAAGATGGAGAAAAGTGAATTTCGTGTGTTAATTAAACATTACTTTTTGAGATAAAAAAACTATTATGGAAACAAAACAAAAGCTTGATTAATATTACGGCGACTCCGCTCCGTCAATTAAAATGATTCGTAAGTAGTTTACTGATTTTAAATGTGATCGTACGAGCACAAGTGATGCCGAACGTCCAGGACGCCCGGTTGAGGTCACTACTACAGAATTAATCGCTAAGATCCATGACATAGTGTTAAACGACCGAAAAGTAAAAGTGCGCGAGATAGTTGAGGTAGTAGGCATCTCAGACGAACGTGTGCGCAATATCTTACACCAACATTTAGATATGAGGAAGCTCTCCGCGAGATGGGTGCCGCGTTTATTGAAGAAATGGCTTGGTGGAAAAAGATTTAGCTCCAATGAAGCAATCATGCATGAAACCAACGCCTATTTCGAAGGGTTGCCTAAGTCTTATTATATGGAGGGGATCGAAAAGTTAGAGACACGCTGGATGAAGTGCATTGAGTTAGAAGGAAACTAAAATTAAAGGAAACTTAAATTTTATCAGGCCTGTCTTTTTTTTTCATTTTCATAATATTAAAACCTACCAATAAATACTTTCCAATAAGATGTCTTTGGTCAAAGAAAGTAACAGAACCATTTTCTGGCCGAATTAAATTCGGTTTTCAGTTTTGTTTGACGGGCCCTCAAACGTGTCCTCTCACTTCCGTGTGATCACATTTAATTTTAACAAAATAGGTCTAGTTGTTTTATTTTTAAATCGAAATACCTTAAAGAGTTCTATCTGTTCCTTCCGTAATAGAAGTCGATAGACGGTTATTTTTTTCAAGGATTATTTTAGAATAAGTTGCCATTAAATTTCGTGCCGAGACAGCTTAGAAACCTACCATAGGTTTTTTTTTCTTGGTACCAAATTTCATCTAAATCAAATCAGTAGTTTTTGCGTAAAAGTGAAACAAACATTGGATGTATCTTACAAACTTTGTTGTTTATAGTATAAGTAGGAAGTAGGATGTGGTTGTCAATTATTTGACTGACAGTTGAATGTTTGTTGTCCTCAGGTGAAAGGCGAGCGTTATGCGTCTGCGCCTGTGATGTATCTAATATGCTGTGGGGCGGCCTCTACTTTGTGTGTCTTGCGTTATGCTGTTTACATACTGCGTCTGGTAAGTAATTTCTCATCACCATTTATAAAGTACCAGTGAAAAACCGGCTTAATGTTTTTCTACAATTTTTAGTAATGAACTGTACCAAATCAGGCCATTAGGGCCTGATTTGGTACAGTTTATAATATGGGACCAACTGGAAAATATAAATATATATTATAAACCATAAATATATATTATAACCCATATTATATGGGTTATAATATAAAAATATATTATAACTGGAAAATATAAATATTCAAACATAGAATTTTAAATTAGTTCATATGTCCCTGAGAAATCAGTAAACACAAAGAACAAGAAAAAAGATTCCAACGCATTAAGAACCTCCTCCTTTTTGTAGTCGGTTTAAAATTACATAACATTTTTAATGACAGGGTAAACAAAGAGTAGCAAAAACACCCGGAATCTGTATTTTTTCGCCAACTTCACTAGTGTACAAAAACCGATTTTTCTTCTTCATCAAATTGGAGCTAAGCAACAATTTTTGTAAACAAAAGTAAAATTTGGGCCCATTTCCTACAGATCGACGAAATTTCCGTTAAAATAACTCAATAGAGACGGCAATGCGAAGATTATGTACGGAATATTAAAATTTCTTATTTCTGGTCATCATTCAACTTATTTCCGATATTACGAACGCCATTTATAAAATTCTTTGTAGGAAGTTATTTGAGTTATTTTTCAATTCACTTGGCTTTCTAGTACATTACTCGTATCTACTAAATTTAATAGTAAGTTAATACAACAAAGTATACTCGATAATTAAACAAATGGAAACTTAACTAAAGCTCGCGCTATTTGTGTAAAACTTCATTTGTGCTTCTGAGTAACTTCATTTTCATACTTTTAATACTCCACATATTGAAAAAATAGTAAGATGTATGATTCTAATCATATGAAACGCGTTACGTATATCAATATAAGTTTAATTTCAGTTTATTTATTCGGAAAAATAAATCAGCTTAGAACTATCTACAGCGCAAATACTGTGTTAGGTTTAATAGAAGGCCTTAGAAACCAGTGTGTTTCTTTGGCCCTCTATTATTATAATATTACCATTACCTAATAGTAAGTAGGTAGTAATATTAATATTACATAAAATACAGTATATACTTGTCTCATAATTTGTAATCCATATCTATACTTGACAGAACCACTAAACTTCCCGGAAGACTTTGCCTCCAATGGCGTGCGCCGCCGTAGAAGCGAAGAGAAGGACAGCCTCGCGTTATCACGAGAAATATTCAAGAACATCACGAAACAGCTCAGAGAAAGTATCAAACGTGAAGGCGTGACTGACAGGAACGATCATTTGTTACAGAGTGAGTATCAATCTTAGCCGTAGATGGATAAAATGTAAACGAAGGGGCATTGTAAACGGGCATGAGACGGCGAGATTTTACACACTAACCTAAAAAAGAAATTTTGGGCTGATATTAAAAGTTTTAAATAACATATTTTTAGTTCTTAAATTATAGAATCGTGAATTACATTCGAAAAGGACATTCAGATCAATTCCGTACTATTTTTATACCAGTGCTAAGCAGAATTATTGATTTAATTATTTTACAATACGTCAATTTTACGTGGATATTCAGAACAAATGCCTTTTAAATATATATTTTTTAATTGCAATTATGTATTTATGTTTTCGACACAAGATGTGTTTATAATCATTATCGTTTTTGTAATAAACCGTTACTATAAACACGGCGTTAACTAATTACAAACGGAAATTTTATGTTACGCTGTTTTGCAAAACAATTCTATCCCTTTTCTAGTCTATATTTTTAGATGATGGAAGCTCTGTGTGTGCTTACTACATAGTTTTCATAATATATGGTTATCTCAGACATTGAGATATGTTTGTGAGTTCAGGCCCGCTTTTTCTATTATAATATTTGTTGCGGATGATTGACCTCTATATTTTAGTTCTGGCATTTATTTTACTTTTTGCAATGCCATGCGGTAAATTCTTGAAATATTTGATCATCTTTTTTAGCATCAAATGTCGAGAAAAAAATACAATATGTCAATGTAGGATTTATCTTTATATCAGAAAAGCATAAACATATAGCAGAAGCTATTCTGCTACTGAATTTTATACATTTGTGTATAATGATGATGGAGTAATGTTTCCGACTTCAATGCTCACTTATTGTTAAGCGATTTGACCACGGATACCTCACGATCTAACGACAGACCAAAATTGTATCAATCTGACTACAGACACAAAACAGTGTTCATAGTCAGATCAATCTGGCTAACGGATGGTAATAAGCACACACTCACATACAAATTTTCGTTTTTATAATATAAGTGTGATAAAACTTGTAGCTTTTGCATCGATCGACAAATACGTGATAACAATAATTGAGTTTGTATATTATCTAGTTCATAAAGTTAACGGTTGCAGGTAAAACGGAGGAGTCCCGACAGTATGTACCGTACCAAAGCTATCACGACCATCATCACGAGCACCACTGGGGGCCCTATTTCGAAGAAGAGAAGTATACGCAAGTGACAGCCCACGTGGGCTCAGAAGCCCTGCTCAACTGTAGAGTCGTCATGCTCAAAGATAAAACTGTGAGTAACACTGGCCTGTTTATTTTATAAATGATAGAAAAAGATACCCAGGAAGTCCGCGTGAGCCAGCAATTGTTTAGGTGGGTCTTTGAAACTCTTATCCTGACCATCTTTAAGCCCAGAGACAACTCTTTTTAGCAATCTCATAAATCCTTATGAGATTGATTGATTCAAATTTAAATTGTATAGTTATTTATTGTAACTCACCTCTATCTAAACCTTAAGCAGTTAAAGCAGTAGCTAGGATTTTTTGGAGATATTAGATACTGAAGTAAATAGATAACTACAGTTAAAACTCATTAATTATTTTTACCAAGGCTTTTACTGTCTCCACCAATGTTAAAATATCAGGTATAACATAAAATAAAAACTGGCACAAACCTTTGAAGCCAGTTTTTATTTTACGCAACTTTACAGGAATTCAAATTTAAATTGTACATAGTTCAACAGTGTAAAATAAAGGAAAAATATAAAGTTATTTATATGTTAATAAATATTATAACGATATACTCGTACATGAAAATTTATACGCAAAATAAAATTTTTGTAAAATATACGTAATAAATGTTCGCAAAAATCATGCACATTCGCTTTAGCAAAAATTGCTATTCCTCGATTTTATTTTGAAGTCACTAATGGTTTTGCCATTACTGCCATTAGTCCATTTCTTGATAGGAGAGTGGCTGTAAATTCGCGAAAATTTCACGTAAAAAGATTCACATTTTGCCAATTTTGACACCATTTGATAAATACAATTTTGCTTTTTACCGTTGGAATTTTTACGTAATGATTACGAGTATGGAAGCTTTTGTACAATTTTAGCAACTTGATACAATATTTTAAAATAAATCTTTATATTTAATACATGAATAATAATTTAACTTAATTTTGCCTTAAACATTTTCTTTATCTTCATAAATATAGAAATCACTTTCTACTATGTATGTATTTTCAATATCTACCTCACAAAATGAAATTTGATAATAAATATATATTCTATTAGTAGTTTATGAAATACTATTCTCCAATAGTTCAGATAGTAATGGTGAAATCGTCAATAAACGTCCAACGTGCACTTTGCAGAAAATTGAAAACGTTGTGTAATTTAGTACAATAGTAACCCTATCTAGAAATTGTTATCGCTCTGTATTTTGTCTGATATCGTCCACTTTATCTTAAGTTCAATTCAAATACCTCTTTATAAGATTATTGTGTTGAACATAATACATTTTTTGACGCAAAATGATAGCAAAATAACTCTTATTATAGGCATGTTTATTTATACGCAAACTAATTTTGAATGCGTTATCACATTTTGTAAAAAATAAAATAAAATTGCTATTTATTTGCTGAAGGGGAAACGTTGGTGTGGACGGCTAAGAGTGCGGATAGGTGTGTTACGCGTTTCCTAAGAGCTACTAGCGGCGTTATGTTATTTAACACATCCACCCTGGGGATTAGGTTCTTAGTTCTTGCGCCCAAAAACAACCTGCGTTTTACGAGTAATAACTTATAAATAACTTTATTATGTTAACCTGATTGTATGATATGATAATTTAAAAGTTTCACATAATTGTATATTAGGAACAATCAAATTTTTTACATAAGTTTATTACACGTCAAACATGTCAAAATTAAAATAATATAACAATAACACTTACAATTATGTTAGTACCTATAACATAATATAGTCAAAAATCTAAACCTAGCCAAACCCCCTCGTCCAAACGTCCCGCGGGACTAGCGGCATTATCACGCTAAATCGTTAATAAAATGCGCTGGGCGAGAAAATGACCAGAACGTGGATCACGCCCTTTCTCCTTCAAACGACGACCCAGTTCAGACACCTTTATTATTAATATAACTGCAAATATTTATAATAGTTTGAAATCCGCCATTACATTACTGCAGTTATCAATACATTACAATACGAACTACGTTTTGAGAATTCCTGGGTTGCCGATCTAACCAAACAAGTTGAGAAAACTATTGTGAACACGCAGAAGCTGCACAGAGGTTTACTACCTACTCTAAACTTGGTCTTTAACTTAGTGGTATGGCGGTAAAGTGAATAACTTTAAAGGGACTACACAGCTTTGTGGAAGCCTCGGCCTTATGTTACGGCACGCTTTTGAACGCGGCAGCTTGATACATTGTATAAATGATGTTGCTTACGTATAAATTTAGTTCTTTACAAAAAGTGTTAAAGTTACTCTAATTCGACACGCAAAACTTACGTTACTAAAATATCATATACAAAAAAAATATTAAAAGTTAAATCAATTAAGAAATAGTTATAGACCGATTATGGTAAGATATTTTTAATATTAAGGGTACGATAATAACATAATATGGAACATATCGTACTTATGGCACGAAACCGTTTTTTTAAATTACATATTAGAAATTGTATTTTTAACAATAAGTAGTTTCTATCAGTAAGCATATTATGAAGGTACATACTGTAATATTTTGAATTAATATCGATAATATAACAAATTAGCTAAAACAAGTAAAAGCACTAAAGGGTCCTTAGCATACAAGGTACAACATGTGTCGTTTTCTTTCAGGTAATGTGGTTGAAGAACATGACAGACTCAGCACAACTACTGACAGTGGGCCCCGGCACCTATGCCGGTGACAGTCGTATAGCTGTTAAGTTCCAGTACCCAAACAATTGGAGACTTAGCATGAACCCCGTGAAAAGGTCTGATGCTGGAAACTACATGTGCCAAATATCCACCCACCCACCTAGAACTGTTTTTACAAACCTCACTGTACTGCGTAAGTGAAAAAAAAATATTTTAGTACATAACTGCTTTAATCTGTACATGTCTTATGAAGTATGGTTTAAATTGTGATATCTATAAATATGCGTCACAGAGAGAAGATTGATTACTCGTACGCTCGCTACGCCTAAGCACAATGTGCCACGCGCTCTCTACGTCACGATGTGCTACGCTTGTAATGCATTGTGAAGCGGAAAGCAAAGGAAGCGATCAATAACAATTTTGGGAATGGATTTTTATATCAACTTTTCGCATCGCGTTGCGCTGCAACTACAACGTAACACGTCAAGTCTGCTCCACGCTTTACTAGAATGTGCCTTAAAGCTTAATTTAACTGGTTTGTTTTTTGACATGTCATGACTTATATTACCAAATACATCAAGGGTTAAAACGCTTGAAGAATAAGTACCAAAACTACAATTCAGCAGTACAACTATGGCTACCTATTAGGAAGACCCGATCCCAGCTGTGAGACACGTAATTATGGTCTGACTAACAATTTATTTTAACTACTTACCTGTCTAGGTTTTTATCGATCCCACATACGATGCAAACTTCCAAAGTAAACACAGTAAAGCCAAAGCCACACTTCCCTAACTTTTACTTTACGAATTCCCTTAGTGCTCAACTTATTAGACATACAAAATAAATTTAAACCATTTATCATTAAACGTCGATACTAATTGCTTTTTAATATGAACTTGAATGCTCTGTAGACTTGTAATATTAATTACTCCCAAAGGCTATGTCAACGCAAATATAACTAGTTAACTTTGGAACACTTCTATAGGTCAACGCACTTATATGGGCTCATATTTTGCGACCTATTTATACATGGTTTACTGGGTACGTCTCTCCCTTAAGAGAGGGCATTGATTAGTATGATAGACATATTCAGTAATATATTTAAAATAAGCAGGTCTACTTGTGTCTTCCTTTGCTTGTTAGGAAATGGTAAATTCATCTCAAAAATGTTTTTCAGTTTTTTTTTGTTTACTACGATTATCTAAATATAATACCGTTACAATATGATTACGATCCAGTTACAACACTCCAGCGTAAAGCTACAAAATTACTAAAACAAGGAGTTAATAAAGCAAATAATAAATTACAATACGTCAAGCTCGAGGGAAAATGTTGCATAATTAACTTAATTTGCGCGTGTCATTACTCGAAATTAGGTGAATTTAATTAAATATAAATGGAAATGTATTACGCCTACTGTTCCCGATCCGGCAAAACGGTGTCCCAAAAGTCAACATCGGGCTCAAAATATGTTAACACATTTTTTATGCTAATTAGAAATCGTCTTTTCTAAGAAATAGATACAGCATAAAATTAGATAATTGATTCGATTAGTGTTCAAAGATTATTTAAGAATAGCTTAATATTTTTTTAAAGAACTTATACAACTTTTTTATTGTTAGTATGGTTATATTGGTTTGTTTTTTCAATAAATTATTCATCTCATGTAGGTACCTCAAATTAAATTTCAATTCGTTCTTATTTATTTTTGAAAACTTTTGATTTTTCTTTATAAATTTTATATGGTTTTGCTGAATTGTAACTACGAGTACAATAACGTCCGAAAATCTATTTATCTTAAGGTACTATTTTATTGTTGCAGCACCAGTACTTACCATAAACGGAGACCAAACCCACGATATGAAAGACCGGTTTTATAAAGCCGGAAGCGCTATCAAGCTATCCTGCATCATATCAGAAGACTTTATAGCTTCTCTACCCACCAAGCCTCCCATCACCACAACAATTCCAACTACTACCACCCAACCAACAACAACAGAATTAACAACAAAAATGAGCACAATTTTTAATAGAATAGATATTATGATGAATAAGAGTTGGAGCGTCGAAACGACGACTCTCACTTCAACAATTAGTATAAGCACGTCAACTAAAGCAACAGAATTGACGTCAACGACTGAAATGCCTGTAACAACATCCACCGCTTCTCCTGTAGTGAATAATGTTTATGGCATAGCATGGAAGAAGCAAGGGAAGGACTTTTTTGACAACGTCACTTTTCAGAATATGAGGTATGAGATTTTTTATCGATAATTATGTTTGATATTGTGAGCTATCTCATGATTCGTTGTGCCTTAATTCTTGTTTTTTTTAGCGCCACAATAAGTGTTGCGACTGCATCGCAAAATGACAGTGGGACCTACACTTGCATTTTACAAAATCATTCGCAAGTCACTATCAATGTACATGTCTTAATCGGTAAGTTATACGAGTATTTTAAAATTACTTCAATAGTTAATAGTTGCGGAAGACGTAAGCTATTTTAAAGGTTCAAAATAGTGTTGTATGCGATTTTCTGTTTTATTAATATTACTTCGAAACGCCTGAGCATATTTCGAGAATTAATTTATAATTTATTTATTATTCAAATGTTATTTAAATTTGAAATATGATGATGATTTTCATGAAAAATATATGTAAAACTAAAATTTCATAATATCTCTATAACTTCTTTTGTATATTTTATGCCTAGTCAGATATTTAAATTAGAATGCTCGAGGTCTAGGCATCTATTTTTGTTCTTAAAATTTAATACTCTACCAAATTGATATTTTCGCATATTCAAATAACAACTTTGCAACAATTTGATTAAGCTATTGTTATGTTAGGCTGAAACAATATACTCGTATCTCTCAGAGTGTGTGAATCGTATGGTTCTTTGTGTGAATTGTTCAGTTCTTGTTATTTTCAACTCCAATTATGAGAGGTGGTTAGTTCGTATGAATATTTTAGGTACGTTATGCAAATAGTGAATTAAAGATACGACTAGGTGTAAAGTTCTCGTTGGACTAACACGAGCGTTGGTCATTAAAATTTGCATATTTTCATTTGTAATGATGGCATGCTTCTTGAAGTGACTTGGCCCTAACATTAATGCCTGTAATAAGACCTGTAGCCTAAAATAGGTATCAGACATACATAACCAAACTCTGTAAGTCTTATAATAATATGTTACGAGAGTGATTTTATATCAAGTTAAATAATCGCCTATTTAACTTGATATCGCCTAATTTATTATTACGCTATAATGTCATAGACGTTATAGCGTAGTAATAAATGATGAGAGACAAATTGAAAAGGTTTACCTATAATTTAGCGTCCTTGGACTTCAGATCGTTTCTGAATGACATTAATAATTTAAGACATAGCAATCATTATCTTTGAATCATATCCTTTATGAACATAATGTACGTAAACAAAAAAAAAATCATTAATATTATTGTCATATAATTTCTTCATGAACGTTGTCCGTCCGACATTTATTCACCGAGGCCTTGAATACACAATTGATTATTTATTTCTCAGTCTAGGCGCTTGATTAATGGTTCTTGGCCAAGCAAACACTAGAAAATGTTTTCTACTAACTGCACTAGTGCTATAGTTATCTGCCTCGAAAGATCAAAGTTATGGTTTGAATATCTCTGCGCATATTAAGTTTTATTTTTGATGCCAACACTTTACAACCCTACTTTCTTACTCTTCGTTTCTTATTATTTAAAGGAGTCTCCTCATTTAATAATGTTCTGAAATCTTATGTGGAAATTCTTTTTCGAAAACAATTTTTTCGTAGCGATGTCAGCCAAGTCTACGGACATAGTATTAGATCTTGAGGTGTTGTAAAGGCATCATGTAGTATCTACACTAACTATAATATCGGCTGTAGTAACACACCTTGTTAGATTAATCAAAACTTATCTTCTAATAGAATACAACTCTTTGTTTACTGCCAATTAATTTAATTTTTTTTGTGACTGATTGGACAATAATACATTTACAAGATTTCTAATGTACTTGTAAAATCAGAAATAGGTAAGTATTATATGCCAAATTATTTGTATCGTATTTTTTCTTTATCAGGCGAGAACCAAGCGGCCGTACATCATGATACATGGAACAAAGGCACCTTATTTTGGCAGACGCGGGACTTAACTATCATTTCTACCCTAGCATTGATTTTATTTCCTGTAAATCATTTCTAACCTAACTATAGACTAAGTTGTAAAATTAATAATCTTTAACGCAAATGTAAACCTAGTGTCCTTCATTCTTATTATAATGATTTTGTGTAATAAGTAGACCAGTGTATTATGTACAGTTAAGCATAGAATTATATACGCTCAAAATTAAGTGGGCCTGTCTTACGAAATACTGGTTTTTGCCTTTGTTAGGTGTCGTAAGCTTATTTTTATTTGTTTTTATCACACCAAAAAGCTTAAATTACTTGAATACAAAAACAAACGTAATACCCAAATGTTTTATGAATGAGAACTAATGAATTAACGACGGGCACAAAGGGTTTCGGCCGATACAAATGTGGACAAATACTTGAATAATTAATGAAGTATACTCGTAAAGGTCAGCATCCATTACTTCGCTGTAGCACCTATGAAAATTATTATGACTTGTTAATGTTATAGTAATATTTTCATTCTGTATTAAGCTAAATACTAAAAATCTTTTTATGTCTGAGGTTTATTTTTAACTTAATTATTTACCATTTCATGCAACAGAATTATGATTTTTTAAAACCCGTCTTTGGCATCGTAGCTAAACGATTTCAATTTAGTTTTGTTTGAATGGTGTATTAGTTGAAATGTTTCATGAAAATTAGTCTAAGATGGTGGCTGTCACAAAAGAACGTGTTACATAATATTTTATTTAACACTGTCTATGCAGGTATTATATGAAAAGGCTTGAATGGCAGAATACTATATTTCAAATCCAAGATAAGCGCTACTTTTATGTACTTTTTTAAATTACGCATTTGTATGCTATTATTCGAAATACCTGTCTCATCGCTTATGTTGTCTATATAATTTACGTATAAGTAAGTTTAAATCTTGTTCGTATCATTCCGCCCTGTCAGTATTATTAATTTTTGAAATATTTAATACAGTCATTTAAATTTGCTATGCATCAAATATATTTGACCTATTTGAATAATGTTTTGATAATAGCTAGTTTAAGCTTCATATTATTTGTAATAAAACGCACTGAATACTATGACTATTATCGTATGATTTAAATAATGGCCAGCTATGAGCAGAATGGTTTTTTATTATATTGTACTCACTATTATGAAACCCTTTCTTTGTGTTGAAGTGATGCAATGGACGTTGTCTCTAAAATACATACTTTAAAAATGGATTTTTGTTTGACAAAAAACAAACTTATTCGGTTAAAACAAAACAAGATCTAAGTAAATTCAAACCTCGTGCATTTTGTTTTAGTTTTTGTACTTTCGGTACCTACTAACTAAATTATTACCAAAAAAAGAGAACAAAATTTATAAATAAGTAATTTATAGGTATACATAAACTATTATTAAAATACCCAACAACTTTAACTGAATTTTTAGGACCTGGTATAGCAAATACGAGGAACTATAATATAATACTTAAAAAATATTTAGACATTTATTCAACTTTTCAACGCGATATTGATTTAGCAAATGTTCGTTATATTTAAATCCATTAATTACGTTAATACTTATGTACTTAAGGTTACCAATGTTAAATGTAAGAATTTTTAAAGCGGTATATTAATTAAGTTAAAATAAATATAGTGTAACCTATCTAATGTATTTAATACAAATGTACAGATCCGAGTATTTAAAATCTTGTTCTAAGCGATAGTCATTTCTCGATTGGTATTTATAAGTATTAGAAAATAATAATCAACCAAGGCGAAGCCAAATATTAGTTCTTGAATTTCTCAAGATGTTTTAAAAATAATTAAGTTGTTGCACACCTTTGTTAAATAATACACGAATATTTTACCTGTAAAAGGAAAAAAGACTATGTTATAATGACTGTAACTATAAAAATAAACTAATCATATAACATTACTGAGTTTAATTACACATATTACTATGTTTCATCAAATCGGGATGTACCTACTAGGGCTTCCAGTTTATATATTTTCTCAATTTCCGGTTTTTTTCTTATTACCGGGAATTTTGAGACCAGGCCGAGTGTCATTTATGTCTTATGCTAATTTTTTTTTTAAATTTTTTTTTTAAATTTTTTTGAAAATTATAATATTTAAGTCTCGAGTCTCGATATACGCAAAAAATCTCTAGAAAGCTCAATATTTTCGAGACCGAGAGTCTCAAGATGGAAGCTCTAGTACCAACCCTTCATATTAACATATAAAAGGCATCCTTCTGCTAGTTATAGTACCTACTATACAAAATTATAAAAACATACTGCGCTGATCATGTGCGTGTCAGGGTTCGAGAGGTTTAGAACTTTCCCGATAAGCTGGTTTCCTCACATTGTTTACCTTGAACCTTAAAAGAAGTGGAAATTAATTTCTATTCTGTACAAGTGTAAAGACTTTATGAAGACTTCACCTAAGATTACATACATAAAAAATTCTTTTTAGAAGTATTAGTATAAAGATCATCCAAATATCGCTAATATGAGACAAATTTAGACTAGTTACTTATTATTGACGAATTAATAAAGGATCCTATAAAAAGCAACAATAACACTCGTAATAACTCTTATATAATACATATCAAACTGCATTAAATGGATAAAATATCAGGTTTTAATTACTCATACACAGTTAACGGTTAGACATATAAATTAATTAGCCTAAAGAGGGTTACACTACTCATCATGAGGAACAGCTTTTCTAAACAAACTACAAAATATTAAAGAAAAAAAATCAAATAATACATAGATATAGTTTATCAGTCGTAGACGAAAGGTGTAGAATAGCTGATTTTTACACGAATTCTTTCCTAACAATGCAGGATCCTTTTACAGATTACAACACAACGATACAATATTTTAATAATGCACACGAAAAACAAAATGAACTACAAACAAGAATAAAACATCGTTAGATTAGTATACCACTAACCGATAACTCTGTATAAAACTGCGAAACAATAAAGCGAGCAATATTACAATCACCTTTCAGGGGGAAAATGGAAAAGGAGCTCGACGATGTAGAAAATCAATTATACAGTTGGGTTCAAAGAGTAATAAAGAACCTTAGCTTCTGATGTTTCCATCGCAGCTATATTTGGTGACGATTATAACTGAATATTATAATTAGTATAACATTTTTAAATCTACAATGTGTCACTACAGTCTTAACGATCCAAAGCGGTCATGAAATATTTGGAAACGAGTTTGTACTATATAGTCCAAACGCGGTTTAGCTTTATAGTCCAAAAATGCCATAATATTCTGCAATAGTTTGCCAAGCTCTATAAAATTATGATGTTTTGTTTTGTAACGTAACTAAAAGTTTTTCTTGAAGTCAACCTAGATATCTTGACATGCTCTGACTGATCTAAGGCATATTAAAACTTAATATTTCTCTTGCTGTAAGTACTTCATTATAATCGGACAAAATATATATTGCCTATAATATATAAAAACAAAGACTGTATTCAGTATTTAGGTCCTTACATATGAAATTGGCGTTGTGTCGTACTGGCCACTTTGATCTCAAATATCTCTTCTTTGGTTAGGGATTCCAATTTCAAATTTATACAGCTATTTATTCATACATTTATATTTCAAAAACCGTAATTCATTTGTTTTGTCCTCGTTTGGTTTTTTGTTTGCGTCACGCAGTTTACAAAATGGAAGAACTTGAAATATCCGAAAGATCCGATTTAAAATCCCTTCATTATTGTGCCGGTTGAGTAATGTAACGCAGCAGTTGACGCGCGTTTGTCGGTTTGCTGCACTCAATTCATGAGGTACCCACCTTTCAAGCTTTTTCACCTTTCCAATTTGCTTTAAGTGGATTAAAACAGTTTCATCACTAACACCGCAGCCTGCAGCTAACTCGGACGTGGTTTGCGATGGATATGCTTCCATAATAGCTTTCAATTCTTCATTAGCAACTTTAGTCTCCGGACGTCCACGGGGCTTGTTCTGCAGGTCGAAATTTCCAGAACGAAAACGTTGGAACCAAAAACGCACTGTGTTTTCTTTTGCGACACCGCCGCCATACACATCATTAATCCTTCGAGCCGTTTCTGCAGCACTGGTACCACGGTGGAACTCGTACTCGTAAATAACGCGATATTTCAAGTTTTCCATTTTGTAAACAAAAAACCAAACGAGGACAAAACAAATGAATTACGGTTTTCAAAATACAAATGTATGAATAAATAGCTGTATAAATTTGAAATTGGAATCCTTAACCAAAGAAGAGATATTTGAGATCAAATTGGCCAGTACGACAAAACGCCAATTTCATATGTAAGGACCTAATACTTGATGATTTTTTTAAATAGCATTTTATTTACAATAGCATGTTATTTTCTTTTGATAGTTTCAAGCAAAGGAAATCAACAACTAATAATAATTGAAATTATTTATTTAATGTTGAAACTAAAAATACCATTAAAATTATTTTATACCTTACTTACTACACGCAAAACATAGCTGAAAAAATTATCGCTGCTGTAGGTATTGAGAAAAACTGACATGGGACTGCAATATTTGCGGAAAAGTAAAAGTGTAATAAACTCTATCCATTGTGGGCAGTATTTAGCCCAAGGGACAGTCCATTGAACGTGCCCGGAAGCAGGTACCCTCACTTTTGGCAATATTAGTTGGTGCTGTTCTGACTAGTTGTCTGTCTTCTTATTTTCATGTGGCCAAGTGTAAGTAATCTTACTCTCGCGGTTTTTTTTTGCTGTAGTATCGGTGTGAACGAGACGGCGTGATAATGGCGTAGTTGAACTATAGTCTGTTATAAAAATAAAAAAATATATATAAATTAGACCAATTAAAAAAAAACTATGTCTTTACACACTGACGAAGTTGACACACAATGCGCACAACTATATTAGGCTCAAAATCTAAAGGTTTAAGAAATAGTTTGAAATTTATACAAATAATAAATTGTAGAGGTCCAATTTCTGTACAAATAAAGAAATGTTTAAATTCGAGTCAAAGGGATTATTTAGATTATTTTAATTTTTTTGTTGTTTATCTGCCTGTTTGTTGTCAGCTAATCTCCGGTATGATTGGACCGATTTAAATGAAATTTCGTAAGGTGGTAGCTTATGTGCCTGTTCAACTGGTCCTAGGATACTTTTGATCCTTATAAGGATATAATAAAAACTACGCGAACAAAGTCGCGGGCATCAGCTAATTTTTAATAAGACTTCAGAAGACCAGAGTTGTTAAAACACTGTTATTAGATGCATTTAGCTATGCTATAATATTGCACACTGCATACAAATTCATGCTATATCTTTAACAGAATAAGCAACAAAGATAGATACATCAATTATTTATTGCAGACATACACAAAAAAAATACAAGAGAAAATATCTAACATAATAAAAGTACTGCTTGCTACAAGTAGCTTACAATTTTAAATTTTGAGCTTACAATAAAAATTATACCTAATCATGATCAAGAAGCACGCAATGATGTCTGCAGATTTCGCAGGCAAATCCAAGGTAATCGTCTTGTCGCCTTATATAAGACTTTCCTCAAAAAGGTCCTCAATCCACACGATATCGGAAAGCTTTTCGTGGGTTGCTTTTATTCGTATCACTGAATTTACTCCCTCTATAAATTGGACTCGCAGCCGCATTATGGTTTGATAAAATTTCGATAAGTGTTAAAGCTTTATTTCTGCAATAAACTTAACATAATGGATTTACTCATAAACATTCTAATAGACATAAATACTTTAAAGTAGATTTTTTTTTCATTTCGTAATTCTAGTTACAGATACGAGTAACAAATTCAGAAGCAGAAGCGGAAATGACTATACTCATCTTTACGTAAGACTTTCACTATAAGAAGCAACCCTGAAATTAAGAAACGGAACCAGTGTTTCCAAAATTTATGAAGCAATTATTTTATTTTTTTCACCAAAAATATTTTTTGATTCCCAATATGGCATAGCAGTCAAGAAATTATGACACTCTGAATACTCCACAGTAGGTTGAGGTTATTTTTTTTGGGACCATTTATCCATATCTTTGGTGACCATTTATCCATTTTGGTAACCTTTTAGATATTTTTTTTGGGCGGTGTTCAAACACGTGCCTTATTTCTCAAAAACAGAGTTGGTCCTTTAGTGAAAGTTGTTTATCAAAGGTGTAGGTAGATAATAACCCTGTATATATGTGTAAAACATTTATTTTTATATAAACTTAAGTCCTTGGCATATGGTTTTGTATTATGAAGTAGAAAATAAAAGAACTCTAATTTAAATTATAAACTATAAGTGATGTTTGAAGACTTATTTTTATTCATGCTTTTTCTTAAGTCAAACGAAGAGCTTCAAAACTGCCTATTAACATAACTGCCTATAGAGCCGCTCTCAATACCAGTAACCTATTTAAAAAGTATTTTTTGCCTTTACAGTTTCTTCAAAGTTTTTATACTTAGGTACTTACCTTGGCTATGGAACGTCAGCTAATCAACTTTAAAACTCTTGAGACCTCTTTTATCCACGGAGTTTTCTATCTGCGTAACTTCTGAAATAAAGCTCATTTTAGTTTAAATATCTTATAAAATAATAAAATTTGCGTTAAAGCTATGATAAACTAAAATAGTTTTAGAAGTTCATACTAACACTTACCTAACTTTTAGCATGTATTTTGTATTTCTCTGACTTGTTGTAAGTTATAAAATTTTCTCATATAAAATAAATCTACAAAATCTTTTCTGATTCTGATTCTTGCCATGTTTACTAATTTATGCATCATGATCATTCACTGCCTTCATTAGTTCACTGCTGGGTAAGGCCTCCTTCGTATTGCTATCTGCCTTGGTCTTGTGCCAATTCGTCCAGGCTGGACCCAAGACTAAATTTATATCGCTGACCCATCTTGCTAATAATCGACCAGCACTTTGTTTCTCCACTCTCGTCGAAATATTATTATCAAGATTTGTTTAGTCTATGTTTTGTCTGTTGAATCTATAAAAGACTTTGTTTTGAGTGGCATAACCTTATTTTGCTGAAATAGAGATATAAAATTAGGAAGGTATATTCTTTATAGGATGTACAGGTGTATATATACTAATAATGAGTCTTCTTTCTTGAAATGTAATACTCGTAGTAACTATAATTAATATTTACTAATTACCAGATTTGTTCTACTAATTTTCTAATAATGACTGTACATATATAATCTAATAATAATTTGATTTATTTATTTAGTTATATATAATGTTTCATTAATATTTACTTTTAATACCACACGAAACTTGATACCTAAATTGTAATAACTGATGACTTGCCTAATGTAACATATGTAGTTATAACGGCCAATAAACAATTTCAATTTATATCTATAAAGAAGCAATTTATCGAAATTTAACCCGTAAAGAGGTTCCAAGGTTGAAACTTATTTATATTCCATTCCATATATTACGTGCAACGACGCTAGTGACAGCTACTAGTAATTTAAAAAAAAATGTTTGGTAATTTGAGGTATAAGACAAAAAAATCCAACTTATAGAGTATCACCACCTTTTTTGAAGTTAGTTAGAAGAAAAAAGTACAGATTTTTTCCAAAGAATTTTGTCTGAGGCTCCCAGTCTAGAAATTCCTTTATTTCCTCTGAATGTTCCTTAATTGTAAACAGTTTATTGTTCCTTATTAAAGGTATTAATGCTTTAAGTACCCGACGTGTTATAATAACCCTATGTATATTCATGAATTTAGTGACAGAGCTTAATAAATATTCAGTGTTCGAAGTAAATCCTGCTAATAATATGTCAGAGTAATTATACAGTCTTGTAAATTGATACGAAATGAATAATTAACCCATATTTCTTGTTGGGTAATTAGATTCGGATATCGGGTTAGGAGATGATTTAAGGCTGGATATGAAACTAGATTCTAATTAGTTTATGCTGGGAGAACTAATAAATAATAATGAAAATTATTTCTTGCGGTTGTTTTTTTTTATAAGAGCGGATAAGTCTGTTTGCCGCGTCGTGGCTCCCGAACGGATTGACCGACTATGATTTGTTTTTTTTGTTTGAATGGTGAATTAGTTGAGAATGTGCTTAGCTGTGTTTGATGAAAATCGGTCCAAGATGACCGACCACCACAAAATGGCGGATAACATATTTTTTCACAACTCATTCAATTTAGGTATAAAATGAAAGGCCTTGATTACTACAGTATATACACTATGATAAATGTAAGATGCATGGAAGGATAAATCCATAGTTGAAATGTAACATGTTGAAACGTAATTATCGTAGTGAACCCATAACAAAAAACTAGCTTGCGTTAAATAAATAATAATATATATTTACCGAAAATCAGTATTACTACTAAATGACTAAAGTGATTGATATGCACATCTCGGAGCTTTTGTTTGTCAATATGAACCATAGCAAATTGTGATTGAGTACGGTAAAATTTTATTTCGCACTACATGTTTACATCTGTGGAGATCTTATAAAAAAGGGTCCAACACATTAAGTATGTGGGTGCTATAAAAACGCTGTGCAAACAAAATTGGGCCGGAAACTACGAATTAGAAAGACACCGAAGGACAAGTAATTAAAGGCTCGGTCTGACCAGACCTTATGAAATATTCATACTAAGACGATTATTAGAAGTAAACTTTTCTACTTGGATATAAATACTCCGATATTTAAAAACACAGCATATTATTAATAATGATAATTGTGTAAAATATAAAACAAAACCTAAAATATTTTTAAAAAAATTTAAAAAAATAATTTTATCTACTGGTTTTTAAAAAGACCTAATCGCGCTACATAAATTCTTATAAATGTAGTCTCTTTATTTATATTCTATAATCCCCTCCGCTCTTATTTAACAGTCTACTACTGCATCTCTTGTACGCCGTGTATTTCCGCCATAATTATAATACGGCTTAGAGGCCGCGCTAACAAAATAAATATTATAGTATAGCGTCGATTATCCGAACTATTTGTAATCGAGTGTGGAGGCAGTAGCAGCAAGTTAGCAAGCTATTCGATTAAGTGGTTTTTAGGTCGACAGTTCGTTCAGATAATCAACCCTATACTGTATTCATTATATTTTAGCCATAACATACGTATAACGGTACTGTCAAAACATCAAGAGTATCAGAAAATCTTGTTATGATAAAAAAAAAAGTTTTTTAGAATAGAATAGAATATGGTTTATTGTGACAAAAACACATCAATTTTTGATAAAAAAAAACGAAAATACAAAAGGGAAGCATGTTTTTTATCACAAACCGATCCCAACTCAGCGTGAATTTTTGAATTGTGTGTTTTCCAAACTATAGCACAACTTAATTCACTTTCCCATCTGTTTTAGTTTATTCCGTGTAAAAACTATCTCGTCTACATTTCTCATCACGTACACGTGTGGAAGGCTGCACGATAACGACCAGGTTTTCTTAAAAAGAAATCAAAATGTATTATTTTTTCTGCGAGCACTGCGTTTTTCGTGGGTCCGTTTCCCGCGTGGTTTCATGAATAGGTTATTCAAGGCTAATACGCTACATCTACAAGTGTTTTTTATTTCTTACTAATGATTTATTTTTAGCATTACGAACTGTACGAACGCGATGTTAATAATAAAGCGCTTATGCAAAATTTTGTCTTAATCAATAAAAATAATACTAAAAACTTAGGGGCGCCTTGTGGCAAGCCGTCGGAATGTGGTGACACCGCGTATTCCGATTCCGTGGGGGCGAAATGAGTTCCCCTGCTTCTGCCCCCTAGCTTGCTCTAATTGGCCCTCCAGGAATGGAAAACGCAAGCGCTAAGAACCCAAGAACCTACTAAACTGGCCCGTTTAGTGGGTAGCTTGGCCAGAATTTTATTTTGGTGGAAACTTACCACCCGCCGCATTATTTTGAAAATAGGCAGAATAACTTAGACATACGGCACCTTCCAATTCAGCTTTTCCTCAACATTTTGCGGCGGGTGGTGAGTTTCCACCAAAACTTTTTGGCTTGGTAATGACCAAGCCATCGAAAATTCTGAGTTATTCAAAACACATAGCTCATAATAGTTCACACTTATCATGCATATTTTTTTATATATCTGTAGTTTGTATCCAATTATATTGTAAAGGGCTTGTCAGTGTTGGGCAAGGCTCCACTAATGCCTTAATAAAGGTTCGACATTTATTACGCCTAAAGGCCATGTTTGTCAATGATACTATTAAAGCCGTGTTAAAAAAAAAAATACTATAATTTATTTAAACTCTTACTATGAGAATTTAGAAATTGTGACCCTTGGCTTCCTTAGCCTGCTATAGTTCTACAGAGGTAATCTATTATTTTGTAAGTGTAATGATACCTATGGCGTTGATCTCAATCAATGTGAAAGTGATTTTCCTAGTCAGTAAGGAGCAATAATACAAACGATATCTAAGTTAAAATTATCTAATCTCTCTAATTTTCATTCCAATATCCAGTACCGGTTTAATCTTATAGCTCCTTTCGCAACAAAAACGTATCTTCCCTCAGAACTTAGACAATCGCAATTCTCACGAAACAATCGCCTCGAATCGTGACCCAAATCCCTAAGTTTCTCGCTCAGATGTTTTTGTTTTCATCAAGGTGTTGCTCATTAGTATCTCAAGGCATTCATCAAAAGGCCGGAATTCAAGGCAATAAAATAAGCGACGATAATTAAATTTCTACGATACCTACCAAATGGATTTTCTTGGTTTGACTAAAGTACTGTGGCAAATTGGGATCAATCACAACGAAATTACGGTTTCAGAACTTTTGTTTTGCTAAAATGGATTATAAAATACGCTACATCTAATGATGCCTTTTTCTTTTTGTTTTGATTTCGTTATTGGTTAGGTTGACTTCTTTTTGTGACAAATCATCGTTTGAAAATAATTGAATTTTTGCAGTTTGGTTTATTGACTTTGTTTGGAAATTTACTATGAAAGTTGAATTGATATTAAGATAATCAAAATTTAATCCATTACCAAACGACAGCACCCACTTTGCTAGTTACATTCGCTTAGTAAACAAAGTAAAGTTTGAGTCAAGAGACAGTATTAGCACTCCAAACATGAAAAATGTGTGTATTACAGATTTGTTTTATATCGAACCCGTAAATATCTACACTCTCACAGAGTTACGACTGCGGAGCGTTATAAATTCGAGGCGTAAAAGCCAGAGAATAACCAACATTTAGTAGATATAAACACGCGAGTTTCATAATGTATTCAGGAAAAATTCTCCACTTTATCACGTCTTTAAAGAAGTTCCCTTTATTTCATCCGCGAAAGTTCCCTTCATTCGACATTCAAAGGACATGAGCACCTAAACAGTTTTGGTAAATTTATATGCGCGGACGCGAAACGTGCCGCCGCGACTGTTAGTCACGCTTATCATGCGCATTTATTTCACACGTTTTGAAGTGGAGAGAGATGGCTTCAGTAGAAAAAATGACAGGGAACATTTGAATTTAGGAAAGCGACGTAAGTTTATTGTATGTACTCGTAACCTTTGGATACTGTTTTAAAATATGAGAATATGATTTTTGTGCTACTGCTTTAATAAACTGGATTAGGTACGAATTATAGACTTTACTTTGTTCATTGTGACTCGTGCATACATAGATAACTAGTACTCTTAGTTTGATAAATTAACGCATTGCAGTTATACAGAACAGAAAAAGAACAGCCAGAACAACAAAATACATATGGGTGTCAATATCTAATGCAGCACTCTTAAACGGATCTAATATATAAAAAAAGTAAACAATACACTTTGTCTAAAAATTATTCTCACAGGTTCGGTCGTTTACGTTGATCTGTAATCTTAACTTCTGTAGAGCGTATTCGGGTTCGATTCCCAACGGCGCAATAATTTTGCGAAATTTTCTTCATCCCAACGGATGCGACGGTGGGCCGACCTTAATTTGTCTCAAAAGGAAAATGATCACAGAGTTACTACCTGTATAATTAGAAGGTATGATACGAGCAGACGAGACTAGAGGCCAGGGTTTGGTTTACTGAGATCAGAGAGAGTATGCTCGGGACGATCGTATTATTTTCGAGTAAGTGAATATTAAATTCGGCTAATAGTAGGCGGGTATTAGCGTTGCTAACATTGCTAATGCTATAAATAGGCAAGAAGTGTGAATGATGGAAATATAATACCTACGTACTAGTTTAGTTTACTTGAAGTATTTAAATTGTAATTTGTAATTTGTGTAGGTACTGTCTTATAATCAGTTAATTATTTATATACAATTCCTTGGATAAGTGAGCCACTTTAATCGTAGTATAAAATGTGAAACAATGTGAATCAATTATTGATTAAAATAATGAAAAAATAGCGCTGATAGGCTAAAAATATAATCTATCAAATACATACGAAAAAAACTAACTTAGAATGATGCATTTTTTTTATTACAGTATCACTGTACTAAATATGTTTAGTCTTGAAAGGTCATATCTATTATTAATAGATTTTATTTATAACTCTTGATTGATGAATACATTTGATTGCTTACATAATTATTTGTTTTTATAATTGTCTACATGATTATTACTTTATTGTGTAATAAGTACAATAAATAAAACCTTGTTAAGTAGTACCTCATTAAGTAATAAAATGTTTTTAAGACATTTTATTTTAAAAAATATCTTAGAAATCGTTGTGCCCTCTATTTACGCTCTCCGTTTTATCTACAAGAAAATCCCGCACAGTTCGAGAAGCTGAATATTGCAGAAACAATGCAGGCTCTACAAATAGTGGTACTAGTTATCCAGGTTTACCGTCAAAAGGTAAACCTACTACCAAACTAAGCATGAGCAGCCGTTGCTAACTAAACAACTAAACCGTCTCAGTTAATACTGAAAATAATTACGTCGCCGCGAGGTTGGGTCGATCACGACCGCAATATAGGACTAGGTGCTACGCATTCACTCCCTTATCTTAGTCTCTGACAATATTTACCATGCAAACATGTACGCAGGGGCGACGGTTATGTGAGGTCGGGTCAAGAAAGTGCCTTACTAACTGCTGGTGTGCCTCTTAGCATTCATGTGAAACTCGTTTTATATTTTAGTTTAAGTAACTTTATTTGCGCATTTTTTTGCGCACAAAGTTTAAATAATTATAAATCTTTAGAAATTTGAAATGATCTCTACAGTTAAGTCCTCTGATCTTAGTAATTTCTCCTCGGAATTTCAGATACCTAGCTATAAAAACAAATACCTGCAAGTGTTTAGGACTTATAGCTGTACCTTAAATTCCGAGATTTTTATTTCTTTTAGTCTAAATTGCTACAGTAAACTTATTAAAAAAAAGGTAAAGTACTTGACCAATTTTAACAAAATTGATATGAGAGAAACTAGAAAACATATCAGTCTTGGTTTCTTTGCCTAATCAGGAAATATACAATAAAAAAAAACATACATAACCCTGTAATTGTTAATAAGCGTTTTTTTAAATGATATGTACCTACTATCGATCGGTGTACAGTCTGCTAAGGCATCATTTAATCTATCTCGAATAAGTAATAAAGTAAATTAGTATTGTATGATCACAAACGTGGTGATTAACAAAATATAGAGCGCATTTCATTTACATGAAAATATCATTTATATTATAATATGCACTAAATTTTACAGTCAGTTATGTCTGTGAAGTTTTTATATACCCTTCGGTTTATGAACAGCTTTGACAAGAAAATCTGGCACTTACGTTTGCGTATTCACGTTTTATCTGCAGCTTAATAAAGTTGACACTGTTAATATTAAGGTCTTTTCAAGGGTACTTGCTTGAAGTGTTGAATTATTTATAAAACTATTCGGTGCAGTTTTGTGTAAAATATTGATAAATATTACAAGTTTTACTTATTAGGTTATGAATAGCAACGATTTATTTTTATGAAAAAAAAAACGTTTACGTAGATGACAGAAAAATAAACTAAAATCAAGAGATTACAAATCTAAAAGGATACACACTGAAACTTGAGATGCATTTATAAGCAATATATAGTAATGCTAATAAAATACGCGTTAAATATGTGATTTCAGATTTAACAAGAATCCTTTAATTTTAAAATTCTAGGTAATTGCAATATTGTAGTAGTTTATTTAGTACTTTTAAGGGTACTTCGTACTAGCCGTACTACTATTGACTTAAATGTGTTTTTATATAAACGACTCACTTACAAAAAATATTGAAGAAGTAATAATAGTTAGATTCATATCATACTCTACTTATAGACACTTGCAAAATTTGTAATTAACTAAACTAATAAAAGTCTGTTGTATTTTTTTTTTCTTTACAGTTTATGGGCTGAATGTTTTTGAACTAAGTAATATTAAAGAATTTTTTTTCACCTTGGAAACTTCAAGTCAGAAGAAAACTCTTTGTGTAATTTGATAATTATTTTGTAGTAGTTCAAAATCAAATGGAATTTAAAATTTAAGGCATTATCGGCGGTGAAAACAATTAAAGACGGACAAGAGCCGTTAATTTGGCCAAAAAAATCGTCTAAAGAACTGCGCTCTTTAGACAGGCAAGGTAAATAAATCAAAAGAAAAATATTTGTTGTGTGAACGGAAAGAAAATCTGATTGAGTAAGTAGGGACTGTAATGTGTGATAATATTTACATTTCAAACAAGGTGACGCGGTCTGTGTCCCGTAAGCCAAGGGTGAGGAAAAGGTCATTATTTAACTTGGTAACACAACACTGGTTAGTGTGGATATGCTTATGCAAATGGATACGTTAGGTGTTGTAGATGACTTTTGACTGATAACTTAGTAACAAGCATTAAATTCAATCCATACAATATAGAATAATTAGTATAATCTTAAATCTTATTATGTAGAAATCTAAGAAAAATGCAATAAAAGTAAAAATAATTTGAACTATAATTCACAGTAAAAAAACCTCATCAATGACGCTAAAACAGATTTCAGGAATCTTGTTGTTTGTAACGGTAAATTCGCAAATGTATAGTTTTTGAAAAATCAGTTCAACAGTGTGGTTTATAAATCAAAATACCTTTAAGAAATCTCCGCTAAACTGGAGTATTTTTTTGCAAATATTACTGGTTTTCTGGTTAATTTTTGAAAACCATAAAACATCATACGGAAGACAGCGTATAACTTAAATTGCATAATAATTTTTAATGACATACCAAAAACAAGTAGGCACTTATTTATGGCATTTCATTAAAATAGTATTTAGTACACATACCTAGGTGTCTTCGTAAAACCAATACAAATATAGCCAGATTAATATAATGTTCATCAGATTCCTCTCAATAAAATATTATGATATTTAAAAAGCGTTGCATTCACATAGCGCTAAATGGGCGTTACACTACTTTGACAGCTTTTGTTCCGCATATGGGTCACAAGCGTCAGCACGCGTTTCATGCCACTCAAACTGAAATGCTGGGTCTACCCTCAAATGGCGAAGCTCGTTGTCACTGTTCATTTTATATTGTAATGATAAATGTTCGTAATTGTGGACAAAACTAAATATTTACAATTTATTTTTCTGAAAATATTTCTTATATTTGATATATCCGTTTAGTTAATATTGATATATTGTCGCAAAATTTTAAAAAGTTAGTATACCAAATTCGATTCAGCTAATATTACTTGAATAGTTCATTGATAGGTACTAAGTTTGAAAATTGTTTAACATAACGTGTATTCCCTACGTGGCATAACTATTAGCCCAATAAGCGATTGAAATACGGACCCAAAACTTTATACGTAACGTGAAATTCGAACATAACCTATATCAACCTCCCGATGTACTCTTTAAGGCAGTAATATCTTACTTCAACCCCTAAATTCCCACAAGGACTGTGCCTACTTGATTTATTCGAAAACGTGAATTGACTCAGAATGGGGTACATTTGGAAACGCTTGTTCTTGTTTTAGATTCCATCTACTTCATATACGTTCATATTTTATTGAAGGAACAATAAATTTAGCTTTCAGTAACAGGAGATGTTTTATTAATTAAAATTCTGCTATTCTGACATAAATCTACGATTATTATATGCTCTATTATGTGTCTCTACTAACAAAGGCGACATAGCTTATAGCATTACATTCCAAAATTCAATAGAGCTCGCAATAATACTGTTTCAACCTAGTTCAGCCCCGTTATTAAAACTCCAACTCAGTTTTGTTCCGAAACAATTAATGTAAATTTAATATTACAAAGGTGAACCGCAAATCCGGACTGAAATATTGAAGTTGATAAGATTAAACAAGTTTTAAAAGCTTCTTAATCCGTACTACCATTGGCACGGTGAAGTAAGACAAGTTAAACTTGGTCTGGCTCGTTTATTAAATTCATTATGTGGTAAGAAAAACTACAATTAACCGGAGAGTTGAGAAACTTTTTGTAATGTTACGGCTGAACTGCTGCTTACGAAGTTTATGGTTTATAAAAAATTTAGTTAAAGGATACGGAAAAAAGAATTTAATGGTTTGGATTTAGTGATAGTTTACCTACCATGGCATGACGTACCAATCAAATCAACTATGGTTTTAACCATATCATGCAGTAAAGAAAAAAGACGAATATAAAAATGTTTGATATAAATATGAACAAAAAAATGACCAGTGATTCTCGTGAAGAGTTCTTCGTGATTCTCAGCTTACCTAATCCTACATGATAGTGGTCCCAAAAACCAGTGGCTTTGTCTATCCCTCCAGTAGCGTATTAATCTAACTGTTGCTTAGTATCATATTGCAAGGAAATAAACAAATCTTTGTCTTAATATATTATACAGACATAGAGATGAGACAACCCCATGTGCCGCTGACGCGGTCCCGCTTCAACTATGCAAATTAATTACCCGCCACAGTGTGGAGTGCGGCTAACCTCATCTCTAGATTATTTGTTTAGCCGTTATTAAACCATTTATTTATAAAGGCTATCTGTTAAAATCTTAATATATATAAATATTAATATATAATTTTATTGCAAATTATAACGCTATATAAGCTCAAACCGCTCGCTGTTCACCGTTGCAAAAAAAAAAAACGTGGAACTATACTAGAACCTAGTTATAATAATACAGATAATTTGCAATAAAATTATGTATGTATAGTTCATATTTTTCAAATACTTAAGAAGGATAATAGTTGTTGTCACATAAGTTGGTGGTAGCCTCGTCGGTAAACCCCTTGTTTCACAAGCGAAAGAGTGTGGGTTAAATCCCAGGTTCTGGCACGCACCTCTGAGTTTTTCAGTCATGTGCATTTTATAAGTAATTAACTACCACATGCTTAAACGGTAATAACATAGTAAGGAAACCTGCTTGTCGGAGAAGGTTATAATAGTTTTCGAAGATAAGTGTAGTCCCCAACCCGCAATATGGCCAGCGTTGTAGAATATGGCCTGCATTCCCTTCATAGGGGAGACTCGGGCCCAGCAGTCGGATGTTATGGATTTTATACACCGGCAACCGGCACACATTACTCACACAAACTTCAAACCTATAATCCCTAGAAAAATCTTGTTGATACTGGAGCTCTACCGGCCGGTCCCAGTATTCAAACACTAACTTAAGTTAGCGGCAATCCAAAAAAGAACCAAAACTCGCAAAGACCCAACCAAAACTGCACGAATGTTCAGGACACCATTATAAATGAAATGTGAAAAATACCTATCGATACAACAAATGCAAAAAAATGCAAGGTCAAAGTAAAGTATCGTGATTTGGCCCACAAGGTAATCGCTTTGTGGGATGGTGATTTGACGATCATTGTCCTACGGTCGTATCGGAAAAAAGTGTAAGGATTTTTTTAAATTATAATTTGTATAAAAGAATTAAAATTATTATTTGCATTATCTATAATTCAAGTGTGAACTAAATTTATCACAAAAATTACGATTTGGCTGAAATACGCAATAGAAATGTATACTTATGAACTTTGATATATTTTGATAATTATTCTTGAATATTTTTTTCAATGGCGGATCGACGGGAACTTTTTACATTTAATTTAAATGGTGTACCGAATATTGGTAAAGAATTTCAGCTCTACGCGAATTTAAGTAACCTTCATCTTTCACTTTAAGTTAAGTTCTAACGAAACGCCTATCACAGACTTGTAGAAATGGATTAAGTTTGAATATTGAAACCGGCTGAAATTATTTCAACACATTACAGCGTATCATGAGTTAAGATCTGAAATGTCGTATATGCATTTACCTCGAAAATAATAGTACCAAATTTTGATGCAATTTAATACAAG
The DNA here is from genome assembly GCA_947049295.1 of Ligdia adustata. Classification (NCBI taxonomy): domain Eukaryota; kingdom Metazoa; phylum Arthropoda; class Insecta; order Lepidoptera; family Geometridae; genus Ligdia; species Ligdia adustata. The sequence continues at coordinate 6,560,622 of OX346230.1, forward strand.
CAAAACAACTTACAGAATAAGAAAAAACTAGTTAAAACTTCCAAAAGCGCATAAACTACATGAAACAAAGAATAAAACGGGTCACAGGTCACGTCCTCTTTTTCTGTGCGAATTGGCAAATTAAACAAAAACACTTTGTTATAATTGCGCTAAATCATATTGTGTGAGTAAAAAAACTCGGTCAAATACAAGTTTTGGGTGGATTCCAGCGCAGTGCGCAAGAAGACTAAGTATTACGTAAGTAACATAATGTAATAACATTTTACTGCATTCCCTTGATACAAGTGTGTACTAATTAAACCAGCAGAAATTCATATTGCGTGATAGTTACAAGTGTTCGTATTTACTTAGTAAGCACGGATAAACTGGGTGATTGTATTACTAACTAGCTGTACCGGCGAACTTCGTACCGCCTAATAGTTATTTATGTTTCCCACCTTTTAAACCTTCCCTGAAGTACGACAAACAATTCAAGACCAAATTCAGCTAAATCGGCCCAGCCGCTCTCGAGTTTTTGCGAGACTAACGAACAGCATTTGATTTTTATTTATAAGATAATGAAGGCGTGACAGCTAAATAAACTTTAGTACTGAAGTACCTACAATAAATTAGAAATTCTAGTATGGCCCACTCTGCCTAAACTACAAAGCTATCGTAGCGAATAAATCCTATTATCTATGACTTAAACAAGCAATTTATTTAAGTACATTATTTTGATGGTTGCAATAATATTCTTCATATTTTTTTCGATCGCTTTTCATTATCAATAATGGTCTTTTTTTAGATTACCCAAAGGTTGTAACGCAAGAAGCGTTAGATTTTTTGGGTGGTTGTTGATTAAATATCTTATGATAAACAATTTTGTTCAGTGAACTTTAATAACCCAAGATAAACAATCGGGACCTTCCAACGGTCCAACGGTAGCACTGACTTAGTGACTTCGATGGTCGGTTAAGAAGACCTAAGAAACCCGTGCTATGAGTGCCATGGTTAGATAATGGACCAATGTATGTATGGGTAATATTATTTTTTATATGATATTGTTTAATATTTTGGCAACAAAACTGATTACTCATGCATTGATGATTTTAGGTATAGCCATTCTGTCCCCAAAGTTTACTGAAACTAAATTATGTAAATATATTTAGTTTTTTTTTTAGCTTTATTACACAAAGAAATACATATATTTTAAACAATTACACACTGATCTCCACACTAGGATTCCCTGTCACGTGGAGATCAGGTTCACAATGAATACACATAAATAGAAAAGTAATTCTAATCTAAACGGTACAAGCGTCGTCGTCTCTAAAATGTATGTTTGACTGTTGGTGTAAGTTTGTATGAATGATTATGAGTGACGTCATAGCTTGGCACCAACAATGTCGAGTCGAGTTAGACTCACAGAGGTGTCTTGTCTTGTTATTTAGTACTATAAAAGTGTATTCGGCACTGTAACTATTCGTACACATTATACTGCAATTGATAGCGATTGGTTGTTGGGACTCAATTGTCAGTCATATTAATTTTGGCTTAATGAAACGATAGTGTATTATTAAATTATATATAGAAATACTGTATGAAATGAAAGAAATATATATTATATTGTACATATTGATGTTAATTTTGTTTCGGCACTTTGTTACCTTGTAATGATATAATGATGCATCTACCACTACTTGAACACTTCAAGAATTTCCTCAGTTTCATAAGTCAACAACCACTTACACACTGTTTTTTTACACAATTTTCGTGTGAGTGAAAATATATTTAGATTATTGTTAATTTTATTGTACAAATAAGCTGACATCCACGAGTAAAATCTTCCTCGGAACGCAGTTCTTCTTTGTGGAAGTTAGAACATTATTCCATCAAATTTAGATCTAAGTTACCTGTAAAAAATATGCGTTTGAAAATATCAAATATGTAATTATTAATTTCCATTTATACTCTGTTAGGTTAACAGATTCTAAATACCTACCAAATTTTATAAAATTTATTTAAAAAATGGTATGTTGCAACACTTACTCAAGGTTTTAAACCTTATAAAGTGATAACAAAATGTAGCCGGAGAGCAATGAAATCTGGGAGCAGCTTTACACGTACAACGGTCAGCAGAAATCCCAGGAGGTCCAGAGAAAATGTCGACTAAACTAAGGTTATCCCGCTCACATGCAGCATACAAAATGCAATCTCGGAGGCTTCCCGGGACGTTGGGAGTTTAATGTTTCAAAAATGTGGTGAGAGGAATACCGAAAAGCTAGATCGATACCAGAGTAGGTACTGCTGCAATCTGACTGTCAACGTAGGAGTGATGCGTTCATGATTTAGACAGGTCACTTAACTTTTGGGGTGATAAATATGAGCTTGGATTCTAGGTTGCATTTGTCAATCGGAATCGAAAAGCTCATTTATTTTGTTGTCTGTTAGTTTGTATTACTCTCTGTCTTTATAACTTGTATTTTCTGTACTAATTTGTCAATGTGGAAATGTAAACTGTATTATTTTATTAGACTAGCTGCGAGTGTAACCTTCAGCAATGTATTATCCCACAGGACCACTAAAATTTTCTGGCATGAAAAATAGTTTTTGTGTTAAGGACTGAAGTTATACTAGTTAGCTAGTTAAGTTTTATTGTATTTATAGGTAGACAGGAAGCGCCTGCAAGCCCATTGAAGATTGGTGCTATGCTGAGGTATTTTACACGCACACGATCACTCTCAAATGCACACATTCAACAAATTTACTATACAAACACCAATTAGTCCAATTAGTAATATATCTGTGTTTTCAACATCAATAAAACATTAGATAATGTATGACTACTAACCCTAAACATTAATTTAGTGGTAGCCTACTTGGTAAACCCCTTGCCTCATAGACGAAAAGGCCTACACCCAATTCATAGGGGAGACCCGAGCCCAGCAGTGGGACTTTATGGGTTGAAACCTAACCCTTCATTTTCCTGTAAGTACTTTTAAAATGAGCACTGGTGAATATAATAAAGTTTCATTACTAGTATAGGCACCAGTAATGTTCAAGTTTTAAAGATCGTTATTAAGCATTAATACTATACGTTCCTGTTACGCTGTTTATGTTTGTAAATATCTCGTTGGTCATTGAATGATTTATTTATTTATCATAAATTATTAATTTATATATAATCCTTTCAGCTGTTTACGCGTGAAGGAGTAACAAATAAACACACACACAAATCTTGCCATTTTTAATAATTGTGTGAGGTGTGACATATAGTCGTAATGGCATATAAGGAAGTTTCAAACTTTGAACCCCCACTTGTCTGTTTTCCATTAGGGGTTGGTTTTACAAAAACCCTTTTTAGTACACCCCCACAGCCTATACAGAATACATCTTCCAAATTTCATGTCTCTAGGTTCAGTGATAAAAGCTGTCAGTCAGTCAGACTGGACTTACTCTTATATATATATATATATATATATATATATATATATATATATATATATATTGACTGAATGAGATGATAATGCTTGTATAAGATTTGTTTTTTCGCTTGTTTCATATTCCATTTTCTGAGAGTTTACAAAGACTTTTTTATCTGAAAATGTAATACATGGTAATAATATTTCGCTCTTCCAACATTTAAATAATAAACGATCTTTCCTGGTAGTAAAATGGGAACCTTTCACATGAAATTACTTAAAGATAAACGCAATATTGCTAGTGACATTGATTTATGCGTAAACAACGGATTTTAGCGCAGTCTTGTTTGCATTGTTCTAGGGAAAACAATTAAAATGGGACGCAACTTAGTGAGCGATAATTTCCGAAACAATAACCATTTTTAACCGAGAAAAAATATGTCGATTGATCAAAAGAATATTTGCTAAACACAATTGATACTTATGATATTTGAATTAATATTTACGTAAGGTATATTTGTTGAATTAAATAAATTTATCATTTACATTGTCTTGAAATGTTGGGGGTTCCTAACTAAAAAAGGAAACCACCTTGTTCACTTTAAATCCGTACAATGAATTAATCTAATTTCTTACATTGCTAATTATATCTAAGTGCGCACACATACATACTTGTATTAAAGCAAAACACATTTTCATAGTAAATAACACTTGCAAAACTAACCCAAATTTACATACACCGAATTTTAAAATATTGGGTGACAACAGCAAAGTGTTGGCAATCTTTCCTATATTAAATCATCTTGAAAGGTCTGTTAAAATAGCAAAAGGAAATATTGTAATACGCAAAGTGGATTTCCTTTGGTTATCTTTGCCCTTCTCAGAAAACGACGTAAAGATAAACAAACAACCGTAAAAGGGATAATGTCCGCAAGATACGAGACGTGAAAGCATAAGAAAGATTTTAAGAAAACATGTCGGTACCACATAACCTTACCACTACAAAAACATGTTTTATTTTTGCTTGATTGATTTGGTCGATTGAATTAATATTTATTACTTAAAAAATATATTTATTCATTAATTTAAATAACACCTTGTAACATATTCTAAAACGTAATTTTAATTGTAAAGCAAAGATTGTAGCCGCTAGTCTTTTGATCACTATTCAATGCCCACTGCAGCATCTGGCTCTGTAAACTTTGAAAAAGTATTTGCATGATATGACTTGACTTTAAAAACTATGTTTTCCGCTAGTTGGCACCCTGCACCGGCACAAAGTTGAAAGTTATCCGGGATATTTTAAATTCCATGTGATTTTATTCAAGTTATAAGAATTCTTCTAATAAAATATGAACGTAATATAATAAATGTTTAAAAAAATATCAATGCAGCTTGTGGAATCATCGTTCTTGGGTAACGAGCAATTGTAATTAAATGATATTGACTATACAAAGAATATTCTTCGTAAGAGTGTCAAGGTGTTAAAATTATATGATAGGAACTATAAAAGTTTATTTTATATGTTTTTTTTTATTTATGAATGTTTTTTAAAGGAATTATTAGGCCCTTACATATGAAATTGGCGTTTTGTCGTACTGGCCACTTTGATCTCAAATATCTTTTCTCTGGTTAGGGATTCCAATTTCAAATTTATACAGTTATTTTTTCATAAATTTGTATTTCGAAAACCGTAATTCATTTGTTTTGTCCTCGTTTGGTTCTTTCTTTGCGTCACGCAGTTTACAAAATGGAAAACTTGAAATATCCGAAAGATCCGATTTAAAATCCCTTCATTATTGTGCCGGTTGAGTAATGTAACGCAGCAGTTGACGCGCGTTTGTCGGTTTGCTGCACTCAATTCATGAGGTTTTTAAGCTTTTTTTTCCACCTTTCAAGCTTTTTCACCTTTCCAATTTGCTTCCTTGCACCTTTAAGGTATACATATTTTTTCTACGTCTACATATGTGTAGGCGTAGAATGATATTTCGTTGCAAAATTATTCAATATTTTGGGAATTTGACATAGTGGTATTAAAATGCGTATAAATTGCGTCACAGTTAAAACGAACACAGCCTAAATGATCGATAAATGTTGGTATCGCTGCTTATTATTTACCGAATATATATAAGTGTGATGGTAGTCGGAAGTCCCCTTGCCTCACAAGCAAATAGACATGAGTTCAATCCTAGTTTCAGGCATGCACCTCTGAGTTTTTTACTTCTGTGCATATTATAATTAATAGCAATAATCTTAAACGGTGCAAGTAAACATTGTAAGGAAACTTACTAGGCTAGAGATGGTTAAAAGCTTTTGAAGATAAATGAAGTTCAACACGTCCCCCTTTATAAGGGAGACCCGAGCTCAGCATTGGGATGTTATGGATTGACATGTTTTTTTTAGGTATGTAGGTACTTAATTCACTTACGTTTTAACGTTTAACTTTTTTTTTGTTATATTATTTGATGTGGATAGCAACCATATTAAAACGAAGTTTACTCTGTCAAACACCGTCCGAGAGTATTTGTCTTCCCTTATTCAATTTCACAGAAACCTTTTATTTCGTACTTACCTTCAGCTGGACAAATATTGATACAAGAAACGTCAAAGAGGGAATTTGCAAGTTCTCCATCTGTTTGCGCCGGTTTGCACTGAATAGAGATAAAAGGTACTTTTTATGGCGGCTTACTTAATATTAAGTAGGAGTTCAAGTTCTCATAAAATGATCATATTTTTTCAATGCACTTGCGATAATGAAATGTTTTATGTGATATATTTACCCTAAAAAATATGTTTATATATTTTTTTCAAAATATTATCTGACAACTTTTATCATTCATCTATCAGTCATCATATCGTGTCACTCTTTGTCAGTCATATACTTCATTAAATCTATTCGAACTTTTTTCGACAGCCTCTGTGTTACTATTTTACTACAATACTGCGGACGGTTTTGCAACAAATTGCAGTCACAAATTTGAAGCACTCAATTCTCACTTTACGAGTAAATAGCGCCAATCGCGAAGAAAATAGCCCGTGACAAAAATCTAGTGCTTTCTCCTGGGAAATCAGAGTTGGCGACGAGTCCCAAAGAGTCATTGCAAGGTACGGTGCAGGTACGAAGATTTAGACAATGATATCGGTAAAGAATGGCCAAAAGAAAATTAAATAAGACTTTACTCAGTAATAATAACAAAGAAGTAACAATATTTAGAAAAATAAATAGGTTAAAAATCAATAGGTTGTCTTAATATTTTAAGTTGGAAATTTATTGCAGTCAGGAGGTCGACAGCTTGCTTAACTACAAAAGTTTTACAGCATTTTTTTAATTTTGTTTTTCTTCTGTATCACTTATTTTTCCTTTAGTTAATATTGAATGCAAGAAAAAACCATGCAATCAAACCTAAACGTAACATGTTCTTCTTATCGATATTTTTTTCAAATCTTATCTATGGGTGCAGATCAAATTAGCTGCTGGCTCTCAAAGTACTCACGTCTCCTTAGAATGTTATTGTACGACATTGCTGCAATATTTGATCATTGGATAGAGCTTTGCCGTGTTTAGTTGGCTTTGCTAGTGCTAATCTGACTTATAATGGTTAGTTCCACACAAACATCTTCTTTAAAATGATTATTTGTACACCAACACCAATATCTTTTATACTAGGACTAGCAACTGTCACTATCGGCGTTGCACGCGACATACAATGAAATATAAAGAAGTATTAAGTTTTGAACCCGCATTTGACTCCCTTAGAACTAGATATTTACAAAAATATTTTCTTAGTACATTCCCACCTACAACCAAAAATGAAAACACACTTCAAATTTCACGGCTTCAGTGGTTGAAGCTCTACATTGTTTCCTAGCAAATATCAATCAGTTAGAACTTACTCTTTTTTTCATAAAAATTTAAAAAAGTAAGTAAAAGCTTTCCAAACCCATATTGCTATAAAATCTACTGCTTCATACAAAAAGCTAATGATATATGGACTTTTTGTCAAAGATGACGGGTTTTTAAACGAACCTGATTGTTGGAAAGGGATAACTATTATTTGGTAAGGTACACGTGAAAACCCGTCTTCCTAAACAAAATAAATCAAACACGCGTTAATTTCTATATATATGGACTTATTTTGAGAGATTTATACATTTCTGTCCCACGGCACAGTTAATTGTTACAACTGTCTATGTCGTGCGTACTTTTGATCTCATATGGCATGTCTAATGAGAAAGCCTTATTAGCTTGATGACATTAACCCAATGGGCTACACGTAATTAGATTATAATTGGTGTGATTAATCATGCGGGCTGTTTCCATAACTGTCATTATTACTCTTGTGCCTGCTTATCATGATTGTCAACAAAGCAATACGCTCACCGATTAAAAAAACTTATATTTAATATATTTTTTAAGTAATTTCAAAATTGTATTTATCATTATCACGTTATTTTTGCAGTTGGCGCATCACCTTTAAACCATTTACAATTTTTATTTGAATTTATTTTGTACCAAGGTATTCAATGCAAAAAAATACAACAATATTAATGAGAAGAAATTAAGAATGAATTAAATTATTTAACTTTTATATATACAATTTACAATAAATTAAAATTTAATCCTGCCCCCTTAAAGGGCTAAACAGGAAAAAAAAAACTTTCTGTTTTCCCCTACGACTGAAAAGGGTTCAGAAAGTTTTATAACTGCATCTTCTGGGTAACATGCCTTGACCATTATAGGCCACTGCCGATATTGTGGCTATACTATGTTTTTATTGGAAGTTGCTTGTTATTAGCGATAAACCATAAAACCTCTAGATTTACCTACCTTACCTTGCCTAGATTTCCTTTGTTTTCCGCTGATTATTTTCTTGGAACCACCGCGTCGAAGATAACGAGCTTTCTTCCGAGGTGCCTCATTTCCCTGGGCATTTGTTATTTTTAATTTTACCCCTCTCACTTCATTTCAGCCTCTTAAATGCCAGGGATTAAGGATATTTTTTACTAAACTAGAAGCATCTGGTCCGTTCCACTTTTGGTTAAGAATTGAGTTTTGCAGCTCATTGATTTTTATGGCCGTCTAATTTTTAGCGGAAAATAGGAGAGAGTTCAGTTTATTTTGTAAGGGATTGTTAGTTTCCTTTAGTATACAAGAATAAGTCTGTTTAAAATATAATATATATTTATTGAATACTCCATTTTTGTATTAGAATGTTGACAATATTTAAATTGTGTAGAGCGAGCTATCAGAGAAAAACTGGGTTGGTATTCTAGATAAGGTTAAACTTACTTTTCAAAATGTTACCCCATTAAATACTTAAATTACTATAAAAATGCAATGTAATGTATATAAATCGCGTGGAACGTCCCACAAAAAAACTGATTTTTTTAAATTAACCATTGTAGTTTGGCGGTCCTTTTAACGACTCCTGCAAAATAACTAGAAACAGCAAAATAGTGAATTATTGGAGCATCACATCCAAACAAACAAGCAAGGCGATTTTAGATACTTCGGTTCATTCTGGAATTCGATCACAAAAGACTACACATAATATATGACCAACAAATAAAAATAAGAAATAATACACAATGCCACTAATTTATGAACCAAATCAATCTTAATGCAAATTCGATATTCTTAACCTGAAGATAATAAACGTCACTGGCATAAACCAGCCAGTACGTCAGTTATAAAACCCTCGTAAAAACATAATATTGGTAACGTTATAACGTTGTTTGATAACAGTTTACAGCCTGACCGACCAATATCTCTCGTATCAAAACATTAGACTATCATTTTAGGAGTAACTGCGGCAGTAACGGAGTCCGTTCATAAATCAGCCAGTAACATCGGATACCCGGAACTCGGATTTAATTGCGAACTATTCCTATAATGATAGTATTGAGTAATTAACCAGTGAACGAAGCGACTGAAGGATATCTGATTTTAGTCCGGGAAAGTGTTGTTTCATATGGCAATATGTTTCTTTAGATGTTGTTTCAAGTATGTAGATTGCTGTTTCCGACCAATCTTGCTAAACTTGGTAAACATATATTTTTTGAAATTTTTGTTCATAACTCCACTACGACATTTTTTAAATAGGTCAACTATATACCAAGTTTCGTCGGAGTTAGGGCATTAAAGTATTAACCCTGGAACCTTGGTAGTAGAATTCGGGTTCCCCCTACCTGTTGTAAGAGTTCTGTGGTTCTGTGGGTTGTCAGTTTTGGGGCCATGGTTGTCTTAGCTAAAGTCACAGGCTCAGTAATTATAAAAACAATTCAGGGCTGTGGTTAAATAATTAATTAAAGTTATTCATTATTATTGGTTTATTCATTGGTTTCAAAGATATTATATTCTTTGAAACCGACAAAGTTTATTCATAACAAAAGTAACATTCATTTAAGCAAAGCATTCTCTGAAAAACTCCACTAACTGTGTTTTTAATCCGTAGCTGTGTAAATTGTTGAAGAATTTGTGACATTTTACATTCACCTTTAAAAAGGCAAAATGTGGCCTAAACCTTCGCTTTACCACATCTAAAGGGCGGGGTAATGTTCGCTTTGATCACAACATTGGGCAATATACTCATTTACTTGAAACATTTACAAACAGTCGAGAAAAAGAGGGTAGGTATTTCGTATTCAGCGTTAGGGTTAACACTGACAAATTCAAAACTTTGTCACCAAAAAACTGGTAATTTATCGCTAATATTCAGGTGACTTTTTTGCCGACTTAAGGAGAATACTTCATATTGGAAAAAAGTTTTTGGCCCAAATAAAAACTTATGATAGTTTAAACTCAAACTTTCCACTTTTGGTAGGCCTTGAAGTATCTTATTCAGAAAATAGGAGTTTTTTGGCTGTAATAACTGCAGTTATTTTTTAATTATTCACTTTAGTTTATTCTAGAAATATTTTTTAGAATCTGTTAAAGATATACATACTATAATTAAAGAGAACGGGTAACAAATATAACTAAGTATTTTTTAACAAAATAGAGTCTCTTTAAAAAATATCGAATACTTGTATTGAAACAAGCTTAGTAAGTAAAAAGTACTGTTTGTTCATATTTTTTAACTATTGAATTCATATCTTATTTACTTAGTCTGTACCCAACGTGGGAGCAAACTACAAGTCTATCATTTTGTGCGCGTCGGCAAAGACACTAACAAAATCCAACCGTATGAAAACGGAACATTTGCGTAAAGGCTTTAAAACTTGACTTCTTTTTGACGAAACCACATCAAAACCGAGCCCAATTCAATGCAAACAGTGAATGTGATACCTTTGTGACATAATGTAAAAGCTCGAGGTTTTCTTTCACGTTACAAGAATACATCAAACATTTTGATTTAATCCATTCAAAGTACGATAAACCGGTACCCCTAGATTAACATAATGGATGAGGTAGGGACTGAAAAATACGCTATCTACGGATGTAAAAACATACAAAGAGGCTTCTTTTTCTTAGCACTGTGATAATATCTTTCCAAAAACGATTTTCAAGATGTCAAATTTTTCAGATTTATTCTTAAGTGTCGTATTATTTTCCTAGTAAAAGTCCACATAGGTAAAGTCCACATTATGAGTGAAGATTAATTTTGCATTTTAATGTATTTCTTATCACTTGCAATTTAAGATGCAAGATACAATAATAAGAATAAGCTAGATAAACCATTTAATCAAGGTGAGACCGTAATTTAAAACCTAGACTGACCTAACATTGACCGCTATATAGAGCGAAGAGGGCAAGACGGGGTAGCGGGTAAGACGGGGTCGTCTTACCACGTTGCTACCCAACGAAATTCACACTTTAAACTAACCAATCACTCTTGCTCATGCATCATGTGATGCGCCATCATGACACCTCTCAGTTGTCTGGACATTATCTGTACGCGTGGCGAAATAATCTAAAAAAGCTGCTTTACTGCAAAGTGCTAATCACATTTACTTAAAATTTGAAACGTGAATTTCGTATTAAATTATACGAGTACTAGCTGGTGAAATTTGACTGTTCTTGACGCTTAAACTAACCTACAATAAGGTAAACTATATGATTCCTTGAGATTGCCGACTCATACTTTTTGTTTTAATAATAATTTGAAAATGGTATGGCAGTCAAGATGGGGTACTGCCTGTACCATCTTGCCCCAAACTGAGAAAAATATTATTTTTGATTGTTTTCCGTCAAATGGGTTTTTCATAGTTTTTTTTTATAATGGTTCGTGATAATCCAACTACTGATAAAAGGTTGTGGTCCGAAGAATCCATGAAGAGCAGTTGAAGCTGTCTCGGAAGGGAAAAGAAGAAAATTATTTTGCTGCCTTATAATAACCAACATTGGTTATTATAAAGCAAAACAATTTCAGTTCACAAACGAGTTTCAGTTTTTGTTTTCCTTGTCCGCGATTTGTGCCAGTCGAAATAATCATCAATTCATCTGTCTGATAATTCTTGTTATCCCATCTTACTTAAGGGGGTACCCCATCTTACCCAATGATGTTTTTTTTTTTCTGAAATATATTATTAAAAGTTCCTAATTTCACCAAATATTAAAATAGTAATTAAAAATTGTTAATTAAAAAATAAATATGATTGATTAAGTAAGTACCCAATCTTGCCACCCTCTCCCTAATTATTGCCTACGCCTATAAAATATTTCAACGTTTTCGAACACTGTTGCATATAACAAATACTAAAAATTTATACGTTAACTATGTTAGTTTAGAAGCGTGAGTCTCCCAGTTGTTAATTATGTTTTAACACATAACGTCATTCTCTCGTCAGGCCTTGACACAAGGTATAAGATTATTATTTGAAAACAGACGACATGGCCTTATAATCTAATGTGCTATCCAACCAGCGGTAGCGCTCAAGATAAAGACTTCACGTAGATGCCGATAGTTACCAGTCGCAAAAATATTAATACTAGAAGTGGTCCACGGCGGCGTTGCGTTGCCCGCGATATAAAATGGAATATAAAAAGTTTGAAACATTTGAATCCCTTATAGGATACATTTCTAAAAATCCCTTCTTGGTGCACCCTACAGCCTATAATGAATACACTCCAAATTTCATAGTTCTAGTTTAGGCTCTACGTTAATTCCTAGCAAATCTCAGTCAGTCACGAAATCTTTTATGCGTTAGATAAATTACGAGCTTTCTTTGGGTTAGGATCTTTATGACTATATCTCGATTGGACTAGTTAGCAGATTGACTAGATCGCTTTATGAATGAATCTATATATGACTACATTGCGTTAAGGATAAAGTAAAGAGTTGAGGGATAAAGTAAAGAGTTTAGGGATAAAGTAAAGAGTTGAGGGATAAAGTAAAGAGTTGAGGGATAAAGTAAAGAGTTGAGGGATAAAGTAAAGAGTTGAGGAATAAAGTAAAGAGTTTTTCGTGATTATTTTTGTTATCCCTAACGCAATGTAGTCATATATAGATTCAGTCATAAAGCGATCTAGTCATATCTGCTAACTAGTCCAATCGAGATATAGTCATAAAGCTCCTAACCCCTTTCTTTTATTTTTTGCAGACACAGCGGAATAAATATTACCGATAAACTATCTCAAACCATATTTTCTGTAAAACATATTTTAGGTTTATAGAGGAAAACGATAAAGTTATGTAACAATACGTATAGGTTACTAAATGTTAATAAAAATAAAGCACATAAGCTGGTGTCTAGTCTAGTCATATATTAAGTATATGTCTTTATTAGGTGCTAGATAGGTCTATATAATTCCGGTCTACATTTTATGTACAAATTAAACTTATTCCAAGTTCTAAAACAACGTTTAGCACAGCCGTAAAAGTGAAATAAATCTTAAGGTCTAGTTATTCAGAGCTGGTCCCTTATAAATAGGCACTAAACTCGTCTAAACGCGCGAACTTTTAGCATTTTTAGGTCAACAAGTAGCACTTAGAGGTTTTAAGGAGATGGCAACGAAAATTTAATTCTATGAAGTTTTCAAAGCACTTATCTAAAATGGATCGTTATAGCGGCTGTTTAGTTCCACACAGGAGTGTTACGAAATAAGATTACTTTACAACAGCGTTACTGAAATTCTTGCAAAATTGCGTAGGTATATGAAACACTCACAGGCAGAAAAAATGCTTTGCTCAAATAATAATTAAGTCTTTGCTCCTTTCTTAACTCCAAAGGTCTTCCGCTACCGCTTCTACTAATCTCTTTTTAGAATGTTTGAGAAGCCTTAGTCCTTCGGCATTATGAAGAAAGCTTTTTCTAAGAGTTACCATATCTAAATTAATAATATCCAACCAACAAGCAAATTACAGCTAATTAAAGTTAGTGCAGGTAATAAAACTTAAGTTAAATAAACATTTTCCATGTTATCATGCAATTCAGCGGTTACTCATCCAAGACTAAACCGAGCTTATTGTCCATAAGCATCTATGCTCTGTATTTTTCCGCATTCGCTGAAACATGGCGGCATCCTTTTAAAACGTTTTTAATTGTGTTTAATCATAGTGAATTGTTGATTATGAATGTTTTGTCTGTGTGCAATAGATGTAAAATTAGAATCATATGGTTATTGAATGTTTTCGGAAAATCTCTTTAAAGGATTATCCACCATTTTAGTAGGATATGTGATTTAACTCATTACTTTACCTCGATTACCTTAGACTTTATATTTGTCAGTAATTGTCTTATTTTCTACTTTCATTTGACCACGTTTGTCGTTTTCATATCCTTATTTATTCTTGACACAGGATAGGAACAGATCTCGAGGATAGCATACGGAGAGAGAAGAGAAAGTATATAATAAAAGACAAAAAATATTTTTCATCCCACCATCTCGGTAAGAGTAATTTTGCTATTCGATATCTGATTGCAAAAGCCGTTTTTACTCGCTAGAGTAAATTGTAATTTAGAATATCGTGTGCACTAAGTTTGTGAATAAAAAACCTCATTCAACCTATTTACTTTGATCTCTATGGTGCCGAATTCATTGTACAACCTTTTTTATTTTGTTAAAAACTCAGACTCAGAACCTTTTTGCTGTACTTTTTTTTTAATTTGTTTTGCGCGCGATATTATCTTTTCAAGTCATATTGTTAAAATCTTATGTTAATAAATACGTGAAAAAATTAAAATGAGTGATTCAATTTTCTTATTTTTCGTATGTAGTCATTTCCTCGCTAAACTGGGATGAAAAGTTACGTGTTGCACTCGAGTGCAAAGATTTTAGAATCCTTCGCTTGTTCGATCATCAAAAGTGAGCACGCGGTTAAAAAGCAACTTTGCACTCTTGTATAACAAATAACTGTTATTCGTCGATGCCTGACTCTGACAAATATAAAAAAAGATACCTACGAATTGAGAAACTCTAGAAGTCGAATTTAAATAAACACGATAAATCTGAGGAACCATTTTATTTCCAATGATAAATGTAATGTTCAAAATCAAAATTCAGCTATAAAACATTAATTACTTACCTACAGTATATGTGATCCATTACTATCTGGAATTCAACCTGGCTGGAACGTTTTACGATTTGTTTGACGCGTATGAATATTGACGTGAATTATTACCGTCCATATATTCGCGTCGGATAGATGGCATGACACATCAGTTTTTATGACGAGTCCTATACGTTGTAAATAAAATAACACTGAGGTAAAAGGTAAGCGATGTCATGCGTTTCGCAATATGCATTAAAACTCTAAACTCTTGTTTAGCTCGTTACACACTCTAAATTATTGTTACCTACTTGTTAAAATTGTTTCTCTATAATAGTAGTGCCTCCAAATAATATTAATAGTATTAACACACTCTCTGAATCTACGACCAGTATTTAAAGCGCTGTCCATCTACATAACGTCACTTAGTAAAATTCTTTTGCAACAATATAGGTATATTACGCAGAAATTTTTCATAAATATTACTATTTGAATTTGTTCCTTTTATCTTCTGTTATATTTTATTTTCGAAATCAGATACAAAGATCTCTGCAGGTTGTAATCTGTATGTAGATATTACACCCACATCAATGTCACAGTAAATAAATTGAGGCAAAAACATTACTGAATCACAGGTTAATTTGTAATAATGTTTGATTAAAACATTTGCCGTCTAACTAGCCTAATTGAACTTAATTGAACTGAAAAGATTTTGTTTTATTTGGACATCCCAGTAAATATATTAAACCGCCTAGACGCGTGAAAATTAATATGTATATAATTAGAGTAATGTAATTTTTAATATTTGTTTTTTTTTATAGTGTACTCTAAACGGATTTTAAGAAAATGAAATATTTCAATTTTAAAGTCAACGGGCCAGTAAAGTTACAAAAAAATTTATGCAATTTTTAACTAAATAATGTTAAAAAAATCTAGCTAGTATACATTTATTAATATAACAGTATGTAATAGTATTTTCCATATTCAATATCGAACGAGAGAGTGGAAACCATAAATATTCAAATCAGATATTAAACTATATAGCCGTAAATACCATAAACACGATATTACTGGATAAAATCTGAGATAAAAGCTTGTAATATTATTTTTATTTGCTTCTCTCAGCATGACTTCAGTAGGAAAACAATGCATCAAAGTCCCGTGTTATGAAAAGCTTTAGTTTTCCGATAATACTCATATATTAACCATGAATATACTGGGTATTCAGATAACAAACTGATAGTGATAAAATAAATCATAATATGATATCTTTTTAAGTAATATTTTATGACAAATATTAAACCACGACGTTTTCCTAGCCTAAATAGTTGCAATTTTGTTTGTAATTTCATCTCCTAATGATTGCTGATGATTTAGATATTTTGTATGAAGTCCGTAAAAGATTATCCAATAAAAGGTAATTTAACTCACTAGAATGAACAAATATTATCATCAATAATATCGGCTACTATACATGAAAAAGTTTTTTTTTATTTATAGGATCAAAAAATATAGCAAGATGAATCGACTTAGTGTGTGGAACTAGCCTTAGGTACAGCATGTCTGTTACACGAGGTATATATTATGGTTCTAGACTATTTTATAAGTGACACGTCTAGACGTTTGGCCACCAGGGCCTAACTTGCTAACAATAGGAATGAAAGATTTAATAACATGATCAAAAAATGACGTTGATTTTCACCGCTTCAACACTATCATAATAATATATCAACGTAATTTTTTGCTTTGATTCTATCATCTATATATATTCTATTTGATAGTGCCTTATAAGAGAAATCATGTCGAAGCTCACACCGACACTGCGAAATAAGTGGTACGAGTACGCGCATGTGAACGACGGCACCCGTGAAGCGGACATAGTGATGTTGTCGGAGTTCCTGATGCGAGAGGCCACTATCGCACTTCGTTACGCCTACGAGCAGCGGGCCGTCGGGACTCCGAAAACAGAAGTGAAGCCGAACGCGGGTGTAGTTCCAAAGAGAAGACCAGCCGTCTACAACACCGAGCAAGAAAACAGTGAACAACTCGACCAGTGTGTGAAGTGCAGTGGACATCATAAGTTACCACAGTGCCCACAATACCGTGCGCTAGTGACCGAGCAGCGGTGGGAGTTTGTGAAAGAAAAAGGACTATGTTTTCGGTGCATCGTGAAAAAACATCGACGAGCTTTCTGCAAGGGAAAACTGTGCGGCGTCAACAAGTGCAGCCGCCCACATCACCCGACGTTGCATCAAGAGGGACCTGCGCCGGCCTCACCCGAACGTGTCACGACGGAGTGGTACTGTCTGTAGCCGCATCAAACGCTACTGCCGGCCCGCGAGAAATACTGCTCAAGGTATGTCCCGTCATTGTCTCCGGTCCCAAGGGCGAAGTGGACTCCTACGCGTTGTTGGATGAAGGCGCTACTATAACTCTGATCGACCACGAGTTAGCTGCGAGCATCGGCGCCGACGGACCAAATCGACCACTGAAAATGAGCGGAGTCAACATGTCTCAACGAGAGCGAGATAGCAAGCTCGTGACCATTCGCCTCAAGGGAAGAAACGAGACGGAGCAATACACAATCAAGGCCCGGACCGTGCCTGATCTGCGACTCCGAGAACAAACGACGCCGCAGTCACTCCTTCAACATCGACATCTTCGAGATCTGGAACACGAAGTCTGCTACGATCGAGCGCGCCCGCTCATCTTAGTTGGTGCCGACTACTGGGAGTACGTACATCGTGTCCCGAGAGCTACAAACCGGCCGCATCACGGACACAGCTCGGATGGGTGATGCACGGAACCGCGCCGTGCAGCTTCATATACAAGAACGACAGTGTTACACGTATACGCGCCGGACCAGCGTGTACGCGAGAGCGAGACACACGATCAACGGCTTCATGCATTAGTGGAAGACTACTTCAAGATTGAATCCCTGGGCATATCACTCAACCTCGAGTGAGTGAAGCAGATGAACGAGCACAGAAGATTTTCAAGAACACAATCAAGAAAATCGACGGCGCGTACGAGGTGGGACTACCGTGGCGCAGTTATGACGTCGCCATGCCTGCTAGCTACGGCGCCGCCCTGAACTGTCTGAAGGGGATCGAAAAGAAGATGGACCAAGACCCGAGCTTCGCGGCAGAGTACAGCGCGCAGATCAACAACCTGCTGTCCAAGGGCTACGCGACACCGTGTGACGGCACCGAGACACAGAGCGCCGTCAGCTGGTTCTTCATCCGTCCATCTAGAGGGTCTCAATACGAAACCCAAACACTTTGGCAACCCCCAGGGGACCGTAGCGGTCTTCCTGGACGTAGCCAAAGCCTTCGACAAAGTCTGGCACAACGGGTTGATATACAAGTTGTATCAATTCGGTCTGCCAGACCGTCTTGTCCACATCATTCAGGACTTTCTCCGCGACAGAAGCTTCCGCTTCAAGCTCGAGGGTGAACGTTCACCTCCACACCCCATCAGAGCGGGGGTCCCCCAGGGCTCAGCCCTGTCCCCGCTGCTTTTCTCACTCTACACGAGCGATATTCCCCGCTACCCGGGGGTAGAGCTCTCCCTTTTCGCCGACGACACCGCCCTCTACGCCAGAGGGTGGCACGTTACTCGACAAATAGCTCTCGTCAACCGAGCGCTCCTCTCCTTAGGTAAATGGTTCCTCATGTGGGCCATTACCGTTAATCCAGAGAAAAGTGCAGCAGTGTACTTCACTCCGCGTAAAGTTCTCCCGAATAGTTCCCTACGCCTCCATGGCCAGCCCATCTCTTGGGCTTCCTCGACCAAATACCTAGGTGTTACCCTGGATAATAGGCTCAACTTCGAAAAACACATCACCACGGTGCGTAATCGCGCGGCCTTCTTTCTAGGCCGTCTCTCCCCCCTCCTGTGCGCGAGAAGTAAAATGTCCCTTAGAAATAAGGTGACACTTTACAAGACCGTGATCCTCCCCGTCATGACCTACGCTTCTGTTGTCTTCGCACACGCGCCCTCTTATCAAGTGGTATATGGTATATGCGCAACGCGGACCTCCATTGCGACCTCGAGCTCCCCTCCATCCGTCAATTCATGAAGGATGCCTCGCGTAGGTACTTCAACTCTGCTCCCCACCACCCGAACCTGCTCGTGGTTCAAGCGGCGGACTACTCGACTGACCCGAACAGTCCGCCCCCTTTGCATAGGCGTCCTAGACACTTCTTAGATGATCCGGACGACCCCATTGCAGCCGTAGTATCGGCCGCCCTGGGGTCGCCCGGCCCACCTAACTCGTCTCCAAACACACATTCCGTTTTTGGTACTGGTCCGGGCTACCAGATTCGACATCCATTCCGACGAAACAGAATGCGTCCTCGCCGGCGAGGACGTGGTCTCTTAAGACCCTTAGGGTCACCCAGTTGATTGATAGGGCTCTAGGTCTTTCCCTGTCTGGGAGGCCAGGGCAGTTCGGTCAAATAATCAAATCAGCTGCCTAAATTAGCTAGGTTTAGGGTCCAGGCCTCTCCCCGGGATGCCATAGACACAAGTCGATCTAATGATAGGGCTCTGGCGCGGACCAGGGCACCTCTCTCCAAAAAGCGTCCTTCAGATGCCAATAAAGTGTAGGGTCCTCGCGAACTCTGGCCTCAGAGCTCCAGGACAATCAGTTCAAATAGTCACTCAGATTCATAGGGCTCATTTGTCTTCCCCCTCAGGGAGGTCTGGGCAAATTCGCTTTAAAAAGTTTTAGCTAGGATGCCACCAGTGGCTAGGGTCCTAGGCACTCCCCGTCTGGGTTGCCAGGGCAGTTCGTTAGTCCAACTCTGGGCGACGGCTCAAGCCGAGGTTCGTGCCGTCTGAGGCGCCCTTGTGCTTGTCTGACCATCCCGAAGAACAAGCCAATATACAGTCCACTAAGAAGATAGCACAACAGAACATTCCTGAATCGTCGAAGTGCCTGATTTGCAGAGAACCACAATAGGTATGTAGGTAGAAATATAATAGATTGGAAAGATAAGCTCGATAGCAATTAGGCAAGATACGAGTAGGCGCAGTTAAAAGTATATGGATAGATTTTGTTCACAAAGAAATGTTTGTGCAACAAAATGGAGTGCGAATACAAATATGAATCGGCCAAGCGTGTAGTTTATGCAAATAATTTAGCTAGGTAGCTGTTTGATAGGTGTGAATTACCGTTAAAATAATATGCCCATAGGAAAGAGACGCAATAAGATACCTTCTAACAATTTAAACAGTTAGCATTCCCTTAGCACAGCAAATAGAAGTTGAAAATAGTGAGTAGGTGGGAAATGTTGGAAGGAATGTAAGTGTTTAAAGGAACGGGCTTACTTCCTTTTATGATGCCATTTGATGCACTGCAGGTCCTCGATGTCCGGAACTTGACACTGGTCGCCAATTTGGAAACGATGAAATCCAAATACTTGTTGTGATTATGAATTTATATAATATTCGTAAAAAGATTCACAATAGTTGAGTTAATAAGTATACACGCGTTGTAATTGAGCTCGTAGATGGCCGATTGGCGACTAGTCATGTGTAGTCCGCGAAGAAATCCTTCAATTGAACTAGTTCAGTTGCGTTTAGTCCATCCTTCACTAGTTCAGTTTCAATACAAACATATCTTTAGTTCGCGTCGTTCACCGCGACGCGACGGACGTGACGCTAACGAACGCTGAGCTGAACCGAAAGCTGCCGACAGAAAAGACACGAGCCCGGCTGACTGAAGTAGTTATCTATTTAACTAGCGCTTTTCCGTATCAAGTTACGAACATATAAGAGGGATACTGTGAATTCTCTAAAGTTTATCATTCGTTGCTTGTTACGCTTAACGTCAATTTTTAACGTCATTTTGGTTTATTTGTACCACTATATTTATAAACATATCTCCTTGGAAGGACTAGCGTACGAAATTCGAACTGTGAGAAGTGAACTACTGAACTAGAATATAGATATACTTCGCAGTGGTGATATCTTTACATTTCAGTGACACATTCTGCGCGCGGCTATTGGCGACGCACGCGCCCGACGAGCCTCGGTGCGCGGCGACGTCCCCTCTTGGTGAGAGGCACCCCCTGCACCTGAAACGGTTCGCCGCGCTAACAGAAGATTCCAACGATGCAGACATGTTCTAATAAATACTATAAAAATATTGTTTGACTGTAAAAACTTGTTAAGTTTATTTCATTTTAATATTCAAATAAAATTTAACTCGTATTGGCTGTATAAGTTAGAAACCGTTTTAAGAAATACCAAATTACTGAACTTGGCTATTGTTTCCTGAATGCTTTCGCATGGCTAAAGCTAACCAATCGAAACAAACAAATAAAATTATTAACAAATATACGAAACAAGTAACAACTACATTAAAAATTAAATGTAAATATAATTAATTTCTAGGTAACAGCATAAATTTACACAAATACCTTGTGCTCGCCTCATTTCCAAATCAAACACTGAAAACGAAACCGCTTTAAGTTCACAACAAATTTTCATCACAGATCCGACATAATCGTCTGCAAACTTTGCTTGAAAATTCTCACCGCCATATAACATCACAAGACAATTAAAGCAAAGTAAATAAGGTACGCAACAATTCTTAAAGAGATCACTTGGTGCGAACATTTTACTGAAGAGTACTTAAAAGTTTGCGGGCCCTTTGCCGTTGTCGCTTGAAGCTATTCCCCCTTGTTTCCCCTATTGCGGACAAGGCGTTAACCACCTCAGAGATTTATGAAAGTAGCTTGTCTTTGTGGGGCAAAGGCGCGCTGTGCACAGAATGGGCAGTAAGGATATATTTAATTTATTTACGACTCCGTCAGTTAACAATAATGAAGACAAAACAAATGTATTTAGTTTGTACTTAGGAGAAACACCGCGGAACAGACAATATTAAGTGAGAATATTGATTATAATTTTTTTAAATTACAAATAGAGGGACTAATTTATAATACTCCTTTATTTTATTACACCATTTCAATAGTAACTAAAAAAAAGTAAATAGGTACCTAATTACATGTTTTTTTTTTTTGTAAAAACTTTAGGCAGATTAAAAATAAGATTTGATTATCTAATTAAAAAGAAGTATAAACTATACTGTAGTAGCTATGCAATAAAATATTAACTTCGTATGTAAAAGCAGTATTCAATCTTGTATTTTTTTTATATTAAAAAGCTTGATGTTATATTCAGTACAAAGAAGAAATGGATATGGAATGGATATATAGCTACTTCTCTTCTTTGTTCAAACTGTAAATTAACGCTTGTAAGTACCTTTAAAGGTTTCTGGCTGGACTGAACCTGAGTAAAGAAGGCTGTATTTTATAATTTTATTGCTGTTTTATGACTATAACCGCGACCGACGCAGCAAGATAAGCGAAAACCTTACGTGTGCTTAACCAAAATTGGGGGTTTAATATGCGGGGCCGTTACTGCTTGCATAACATGACAAAGGAGAGTTATAATCCGTGTTCATCGTCTCCGCAACTTTTGTTTACTCATTTTTATGCCCCTCCTTTTAATTTTCAGGGCTAAAAAGTGAAAAGTTTCATAAAAATAAATAATGGCTATTAAGAGCAGTTGAGAAACACCCGCTGGTTACGTACTCGCAGCAGGTTGTCTCTCAAACGTTTCAAAAAGTAATATAGAATTTCCACGCTAGGAATGGGTAAGGTCTGCCGCAGTCAGTTTCAGTTGACTTCTCTAGGTTTTGATGCAGTGTGTTTTATTTGATCATGCTGTAGATTTAGTGCATTTGCTGTTTTTTTTCCTAAAAACTCTAAAATTGAGGAGGTTATTCTTAAAAGTGTTTACTTTACAATTGGCTTTTGTGAACTTTAGCGAAAGAACAACTATAAACCCCAAAATGTTAAAGGAAACGACATTGTTGATAAAATAATCCTTAGAAGACTTACGTGGTTTAATTTTATATTGAAATATATAATAGTAACTTTCTATACAGGCTGAGTGCAAATACACGTTTATTATTTCATTTACTTTCATGGTTGAGGGTTTATTTCCAATTGTTCTCTTAACAAAAAGCGTTTTTTTATTATTTCACATTTATCTATATGAAACCGGCTAGCTCCGAAATATATAATCCGAAACTCACAAGTTTCGAATAAAACTTCTGTACCATAGAAACATACAAATAAAATGTGACACATTAAACAATCTAAAGGGTTCCTTCTTTTCTAGGTGAAGAGGAATGAACTTGGGAGCGAAATAGCTACTAGTACATTAAGGATGGCTGCTACAAAGCTCTCCATGGCAATAGTTTATCGCTATCAGAAATTAATTTAAAGTTAGCCCGCTTCTGCATATCAATTAGACCGATAGTGTTTCTAAATGAACGATAAGGCCCTTGACGTAAATTACTTCCAATTTGAATGCTAATTTTATGAAAATGGTTTATGATTGCCATTTTTTTAGCCTGTATTATACTCGTATATAAGAATTTTGGATAAGTTAGTCTCTCGTGTTCTTTTCTTTCGTTTCTTAATAAGTTTAACTAACTACCTGTTCTTTATGTATAACTATCGTCAGAAGTTATTTTTAAAGTATTTTTACATAATCTTATATTTCATTACAGGCATACATTGCATAGTTTAGTGGGAATGACTTAAGGAATGTCGTAAATTTGTAGTATTGCCAGATTTTATTTGTAATTAATATTGTATTTTTTTTACTTGCAACATTAAAATACATTTTTCTGATTGGTAGATATAAAGACTAATCAGAAACGAGAGACAATACTGACGGTTCATGAGGTTTGAGGTTCATTTACACTGAGCTAGCTGCGAGGCACCGTTACCCCATGCGTCGCGGACTCCAGATCGCCAACCTTCCGCGTCGCTTGGAGAAGTCTGCCAAACTTACGCACGTCATGGGTCCGACTGTATATAACAAACTGCCTGCAAACATTATTGCATCCGTGAGCCAACCAGCTTTCAAAATGAAGCTCAAACGGTGGCTCATTAAAAAGTCATTTTATGACTTCGAGGAATTTATCCCTAAAATTAGGTGAAGTAATGTATCTATTTTTATTTTATCAACTATTATTATTTTGAGTGACATACGAATTTATTCAATGAATTGATTACTTTTTTATACTTTAATATTTTATTGTTCGAATGTTGTTATTTTTATTATAAAGCTATGCAACGTTATAGTTTATGTGTACTTGTTATATGTAGTATTCTATATTTGACATGTAATTTGTAACAATTACCAATAAATGAACTTGAACTTTTTATAAAAAAGGAGGGGTAGTTTTTTCTTAAAGAAGTAATCAATCAATGATTTATTTCACAAAATAGTACAATCAATTATTATACTAACAAAATATAAAAACATTTTATTATTACGAAAATAACTAGGTACTGAACACTTTAGTAACAGAAGCATAAATATAAAAATTTACCTAAACACTTAAATTAAAAAACCCCAAGTTAGAGTTTTCAAGAAAAGAAAATGTGTTGTCTGGCTCATTCGGTCTCCGACCATCGTATCGAAACGTTCTTTCCTGACTTGTTAGCTGTATTTTATCAACTTATGTATAGTTGAAAGTAATTCTATGTGGATAAAAGTGATTGGATTGTTAACTGAGTTTGGATTCATCAAAGGAATCTTTAAAAAATGACTTTAAAAATTTAAATCCAAATCTTCTTATTTTAAAATTACGTGTTATATGTATTTTGATTTGATACTATTTTGATACTATTTTGATACTATTTTGATACTATTTGTTATGAGTTTGCAAGAAGGAGTAAATTTGCCTATCAATTTAAAAGTAATGGATATGCAAACTATTCTGGGTTGGCTGAACATTTGTCAAAATACGTTTATATTCTCAGTCCCTTACATCCGAAACTAAAAAGACTCGTACATCTAATCCATACCTTCTACAAAGGTTCTGAGGGTAGATATAAAATACCGCTCCTACATCCCTTGAAAAATAACCAACATCAATCCAACTCCTTATGCGGGTATCCCTTTACAAGTCAAGCAATTTTAGCGAGGTGTTTAGTCATTGCTATAGCTGAAAAGAGTAGGCAAGCTCCTTAAAACAAGTCGAAAAGGAAATAGTTTTAGTGGTACAATAGTAAAAAATTCCTATTGTCGGCACAAAAATACGATATCGAAGAATAAAATATAACTTAATACAAGCACATGAAGGCACTTTTATGTATAAAAAGCGATCCAATAAAAGTCTTTGTTTACATTGGGTGTTAAAAAGAGTTCTCTCTTGGTCTCTCTCTCTCTCTCTCTTTGCGGCAAATATTTTAATTTCTTAACTCAAACACTTAAAACTTTTGTACTGAACCAAACAGAACGTGCTAATTAATATTTCTTTAAAAAACAACAACGTGTCTTTGCCACGCGAAACTGGTAATTTAAAATGTTTGTGTTTCCGACATCTTTTCAAACTTTCTGTATAAAGAAGCCTTAAAAATTAATTTATTTCAGTAATGTATTTTTAAGGCATTGCAATTCACATACGCTTGTCATTCAAAAACAGGAGCATCCTTTTAATCTTCTTTTTTATCTATGAAACTTTTCTCGGCGATTACATTAAGAATATAAAGCAAATTTCATTTGATATCCCACACAATCTAATTGTCATTGTATCTTTTTATTCATACGTGAATTTTGGTTTTCAAATCCGCATATTGAAATTAGAGTGGCGTCCTATCATCACTTCGTATTTGTCAAAATGTGATGAGTAGTCTGAAGTAGCTAGAGTAACATTTTTACATACATACATAGACGGTCAACATCATAAATTTCCTTTCCGTCATCGGGATAAAAAAGTTAACAAAATTTACCTCACTTAATGATAATACTATTTATTATTTTATTATCATACAAAAACTGTACGTATCATAATTAATTATAATTAATTAATAAAAAACGCCTCGCTAAAACTTAAGACGCTAAAATAATTAAGAGTCGAGTGTTTAATACTTGGCCCTTGGGCTTCAAAAAGGAATTTAGTTGGCTTCCATTAGATGTTCTGGCTGTGTGCCAAATGTATGAAAGAGGTCCCCTCTTTGTTTTCGTATGGTTTTTGTCAATATTGTCCGAAGCAAGCGGCTTGCTTCTCTCTAGGGATAGCCACTGACATGAAGAGCACTTTTAATACTTAACAGCTCATTTTAAAAAAAGTTGAACTTTGCATTTATTGCACAGTAATCCATCAGCTTTTTATAAACGTAAATAAACTTTAAAAGTAACAGTTTTTATACGTGTTTTGATTGATACATCCACCGTATAGTACACAAATGAACAAAGAGAGAGTTTTGTTTATTTTTACCAGTTATTAGTTAATTAAAAGCTTCTGAAAATTGCATACACTCAATCACCAATTTCGTGAACGTTATCGACAGCGATAACGTTCACGAAAAGTTTCAAAAAACATTTAAAAAAATATTGCTACAGTAAATATTGTTTTCATCATAAAATAAACTTTCAGCCTTAGTCAAGTTAAATACACGTTATATACCTTGTGTAAACAAAGCCAGACTTAATTAAAATGTCAAATGTATGTTTTTTATATATTGAAAGTACACCAAACATGAATTCTCAACAATCGAAATCCTTCTCAACTTAAGATAACCGCTCCAAAAATAAATCTCAATTTACGGTATAAGCCCTGCGAGCTCGCAACTGAAATCTTTTCAGTAAATCACGTTACTCTCTTCGCATTGTCTACGTTTTTTTACAAATTGTTCCCAAGACTGCGAGAGACAAATATCGAGTTAGTGAGGCTGGTCACGTGCACTGACCAATAGGCTGGCATAACATTCGGTTAGGTCGTCTGTTCACTATATTGTTTCTGGTATCACCACACATATTATAAATGCGAGTGTTTATTGGTTTGTTTGTCATTTTTCACATGAGAAACTGAGCAATGATTCAATTTGCTTGATTTTTGCACATATAGATCAATGATGTAGGATAGTTTGATATCCAGAGAATATTTTATTCCAATGCAGGCGAAGCCGCGGGTAAAAACTAATGGTTTTATTACATATAAGTATTGACTCTGGATCTGTGGTTATATAATACAATTTTAGTATCCACTATGGCCGCGAGAGGTGACTGAAATCGTATCTTTAGATTTTCTGTCGGTCGAATTTCTTCAAAAAATATTAGCGTGCTTTGTTTGAGGGACAGTATAATCTTTCACATTAATAATTTGCCATACAATAATATTACCATGCTCAATCAAAATTCTAACAAGACATAAAATAAAATGAAGATATCACACAAGGTATTTGTGGCAGGGTTACATAATTCAGCAGGGTTCGGGATTTTGTTTTAAGGTTGAAACATAAAACTTATTACTCACTATTTTATAGTAAATGTGTCCTTAATACCAACTGTTGAAATTATGCAACGTGATGTTGCGCATTGTATAAGAAAATAGTACGAGTGAGAATTTGAGAACAATGTACATATGACGAAACAAAATGTTGCAGTTTCGAATATTGGTGCGGATTTAAAAGAAGATATGCATAGATTTATCTAGTTGTCACACTATAACTTTGCTACAACTGAACAGATTATAATCTTTACCATTCCAAGTAACTCTTGCATTTTTAATTTAAGAATCAAATATTGTTGGGAGACTTTAAATGTTAAAAGTTAATCTCCTAGGAGCCCAGGAGAAGGACCAGAAAGAAGAGATGTTAATTTTTTTAAATCCTGAAGAACGCTTGGTTTTCTGTTTAATTTATAATTCTACGATGTTTTATATGTCTTCTCAATTTGATATTAACTACTGCTATTGTACGTATATCTTAAATACGACACCGTTTTTCATGAGTCAGACTATCTCTCATAATTTACGATATGCAAATGACTTTACAGTGGTTAGAGCTAGCTTGCTATGTTTAATAACTCTAGTCAGTTAATTTAAGTTAATGCCGAGGTGTGCAAGACAATCCGTAACAATAAAAATAAGAATAAGAAATATTTATTGGCCTTTAAATAACGTTCTTACAGGCAAGTCTTGTTACATTTGAATTATTAATTAGTTTAAAAACATAAATATAAAAACTTTTATAGTTATAAGTACAAATAATGATTTTATTGTATATTTACATTGTGATTTATTTTTTTACTTATTAGTTACATTTTGTTATGGTTGTTCGTTACACAAGAACGATGATTCCACAAGCTGCATTGACAAAAATTCACTGAGTTAATAAAAAGGATTTCTTTCAAAAAATATTTTAGTTTTGTTTGAATATTTTAAAATCGAGCTGCTCGTATCTGGTAATTTATTGTACATTAATATTTTGGTGTCCCTGTTTCTTGCACTTAGATAATCGGTTGACAGACAGGACTCGCCCTTTTGATTATTGCGTGATTTTTTTCCCAGTATTTCACCATCCTCGTGTACCTTTTATTAATAGTCATTTTATTTAGGAAAATTAAACAAGTTCTTTTTATGTCCTAAACTCTAGAAACCAAACGAACGTGAGCTTTTATTTTAACATGATGATTCTAAAACCTATTTATTGAAACAACATTGCAAATTGTGTTCGTTGCCAAAATTCCAGAAATTAAACAAAAATTCCAGACACGATCTTCGAGATGACGCAACATTCGGCAGATCGTGAGTGCGATACATTAACATAAAACCTATTTACAAGACGTTGTTTCCGCAAGTACGTTAAGAACTAAGACTTGGTCGCATTTCATTCGTCGCAACCCAATTTTCTAGAATGTTCTCGTTTGAATAAAAACAAAGGCCATTTTCACCCGTTGGGGCAAACTGCAGTAATCGAATTACGTTGGTTCTTACACACAGGCTGCACAACGCAGAGTGCGCGTAGATTGTAAAATAAAAAGATCGGAAATTTATATCACACCTGCAAGCTCAGGCGAATGATAAATGAATATTATTGGTTGAGACTTTAGTTGGTATTATTTTTTAAGTAATGTAATTATAAATAAAATTATTTCTTTGTACCGCGAACAGTCAGGGGTGGGTTATTTGATTAGTATATAAGATATTTATTTCGTGTTTTAACGTACCTTAACTAACTTTGACTTTAGTTTTTATAATTTGTTTATGAGTACAAGTAATAACAAAGTCATGATTTCTTATTTATTAAGAAAAAAGGCTTAATTATAAGAGCTAATTCAAATCATTTTTTTATCCTACACAGCTAGACATTTATCCACAAGTTCGCACGACTACGGAAGTCAGATATACTGTAGCCCTAGATAGAGCATGAATAGTCTAAATTACACTGGCTTTCAACGAAGGCTGCCGGAGCACTCTGTTAGGTGCTTGGCGACAGATTTATCAACTTGAGGGTGGGCTAGCCAGGCGAGCAACAGGATACGCCCTACCACCGTGCTATGGTTACATCACGACATAGACATTGCTCGTACATGTTACCTATCCCAATTACTGTTCTATGGAAAGCAAGGCATGTTTTCTGTTTCTATGGTACCACTAAAGGGACTCTTGACCCAAAAGTTCCCCTTGTGTGGGCCAAGCCAAG
Organism: Ligdia adustata; assembly: GCA_947049295.1. Lineage (NCBI taxonomy): Eukaryota > Metazoa > Arthropoda > Insecta > Lepidoptera > Geometridae > Ligdia > Ligdia adustata. The sequence continues at coordinate 6,589,980 of OX346230.1, forward strand.
TGTAGATACAACACCCACTACTTGGTATTACGGGCGAGCATTTTACGCTTCATACCTGTATTTTTGTACCAGTATTACTGCAGCTTCTTATTTTTTTCAACGTTTGTCTGGTTTACTGACGCCGTCTGTTATCTAAATCGATAAGACTAACGAATCTCTTGAATATTTAGTTTAGAAGAATCCGATAACAAATTGCTTTACCCAAATTGATCTCCATTGTTTTAAAGTTATTTTACAAATGTAATCTTGGAGACATAACAAGCTAAAAGCTAATCGATCTCAACTGTCTACGATAACTTCACTTGATCTCATTGTCTTCTTAAATATTTGGGCGAAAGTCTAGTTAGATTAAAATTAAATAAATCTAGTCAATCGATACGAACGTTACTGTCCGTGAAATTTAAACTGGTCTAACGAGGGACCGACTCACTGATCAGCAAAGCACCAATTTGGGCGCGGCTAACGTTTTAAAAGCCAATCCCCGATACCACGTGGTCCCGGATCACATTATCGGGAGCTCCATTCCCGAGACTTGAGGTAATAGAACGATCCACTTAAAATGTTCCCGGACATTATTCGGGGTAATAGCGTAGTTTAAGACCCCTAAACATGCTCGTTTAGCGACATCTTTGTAGATAAGTCTAATAGTTTGTTCTGTATGTGAAACAAAATATATGATAACAAAAAAAGCCCTGTTACTCTGTTGGTTACTTAATTATTAATACAAATAAATCATGCTTTAAAGGCTGTAATATGACTGCTGGAAAAAATATATTCAAGAGGTTTATAATGCAAAGTTATGAGATTATACAGCTTTAGCTGATATAAGTGGGTTTTTAAGCTGCAGATTTCATAAAAAAAGGCGGCTTATTCAAGTATATCTATTATTAACAACGACTAGGTCACTATCTTGTCCTTAACTTTCTGTTTTATGAATAGAGTAACCTTGACTTACATTATAGTTACTTAATTGCTGCGGTAAACTCATTACTACGCGTGGTTATGGCTTTCTCATTTTGAGTGAAGTTATTATGCATGTAAATCAGAAAAGCGACCTAATTTTAGTGTCTCAACCGCGTGTTCTGCATATTCATACGGGATAAGCGACAACCTTAGCAGGTAATGTGCTGCTATCATATAATTAACCGCTGGATCTCTAGTCTAAATAGTGTATAATTTGTTGTTTCGTATCCATCACCATTTAGTATTAATTTTACTAAATAATTTCAGAGAGTTAAATTTTTAGTTAATATTTTTTAATTACTGTTAATTAAACTCGGAATATCGATAATTGATTTGAATGATTAATCATTTCTTGGTTGTGTAACGACCCTCATAGATATAATTCATTTAGTATAAATCTATAAAATAAGGCAATCATGTCGCCTTAAAGCAAATGACATAAATCGTATTTACTCAGATTATAGAAAACAACTTCAGCGTGTCGGTACCACTGGTAATTTTGCAAATAAGTGGTACAGTAGTAGGTAAAAGAAATTGTTTATCAAACTGCAAGCCAATCATGACGTAATACGCTTTTCTTTGACAAGGTAATCTTAGTTAAGCCGGCGAAAATTCGATCCTCTACGCAGTGAACAGTTTCAAATAGGCTTACAAAGACAGAGTAGCAGCAAATTTACCAAGATTGGGGACTTTACTGAATATACTTCTATCGTGTGATTTATACTACAACATTTATTTTCTTGACACCTGTCACCTATAGTAAATGTATCCATCTAAAGCATTTAACTCAAAAGAGCTGCAACGAATTTGGCTCTTTCGGGTCCAATTTGTCATTATTCTTCAACTCACTTAACAAACATATAGTTCTCAATTTGTAAGAATGTTATTTATTCTTTTCAAATATGTCTGGACCAATGTACAAAATAAATTATTTTTTTCTATATACATTCTGTATGGAGACTTTCCATTTAGTGTCCGAGCAACGCGGCGGGTAACAGCTACTACTACTAGGTAGTTTATATAACAAAAAAATATGATCATACATACTTACACTTAAGTATTTTTAAGCAGCTTGGTATTTTCTCACCAGCATACTCAATAGATATACATACTGCGATAAAACTGCCCACTCAAATTAACTATTAGCAACTCCAGAATTACGATTCTTCCCAAAAACCATTGGAGTAAAATTTACTTCTGACCACAGAATGATTGCTTATAATATCAAAGTTAAACATTTAAATATATCTATTTACAGAAGTAACAGAGTGTCTTGTTGAAAAGACCTTGGTTCACGTTTTCATTAAGACATGTATCTAGATTAAAATATCATAAAAAAACTCAAAGTAATAAACAGTTAAATAGCCCTAATTACAGTTTGAACTTTACAACTCAAATGTAAGTTATTTATAAAATATATTAAAATACACAAAGCCCAAAACTTTATCGGTTCATAATTTTAATGAAAGGTTTTATTGATTTTATGAACTAGCTTTAAAAATAGATTATGTTTTAGTGAACAACCAACGGACAAGCTCCTTAACTATCAGACCCAGACTTGGTAGCTATGCAAAATTTTAAAACGTTGCAGACTCGGACGGGTGTCGAGATCACAAATTTGTATTCCGACCTCACAATAAAGTTCATTTAAATATAAATGCGACAAGACCCGGTAAACGTTGTAACTCCTATAAACCCTGTCATTATTTTTTATGAAGATCCCGAAAATAACTTTGAGCATTAACAAGCTTTGGAAACAAAATATAACGACAATGTTGAGAAACGAATATCTACAGTGGGCTTTTACCGTAATCCTTCAAAGTTTGAATTAAATTGTATTTGTTTTATCTATTTTTAGTGTGGCATTTAGAACACAGTTAAACATTTATTCGCTAAAAGTTGTCAAAGGTAACGAACAAGCTACCACAGTTACAGTCTCTTCTACCACAATTAATACATCTGTTCTGGATTTGGATCATCGTTGTATTTATTTTAGAGGTTTCATTATAAATTATTTGAATGGTTCATCACAGCGTGCCTCGTGATGATGATCACCAGACCTCAAAAACTACAAAAAAACTCCAAAAAGTATGTATGCATTATTGTTAGAAAAATATATACTCAAAAATTCCTACAATATAGGGGAAGCTTTCTATTTTATTATTCGCAGATGCCCTAAACATAAAAATTATATGGCCAGTGAAAGTTAGAATGCTTTCAAAACAGCAACGTTGCTGCATACAGTGAGTCATAAATGTATAGAACCTTCAATTTTATAATATACCAATAAAGTAGCGGCACTATATCAAACTAAGGAACTGCAATACATTATGTAAGATGCAGAAGCGTTATAAATCTTGGCTGGTTTAAATTTCATGCTGCGTCTTCGTTACGTCAATTTTCATACAATATTCATGTATCCAGCTTTTAAATGGCTTTTATCTTTTAGTGTGTACTATTTTGCAACTGGTTCTTGCGCTGCATTTTAGTTATGAAACTTATACCTACAACGAAGCACTCGCGCTAACATTAAGTAACTTTTAGTTCATTCAAGGCTTGGATGGGACCCACTGGTCACAGTGAAGTGGACCGTAGCTCGGATGACAAGTGTAATTAGTAAGTCCTCATTGTCTATCACATGATGTCATGATGTGGCCATCTTAGAAACCTTCATGCGGCATAGAAACTCTCGAAGAAAAGATATCATTCAGTTTTGTTTGAATCCATGCCTGTATACTATTGTATGTATTTTGATACTGAAATTATCTAAACTTAGTGAAACGTATAATTTTTACCCATTTTCTAATTTATTTAATTTTGAGCGTCACACTACTCTCGTTTTTACTAATTTGAATGCGTCTGCTTCGAACTTTACAGACAAAAATTCAAGGATTATTAATTGCGGATTACGTATAATAATAGTAGATTAGTAGCCAAGGGCTGTAAGGCATCAATTGCAGCCCGAGATATTTAGGCGCACGATCGCAGCGAGGGCGCCTATAGTACGAAGGTGAAATTGATGCTTACACCCGAGCTAACTACTCTGCTTTACATCTCGATTGTGAGGTAAGAGAAAAAAACCGGTATTACAATAATAAAACATTTTAATTGCTGCTTTAAATTTTCAATAAATCGGGAGTGCAGCTTATATCTTCATCACTTGCAGAACTCATGTTTTTTCCTAATTAGCACGTAATTATAAAAAAATCCCAAAAACAAACAATATTTAAAGTAAAAGTTTTCTATTCCCACCTTTTATCATCTTTTTTTAATTATTTTTTTTCAAAAACGTAATTGAGCTTCGCCGTTTGATATTTAACATTGATGACTATTATACTCATACGAAGACAAGGCTGAATAGCGAAGCGACCTCTTTTGTCATTGGGCTGAATGCATGTTGTCTATTGCCAGTATGATGGTTAGATGTACGCGAACTTTTTGAAAGAGTGAAGTTTTTTTTAAAATTATTTACGCCCTAGAGCTTTTCTAGCTACATTATTACCCTAGAGCGCTAATTGGTCACCTACAAGCCCCATTTTGGGGTAATAAGGACCTACTTACCGAATATAAGAGATGTAAAAATGTTTATTACTCGTAATTTATAATTAACTTTGTAGCAAAGTTTTTAGTCATTGCGAAAATAGCTACGTTTTTTAACGTACCTGCTTGTTTATTGTTAAACAAGGAGCTCTGCAAACTTTTGACTGCGCGGCTCCAATAATTTGGCTTCAAAAGTGCCATGTGCTATATTGACGGGTATAACAGCCGGCTACCATGGAAATTAACAACTTGGATTAGTGCTTCAATAAAATTGTAGAATCTTAATACCAAGATTTGTCAAGATGGATGATACAAAGATCTCTACGCATAGACGAGAATTTTTTTTTCCTCGCAAGTATGTAATTTTTTCCAGATAAATATCCGTATATACAAACATAAAAAGTGACAGTCGAAAGAACATTTTGCCAGATTCGTAACTGAGACGCTTTGTTCCCTTTGCTGGATTGGTCAATGAACAAACTTAAAAAGTCAAAATCAACCTAACTTGCATCCTAAAAAAGAGTAGTATGCATGTAGTTGGGTGAGAAACTTTTCCAATTTCGCTAATGTCTTACTTACTTTAAAGTACAAAACTTTACCGTAAAGTTAAGTAATTTAACCAAACAGTATTTTTACGTACCTACATAAAAACAGAATAGGTTTGCTCTATGTAAGGCCACGGTGTCGCCCGTGGTCGTACAAGCTGGTGGTTAAATGCCTAAATAGCTGTATTGAATATCAGAACAAAAAAAAATATAATTATTTATTATTTACATCTTTTGTACAATTATGTATACGAAACTTTAGAGCATATAAGATATAACATATCTAATCGTAACGTAAGATACATTCTTAGTTGAAAAGTGGCTTACCATTATAATGTTTAATATGATTAAAGTCCAAAGTACTTATCAAATAACAAAAGTTAGTCTTATGTCTAATCAGACTCTAACAAAAAGTTCTTAACTTCTCTCCACAACCTTTTTTCATTTCCGCACTTATTTTCCGTCCCAATAGGTGAGGTTTTAAGGAAAGCAATTTACCACTAATCTTTTCAGGGTGAAGCTTTTGCCGAGGCTTGTTTTAAAAAGTTTTTTCCGCGCCATAGATTCAACCAATTACCGGAGAGGAGAGTGAGGCCATTTGTCACAGAAGAAAAAAACTGGGCGCAAGCTTCCCGACCCGTCAGTCCGTCTGTCCGTAGACCTACATCAAAAACCCGTTGACTGACACATCGTATTTATAATGCTGTCTGCTGCAACGTACGAAATGAAAATAAAACCCAGACTGTAGGTACGCTGTACGTACCCTAAACAATTAAGAATTTATGTTTTATCATTTTCAGTAAGCACATGAGAACCCACGATTGTAGTAATACTGACTTTTTTAACCTAATAACCTTTTACACTTACCGCCAAAGTTTTGAAAAGCATTGATATTTATAAAACTACACTATAAATATTGCTAAAGAGAATTGACGCTGTTAAGGCACTTATAATTATACATTCTTTACTGTTATAAGTCTTAATTATCTGTTAATGTCTAGTTATTGCTAGTGTTACGAGGCTTTATTAACCAAAAACTCATGATACAAGACAATTAATTAATTAAAAAGCCTGTTCCACATACGTGGGTTATTAACAATGAATGCCAAATTGAAATAGGTCGTTTTAATCGACCGTGACATCGTCCCTGGGATTATTCAGGTTTGTTTAGCCAGTATTAAAATATTTATCATATAAATTTGTGGAAGCAATTAATTACTATTGGATGACCTTTTCGCGTGCAGTTCAGGAGCCGTGTAAACAGGTTTTTAATTAAAACATCGATCTGTTTAATTTATAACGCTGTAAATATATTATTTATTGACAAAGTTTAACTTAATTAAAACAGTGAATGAGCAATCTTCGTAATTTATGGCTGTATCTTAATGTTCCGCCTTCTGTGTCAAATTTGTTATAATTTGTATTTTTGAAATAACAATAAAGGGCGATATAGAGTTTGGTATTTTTTTGCTAAATTGATATAAGCGTTTTATCTCATTACTATTATGTTATGCATAAATTAATGTTTACACAAATGGCGTTGCATGCTAAAGCTAAAATAGTTATTTTGTTGAAATGAAAAATGCGCAAGTTAATTTAATTTATTATTATTTTATATATTATTTTTATGAATAATATTTTGAAAGGTTGCATGTTGGGTTCTTAGTAAATAACGTGAAAGGTTTCATAATAGCCAACTTGGGGAAACCCACAGCTTTATTTCTCGGCTGTGAACCCAATGATTAGGCCGTTATTGGTAAGGCGGAAGGCAATAAATGTGATGTATGTTCACAACCATCGAACAAGGTCAAATGTTAATGGATGCAAATAGAGGGACAATATTTCATTTTGAACAGGAGCCAAGTTTTGTTCGAGTCATACATATTTTTGAATTGTGTGTTGGTACTACTCGTATTAATGGAAGTGGAGCATCGGAAATAATTATTATAAAACATATGAAGTAAGTGGTAATCCAGTTACCCCACGCCTCTAAAGCGAGTCATCGCAGTTTCGATCCCAGGTTCAAGCATGCAGCTCCATGTTTTTTACAATCATAGCTATACTATAGAAATACATAATTATATAATTATAGGAATACATTACCACTTACTTTAATATAAAGTAAAAAATCGTACAGAAACCTGGTTTTCGTAATAGGTACGAGGGTAGGGTTGGTTTCCCCGAGCCACCACTGGGCGTCATGGTAGAATATAACCTGTTGTAATCACCCTTCATACGAGACAAGGACCGAGCAGTGAGATGTCATGGGTTATTTTTTTATCTATAACATGGTAAGTGCCTTTATTAACATAAACAAAATGACTAACTACGCCAACAAAAAAATATATCAGAAAGATTACCACCTATAGACTATTTAAGTTAATATTTATAATTATTTACATGATACGTCAAGTTTTAGCCTTGCCAATATCAAAATCTCATAAAACGCAAATGCCTGAAACTCTACAAATCATAAAAAAATACATACCTAACCACTGTCCTAACATCTGGAACGAATGAATTTGCAGCATTTATTTCAGGACTTCCCGCTATTATTGTAAGCATTAAGAAAAGCTAACTTATAAATATGTTTTGTAAATTTAACACAATCAATTAAGTCTCTTTTCACAATAATGCTTTAACATTCATAAAAACGTAAATAAAAACTTCTCAAAAATAGAAAACAGTTGTACGTTTATGTTGTGTTCAACTTAACCGCAATAATTAAGGATTCGCCGAGCTTTTTCCAATTACATGAAAAACGTATTTGTACTAACTGAAAAGAAGAAAAAAAACATTTTAATATCAGCTTTCAACGTTTATTGATCCTGAACTGAATATGCATTGAGCGAACCAATATTTTAAGTCATTAGCTAAAAAGTGAGTAACTCTAGTTTATGTCTTTTATATTTTATTTAGCTAGGTAATAATATAAATTTTAGATCTGCTTTAGCCATTAAGTATAAAATCATGTATTGTTTAAATAATTAATATTGTCACAGGTGTTGGTTTTATTTTGATTCATAATTACTGTTGCTTGGTTTTTTCAGTGGGTTATTTTCGATAACGAACTATAAACTGACGCCTTACGCCACTATCTAATTTTATGGGTGCGACTTACTATGTATTTAGCTTTAGAGTAAATTTATCTTGAGATTTAAGTAATGTTATAATTATAGTTTATTTATAGTTTAATAATAACAACAATTAATACGTAACGTCCATCTTTTGATGTAAAGCACTAGAAATAAAATTTTGATATCATAATTTTCTGGTTCTCTCATAAAGAAGCTAATTTGAGTTATGTCTATTCATACCAATTACAGATTTTTTAACACTCCAATTCCAATTCAGAATTGGTGGCTGAACTTTCGAGTAATTCAAGTAGTCTCGAATATTATCTCTGAAAGGCACTGAAACCACAATACACAGGCACTGAGAGGCTGTTTCATATTAAAATAGCACCACTAAAGTTTATTGATGATTTTGTAAGACCCGAGTTTTTGCTACTGCGTCTAGACATTGCAGCGACATTTTGAACAGACTTTTAAAAGTTATTTGACTTTCAATAACTAGTAAGGTTATCGTAGTTTAAAATTGTCTTTGTTCATTGACTAGAAAGGTTTGATCAGATTACTTTAAAAAAATTATTTTCTGTAATATTGTTACAGCGGCAGAGTAATTTGTAAGAATAACATCAGATAATATCGTAAAGCCGTCACCTTCAAAATTGCAGTTCATTGTTGCTATCGTTAAGTTGACTAATGATGTCTGGAAATTACGAACGCTGTTTCGGAATATCGCCGTCTGTAATAGCTAAATTAAAATTCAGTTTTACGCTTTTTATTTGACTTAATACAACTAAAGCTGCAAAACTATTTTTGGCATGTAGACAATTATATTATGTGGATTTAAAAATAGGTACTGATGTAATGTACGTAAAACTTGATACGAGGAATAATAAATACAAAATGACAGCCCTCAACCTATAGGGACTATCTTTTACGTATTTAGAGATAAGAAAACAATGAACAAAAGTCTCATTAGACTTCCTTCTTTGAAAAGTAAACGGAACTCGACAACTGCCTAAAGATACGTGAATATCACATTTTAGAGGGTAATCCAATTTTAATAAGGCTCTCTAAGCGGTGACTTGCATTATCAAGTCTCATTGCTCCTTTACTCTGGCTTTCATTGTCCCGGCGATTTTCGCAAAAGAATGCTCATTTGAGAAAATGTAGATATAAATATTCTCGAAATTTTAGAAGTCATTGTGCCTTTGTTTGCAAACCAGCCAATGCAAAAGTTTACATCTCAAAATATTAAAATGAAAATATTAGGGTTGTTTACATAAAAAATAAACGCAAAATTTAATAGATTAGCTAATATACTAGACTTGGTTTGAAGTGTTCTTAGAAAAAATGTGATCATGGTACTCATTTACAAACTTTCACGATGAGATCAACACGAAATTCGTGAAAAACAATACGTTTTACCCATCACTTTTTTCTTTATTGCCTTAATCACTTTTTAAGTACGAAGCGTGCGCTTTTTCTATATTGCGAGAATTTTTCGTGACGCTATCACGATGCGTGCTCACTCTACGGACTGTGTCGAATATTATAATTTAATTTCCTTATTTAATTTACTTGACTGATTAATAAATTTACTACGACCAATTTTTCATATCAAGCTGTTGGCCTCTGATCGGACTTTTTCACGAAATTCAAGACACAACAAAATTGTTTGTAAGGCAGAAAAAAATAGCAGCTTGATTTCTTAGCGTGAGCCCATCCAACATGAAATCTAAAATATATATTTTTTTGAGATGTAAAGTGTAAATTTGCACATAATCATCATGATTTAAAGAGTTGCTAAAACGTTATAACAGTAGCAATCTTTATTCCAAGTCGCAAGCTTATCATAAACTTTTTTGCTGTCAAGTTTGCCACTTTAGCTGTGTCATTGATATGCTATTTCGTATTTCGCCAAAAATGCTACAGCATCAATCTTTTGTGTCTCCTCACTCGTCCAAATTGATGAATGGTGACAAAGTGAAGCTTTGCTTGCTCAGATCTGTCTGTTACATGGGATATGTTTGTGTTCGTAAACAGTAATATCTGTAAAGTACGAGAAGTTTAATAAGGGTTGTAAATAATAAATTGTTAAATGCTTTATAAAATAGGTATATGGCATGTACATATAATTAAAATCACAAAATATTTTGTATAACAGTGAAAGGCGAAAAGTGACTGCTTTCATGCAGAAGCAACTGTTGATTTCTTTAGTGCTTTTAGTAACTGGCTTAAATTTTGCGTCTAAGTTTTGGTATAAAAATGGTTGGTATAAATATGGTATAATTTCAATTTTCGGGTGTAATTTACAAAATATAAAGTTTCCGACGCTTTTAAAGTCCCGTGGTCAAGTCTGTATTACATAGTTAGAAGAAAAATACTAACTTCAAAAAAATCTAAGTAGGTATGCAATAGTTTAGTATACTACACAAACCTTATTATTCCAGTTACTTTGTAAAAAGGTAGAATGGAAACACTTATAAAGACAATTGAAAAATAAACTTATCCTTTATGGCGTTTTCAACGAACAAGTGAATTTTAAGAACGAATAGTTCTAAAAATTTTACGTGCATCAAGTATTGAAGAGGGATGTAATCTCGTAGTTACGACCTCGATTCCAGCATTGACCAACATTTATTGAATTGTATTCTAGTATAATTAAATCTTAAAAACCAATTGCAACATGTGAGGGTTCCTTATATTGTTGTAGCTATAACTGAAGGCCGTTTATTTATGAGCTATCATATTGTAGTGGATAGAATAATAGACAAGGGCGCATATTTTAATACACTACTAACATTCCCATATTGAGTCTACCATGTTTATGCGCCATTAAATCTTGGGCGGCGAATTTTATATCCCTATCATAGCCTTCCTTTTATCATGGTTATGGGGAAGTATTATGCATGCATTTACACGTATCACGGCCCTTCACGTCATATGAATACATTTAAATAAATTCGTGTAGGCGACTTCAGAAGGCTTAGAACTTAAATTCATATGATAGGTAAACTTTGAACATTTCAAAGTATAGATTGAAGCTTAATAATTTGGGATGGACGTATTCGTTAAGTTTTCTTCCTCAATGGTACGTATCATATAATTATGTTGTTTTTGGTACCACACATTTTGATATTATAAGAAATACATCCGTTAAATTACTCATCTTAAATACGTTGTCGTAGTCCAGAAATGAAATTCTCCATGGCGGTTTATCATGCTCGTATCTACCAACTTCTGAAGTGCTTACTAACTCCCTTAATTTTAAGAAAATATAGAACTACTCGTTTTTAGGTTTTAATTATGTTTTTTCAGCTTTAAACAGATAAATTTGTACCTATGCCGGTAATAATATACTACATGCATTGGTATATTTATTAGATTTCGTAAAAGTATTCCTTACCTTCTATAATAAGTACACATTCTACCTACCCTGCCCTGACAATGAGATTGAAAAGAAAGACGTCAATCTTCTTAAGCATTTTTTCTATTTTTCCTATTGTAGTGTGGATTCCTAAGCGCTTGCGGAAGAAAGCGATGCAATTCTTTTGTCCGAAGAGAACCTTGTAACTTTAGGATGCAATTTAGCGTAGTGCAATTGTAGTTTAACGAGTAACAAAACGAAATTATACTGGCACCCGGCGAACGGCGACAATTGCAAGATTCATTTACGCCGGCGACGGTCGTGGGGCGGTTTTAGCGCATCTATTGTGGTTTTAGTTTGCACTGGCAACAATGGGTCAGTAGAAACTACGGACGGGCTACTTGTTGTATGTACTTTTTAGATACGTAACCTATCGCTTTTTTTGCACCCATTGGCATTAATGTTCTGAAGATATTATCTTCTGTGGTGATTTCATAGCAATATTAGCTTTTTAATGGCATTTTAGTTATGACTTTCTAGGTGTTTAGATTGTGAGCGTCTTTTTACATAAAAATAAAATTAAACAATGTGATCTCTTCCGGAGATCAGATTATTAAATCAAGAGACGGTAATTAAACTTAAATTAAATAAAAAATATTTTTCAAGTACACATGAAAAAATGTAACACACGCTGTTTTCTGTATATAGCACCAATTTCTAAGCTTTTTATTGTGAGCGGCTTATGTATGAACTGGTTTTTATTCAAAACTCAAATACAGGAAGCGTAGCTTCATACATATGTATAAAAATCAACGACGGCAGGTATATTGTAAACAATATGTGGACAAAGCGAACGTTGGCCCAATTTTCGCTTTTTGGAGATACGAATTGGAATTTCCTGCCGTTACTGAAAAACTTTCTACAAATAACAGCTAATGTCTATCTGTACCAGAGTTAGTCTTCAAACATGCTATTTATTCCTTATGTGAATATTTTTAATGGTTTTTATAACGTTTGCGTGATCAAATGTTTTTAAACTATTTCAAAATATCCATAAATGTATAGAACAAAGCCGTTGAAAGTTGTGCAATGTTTACCATAGAAACAGGACAAGTGATTGTGATATGTTATGCGAGTTAGATGACTAAAGAGCCCGGCGTGAATATTAAGTATCTTTCCCTAAATATTAAAAAAAGCGATATATTTAATGATTACAAAAATATTTAAAAAAATATGCAAAGGCCTCGGTAAAGGATATATATTTGAGCCACTTCGAGACGAGACTGGGAACTGGAGCTCACCTTATTTTCCAAAACTCCAAGCGTTTACTGGATTCGACAAACAAACAAAAATTAGAGAGTTTAATCGATTCGACGCGTGACCAGAATGCCGGTTGTTATTTGGCCCAACGTATAAGTATTGCCATTCCTCGTAGTAATGTGGCCAGTATGCTAGGCACGCTGCCCTCTGGTTACGGATGGAGCATTAGGCCTATCTGTAGATCTAAAATGGTCCATGGGTAATCTTTCTACTAAATTTTTTTTGTACTTGTAGTAGTCATTTAGTTTTACTTAATAATAAAAAAAGAAATTATATATTTATCGATTACATTATGATGAAAAATTGTTTTGCAAAAATGTAACTTAAATTTGAATTACTTGATTACACAAAAGATAGCTTAAAATAATTCTTTGAAAAAACCGACTTCAATTACGAAATAATTGAAGTTCTATTACTTCGATTCTTTCGTAAACCCAACCTCTTGATTTGAGGCATCCATCCTCTTTCAAACAAAAAAAAACGATTTTTCACCTCGGACCACCCGTCTTCGACAAATCAAGTAACAAAAAAAGGACGAATTGAGCGCCTCTTCTTTTAGGAAGTCGGTAGAAAATAATATTAAGAATTGCCTATGACAGGAATGACAGGAATTTCTTGAGCGATGTCTTAAAAAAATCTGAACATTGACGGCACTACTTTATAAAAACTAGCAGATCAGAGAGGAAGAGAGACAAAGCTTATTTCTACCTCTACAAACGTTTTTGCTGACTTTTTGTTTTCAAATGCTTGTTCAGCCCGGCTCCATTCACATAATACACTTTTATTACAAGAAAAAGTTATGGAAAGAGGACTCTAGAGGGAAACTAACGAGCTCTTTTCGGATAACACAAGTGGAAGTACTTGCTGGTAAGTTTTGTGCTTATTTATAGATCAGAGGCGCTACTTAAGCTTAAAAAAGCTTAAGGGCATCGATAAGGTTAAGTAGGTAAGGGAGAAGCTCGCAACTTTTCAATTTTATACTCACTGAGTAGGGGAGAGAATCGAGAAGCAGATTTCTTAATGATATTCCTATTCAAAGCTTGCGGCAAAGTACTTTTTTTTCTCACTCAAAGGTTATAGATACTGCTAACATAGTAGACATATTAAAAAACATACTATATTAGCGTACAGAAACAAAAGTAAACGAAACAATTATGTTTTCATGGTGTAAATAGCTTTCCAGTACTAAATAAAGTGTTTCTATGTAAGTTGGATTTTTTTTGAACTTGAGTTTTCCAGCTTAACCGTACCATCCCATTAAGATTTGCAATTTTATTAAGAGAACTAGCGCGTGTTTAATTCATATTGTTTAGGAAAATGGGTTTTCACGTGTACCTGATTGTTGGAAAAGTCCAACTACAGTTTTGTTCACATTCGATGAACTTCATCAGGGATGAAATGAGTTGTTTGTGTCTTCAACAATGACACGTCTCGCACTGCGCTCGGCCGCTGGCCGCGCACGCGATGCCATAGTCGGCTGCTGGGGTGGTACGCATGAAAACCCGTTTTCTTAAATAATATTTTCCAGCTTAAGTACATATTTTTAGATTAATTAACTATTTTATAAACGTAAAATAAAATGTCTTGAGGAAACTCGAGTACTGCCTTATGTTATTTTGATTGAATGAAAGATAGTACAATATTAAGAGAGCTGTTGAAATAGCACAGAAAAAGGTTTCTTAATGCTAATACAAAAGCTATTTTGTTTTGCCCACTACTGTCTTTTTTATCACTTCACCCAAAAGCCTAATTAGGCTCGTTTTTAGGTTTTTGTCATTATCTGCCGTATACAGGCCTGGTTTCATAACTAAAATAAGTTTTGTTTTTTATCTTTGTTATTTACTATAAGTAGCGCTTAAATAGTTTTTTTACTAAAGGTAGTCTTGACCTTATGTAGTGTTTTGGCGCTAACATGACAACAAACAACTGTGTTGGCATACAAGAAATAACTATTAAAATTGTAAAATTAATAAATTCTTAAACTTTATGGCACGTAATATACCGAAAGGGGGTCACTATACCCAGCCTAATGAACAGCTTTCACAATGGAACCAACTATAAATGTTTTGTTCAATATTTATCAACGACCGCTTAACATTTTCGATGGAACAGCTGATACTTATTTAATTCTTAATTTCAGGGTCGGTGTCATAATGAAACTTGTTAATGATATAACAACTGTAGTATAATGATTATATTTTTCCAAGTCATGGTCATAGTTCCCAGTTGTATACACATCTCTACGGCCACCTATCCAAATATTTTCCCAAATAAACCCTCTGCAACAACAGTGTCTAAATACATCGTTAATCACAATTGCCACCTAAACCTGACTGTCAGTAAGGCACAAAGTGGTCGTTTGCCAGATCTACTAATGAGTCAATAATGTTATGTGGGTCAATTGGTAGCCACTTGCAACGTTTCTGCTTATGTAAAGGGCTATTGAGTAACAGTATTGTGCATTACAGCACATAGTAACCAACATATTGCTATCATCGACGCTCTGTCTATGCTTTCTAATCAACTGCTCAATCCACAACCATCTCTTCTAGATCTTTGACATAGTCCTGTATTTGTTATTAATTTAAAACATTATTGTTTTCACCTTACTCAAGTATTCATAATCACAATTATTACAACTTGTAAGAAGATAGGTAAACCCCCTGCCTCACAAACAGTAAGGCACAGCTTCAATTAAAGGTTTAGGAAGGACCCGCGGCCAATAGAGGGAAATTATGGATTACGAGTATGGGTTGAAACGTTAGAAGTGACAACCAACTTACATTCGACTGGCGCTTATACGTATGTTTAGTTTTGCAAAATTACATTTGACGCAATGCTTTATCTAGGATTTCTTATAACTTATGTAGGTAGTGTCTTACAGTGTCTCTTCTGAACCGATTGGAGATGAAGTAACAAAATTTCAATTTCACTTCCCGAAATGTATCTGATAAAAAAAAGGCTTTTAAAAAAAGTGTTTAGGTACTGACTTCAATTCGGCAGGCACCGACAAAAAAATCTGTCAGTTCCTTAGAAAACCTAACTAGAGATAGGATTTTGTTTGATAAAAATGGGACCACATGAGAAAGACCCACGAACGTAGTCTCTGAAAAATCAAGTAAAAAATTTAAGCGAACTGAATACCTCTCATTTTTAAGAAGTTGGTGGAAAAACAAACAAACTGATAATATCCAAAACTAATTATAAAGATTATTTTACAGTCTCTGCATGACAGAACATAACATATCGTAATTTCTTGTTGTATTTTCTACACGATAAAGCCCGTTATGTTAAACTAAGTAAATATACATGTTACACATGGCTGTCCCCAAAATTGGTTCACTGGTAGGCTAGGAGACGGCTTGAGCTCTAATGGAAATTAACCCAAAACCATTCTGGCCAGCAGCGCACTGTTATGGATTAATTACAACAGATAGGAAACTTGAAGAGGTCCAAATTCATAGTTTTATTTTTACGTAAACAAATAAAATACTTACTGTCATAAACTATGAGTACCACATATAAACTATATTTATGTATCTTTACAATTTGTTATGCGTTAAATATAAATAAAACACATTTAGTGGTGACGGCCATCTTGAATTAAAAAAATATAAGAACAAAAAAAACCAAAATAAAATAGTTTCATCTGTTTGTAAGCTATTTACGATGCCACAGACAGTCACATCAATTTTAATTATTAGTCACTGGTTAATTTTACTTGTTACCTACCTACCTACCAAAGTCAAGTAATGAGCCACAACATTGTGTTGTCAAACATACCCGTCCCTGATTGCTCCCGGTGCAAATGTGCCCATAACGCTTGCTGCATTACCGCGCTGGATGGCTATGGCCAACCTTTGCACCAAGAACGAGCCGGAACGGGAGTCACCACCGTTATCTCTAATCTAGCGCCCTTTCTCGCAAACAAAATTTATCGCCTCTGCTCCCCAACTGCCCAATGCTTCAACCGCAATGGGCACAAAATGATATTGTGGCTCCAACCAAGCATATTTCAAATGCTTGTTAGCCGCGGCATCTAAGGTTAAGTGATGTTTATCTGTAAATAGGTGTTAGGCGCGTATTTGTAGTAAGAAATTAACCAAAACATCTGCCCAATAACACGTGTCTAAGGAATGTTCGCCTTGAAGTTTCGTATCTGTTTTTATCATTATAATGTGACTCAAATATACATAGATCTATATCTAGCGTCAGATCTGAGACTTCCTTTATGTATCGGTTTGTAAATTCACCACAGTACATTGATCGCCAATTTACTGAGCATGTAGCCGTAACGTTAGTGGGCGGTTTCACATCAAAGTGACTTACCAACTATTTATGGAA
The DNA here is from genome assembly GCA_947049295.1 of Ligdia adustata. NCBI lineage: Eukaryota > Metazoa > Arthropoda > Insecta > Lepidoptera > Geometridae > Ligdia > Ligdia adustata. The sequence continues at coordinate 6,607,130 of OX346230.1, forward strand.
ATATCTCGAAAGCCATAATATCAGCATCTTTCCTTTTGATAAGAGTATCATTTTCGAGGAAATCACTGTTTAATTTATACGATGTAACATCAAATTGAAATTGGCAAATAAGGGGACGATCAAAATAAAATACACTTACTCGTGTCCCTCGTAATTTGAGAGTAATTCTTTATACATTTCGAAGATGTGTTTACTTACAGTTGTTGGAATGGAACTACTTGAAATTCTATATAGGATAAATAAAGAGAGAGTAAGTAAAAAGTAAAATTATTCGTCACAACAAAAATCGTGACGTATCACCTTCGACTGCCTACGACACTGGAAATTCTTAAGTGTTATATATATATATATATAGGCTGAGGAAAAATGTTCTTTGCAAATGTAAAAATATGTAATCCAGCATTTTGTGACGGCGGCCATTTTAGATAGACTTACATAAAACATTGCTAAGAATATAAAAACAATTCATAGTTAAAATCAAAATATGTTCTTCCGTTCGAGAGGTACCACACCACGCACACTCACATACACAGGCACGTCAAACTTTTAATGAATGATGAATGATTATGGAATGGACCGGTTTTAAAATAATTTATTGCTTATTAAATCTCCCCGTTCTAACCTCTTAAAAATCAACATACAGTACTCAGTGTTATATAGGTTTCGTACAGCCTTACATAAGAATACTTACATAACATAACATAAAGCGACATACCATTACGCAGTCACTGAGATGGTCATTAGAATATGTTGTGTAATCAAGGAAACTGCCTCAATTGTACGTAAAAGTACCGTTTACGCACATGGCGTAATGTTGTGTAAACGTAATAAAGGACTACTGTCTTGAGATATGTGTAACAGTGAGGCAGCAGAAGTAGTAATAGCTGATAAGCTCTAAAAAGCATTTAAGAGTGTCGTTTCTAAGAACTGGTTCGAATATTTTAATTGAATTATTTACTCACATTTGACGTGCTTAAGAGTAGATTTTGCTATTTTGACGTTTTATAGAAACTTTAACTTAAAAATCACTTTTACAGTTTTTATTTTTAATGTGATGTTACTCGTAGTAATGGTAAAAATAAGTATTATTTAAAAAATAATTTTAGCTTGGATTTTACACTGAATATTGATGACATTTGGTATACTCATCAGGGGTATCGTATCGCGTAACGGTAGCGGTAAAAGAAGTAAAAGTGACAAAAATTTTGGTTTCATTGTGACATTTCGCTCGTTAAATCGAATCGATTGTCGTTACTTGTTCCTCTGCTAAAACTGACTGAAAGTCTTCCAAGTGTTATTATGATTCAGTACTTTCATTTTATTACTAACTGTATGACCATTATTTAATTTAAACTTGGTGTATCTGTCTGTGGGTTAAGTAGCTTGAATTAAAGATTGTACCCATTATTTCTTAGCTTCATTATATGACACGAATGATTTGGTAATTAAAATACTCGCACCCTCATTATGACACTCTAACTTAGTAGTAGCTAATTCTTCCTAAGCCAAGGATGCCTGGAGGCTTGCTTGCCGAAGGTTTGCAGATAATGTGCCATCGTAGGCTGTAAAACGTCAGAATGTAAAACGATTTCGAAATATTGGTTGTTGAAACTCTCATATGATGAAACTAAAGAACTGATGGTTTCTCTTTCTACTTCAACAAATATGTAACCAACGCATTCCTTGTTTGGTACCTATTATTTCTGATTTCACACTCAAATTTTATTATCAACACCAACATATACACATTATAAACTCCAATTTTTTTCTTATTTCACTGAACACAACATATTATAAATTCACTTACCTTTGTTCTCATTTATCACTTCCTATCTTCTGCTGCTTACCTATTATTGACATAATGGCTTGTTTGCTTTAGTCTGCTTTAATTTTAAGTTTTGTCGTATTTTACTGAAAGGATGTAAATAAAGCATTCATTCACTTTGCTTAAATATTATAACAAATCTATTGTATAACCGCAACTTGGCTTGGTATTTTGAATTATATCAATAACACCAATACCGTTAGTTTATTTTTAAATAATGAACTCGTACTCAGATACCTAAAACACAAGCTCACGCGTAGTTTGGGACTCAACGCAAATGCTGTTATTTGTACTGTAATGTTTTTGTGTGTAATATTAACTGTGTTGTTTAACTTAAATCTTTTCAATAAACATATATTTGATTTGATATTTTTTGTTGTTGTTGTAGTAGTCATATTGTTTTTGGTAATATACCTACCTATTAAATATAAAATTCGGTGACATATCTAAGACAAATTAAAAATGTAACATAACCACCACTGGCCTACGTTTTTTTTTAAACATTTAAAGTATTTTACCTTCTAAATCAGGATCAATGTCAATCTATACCAGTTTGAAGTACAGGCTGTATTAATAACGTTCTCTCCAACAATAAGACAAAATGGAGACAAACAGATAATGTTGAAATCTCCATTATGGCTGCCCATTGCACGTTTAGTTATTAGTTACTCAGCTAAACGCTTTTGTAACCACTCCGTAATTGTACGAAATGCGAAGGTTTGTAGAGAGACGCAAAATGAAGTTTAATTGAATAATAATAATAAACCGAGCCAGCAAATGATAAAAAACAGTTTATAATCATGTGCCAAACGAGCGTAGAAATGCTTGCTTCTAGACGAGGGCTGGCAAAATTTGCTGGCAGAATCAGATACGAAACATACATTGTGATAATAACTAAAACTAAGGCCCCAACACAGCGCTAGCTCAAACGACCAGCGGCGATCTTTCATTGCAACAGGAACGCGACGTCATTGCACAATTATCAATCATCAATGCACAATAATAATAATATAGAATTATAAGCCTAGGTGGGCGCAGGAAAGAAAAATATATTAAAATTATATTGTGAGGACCATTTTTTATTTCGTAATTATTAGACAACTACAGACGTCACATGATAGAATAAACTAAGAAGTATTATTTATCTAACACTTCAGGACTTTGTTAGAAATAAAAATTAACATTACTTTTTCACTTAGATAGGTGTTTACAAAACATTCAACGATACACACAGCTGTTGAAATCTTTCTACACACAAACTCTTCGTAAAAATATCCGCTAAGATATCAGCTGTATTGACATACTGAACTACTATTTCTTACCTGTATGTTAGTTCCTTTATGAAATGATATTTAATATCAATATGTTAAGCTCTCTTACTGTTCTCAAAACTTGTCAGTTGCGGCTCTATTATATATCTTCAATATACATCTTACGTTACTTCCATTAAAATCGTTGCTTATTCCTTTGATATTGATCAAATATGAAGTACTTATACTATGCTCCTGCAACATATTCCGCCTCTGTCGTTGACAGTGCAACACAGGTCTGTTTTCTTGCAACCATATGCCCATTACACAATATAACTGATCCACTGATGCTCTTTATATCTGAGTGATTACCTCCCCAATCGGCATCTGAATAAGTTTCAATTACATTATTTACATCATTTTTTTCATAATTTAGTCCACATGTTTTGGTCTCCTTTAATTATCGTAGAACTCGTTTTGCTTGTGTCCACAAGCCTTTAGTAGGTTTGTCTAAATACTGGCTCAAAAATGTTGTGCTGAAAGCAATAACTGGCCTTGAAACTGTCGCTAAAAATATCAATCCTCCTACTAACTCTCTGTAGGGTAAAACTACTGTTGAATCAGTTTCAAATTGAAATCCTTTCGTCATTGAAATCTTTGTTCCATTAGCTTCTATCATGTTAAATTTCTCCAACATTTTATCTATTTGACTCTCTGGTGTTATTTTCAATTACATTTTCAAAACAGTACTTTCTCTCTCTCTCTCCACACCAAGTAATTTTCTAACTTCTCCAAAATCTTTGGCTTGAAACTCTTTCTTTAATTCCTTTTTATTAAATTTATTTGTTTTTGTGGTCCAGTTATTAATATGGCATCAGCAAAAACTATCATCCAAACTTTATTATCTTCATAATTTCTACAGTATAAACGAAAATCATACTCAGACCTCTCAAGTCCAATCTTAATAATGAATTTGTTTACTTTGTCATTCTAGCATTTAGGGCTTTCTTATATTCCATATAAGCTCCGATTCTATTTAAACCTTCATTCTTCTCTATATTTTGGGAACTTTCATGTAAATTCAGACTTAACTGTTCCATTTAGGAAAGCTGTTAGAATATCCATTTGATGAACTTCATAATCATTGTTTACAGCATGTGACAAGAATGTACGAACTGTACTCATTCTTGCTACGGAGGAATAATTTATTGTTAAGCCATCATCTTTGTGCGAAAATCCCCTTGCTACTATTCTTACCTTTTTTACATTGTTATCTTTTTTCACAAATACCCATTTTGAATATATTATTTGTTAACCATTTGGTAGATCAGTAACAGTCCATGTTTTCTCTTATCTAAGGCATTTAATTATTTTTCAATTGATTCACCCCAACCTTTTTCTATAGTTTCTTTGTAGCTCTTTGACACTTCTTACATTATTATACTATAGGCATAACATGTAGTATCTTAATATTGTAAATCTGTTATAAAACCGTAGTGTTGCGTCATTAAAAAAAATACTATAAGTAAAATGTACAATAAGGACAAAATACATATTGAAACATAAACTTTCATCCTAGTGTATGTTTTCATGTTTAGGGTTCCGTACCTAAAAAACTATACTAAGAGGTAAACACGGGACCCTATTACTAAGACTTCGCTATCCATCCATCCATCCCCAAAGCAATAGACATATTTTTTTTTACTTTTAATTAATAACGAAAACACGTAGACACTTGAAATATTTACAGAATATTTAGTATTAGTTGTATATATATATATATATAAAAATATTTCTGGGCTCCCATACAACACACGTGATGTTTAGCCGTTTATTTCGCGATATAAATAACACCAAGTAGAAACTTGAACAAATCTTGTAGTGTTGCGAGTCCGACTCGCACTAGGCAGATTCGTTTTCTATTGATGTTGCGGCAGACACGCCTTTATCGTTCGCTTGCTCAGTTAATTATTATGTAACAACATCGAAGCTTACTTTTATAATGTTCCAAAATGTAAAACTGTAAAGATTCAAAACAAATATGCCACCTAAATTAACTCTCACCATAAAATTCTCCGTATTCTTTTAGTCTCTACTAAACGTGTTTCAATAGGCCATTGTCCTAAGCTTAGTATCTTCGTTTCGTAGAACCCCAGTAGTTATTGCGTAGGCGCTAAACTAATTTTCTCTAACGACTATCATAATGTTGGGCAAGATGGTAGGTGTAATTGTATTAGAAGTTTCTTATAGAAAATATCTAGAAATGTTGGTGATTATTATGCTATGAACGATCGACGTCAATGAATTTAGGAAGATGCCATATTTAATTTCCAACAATAGTAACTACACTAAGAAGACTAGATTATGTTTTGTCTAATTTGTGCCATATTACTAAGCTTTTTTAGATACGTTTAAATATTAAAATTATAATTTTAAGATTTAAACGTCGACAAAAATGGCTAAATGATTTCTTTATGAAATGGTTACTTGATCCGCACCTTACTAGAGGAACCCGAAATTTACCATGTTATGGAATAGCTACGTGAAATGCATGCCAAGCATTTGATATTAAGTCATTCATTCCATGATATTGGCTAACTTTGCCATAATAAGTATTTTAAAGTATCCATACTTTATCAAATACTATTGAAAAAACGCGCTATTATTAAGTACCTACATGTATTTATGTATGTATATATTTCGCAGAAACGCAACCATATTTCAAGTCACAATTTTCAATTTATCGAGTAAATCCCGTCTCAGTTAATTAACTCGTGCACCTGAGCATATAGAACTATTATGCTGTTACTTGAGATATTTCAAATAAGCTTTGCATACAAAGCATGTTTGGATCATGTATGTAGGCGAAACAAACACGATACGTTCATTCCTTTGCCGTGGTACCATTAGATTTTACCATCAATGGTACCACGGCAATTTTTTTTGCCGTAGTACCATTATATTGATGGTACCATGGCAAATATTGAATTAATGAATGAATGAATATAGCTACATTGCACACAAAAAAAGAGATATAATAAGACAAAACTATACAATGGTATTACATTGGGCGGGCTTTTCGCTTGAGGCAATTTCTTCCAGGCAACCTTTGGATGGATAGACTGATATTATACAAAAAAAAACTATTGGTGCAACTAAACAAATTCTAATAAAAAATGACTATACATGAAAAAAACTATACATAAAACAAAACTAACTAATACGTTAATAACAAGGTTTCGGGAATTTTACTAGAAATGTAAGACAATGGTTTATTTTGTTATTTTTCTCTCAGTTATTTGCTCACTCAGTGCTGTTACAATTTCGATGACCTCAATTAAAAAATACTGAGCAAAAGCTATTATAATCCAATCTTACCGTTCTCACAATATGACAGTAATTTTTCACTACCCTCTTTTATGATGAAAAATGAAAAACATCTGAAAATGTTAAAATTGAATTTAAGTAATATATTTACAGTTTCCTGGAATAAAAGTGATGAAATGATACTTATATTTGTGATATCTCCAAACAGATTCAGTTTCATATGAAACATTTAACTTCCAATCTCGCTTTCAGATTTAAAGGCTTATTTTATTCTAAAACACTTTCAATTTGTCAATCACATTTCAAAAAAGCTGAATCAGCAAATAGCACCCTTAAATCCCCAAAGAAAACTGTGATACGCCTTCTCTCAGGATTTAGCCTTAGAAGATTCCAGAGCCAATTCCAATGAACAGCTACGTAAATACAAGTTGTGCAATACGTAAGACGACAATAAAAATAAATAGCGTAATAATATTTAACGCCAAACGAGAGAAAAGCGGATTTAGCTCAAAACATTCGGGTACTAATGTGTTTTACGGAGCGACGAATGTACATTAATATTTAATGCGCGAAAATTTCAACGGATTTTGTGCATAGGTATTCATAAAGTAAGAACGCATTGTCGGGAATAACGAGTATAACCGTTGACTTCATTTTAACGGTTAATAAGTATCAATTAACGACTAATCCCCACCTTTACTTTAGTAACAAGTAAAGGTGGGGATTAGTATCATTATTTATTTTATTTTTTCATTTTTTTGTACTTAGTGATACATACTCTCACTACTAAGACACATCTATTGACACTACGCACATAAAAATACGACAAGCGAATTACACTCATATATGTACATACACTAGAACAACATAACCCTCCTTCTTTCGCAGTCGGTTAAAATGAAGCACGTATTCATTTAATTATTTTACTATGCTTTATGTTTTTTGCTATAGTTTTGTAGACAGTATTAGTATGAAAATCCTTAGAATAGAAACCGCTGATTTTATTAGCATATATTATTACCACAGTTTACTTTATGTTATGACAATGTCTCTCTATACTAGAAACGTAGATTCTTTCATAAGTGATAATGTGTTAATATTTAAGTTCTGGTAAAATTATAAGATTCCATCACCCTTACTATCCTTAGTAGCCAGCCTCTTGGCCTTGGGTAGACCAAGTTGATGAAAAAGTCCACAGACGCTGGTCTGGAGGGAAGCACAGTAACCTAGCATCGCCTATGTCCTTAACTATATATCACGTTAAATATAGAAACAGTAACATGGCAACTTTTGGTTTATTTCGAAGTATTGTTATAGTGTATCAGCGTTATATTTAACAATGTGAAAATCTTCTAGATTGCCTCAATCGCCTTACAGCTGCCATTTTCGTACTTGAGCTTAACAAGTTTTGGGTGCCCTTAATATTATGCGGCCAACCTTTCTTTAGATAACTGACAGTGTGTATTTCATTCGGCTCACAAAAATATTATTTACAGCTTTGTGCGTATAAGATAAGAATGTAAGAAAAGAAATGAAAAAACCTCGCATTTTGAATGTTCGAGTATTGTTAAGAAACGATTTGTAGAATTTTCTTTTTTTGTGGGTTTCGTAATAATTGCCAGTGTGATTTGTATTTTTACGTCTATATTTTCGGTTGGGTGGGTATTTCCTCCCAAAATAAGACAAATCAGCTACAACGTATATCATGTATATGTATAACATTCATACGGAATTTTTACCTAAAGCAAATTGGTTAAGAGGTTACTGAAATAAAAATTCAAGAGGTTACTGAAATAAAAATTCATAAGACAAAAAATTATTTCTGCTCACGGAAATAATAGAAAAACTAAATAAAAAAGAGAAGATATGTAGAAATATAGATCACTTATTTATTGTGTGACACAAAAAAAGAAATGTAAGAAAATAATTCTTACAAATTATAGTGCTACAAGCCTTATTGCTAAAAACGATCTCTTCCAACCTTAGAATGAAAACAAATTTTGAAAAATTAAATTGGACGGGGCATACAATAAAGAATATCCTTAGTTAATTTAATAAACTAATCATTATAATTATACATAAACTAACTAAATAGTATAATAATTATGTAAATCCAACTATATGTAAACATATATGTCATAATAGAATAAAACAAATAAGCAAAGTAAACAATAAAGCGAATCTGTCATAAAGCGAATCTGTCCTAAAGCGAACAATTCCAATGATATTGAAGGTCAAGGAATAGGAGAGTTAAATGCTATCTTTTTTATTATAATTCTCTAGAAATTACAATATTTTATGATTATAAATAAACGTAAATAATTTAACTATCTACAAAAAGTCATTACATATTAATATCTCTCTAAAAGTTAAAGATATTTATCGATTAAATGATTTTAAAAATAAATAATAAATATCGTTGAACATACTAATATTTTGAGAATAAACCATCATCATACCTTTTAAACGTATGTGTACCTTTCCAAACCAACCAAATATTAAAGACCCAGCTACACCGAAGTATTCGAACATCTTGGCAACCGACTTGAATTCAGATGGCGCGTATACTGGACCGATTTTGATAAAATATGTATGAGACAACGTAAAAGATTGAGACGTACTCGTATCTGGGAATTTGAAAGAAATACTTAAGTAGTTGTTTAAACAATCAGACGAATTGTGACATTTTTCTTTTCTTTCTTTATTCAAAAAAATTAGTTTTCTTAATTTTATATTTTCGTTTATAATACATATATCAAAACGTTCTGGAATGTTTCAAAAAATCTAACTAAGTATCAGACTTTGGACTATCACAGTAACATAGCATGTTAGCGTCGTAATTTATGATCAAGTAATCTGGCGACCAGGGTTCTCTTCATTAAGCTGAATGATGTAAGACTCCGTATTAATACGTAATCCCCTCAAGGAGATTAGCCTTGTTGTTCCTAGAGATCTGGTTTGTTTACAAATTTGATTGATAACGATTAGTCAGAATTTGTAGCAATTAGAATATGGTAATTGCGTATCGTATCGAGCAACATGCATTATATGACGTTCAATGTGATTGTCAGATTACTCGCAATTGTATAATGACTCATCAGATCACATAAAATGTAAAAAAAAATCTTAAATAGAAATACGAGGGCCACGTAAGCGAGATTTTTGTCTGTATGCAATCTAAAATAAAAAATCATTGAACGCTCCAGCAATTACTGTATATAATATGCGATCATACTTATTAAACATAGGATTACATGAACATACAGTCAATTACATGACAGTAATTGCTGGAGCGTCCAATGACTTTAAAATCTTATATTTTGTAGTATTTGTATTAATAATACTACTGTAATATATTATACAGCCCTTTTTATTAACGTTTTGCGTTGTCTTTCATACTTTATAATATTCTCATTTATCTTTGTAAAAACCTGGTCAATATGCACAATAATTTTCTGATGATTTCGTTATACTTTTGGTGCTGAAAATATTACTTTTAAATGTATTAATTACCATTTTTATACCAAAATTTGTTTGTTTACATATTGTTGACAACGTCAATAATTTTCGTTTCACGGCATATCTTTCAAAAGTTCTATTTTTTTCAATGAGAACGTGTAAGGTTTTATGATAAATAGTCTAGTTTTACTTATTGTTGTATTGGCCATTTATAATATTTAAATTTTTGAATATAGATATTAGGAAACGGGCTCTATACGTGACTATATAAGACGTCGCGAGGCATTCCCTAGGGGAGTTCCCATCAAGTTTTATTTCAACTACGTACTACGGTCACACCCGGGCTAGGCAGGCCTGGGAATTCTGTTGGCGCGACCAGTTTCATTTTAAAGTGAGTTTTTCATCAAGACATCGTATGTTCCAAGGACTAAAAGAGGATGTGGATAATGTGACATAGACACGTATACATTTGGATGGATGGAGCATTCCTTAAAGTTAAGGTCGGTGCAAACTTGAAATATTATATTCATCGTTCTGATACTGTGAGCTGCCACCTTCGGATCTTCGAGCTGCCACCCTCATCTGTGAACTGCCACCTTCATCTGAGAACTGCCACCTTCATCTGTGAACTACCTCCTTAGTCTGTGAACTACCCCCCCTCAGTCTGTGAACTATCCCTCGGTCTGTGAACTACCCTCTCCGTCTGTTAACTGCCACCAGTGTATCGTGACCGGCCGTTTAAATTTAGCGCTCGTCAGTTCGGTGTATATAGGAGTAGTTTTAAGTTCGTTTAGTTATAAGGTAGGTAATTTTCATTTTTATACACAGTTTGTAATTTTTAAATTAAACATTCATTTGTACATATTTTCTTCTTTCTTTTCCTCCAAAGTTAGGGTACTACTGGTAGGGTCAGGTAGGAGCTAACTTCTCTTTTTTTATTAATTATAGCCTTGCCCTTTTTTCGGATAAAAAGGGGTAACGTTATACGTTTATCTTACCTATAGTACATGATTTAGTTTCCCGAGCCCAAGACGACCTGATCATATTGTATGATTGATTCCAATTTAATTTTTTGTCTATTAATATCTTCAAAACATGCTATTCTTTAAAGCTAAAAATTAACCCATACCACCACATACACCTTTAACAACACACAAAGGTCTTCAAGTTCCAAACTAGGCAAAGCCTGTGCTATGGTAACCTGATGACTGATATACATACTTAGAAATACATATATACATACTTATATATATATAATAAACACCTAGACACAGGTCAAACAGACATGTTCATGCACACAAATGTTTGACCTGTCCGGGGATCGAACCCGGGACCAGCGGCGCATAAGGAAGGGTTGCTACCAACTGCGCCAACCGGCCAGTCAAACATGGAAATCATATATTAAAAACATTAAAACTAACCCAGTAACAATATGCGGCTTGCTTCGTAATACATGTAAATTTCGTTTCACAATCTATAACGCATTTGTAAAACCTCATATAACATAATTAATTGAAATATGGGGGAGCGCTGGGAAAAATGTTGGTTGCCCCACTCGGCCTACAACTCGTCGTTTTTCCGGTAAAACGGTGACTTTTGCAGGCTCGAAACTAATCTTCATTTAAAAAATATTACCTCGTTTAATATTTAAAAAAACAGTTAGCTCACTTTCTTGTTAATGACATAACACTCATATAGCATTTAAATTAAATTCTCGCATTTTTGTTATTTCTCAGAAAATTCTCTGTTGTTTGTTGCTTACTACCATCCACAAATTTTGATAAACTTGGACATTATTATCAACTACTGTTATTTTGTGTCGTTACTACTATTTAACATCTAAGCCGTAAATTAATTAGTCTCTAAATATTAAGTTAATACGATGAATAAAGTCTCTATTATAATATACTTTCATTGAGTTCTCATGTAAGTGATGTAAATCTTGAATAAGAATAAATGTCTTTAAACATGATCAGGGTGATCACAATGCAGATACTAGTAGTCATAACTTGTCAAACATTTTTGGGCCCGTTTCCGCTTCAAACATTTATAAATCTTACTAAACTCAGAAAAAGAATCAAGTACCTACCGAATACTATTTACTAATAAAAGAACTCTGCAACAGGCTCCTTGTGTAAATAACGAATAAATTTAATAGCCCGCTGTACTAATTCACATTCCAAAATTTAACAATCGTCCCAATTTATAATAATCAATTATTGCTAATAAAAGCAGCCTTTTACAAAAGCCACGCGATGTGATTAGCTCTTAATCAAAGGCTAAGTAACTCATTAGATGAATTCCATTGAGTGATTCTCATTTGCACTCAGACACGATCATTTTAAACAAGTTTTGCATATTCACTCCACGTTTCTCAAACTTGTTTAGAAGACTTCAAAAACTCATTTCGAATTTTGTTCCAGACGCATTTATCTTTCTCTGAGACAGTTATCTTGTGAGTTAACAAGACAATTAAATGTGGTAGGAAGTTCATTCCCCTAATTTATGAGTGATAATAATAAAAATAAATAAAAAATCTTAATCGTTTATCTACGAGTATTTTGACCGTTCAATTAATGCGCCTTAGATAAAGGACTAAAGAAAGTTTAAAATGTGTGCAAAGATCTAGTAGAAACTTACATAAAATCAATGACAGTTCCACAGGGGTGGAATCGTATCGATGTAACTTTCAAGTTAAAAAAACACACCTCTCAATCCCGCCGTCGGAAGTATTTAAAAAGGTTAACTGAAACCTAATAATAATTAATGTTCATAAAGAAATCATATCCAGAATGAAATTGATCTAAGGTGATGACATATGCGAGTAAATTGTGCAGCAAGGTGCTATATTTAGCAGTGGACGATTCCAAATAAATTGATACACATATAGGCACATGCGTATACCAGAAATATACAACATTATGAGTAAAGATCAGTCGGCAGCGTGAAAAGGCAACGCTGTCAGCGACGACTGACGCCACTTGATGGATGGATAGCAGAAACATTAATTTTAAACTTACACGACCCTCGGTTGAAGGTTTGATAAGAGAACGCAGCGGGGCAGGAATTCTAAGGCATTCGAGACTATTTCGTTTACGCATTTCACGCTTAACCTGACTACGAGTGTAAAAGACAGGTAGATCTCGAAGGTCTAAGAATATCTGCCGTTACAGGAAGTCTTGCTAAATGTGAGACTGAAACCGGAGAGAATATTATATGAGTGGTTTCTGTAATTTATAACCATCAACACTCTATGTGTGAACTTATAGCTTTTCTATGTTTTAAAATAATATGGGAATTTACTAAATAGTTTTGAATTATTTCATTAGGTTTCCTTTTTTTTATCTAACCTTCAGCCAAAATTGTAATATAATAATCTTTTTATATGGAACAGCTGATTGTTTTTTCTCGAGAATGTTTTTTTTTATACTGAACAGCTATTCATTTGACCACAAGATCGCACGACCACGGAAGTCAACGACACTGAGTCTGGAATACACTGGCTCTCAAGGGAGGCTGCCGGAACACACCGTTAGGTACTTGGCGACAGATTTTACGGGTGGTAGCTAGCCAGGCGAGCTATAGGAAACGCCCTACCACCATGCTATAATTTCTTCACGATATTTTCCTTCACCGGCAGCTTAGGCTCTTTTTGCATGTTTCGTGGGATTCGAACCTCGTACCTTTTGCACGGCAATCGACTCCACTAACCACTAGACCATCATCGCTACAAAGTTCAGAGTTGGTTAAGGTTCAGATTACATTTTTGCTTAGGATGAGTGTAGTGACCCCCTGTCGACTCAGTACACCCCTAACTTAGATCTTAGATCAAAACAATATTAAAGCACACTCAAATATTTTTAACTAGAATAGATTAGTTTATGTAGCAATAAATTATTCTGAATCCAGATAAGTGGAACGCATTTCAGTATGTGCAAAATCTAACGCCTGTGATGGTGTAAAAGGCGAGAATCCATTTCCCTTGAGGTTACAGGCTAAGCTTAGAGAACATACGAGGCCTCAATCTCAGAAAATAGGATATACTTGTACTTATTTCAAGAGAAGAAAGAGAAAAATCTGCGGACTATTTAGCAAATTACATATTTCCCTGCCAATCTAGTTTGGTTTCAATCATTTCTAAGTAATAGGATCAGGATATTTAGCAAAAATTGTATGCTAACGAGAATTTTTTTATTTCGATGTGTAAGAAAAATGTCAAGTTGATGTGGTTTAGGTAAGTTTTAAGTAAAGTTTTATTTGTTGTGATTTTATTTTTATGTGATATGTGAGTCCTTCTTTCAATATTACAAGTAAGCTTCTAGTTACTCTGTATAATATAGAAATTTATGTTAACGTAGAACTTAATTTAAGCTGGAATAAACATAGATTTGATACTGTTAGCCGCCACCGGTTCATTGTAGAGGTTCCACCGACACGCAAAAAATGCTTCGCGTCTATTTTTATTGTGTGAACTGCCAGGTTGTAAAATTCGCTGCTAAGTACTCTATTTCCCGATTACTATAATCTCGATTTCTTCAAATCGCTAGTAAATCAGTTTCTTCGAGGTAAGCGCGCGACATCCTAGGCCGCATTGTTGCTTTACATCAGATGAGTTGCGGTCACGTGCAAGCTTATTGACTGAAAAAAAGACACACAATAGTTTGATCATTTGTTTCAACTTTTGATACTGCGTAAATAAAATTTAGCTACAATTCTAAAGGTAGAGAGAAAATGGAAGAAGCATACGTGCATAGAAATTGATAACTTCAAGATAGTTGGTGCATGGCTGTATTCAAATAAAATACTCGGGGCACACGTTGGGCGGTCTTGCCAAATCAGATGCCAGTATGCAGAAATGGAGTTTGAATCTAAAATTGTATTGTGTTGCTGCTTTCGTTATAGCGTAAACTTGGTCAAGTACAAAGCTGGAGCTTGAAGATTGGTTGCGATTGAGCTTTTAAATAGTTAAGTTTTTAAATCAAAAGTTGTAGTGGAACTCCAGGCTAAGATTTGTAGTGTTTGTTTATTAAGCTTAAATATTTATATTAGGACCGAAAGTGAACCAAACAGATATACCTATTATTTTATAGAGATATACTAACATTGAAACAAACCTTTGCAAGTTTTAGTCTCGTATTTTTTTTTTTTTTGTTAATATGTGTTACGTAATTGTTAGTGTGGGCAAAGTGATCGAAACTCTTCGATCCTGTCAATGTTTTCTTACAACATCCGTCAGTTTGTATTTATGTCCGTTTAGATGGAAATCCGACTAGATTGGAAACTAGTTTCCAGTCAGTGTTGAAAAAACTTGGTAACCGAAACAATCAATAACATGTTTTGTGTGTTGTTCAACATTTTTGACTTTTTCAAACTTGTTACAGAGCCATTTACCGGTCGATTTCAATAATATATATAAAGGACTTTCTTCTAAAGAACAGTATATTATAACGATTATTTTATGAAAAATAAATTTTCTCAAGATGTTGGCTTTATTACCTGACTGCCCAAGAAGAGGGTAAGTTTTTAAGTATTTTTGTAGTCGCTAAGTCAATAGTTCACATGGCATTACAAACAGTAAACGAACGAACTTGTGATGAAAATAGTAATGTTTAATTGTTTACATAATGTACTCGTATCTAGCCAAACAAGTAACGATACAAAAAGTTTTTGAGCGTTTAATGCCAAAAAATAATATCACATATTGTTAATATCTTATTCTCGATTAGTTGACACACTTAATAATGAATAGTGTCTAAAATAACAGTCCAAACGTATTCAGCAACCAACTAATTTATGAAAAGCACCTTTTCATAAGCCTCCTATTTCGTTGGAGTGTAATGTTTAAATTTAATTAGTACATTTGAACTATGCAAAACCTCTTATTACTAGTACATGTTGCGATGAACTCGAGCATCAGTGTTGCCATTAATCACCAAAACTCATTTGAATATTTAGGCATTGACGTGCAAATAAGGGCGGGAGTTTAATTTTCTTTGCCAGACGTAATAAACGCACAAGATTTTATGACTAAGAACTTCAGAACTGGCACAATACTGGCCACAAGTACTGTGGAGGCAAATCAATAAAAGTAAATAAAATCGCCAAGTACGAATCGGACTCGCGCAAAAAGGGTTCCGTAACTTTATCTTTACAACAAATTTCTACCTGTTGTCATTATCGAGAATAAAACCGCAAGAAAACACGTTTGTTGTATGGGAGACCCCTTTAAGTATTTATTGTATTTTATTCAATTATTTGTTCTTGAAGTAAGTATTCAACTCAATCCTATGTGCATAATGAAAGCGTCTACTTGTTGTTGTAATTAATAAAGAACAAAAAATTATTTTAAAAAATACGTTTGTTCTATGGAAGACTTCTTTCTTTCTTTATTTTATCGGTATTTCAATAGTTTTTGTCACGTCGGCAATATAAATTTATTATCTGCGAAAATTTGAACTGTCATGAAGCTATCAAGCTTCATGAGATACTGGTGACAGACAGCCGAATAGACGAACTGTGAAATCTTAGTATTAAGGTATCGTATTTCTCTTTGGGTATGGAACCCATAATTTTTTTTTCTAGGAACATCTTTAATTCGAACACCTACAAACTCTGCAATTTGCATTTGGAAATTTTAAGGCAAATAGAAGCCATGAAAGTTGTTACATCTGTTCTAGATAAAACCCGGCTCACGCTGTGAAGTCGTTTGCATAGCTTACCAGACTTCACTGGAAGATAAAAATGCAACTATCTGTTTAACTGCGCCATACGGCAGTAGGAGTTGTTTTGTGCAAAAACAATGCATATTTTCTATTTGACTTCAAAATATGAGAACTCAATCAGACTCTTTTATATGTTGCATTAACTGACATCTCATAGATGTTTTAATCGATTCAAATTCTTTTTTGGACTTGTCATTGTCACCATACATAAATATCATAAAAAATATATTATGAATTACAAACCTATTAGAGGTGTGTAATTCAAAACTTGTCAAGGCGCCGTCAAAGTAGTTAGTTCTCATTTATTTAAATGTATAATTCTTATAATTCTTGTTATATTTTACACATCTCAAAAGCACCTGAGATAACTTACTGTATTTCTTTCGACTTTCCATACCTACCCTCGATTTTTAGCTTTTTACCAGAGTCGAGGTTCGTAGACTGAAGCATTTGCACGTCTCGATAATAGTAATGGCGCCGGCTAAGTAGATGTAATTCATTTTCTTTAATAAAAGGAGGGTACTCTTTGCCCGCGATTTATTTGTTAAAAGTATTTAGCTGGGTTACGTGCACGATTTCTGATTCTTTTAAAGAGGTTTAATTAATAATCGTGCTTTATGTACTTACGTGCGCGTTTACGGCTGATTAGGTCAGCTATGCAATGTCTACAGACACTATTAAGGCCTGTATAGATATTATGGAAAGCATTAAAGTTTTTTATGTAGCTGTAATTTTAGCTGTAAATGTAATTTAAATTTGACAAAGCAAGGGTAAAAAACATTTTTTTTAATATTTCTGCTGGCATTACCTCTATGTTTGCAAATGTAGTAATGTTTCATCAAATTTAAGAATTTACAATTTATTTTTTAGTGTCTTTGTTTAATTAGGAGATAAAATAATGAAATACTAATATTCTTTAAAAAAAAATTCACTATTGATCTCAAAATGCTTAAATCCCTTTTACCACATACCGACGCTCATTTTAACAGAACTCCACAAATTCCTAAACAAGTTAAATACACAAGCGAAATCAAGCGAGCAAATGTTTCAAACTTGATTAATGCCCGTACATTTTGAGTTCGAGCAAATGGCCCTCCGCAAGATCAACATTAGGAAAAAGAAGAAAAATTAGTCCCCAGCTTTATCGAGTGTTAAATCGTCGATCCATTGCAGAGTTTCGAAGGATTAATCCGGATTGCATATGAGGAAAGACTCGGATCACATTTCCGAGATATCCCGCCTTAAATCCCGTATATCAGATGAGAAATAAAAAGACGAGAGTAAGTTTTATCACGAACTTTCAACGAATGCGCGGCGACGTTATATTATGTAACCATATTTCAAAACGACAATTTATCGGAATAGTGGTGAATGTTACTTTTATATAGATGTGTTAATGTGTGCGTAAATAAATCATACCAAACAGACTTAGCCATTTACGATTATGACTACTGGAGAACAATAACACATTTATTACTGAACGCAAATAAACCGTCTTTGGACCGTTAACTTTGCCGGATATGCGTTCGTAAAGTTGGATCCAGATTATTTATACTTCACAAACCCATATTGTGGAACAGACAGGCCAATAAGTCTTATTTATTATTTCTTATTTTACCCGACTGCGAAATAAGGAGGGTTATATTTTTCGAGTATGTATGTATGTTTATTTCTTGGGCACGCCCTAGAGCCTGTCCTATTTTAATGTGAGTGGTGTCAATAGATTTGACTTCACCTTGCAGATGAGCACTAGATGCATCTCGCAATTTCATTTGTTACATGGCTCTAAAGTTTTTGGAGTCTGGTATTTGAAGTCACTTATATCGACTTGTTGTTTATTTTTGTTCTCTATACATCGGTCCGGGGGTTTTTGTTTATTCCTAAATTATCGCACCGCGGTCGTGATTTAATCAGTTTACAGAACAACATAATGGTATAATATGTAGTTTAATGTAAACAATATCAACATTTTCTAGTTAGAAAAGTAACGCGAGTATGATTTATGTTATTTAAGAAGACGGGTTTACACGCGTATCTTATTGTGGGAAAGGTCCAAATATAGTTTCGTTCACATTCAGTGAACTTGGTCATGGATGAAATGAGTCTCGTTCGTGTCCACAACGTTGGTACAGTCCGAGATGTCGACACGATCGACTCATTTCATTTTTTCACCTATGATTGAAACTATAGGTAAATAAAGAAATATAGCAGTAAAATATTAACTCTTTGCGATACGAAGTTTCAAACCCGATTAATAATCATTACAATTATTATTTAACGTTTTTCGTGCCGTAAAAAAATAACCGAGTTAATGCGAAAAACAATTTAGGAACACCCATTAGCGCTAAACTTTTGCTTAGCCGGTAAATTTATGCATTTATTTTGTTTTTGACGAAAGATTTATAATATGATGAACTTTACGTTTTTACTATTTACGACGAGTTTATGAGCGTATGAAAGTTAATTTATTAGACTCACCTTTTCTATATTATTAGGCAAATATTTTCTTAAGAAGAATTTTTGCTAAGTTTGAAGAAAACATTGTTTTTGCATTATCTGTTGGGAGTTGTTTTAATATTTATACGACTGAAATCGTTACTGAAAGCAAAATTTTGGTTGAAATAAGAACATAAATCATATTTTTATTTCTATTATTTTTTAACAGCTCTCCCATTAATGATTCTAGCGAGCAGCTTTTAGTAAAATAAAACTTTTTTAAACTTAATATATTATCCATATTAACGAACTCAAAAATATAGAATAATACCTCAGAGTTCATTTTGATTTAGACAGAGATTATTATTTTGTGCAATGTAAGTTCCTAAAACTTTATTCCCGATTTGAGGGTTAATTTAGCCATCCCTTCTACATGATAAGATAAGATAAATATTTATTCATAAAAACATCCTATGTACATAAGTAGAGATATTTGTGGCCCCACACTTAAGCCATGCATTACGATAGATTTACTACATCTTATATATAATATACCTATCATATAGTGTCTAAAAGAGGTAAAATTAAATTGTGAGTATGTATGTGAGTGCGTATGTGTGTTACTCAACCCACATACACCTTACAATTTATTTTTTTAACTAGACGCCTTTGTTCGCGAAAATGTAATCACTAACAACAAGAACAAAAAGTAAATAAACAACAATTCAATTACACGTAACTGAATCCATTTTGATGAGGTAGCAATAACTACAACGACTTTCATATATGAACCAGCACTGACTGCAATACAAATCTTTGGTATGAAATACCAATGCGATGGTGTTACGTATTCAATTCACTCGGAGGCAGTAATTGGCTAGCATTCACACTTTTGCTAACAAAATATAAAGCTGCGATCGCAAAGCTTGTTATGTAAAATAATTGCTCCTTTAGGATAGCTTTCTGGTATCGAGCGAAAAATGCCATTTGAATGTAAAAAAGAAAATGAGTTAATGATATTTCGGCCTGCTACTTTCTGGTTAACTGTTATTTATAAACAGATATGACTGTTAAGCTATTTAACGAAGTAAGAGGAGTAGTAAGACCACTTAGGGTGTATTTATTACAGACTTCCCAATAAAGGAGGAAGTACTCAATTGATTCTTTTTAAATGTGTGTTACCTGATTTCTACGAGACGGCAGAACCAATTAGAAAAATGTTTTTTTTTATTCGCTGTTGTATAAATAACCATAACTTTAAAATACTCTTCTTATAACTTTATCATAATCATGCCAGTAGTTTGGTTATTAAATCGAAATACCTTTTTTTATATCGGAGTCTGCCTAAGCGCTTATTTTATAATATTCATTTTTTTATTAGGAAAATAAATACTTTTTTAGTAATGATTGTAGGTATGTCTTGTAAGAAAGGGATTGCTAGGCACATTGCACATATGTACATCTATAAAAGTTTGTAATACAATTTTACCAGTATGGGAGATTGTATCTGCCTTAGAATCACAAACTTTAAATGCCCCATCCCCATTCTACAATTTGACCGGAAAGACTATACAAAACGTCACCGTCGTAGGGTATAAAACGCTTTTCATAAATTTTTACTGTGCTAACTGCCAGGTTATAGAGTTTGATACCTATCTATACTTTCTACATCACCTAATAAACGTCTTCCTAGGTATTAAGTTACTTGCCTTAACAATATATTTTTAACTTTCTATAAATACTTAAAGCGACTAACCGCTGGAGGCAAAACTCGTTTTGCTTAGTAATTGAGCCATTACATGAAAGGAATTACTTCTATAGTCCGTTCATTTCCTTCTTCCGGACTCGAGACGGTGATTAATCTAAGGCAGGATCAATAGGCATTGATAATAATTATTCTTTATATCTATATTATACAAAAAGGTTAATCTCTTTTGAGTATGAATGAACGTCGCTAATTATAATCATTCATGATAAAAGACAAATTGTGGGCCAAATTACACGCAGTATAGGTATATTTTACCATTTTGGTCCTCTGCTGGAAAAAGGCATCCCTTGCCGTACAGCCCAGTGTTTGGCTTTGGTGGAACGTAATAGATAGGTTCTAAGTCCTAACGGACAGGCAAGAGAGGTTCATTAGTCAATGCCGGAGCGGCTAGAGAAGGTAGGTTGCGGTGTTTTATGGGGACACTGCAACTGAGAGCGGGCTGCAATGTCGCAAGATGGCGCAGCTGCAGAAATGGGGCCGAAGCGGGAGAAAAGTGTCGATATTGAGGAGTGGCGCTTTACCGTAGAATAGTGCACGTTGTGGGGCCGGTGGTATGGCCCTCGAGCTTGTTGCGGTGCGTCATGTGTCTGGCGTACCGCAACACAATAGGTCGTGACGATGGATGGGAGACGGACAGCCGTGGCGGGTCGCGGTATTATAGCGTCCCGTGTCCTATCAGTTACCGGCTGGGCGTGACGCCGTGGAGCTTAGTCCCACATAACCACTCTGCCTCTCCATGATGGAAAGGTATACATGCAGCATTACTTTACGTAATTAAAGTTCATACGCCAACTTTATCAGGATCGACCACGATGACACCCTATTCAATTCAATAACACCAAATACATGTATTGTAATTGTCTTGGAAAAAAGTTTTATGATAATGTATTTTTGTGAGTTTTTTTCATAAAAGATATTTCCATTTTATCTCAATCAAAACTAACATTTTCGGTTCAAAAATCTACCTTTGGCAAAAATAAAAGTTCGGGATTCTAACGAAGCCGGATTTCGGTGGAATTGTACACCTGAAACCCTAAAATACGTTCTGTGATTGGCAATCGTGACATTGAAAAACACAATTGTCATTGTTTTGACGTTTTAAAAAGTCAATGCAACAATATTTTTTCTTCGTATATTCAAGTATAAACGAGTGAAAAGGAAATTTTATTTGGAAATATCTGATATACGTTTTAAGTGAGAAATGCGTATATACCTAATAAAAAAATAGTATTTCTGTAGAAGTATTTTAGTTAACAATTCAAAGCAGATGTATTTCTATTTTGAAAAGAAACGTTTCCTATTCAAAAGGGAGCTGAGCGGAAAATTGCAAAACGTGCACTGTATTTACAATTACAGATGCAAAGTCTTCCAAGGAACATTTTGACAGTTAAATTCTCAGAATAGAGATGTAAGTAACTTACAACAATATAATATGACAACACCTTCATAATTTTTGGAAACCTTTTTTTCTTTCTTTATTTATTGGCCATCACAGTCTGTGCATTGTGCCAGATCTCAAGTTGTTTCAATTCTCAAAATTCAATTCTCAATATCAATTGGAAAAGTCAGATATCAATCAAGTCCTAAGTCATAGTCATGTAAAGTAATGTGATGTGACCTAATAAAGACAGTCTCTATAGAGATTTCCTGTAAAATTGAAAATCACGTTATTCCGTCTTTGTATATCTTGTCTACACTTGTTAACATAAACAAGACATTAATTGTTAATAATAAATTGTATAACAAATTAGAACTTAAAGAATCTCTTCTCCAAATAAATGTTATCTTCATCTTGTTCCTGTTTCAATGTGGTGCGAGTATTATATAAAAGTATATTTGCCAATGTCATGTACAAAGTGAACATATCAGGTTCTTAGGCTTAAATATTTGTTAAGTTAAAGTTGGATATAGGAGCAATCTCGGTAAACATGACGGTAATGATAACGTGGTCAAGTTATAAGGTAACTTACATAGTAGAGGGTTGAATACTTGTTAAAAGAAAAAAAAAGATGTAAAATGAACTACTTAAAAAGTTCTTGTTCTCAAGTAAATAGGCATAACAACTAAAGTTCTTATTCCTCTTTACCTGAGAAAAAGAACCGAGTACCTAACTACACGGTTGTTTTTAATAAAGAAACAGTCGTCAGGCGATAATTAACGAAAAACCACTTATTATAATCTCTAACTTCACTTAGTGACCTTTAGTCAAAATTAAATTAACAAAAAACATTCATACATTTTTTTCATTTTTGATTTTCTGTATTCAAAAACCATATATATGTGTTTTTTTACATCAACCAGCTTTATTTGCAATAAATTCACTTGTGTGGAAAACGCTGAAGCTTGTTCAAATAGAAAATTGGTTATAAAGCCATGTCACTCACTTGTCTATATGATTGTGTGACGCATTTGCTGCAATAGAATTTCTAGCATCAGATATTTCATAGAAGGCAATTTGCAATAGCATTTTACAATATATCTGCCAGTTTACTTTCTCTTTTTCAATACAAGTTCGCTGCTTTACTTTTAACCGACTTCCAAGAAAAAGGAGATTTTCAATTTACCGAAATCCTTATTTTATGTGTTTTCTCTGACTTCTCAGAGTCTTTATAAAGGTACTTTAAAGGCTCACTCAGTGGTACTAAATTTACACAAAGATATCGGTATTGTAGGACAAAATAACTGAAACATTTATGGGCAGGGTGAAATGGTTTTAGAGTAGTACGAGTAAGATGTTGTTGCAAGAATATCTAATGTTTTCCCTCTTTGTTTTGATGTCAGCGTGTGAAATCTAAAAACATTTATTTTGTTTATAAATTGATTTCCGCAAAGTAACGCTTGACTCCATTCATTATCTCTGGATAAAAATTATTAAGTTACGAAAGTATAAAGAAAACAATAAGTAAATTTTAATGCACGACTCAAAACAAGATTTTTTTAATTTATAAATTTTATAGTTCTTTTGTAAATTCAACTGACCTAAAATTTCTATAAACTGCCTCCCATGTAGCGTAGCCCGCACAAATATTATGCAAAATTTTATAGCAAATATTACCATAAAAATGGAATAACCAACTAGGTACCCATCAAGTATACGCAGTTTCGCGTACACCTATTGAAATAATAGGTCATCGAAAAAAGCACTGTTCCCATTGCATACATATTCAAAAGCATCGAACTCCGACTCATTTGCATAGAAACGGAGGAGCTTAAACAGGCAACAAGCTACTCGTATAAGGCTTGCATTTACTGTGAACTGTGAAAATTTCGATTTTATTTCACATTTCTGAAAAGAAAAACGTTAATATCCACGAACCATGACTTTAATATTACCATGTCATTTTGCTTTGCCAACAAAGCTATGTATTATCTTACGTCGTTTGTCAAGTTTATCGTTTCCTTTTATTGACTTATTCGCGGTAGTCATGTTTCATATTACAGTGAGATTAGTAGGTATTTTATTCAGATAGTTTATACAGATTTTATTTGTGATTTTACAGTAATTATAAGTTACCCTAAGCTCCGATTGTGGTGCTACTGAAAACTTTTGATACCTACATTGCGATAGTTACATTAATTTTGTTGTATTTCTAAGCTTTTTGGTTTCTGAACTGCTCATAAAACTATATTAATAATTTTCTATTTGTTTGTTTTTGTAGCTAACCTACATCCTCCCACAGAGTCTCTACAGCCAACCAGTCACCATGTGTTAGTTCTTATGGATTTTTTTTCAAACGAGTCGGTTGTTTATATTCGCTTTGCACATTTGTCAGGGCAATTTTCGTCCTAAGCGGTGAACGAATGTGTTCACTTCGTCTTAGATCCTACGTCAATTGAGCTTAGTAGTTTTAGACACCACGTTTACAAGTCCTGTCGTGGCAAGTACACGAGTCGTGGCTAGTGTTCCTAACGTGGCTAACTGCTCTTGGGACAATACTGTGTTCTGTTGCTCTCTGGAAAACCATGAATTGGGTGTGGTGTTCTTCTATGAGTAGTCACTCAGTTTTAAGTCATTTTGTGTGATTGTTTAGATGATACGATGATGAAATTTTGTATACTTAAATATTACTTAAATATTTCAGATTGCATGAAGTGTATTCAATTCAATACGGTATTTCTCCCAAAGAGAGATATTTAGAGATTTTATAGTTAGTATTATAGAAGATAGTAGGTAAGTATTACTTTTGCAGATCTTGCGGATTTTACTAAGACTGTTGTTGAAAGAATTTAATGTGTATTAAAATAATAAATTACTCTTAAATATTATAAATGCATATGCGTCACAACTACGTTGTTCAAATCTTTAAAACATTTCTACAATATCACTAACATATACTTCTACAAATTTACATGAAATAAAGCATCTAGCAATGTTCGTAACAACTTTTCTTAAAGCATGCCTATGAAAAGTATTGTAACTCTAGACAAAATTTTATTCTGAAATAGATAGTCTCAGTTTAAAAAAGTTTAATGAATATTTAATTGAATAATAACATTTCTTATACCTTATGAATTCTTAAAAAGATATCAAAAGACTTTTTACTATTTAAAGCAACAGTAAAAAAAGCACGGGTTTCACTTAGCTGAAATTTAAATCATATATATATTATCTAATCTGTTTTAAAAATATATGAGCTGTGTAAAATAAACATTGTTTATATTATATTAATGGTAAAATCATATTGGACCTTTTACATGTCCAAAGTCTGATTTGAGCATTCAATTCCTTGAAAATAAAAATAATGTTACCGGGCTAAATTTAAATTATGGAACTTTATTTAAGCGAATAACATAAAATGTATTTTTATAAAATTAGCTATTTGTGTAATTTACTTAGTTTAGTTAATTAAACGACTTCCAAGTAACCGGATTATGCGTGGCGGTGGTTTGCTCGTCCTGAGATCAGGAATGCCCCGAGCTTGATTCTCGGCTGAGACATCTAATTCGAATTGTTAATTTGATAAAAAATATGGAGCTCATATGTTAGTTCATATATGCAATCTGAAAAATAAAATAAAAGTAAGTTAGTAATTAAATAAATCAAAAATTTTATGTATTGTTCAGAAAAATTAAGCACCACTAAATTTAACAATAGCTAATTTATATTCAACATCTTTTTAAACATAACTCGTCCAAAGTTTTATACGTTCATCACTTTACGCCTCAAATCTTACAACACAAGGGCATATTTCATTAATAACTCCCTAGCGTAGAGTTATGATAATTTTCAGTCTTTATAGCAATAACTTTACTCTAACGAACGTTGACTTTTCGACTTTGATATTATTACTTTAGAACTGATACGAGCAAGTTCGTGATAGTGTATACTTGTAACTGAAACTTTAGTATTGAGATTGTAAATTAATAAGCTCAGTAATATGATGAAAATAAACATGGATCGAGTAACTCTAACTTGTAGACCTCGTGTGTTGTTCTCTGTGGACTTCTACAGCTTCTTTTATAATTAGTTTACATGAGACTGTGTAGAAGATAATTAATAGAATTGAAATAAATAATAACAGGGAGTAGCATTGGAAAAAAATGCATATTTTTAGATTTATGCATTTTTTTAAACATGCAAAACAAGACTGTTTTAAGAATTATGAATATGAATAAATCGGTCAAGCGGTAGTTCTCTGTCGTTTTCTTTGTTTTGACCATCATAGAAAATCGAACTTTGTTTTGACCGAGCGAAATCTGTGTGTCTCTACTTCAGGTCCGGCAAATTTCTCTTTCCTTTCAGATCGTCGAATTTGTATTACTTCTGGAAATCATTTAACGTTGTTTTCCGGGAGCCAGTGTATTTCAGATCAGGCATCCTCCATTTAGGGCTACAGTATAACTGACTTCCGTAGTCGTGCAAACTTGTAGTCAAATGCCTAGATGTGTAGGATAAAAAAGAAATAAAAAAAAACTTTATTGGAATCTTGACAAAGCTTAGTGTGTGGGTTCGATAACTTTTTTTGAAATTATTACGTCATCGGAGATTCTTGATTGGGGGAGTATTTCTACCAAAAGGTTTTCAATAATATAATAGTTCTATGAACTGTTTACTTCGCGAAAACAATAATTTTCCTACTTTATAAATACTTCAAGCTCTCAACAAGCTCAGTTAATAAGTCAACAATGCTGCGTAAGACATATATAATAGCATAATCGTAGAAAAAACAAACATATTTGAATCGTATCTCTGGCAAAAAGCCACAGTATTTTGAACCTTACTTCATGCGGTTGAAATTTTCTAAAAAATCGTAAAACTCACACATTGTGACTTAACTATTGAATGAAACCGCGACATGTATACAAGTACGAAATTTCTAGCAGAAAAACTTCCATAGATACTTACAAACTGACAGAGAAAGTATTCGTTAATAAAAACAAGGGAATAAAAACTTAAAGGATATTTAAGGATACTACCAGTCGAACTAGAATCTTGAAATTTGGCATGAAGTATCGGTTTATATTCAAATTAAGGTATAATTTCAAAAACCTTATTTTTTAAAATACGTTTCACATTTTTTTTATTAATTTATTACCGTTTTTCAAATGAACGCGGAGAAGTATCAAGTCGAAATGCATATCAAACACTTTATAGATGCGACATAAATTCTTATATACCTACAGATTTGTACGGAATCTTTGGTGCGCTAGTCCGAATCACACTTAGCCGTAAAATCGAGAGTTTGGAAAACTATTAGTTTGTAAGTCGTAGAATAAATTGGGGTAGAACTAAACTAATACTGAAAGTTTATGTTGAATTCTAATTAATTGCGATTTAGTCTACGGCTAGATTGTAGTTTTCTTAAACAATATGTAGTTGAATTTAAGAATTTCTTGTACAATAAGAACTATATAATAAAACCAATACTCAAATATGCCTAAAGTTGTGTTTCAACCAAAGCTTCAAAGCCGATCGTGTCCAGAGGCTATCTATATTTAAATTAGATTACTAAACCATAATTTATGTGATCTCTTCCAAAATAGTTGTCGCCATTATTGAGTTAAACCAAATTAAAATAATCATGAAAGTCACTGCGCTCATTAACCATCAAAACATTTCAGTTTTGTAATTACATCGACCACTAATTGTGCAGTCGGCGGCTGGTAATCACATGACTAATTATCCTAATGCCGGCTAACAGATGCCAGGCGGCTGTTATTTTGTTTGCATCATGTTCGGATTACCCATTAATGACTAAATCGATTTGCTTCTGATTGTAGTGCCCTGCGTTTGATTTGATTACGTCAATGTGAAACGAAAAAGACACAATTTAAGTTATACTTTCACAAAAGTAAAAAATCCTAGTTTGAGGTGAATTATGAATTGTTACTATCAGCAGTTCTTTTTATTTATAAATCAAATAAGGTATTGAACCGCTTTAGATAAGATTTATACGAAAACACCGAAACATATAATTTCGATAAAATGATATTTTTATTGTTTGATCGTAACCATGTCTTCTGGCAGCTGGGGGCTGTAACAACGTGCTGACGGATCCAGCGTTACCAGATGCCAGAGGACTGTACAATGTATATCGAGCAGCTGTTAGACAACGAAAACTATTGTTATAATTAATAATACAATAAGATTAGTTATAAGGGTGTCATGTTTATACAAAACCCTGGATAAAAAATAAATGATTTAAAAAAAATGATATTTTTAAATAGTTTAAGATTAGAAATCAAGATCATAAAAAACCGATGATTTGAGAATCAATTCTTTCCAAAGTCTGTTAAAAGGATGCTGTCTGAGATCTGTTACGTATTGCTTATAAATCCATTGCCATGTCAACGCATAAACGCTACACTTGATTTAAAAATCTATTAAGTATTCATCAATCAATATATTCGAGGCCTTTTTAAATTTGTTTATGCTCTTGGGACAATTCTATCGAATTGTCATAAGTCGTCATCAAAATTTAATGTACGAGTACCTAATAAAAAGTGAAGTTTATAACGGTTGATCTACTTAGAAACTAAAGAGCATAAAATATTTGTTGATACAATATATATAACTCTTACTACTTACTTATTTACTCTTAATTAGATGAGCAAAGCCAAGTGAGGAAGAAGTGCCAAAGCCGCCATTAGGAACTTGTACAAGTTTCCAGTGGGTCTGTCTATATGGCATAGTTTAGTTTTATTCAAAGAACGCGTATTGACTAAAGCCGCATTGAGAGGATTACATTTATAACTTTAATTCAAATATTATCTACTTAGAATTAATTCCGGCCGAAGTTTGTTGGCCGTCTTGTCCTTTACAGAGATAAAGGTAACAAAACTACGAGTATTAGCAGTGGTATTAAATCGCTTGGTCTCTTTGTCAAAGATAGTTGGCAAGTTATAAGATTCCTATATCAAAGGCTTAATATCGACCTAGTAGATATCAGGTATCCGTTAGAAACCAAACCTATGGAGAGAATGAATTATAAATTGTAAATTAAAAACCTTTTTTGTACCTAGTAGAAAGGCTTGCGTTTGACCGCAATTCGCCTAATGTAAAGCATCTTTGCGGCCTAAGATGGAAGAAACTGATTGTCTAAAGAAAGCTGTTTAATTTTAAATTGTATTCAAACGTCTCGATACTTTTGGTTTTTTAGATTGTATATTATGTTTTATCGCGTTATTCATTTATATTATTAACCGATTAAAAAAAAATTACAATAGTCAAATTTCTCAATTTGTCGGAATTATTTCTGGTATCCAAATGTTTTCCAATGACTCTAGAAATGTTAATTTAGGAAATTGACGGTGCTAGGCTTGCAATTATCAATATTATCTAATTATATTTATAAACTACTAGCTGACCCGCCGAACTTCGTACCGCTTAACAGTTATGTATGTTTCTCACCTTTTAAACCTTCCCTGGGGTACGACAATCATTTCAACACTAACATCAGCTATATCGTCCCAGCCGTTCTTGTGCTTTAGTGAAACAATTTAGATTCTTATTATATATATTTTTTTTCTGTGATAAGAACCTTCTCCTGACAATTGTATGTTATTGTCAGGAGAAGGTTCTTATCAAACAAAAAAAAATGTTAAATCGGTCCAGCCGTTCACGCGTAATGGCGTGACTATTATGGACTTACGGGATACGGCTATAGGGCTGTACCGCTGAAAGCTACATACAAATAATCCAACAATTCCACAACAAAGTGCTGAAGGACATTGCTAATTTACTACACTTTTGTTTGGTACTAATATATACATACTATACTTAACGAAATTAATTTTATCTATCTCAATTTTTTGCTCAAACTGTCCATTGTTTGTGAAACAAAAAGCCAATGCGGGCATTTTATACAACTTTATTTTTATAAATTTATTCTCCCATTTGCTTTCAGAATATTCGTAAATAATATTGATAGTGAACAGAGTGTGAAATTCAACATAAAATTGTTTTATTAACATGTGATTTTGGTATTGTTATGAATATTTTTATTATTAATCGTAGATTATAAGTAGAAATTAAATAAGATAATACGACTGGCGAAATACTAACTAAAGGCTACATACAAAGTGTGCGCATTTTAGGCGACCTCAAAAAATTATCTCAAATGGCTTGAATACCTTTCTTATGTATGGTTCCCTAGAAAGCAAAAAGTCTGAACTGATTCAAACAATGTGTCCGAAAAATATACCTCATATTTCTGTACTCCATATAAGACGCTATTTGGTAAGCTCAATGCCTAGATTACCTATTATAAAGATAATCCGCTCCTCCGCTCCGCCATAATTTCAGATACGAACGATTTAATTTCTTTGCGGTTCCGACGACGCTTTCAATGTTATCTTTAATCAGTAAAAGCCGTAAAGACACACACGTCGCATACATCGCTTATTCAGAAACATTCTTATAATGAAATTCCGCTTTTAATAGTCCACGGAATGAGACAGGGTGAAACTGCGAAATCTTCGCTAATGGTACCCCTGAAACGTGGGAGCGGTAAGCGTTCTTTGGTAACCCAGATTTATGCCAAGCATTGAGTGAAAAGGCAAGAATGATGCGATATGTAAGTACATACTGCAATTTCGTCAAGTGGGAGTGTTTCATGAAATTTTCTTTCAGTATCTATCCAAATGTTTAATAAACGTTTTTTGACAACTTCGTTTATAGACAGACATACTTCGTTGAGTTTTAAATACATGACAATAAAACTATTACTGAAATTACGCTTGCACTAGCCTGTGTTCGTCTTAACCCGTGCATCACACTACTGAGCACATGTCTTCTAATGGAAGGGCAGTGCGTAGTCCACTAAGCTACACTACTTTACTTACACTACTTTAATAATAATAATTAAAAAATTATAATTAATAATTTAAAAGTTTAGTGTAGCATCGCCTTGGTCTTACTGTTATGATGCTATTACTGTGTTTATCAAAATAAAGAAAATAAACACATTTTGAGGGTTGAAGACTTCACTAATCTTCGAAAGCAAAGTTCTTTTCGTCTTTACCGTCATTATAAAAGAATGACCAATTATTTAATTGGAATTAAAATATAGTAAACAAAACTGCTTGTCGGAGAAAGTTAATAATAACTTTTAAAGATTAATGAACTTTCTGGTATTTGAAAAAGGAAGAAGAAAATACAAGATGACTAAGTTGCAATGACAATCAGCTATAGACACAAACTTGCACAATCGAGTTAAAGATGTGACATCAAAATCTAAATGCTAGAAAATGACTTCTCCAAATAAATACCGACCCAAACTTTTGTCCTTAAACGTATAAACGGCTTTACTCACGCATAATGCAAAAGGTTGGGGTTGCGAAAGTGCCCGCGAATTATTTGCCAAATAGCCAAAGACTACGCCAAATTCTCCCGTATTCAAATGAAACGCGGATTAAGTATATTACTGATGTCGACTTAGAAAAACTTGGCAAAGTTTTCTCTTTCAATATTCGAGAAAGCCTAATAAAATGTAGTTTAGGCGCGGCAATATTTTATAGCCATTTATTCAGAAGGTAAGCATGAGCTTCTGTCTGCGTACGAACAAACTGGAAGGAGGAATTTCGGGATACCTGAGGATCTAAGGATTTTCAGCTTACAGTCGAGGTATAGAATAAACGTAGGCTTTTATTTTCACAGTAAAATATGACCGTGTCTGAATTTACATAGCGCAACAACACGTACACGCGTAAATGGGCTTGTCTAGTTGGTTGATTGCGTGGGTACGTCATGTTAGATAATTTTTATACTTATTTTTCAAAAGGAGGTTCTAAAGTTGCTGTAAAAAATATATGTATGAAAAAAAAACTATCACTGAAAACTGCTTATATCGATAATTCGAAAACATTAAAACAAATATCTGTATAATTTATCTATAAAGTGTCCTATGCATTTTACATAATATTTAAACGCACTAAAATCTCTCATTACAGATCTCAACGCTAAACTTCTGAGAAATATGTTTTGAAGCCGGCTTACTAGAATTAGTTAATTTCGTAGTATCCATGTAAACCATTGTTCTATAAATTGTAATTACTAACATTAATATAATTATGACGTAATTATTGCCACCCTTCGTCAGATAAATCATCAAGGCCAATTAGTATGCAACCGAACACATGTTTACTAGAACGCTTCAATTTAGCCTGCCACTCTATTTTGAAATAGGAGGATGGTTGTAATAACGTACAATTAGACAGGAGAAATCACACATGAATAGCTATAATCTCGGTCTCTTCAAATCGCGAGTGAATCGGTTTCTTCTAGGCAAGCGCGCTACATCCTAGACCGCATCGTTACTTTACATCAGATGAGTTGCGTTCAAGCGCAAGCCTATCGACTATAAAAATAATGAATATTTGACCGAGCGAGCGAAGCATTTCTGCTTTGGGTCCGGCAAATTATTTTTGGCTTGTGTTTAAAGACAAAAAGTCCTATTTTACTGCCAAAAAATTCTAAACGGTTACCAAAATGGATAAATGATCACCAAAAAATAGATAAATGGTCCCCAAAACAAAAGACCTGCGGACTTTGTTGCCGAAAGTATTCAGAATGTCAAAAAAATGTTACCTGAACCTAATGCGGCCTTGTTGCGCAAAGTATTCGGATTGTCATAAAATAATAACTTAAACGTACTGTGGACCTTGTTGCCAAAGGTACTCGAAGTGTCATAATTTGGAGGACGATAAGCCATTTTGGGAATCAAAAAATTTTTTTTGTAGACCGTCTAAATTATACCCATTAGTTTTTCGTCTCTAAGTCTGTGAGTTTGTATGTTTAAGTGTATAAAAATTAAAAAAAAATCGAACGAGTTCGATTTTTTTTTCGAGTTTCGAGTTACGAGTAACTAACTCGTAACTCGTATTTACTTTTTCGTGTCGTAGCTACCAACCAATCTTAAAGATACTTGGTGCATGGGTTCTACGATTTTTTTTAGATTTTTTGTCCATCAGGGATTTTTGATTGGGAGTGCAGTACTCTCAAAAAGTGGAAAATCCCATTGAAAAAGCAAAAACCACGTAGATTCTTTAAAAGTAAAAATCGTATGGTAAAAAAAAATTATATTACATTATCTTAAAAACATATTCGTACTTAACATGATAATTAGTATGTGTATTATAATTATCGATATGTTATTTTTTCTACGTTACCTTAGGCACAGTTTTTTTTTTTTTTTTTGAAAACTACAATTCCAATACATCATTTTGCTTCTTTTACTGTCATTGGTGGTTTCACTTACCACTAACTTACAAATTGTCCAACTGCCCAACAGCAATTAAAAACACTTCTTACATAGATTGATTAATTGTTAATTGTTTGCTTTTATAGTTTTAACCGACTGCGAAAGCAGAAGTATTATGCCCTTCGAGTGTATGTATGTATAATTATTTGGCAGGCCTAAAGTCCCTGTCGTATTTTCATGTAAGTAATGTTATTAGATTCGTCTTTACCGTCATTACATTTGATTAATTTTTTACGGGTCTAAAGTTCTTACGGTCAGATTTTTGAAGTCATTTTTAAGACTGGTTTACACAGTTACAGAATGCCGTATCGGTCCCTAAACAAAGTTTGCTAATTAATTATATATTATACTAGCTGCGTCCCGCGATTTTGACCGCGGTAGATATTTGGTCATCCTGTAGGAACACTTAATTTTTCCAATATAAAAAACTATCTTCGTATCAAGTTTCATCCAAATCCGTCAGCCGTTTTTAGCGTGAAGGAAGAACAAACAAACACACACGCGTGCAAACTTTTGCCGTTATAACATTAGTATGATGTGATGTGATTTAAAGTAAATGGAAAAACCGAAGCTTGGAGGCTATATACTCTATGACGTAACGGGCTGAAAATAATGATGATGAACAGTTTTACGTCGTTTGACGTTTATTCAAAAAAGTAGTAGTAGAAACTTACAACAGATAGGTATTATATACAGATAAATCAAAAAAAATCTATATTAAGGAAATGTCTCAGATATCAGAACGCGGTAAGACGTGGCTTCAAATTTCAAAGCCAAAGGACACCGCCTTGATTTTACTGACACAAATCTATGCTCTGAAATACAAAATACTAATACAGATCAGGTTTTAGTTTGACTTAGTGGAAGTGTAAAAGTTTTATCCTTGTTTAGTTTAAACACTATTGATATATGTAACAAAGACGAGTATACAATGTAAGTACTTAAAAAATTGATTACTTATTGATAACAAGTTTAAGCAATCTTGGTTTCGTTTTCAACTTTGTTAAAACGAAACTAAAATTACTTCAGCTTGTTTGCTACATTCATCGCTAACTCTACACGATACGACCTCTGGTTGGCCCGTCCTGCAGACCGTCGATCATGGCCGCGACGCGCCATCGCCCCCAGGGATCATAAAAGAGAGTACTGGTCACGCGGGACAGAGCTATGAAATTGCCCGAGCAATTCTGCATGGCGGAATCTTAAGAAGGTTTTTTTGAACTTTCAATATCTTGAGTAGTGCTATGTATATTTTTGTAATTTTTAACAAAAAATTTAGAACCAGAGAAACCCGAATTTCACATTATCTTAGCCCTGCGTCACCTCAACCGCGTGTCCCCGCTATGTCGCGCGCTGTACAGTCTACAAAAACCTAGAATAATAACTATGGTTTTAGAGCGTGAGAGTGCGACAGAAAATTTTATTACGTGCATAGATACATCTTAGGATCTGTTTATAATACAACTTAAATTAACACTGTAACCAAAACATATGGAAAACAAAATGAAATGGAAAGAAAAGACATGTTCTCCATTGCTAGGGGAAATAAAACCATATCGCATCCGCTATCTGGTTTAGATTCAGTTTTTTTTTAATTAATCATTTGACATGACTACAAAGTTAAAACTTTTATCTAACTATGCATTCGTATAGAAATTCAAATGTTAATGTTATGTTAATTATTTGAATTAGAAAAACAGAAAAGCCTTTCCTTATAAAATAAATAAATCATTATTTGCACCTATTGCTATAAGTCCAGAAGTGTTTTAGTCTTTGAATCAGTAAAAAATGAGTCTTTTAAAAAATAACTGCCGATATCAGTTTGGGAGGCGCCGATACAGATTTTGTAGCTAATTTCATCTAAAAACCAAACTACTAGATCCCATTTCATTAATTAAAATATGACGATGTGTGAAGGCTTCTTCAACAAGAAGAAAAGTTGACAAATACTGTTTTGCCAGCCGTCTCCAAGAAATCAGTAGCAGACAAAAAATAGGATTCAAGTACCTCCTCCTTTTTTGGTAAGTCGGTTAAAAACACGGCATATGCCTCAATACCTTCGCTTAAAACCTTCTGATAACAAATCACAATTACAATACAAAAAGAATCTATTGTAATAAGTAATATTTAAAATCAGCGTGTCCCATGGACCCTTGACTAAAATAGACCAGCGTCAAATTTTCACCACTACCATGAATGGTTAACTACGTAGAAAATATTACTAAGTACAATTCAAGTAGCAGGTACAAATAAATTACGGCACGAGTAAAAATAATATTTATTTTACGAAAACTAAACTTTAATTGCTTAAATTGTGTTATCATAAAAAGTTTCAGCAATGCGTGTTCAGACAAGCGTAACACTTACGTTCATTCAATTACAGAAACAATATTTCATTCCAAAAATAAAGCATTACAAAGAAAAATAAGACGCACATTAAAACATTGAATTAAAACGCCACGTGTAAAAACTGACCTCGGCTTTTTTAAAGAGCAAAGCAAATATATGCAGCTATTCTTTATTTTTACAAGAAGTGAGTGAACAAAAACATTTTTGTAGATGTATTTGCACAAAAGCAATGCTCTGCCTAACAAAGCGTCCGGAAAGAATGAACTATTTGAGATTGCTTTAAAATGAACTCTGAATAATAACTGGTTCAAGCTCTCAGCCTTATTACGGCCTTTTTTAGTAATTCAACGTTGAAAAGTTTGATAACAGACAATTTCTAAATTAAGCTGAAGAGAATTGTAACAGCTCTATGTTTGTTATTGCTATTTTGGTCGGAAGCAGTAGTAGTCTTATATGTTATATCTTCTTTCCAAGAAGCTTTGTTTTATTAAATAAAATTCTGAATGCTGATTGCTTTTGTCTATATAATACAAGAATTCTTTATTGTAACAACAAATATACAATATCAAAGAACTAACACAAAAAAGATCCATAGATAGAAATAAAAGACAAAACTGAAATGCAGCCTCATGTAATTTGCATGATAGTAGATAGGGCGTCTTCTAACACTCACCTAGCCAGGTGGAAGGTGGTAGCTAGCCAGCTACCACCTTCTAGCCAGCTACCACCTTCTAGTAGAAAAATCTGTCGCCAAGCACCTAACTGTGTGTTCCGACAGCCTTCCTTGTGACCCAGTGTATTCCAGACTAGGCATGCTTTATATAGGGCCAACTGTTCAACAATGAACAAGAGGGACACAATGAATCATTGCATTATTTATGAAATGCAACGTTGCCAAATCGTGGCATCAACACATTTCATCGCGTGTTCCCTTGTCAATTTGAGAAAACCGAATTTTGGCATCGTCGATGTAAAAAACATAAGACTATTTTTTATATTTTCTCACAACAGGACTGTTTTCAAAATTAATTATTCAGGGCTATATAATGCATGCTCGTGCTATTAATGACATATATCATGACCATTTAGTGAAGTTTGTGTCTACTAGAAGGCTCCAAAGTTTCAAGTGGAGGGTGTCTTACAATGAATAATTATGTTGTGTTTAACAATAAACCACGGTTCAATGCGTACCGCTATGTGGTTAATTGTGTACTGTATTGGTTAAGTGTGCACTTACAAAAACTTAAACCTCTGCACGTCTTCATAAATTATATGTTTTACATTGTGATTTAATTTGATTTGTCGCTTTTAGCGACGTTGATGCATTAAGGGGTTAACTTGTTGAACTTCACTTAAGTACACATTGAACCACATCGGGCGTGGTTCAATGTCACTTGTTTGATGAAGACATATGAAAATGTTGGCGATTCAATGCACAACAATTCGTGGTTCATTTGATACCAAGAGGTGGACACATTGGGCCAAATCTCTTATTTTGAAAAAAGGTTTATATATCCGTAATGAAGTATTTCAAACGAAATGCGAATAAATATACTTAAAGCTACATAAATTTCAAACGATTTAGTAATGATGGATAAGAAAATTGAGTTACGGTTATGACGAAATCATTGTTGAACAGTTCACCCTAGGGCTACAGTGTCGCTGACTTCAAGGATGTTGCTGAAGCTTGTGGTCGTATACCTAGCTGTGTTGGATAAAAAAATACCTCAACGCTTATGTGTTTGCAAAATATCTTTTAAACCCGGCTTACTAGAGATACCAATCAATGGTGTTTGAATAGGTATAGAAAACCAAATACGATGATCCAATTTAGGTCGGTTCACTAGCACTTTTGCCAGTGGGGCAAGTATCCAAAGGAGGTGGACAGCTAAGCAAAAATCGATTCTTAGTATATTTAATTTATTTTAAAAAAAGGTGTATATATTTAATTATAAAGATATTAATATCTTGAATTGTCATTCAATGATCTAAGTGCATGAAAATTAGTTATGAATACGGTAACCAAAAATGGCTTTTATTCAAACAAATACATTAATTAGTAAAATATACCATTTAAGCATTGAAAATGTAAATTTGAGGTGGGACAAATTGTCGTTATTAAAATACTCAAATTTGAATACGAAACTGCGCTTTTTTATTATTGAATTATATTAAAGCAACTCATAACAAATTATGGAAGAAACTTTTATGAATGATGAAAGTGTGATTTTATGTTTCTCATAAATAATGGTAAAATCGGGCATAAATTAAAACTGAAAAGTGTGGCCTTACTACCTAATGCATTTATGACAAGGGATCATAACTTTAGGCAGTTTTAAGTAACTCATAATAAATAAAAATCCTACTACTTGCCTAAAGACAGATCCGGAGAGTTAGCAGTAATGAAGCTACATTAAAGATTCTCTAAAGCGATTTAACAGTATGAACGTTGTACGACGAATCAAAAGAATTCATCTCCATGTTTCGGCAGAAGAAACTCATTTAACCAATGAACACACATTCTGTATGTGATTAGTCGATAGATAATGTTTCAGAGCTAAGCTTGCGTCAGTCAAAAATCAGGCTGTTTTTTTTAATTGAATGAATAAATGAAGTATTATAACTTTACTGAACACCAAACAACAAAAAATATACCAAAAATATTGACTAAGACAATGGTAGTAAGTATATGGGGGGGCCTCCGAAATAATCTAGAGCGATTGAGGAATTCAAATAACTTTATGAATTGATTTTTTCTAGAACAAATCTTAACATCCTACTAATATTATAAACGCGAAAGTTTGTAACAATGTATGTATGTGTGTAAGTTTTTTACTCTTTCACGTAAAAACTACTGAACTGATTTGGATGAAAATTGGTACGGATATAGCTTAGACTCATAGGCTACTTTTTATCCCGGAATATTGAAGTGTGCCTGTTTCCGCGTTTTATTGCGTGCCTCTTAATTCAAATGTTTTAAAGAAATTCTATTGTTTGAAAAAATATTTATCGAATACCACTTGACATCATCGGAATTTTTGTTGTGATGTTTTTTTTTCTTGTAATTAGATATATAATTAAATAATTATAATATAATTTTGATGCATACTTGACTGTTTCAAAATGTTTTTGTCTATATAACTGTGATTTGTCTTCGTATTATAAATTATTATCAATAATTACTTAGTTTTGACTTATTTTTATCTACTCTTATTCGAATATTATTTTGTCAATTATTAATTGTATATAAATTTAATCAATTTTGAAATTTTTACAAGTCGATTCTCGGCAAAATAGGTTGTACATAAAATTCTACTAACCATCTATAACCTATTTTTTATGATATAAATATTCATATCATTTAATTATTTTTTTTTTTATTTCTATAACAGATTGTGAAAGTCAGAACCATCTAAATGCACAATATGTGTAACCGCAAGTACGGAAGATAAAATTTGCAAAAAATATCAAAGTTGTTAACGCAAACAAGTTGATGAAGGTGAAAAAAACCGAGTAGGTGTAGCTTGTTACAAGTTGAGATGGGAAGAACTAATCAAATTAAAACTTTTTCCTTGTTTGCCAAACAACTTTGTTACCGCTATCATTAAACCCAAGAAAATCTTGCTAAGATAGGGCAGGTAGACATGCGTTATGTGCGTAGAACGTAGGAGATAGATTCAACAATACTGAACCAAAAGTGAAAAATAGGAATCAATAATACATGCATACCAATAACCAATAATGCACACCACGCCTTGTTACCTGACTGCCCAAGAGGAGGGCAATGTTTTTCGAGTATGTAAGTAAGTATGTATGTCTGACTCATTGTTACCCACGACAGTCTCAATCTGTAGTTTGATTTTGATGTGCGAGGTGTCATTAGATACGTTTTTATTTGCAGATGGTCTAAGGCTATAGTTAAGTAAGTTAAGTAGTTAGTAAGGCTAAGTTGCATCCCGTGTTTTTACTCGATAAGATACAGTGGTCTAAAATTATTGTGCTCAGGTTTATTGAAGTCGCTTCTGTGTGCGCTATTAACAAGACCACCTATGTCATAAACATATTAAAATTAAATACTACTTGCCTTAACAATTAGTACAAACATCGTGAGGAAACCGGCTAGCTACATAAGTTTATGAGAATAAGTGAAATCCCCAACCCGCATTTTTACCAGCGTGGTGATTATTATATATGGTAAGAAAAGTAAACTTTCCAACTGATAGCAATAAAAAAGTAACGACGGATGATTATATTCAAACACAAAGTTCCCCACAAAACTTTAGCCGTACGTTACGCAGAAGGGAACTTCCCGCTGACTGATATTAATACATCACGGCTGTGCGACATCAATTTATCAAGAAGACAAGGGATACATCAGCTGCTGTCCTCGGATGAAATTACTCGTGACTTTAGAAAGGTCCTTCTTGCTTCTCGCCCGTGTACTTAAGCGATAATGACCTGTTTATCAACAAGGAAAAGGAAGATTATGTTAGAATGGAAAGCCTATAACGAAAATAGATTTCGAAAATAAATTTTGGACCACACGTGTATATTTAGGTCATTTTCTAGTTGATAACGCTAAAGAATTAGCATGTAAAAAAACATAGGTAACTACTTCAAACGATTTGAATATAATAATATACATGTATGATCTTCTCTAATATAAAACTGAATCGCTGAATGTGTTGCTAAGCGCAAATCTTGAGAGCAGCTGTACCGATTTTGCTAATTATTTTTTTAGATAATTCCTTCATTTCCAATATTCCGTAAGAGGATGGTTCTTACGGAGATAAACATTTAGAAAATTGCCTGTATAAGTCTGTAAAATAACAATTATATACTCCTATACAAACGATTCGTAATAATACTTAAAAGTCAATTTGAACTTCAATACCATACTGTAAAGTTTAAGCGTTAGTGGAGAGATTCCGGGAAGGCAAAAAAATTGAGTCAAGTTAAATCGTGTAAATATTAAAGTCAATATTTATACGATGGTAACATTACTCTTATAAAATCGACTGTTAGGCGGTATAAAGTTGACGGAGTCAGCCAGTTTAATACATAAAATGATCGTTTTTGGTTACGTAGAGAAAAAATATCGAATATTTGTGTCATTTTACTAGTTGATACTTCCTTGTTTTCGGGTTTGGTAAATTGTTTCTCTCGGCTGTCAGTAAGAATGTTTGTATGATCATGAAATTTCGCAATCGCGTAAAAGACGTATTTTCCAAGCAATTTTGACAAAACTTGGTGTGTATTAGGGTCAACGTATTTGTATATTTTTTAGTCGTCTGGAATTTATGATTGGCAAAGGTATTTATTGTTCCTAAAAAGAGAAAAAGGCGCCATTAACAAGCCGATTTCAATATTTAGTGCAAACGTGCATAGAACGTAACATTAATTAAGATTCCTGAATATAAAAAAACTGACCAGGTAGTTGTCGCGTTTTTTGTAAAATTCCTAAAATATCGTCGTCATGAGGTCAACAGTTCACGGAACTACTAGTTATATTGTTCTGTACTCATATTATAATCGCATTAGCATTTTTTACTGTAAGTAAATGTTTTAATTTATAATTTTGGTATTTTGTTACCCTCTTGCCATTCTTAGCAAAATTCTAAATCAAAATACTTCTAAAGTTCACGATATAGATCTGGAACTAACATACAAGATCCTACTTTTTCCTTTTTCTTTAATTCTTTTTGAAGCTACCGCAGAAGCGAGAACCAAGTTTAATTAGCTGTATAGAAAATTCTACTTTCTGTTCGGCGTACGTTTTATCGATGACTTAACTTTTAGCAGAAAATTCTGTAGTGTTAAATTTATCAGAAAGTATTAGTAAAGTATCAAACCTTAAGCGCTGAGCCTCTCCAAGGGGTCGTAGGCCATAGTCCATCGCGCTAGACTGGTTAGGAGAGACTGGGCTTCAGTTACCTTCAAAGTAACTTATTCCGATAAGCAGGTTTTACGTATATATTCACTGCCACCCGCGGCGTTGCCAGAGTCATAAAATAGATTTATATAAAATAGTAAATATTTTAAACTTCGAATCCCTATTTGACCTCCATATAGGGATTGAATTTCAAAATCTGTAGGTTCAACCGTTTAGGATCTGCGTTGATTCGTACCGAACATCGGTCAGTCTGTCAGTCACGACTTACTCTTACTCCGCCACGAGGTTTTTCGTTGACGCAAGTTATAATATTTCTTTCCCATACAAGTTCTTCAGGTCCCAAACTAGGCAAAGCCTGTGCTACGGTAACCTGATGACTTATATCCATAAAACTAAACACCCAGATACAGGTCAAACAGACATGTTCATGTACACAAATGTTTGTCCTGTCCGGGGATCGAACCCGGGAGCAGCGGCGCAGAAGGCAGAGATGCTACTAACTGCGCCTACTGGCCAGTCTAAGGTGCGCGTTACTAAAAATGTGAATATTAATTTAAATTACTCTAACAATTATATGATATAAATTAAGTTTGTTGCGGAACTCTGTCATAGTTAACAGAGTTATAGAAACCGTTTCATGAATCTTTTAAATGTTTCAGTTCACTGTTGATGTAAAATAGGTACCACATAATTAAGATTAGATCATTTAAATTTAATCTGGAAAAAGTAGATGTTGTAGCTGATGATTTAATAGTATTAGGTACATTATTCGTATCCAAGCAAAACGTAATCTAATGTTTTAAAGGAATTGCCTGTGCTTGACCATAGCTTGATCATGAAAAAACTCAGC
The DNA here is from genome assembly GCA_947049295.1 of Ligdia adustata. Taxonomy (NCBI): domain Eukaryota; kingdom Metazoa; phylum Arthropoda; class Insecta; order Lepidoptera; family Geometridae; genus Ligdia; species Ligdia adustata. Next base: position 6,649,710 of record OX346230.1, read on the forward strand.
TTTTGAATTCCTGTCTTGGCTTAACACTGAAACCGGGACCACCGAGCTCACAATGCGAGTATGGTAACTACTATGTTACGGCGTTTGTCAAAATAATAATATATAGTAGGCTTTTATCACATTAGAAAAAACATATCATCTATTAACTACGTGCCGGGTGTAAAAAAGAATAAATCACAATCACACGCAATTAATCACACACAGTTGCATTTCCACTAAGAATCACCACCCCTCTAGGAAAGAAAAAAGAGCCATATTGAGTATTGAACTACAGAGCTACTACGAAAATGCATATAACCTAAACCAAAAAGTTACAACAAGGTATCGAAGCCGTTTCGACGCACAGTACCAGAAACGCAAAATATCTTTTACGCGGATGACCATAATTTCATACGTAAAATACCTGATACGTGGATGACCTGAATTTCATTACACAAATTACCAGGATTTAAAAATTACGCATAGTACCAGACACGCAAAATACCTTATACGCGGATGACCTGAATTCCATAAAAACTGCTGTTTTGGATGTGGTGTAAAAGGGGTTTTATAACTCATGCAGTTAATATTCCTAATTACATTTATGGTTATAACTAGAACCCGTTGTTATCCTCGATGTACTGACGTCATGAAAAAGTAAGTTGGGGACTAAGTGGCACAAATAAAATAAAATAAAATAAAATAAATAAAACACTATATATTTTTTTTCAATAATGAAAGTGTTTTTATTTGACGACCTCCGTGGCAGAATGGTATAGCAACCGGAATGTCAAACCGGAGGTTGCAGGTTCGAATCCTGCTTGGGGCATTTGTTTGTATGATGATTACAAACATTTATACTTGAGTCACAAAATAAAAAAGAAAATTACTTTTTGACAAATCTACATGCCAAATCAATCCTTCCGACGATTTACATTTGAGCACTTTGGATGTTTCCTTATATATGACGCTGACTGTTCATACACAGGAAACACTTGATGCTAAGTGAGAGATTAAACACTTCTCAGTAAAACTAGGTGGTACTGGCCAGTAATTATTCCATTTATGGACTGATGTATTATTGACGTAAGCTTTCACACGAAAACATGTCGAAGGCATTAACAATTACTAAAAACCAATTTGGGAATAATTTATTAATTCACGATGGTTTTCGTTACAATTTTAACGTGCGAAATAAGAATTCCAATAATTGGCGATGTGTACATAAAAGATCAGAGAACTGTAATGCATCCATAACACTCGATTTGACAAATAAAACCATCTTACGATGTAGTCAACATTTCTGCCAAAGAAACGTTGATAAGTGCAAGGTAATTATTGCCATGAATCAATGCAAACAAGAAGTGTGTGATGATCTAGGCTCTGTATCAATAATCGTAGAGAAAAAATTAGAAGCTCTTGGTAATGATGGAGTCCGTGGTTTGCCTACCGTAAAAGAAGTACAGGATTCCATGTATAGAGCCAGAAAGAAATTTCTGAACAGTGACAAGCTGACTTATCGACGGTTAGAAGACGTTGAGGTTCCTGATGTGTTAGCGAATAATTTTTTGTTATGCAGCGATGGAGACACGGAAAAAATTTTAATATTTTGTTCCCCGACAGCCAGAAAATTTATAAAAATTTTTGGATCAGACATGTATTTCGGTGACGGTACGTGCTCCACCCCCTTTCGCACAGTTATATACTATAAACATGGATCTGAATTCTACCGACACTGTCACTCACGTGATTCCAGTGATCTTCGCATTACTGCCTAACAAAAAATATGAAACTTATATGCGGATGTTTGATCTTTTAAAAAATAAATTAAACCTGACCATGAATGTATTTAAAACAGACTATGAAGCAGCAGCTATCAAAGCCATAAAGACAGTATACCCACAAATTACTGTATCCGGCTGCTATTACCACATGAGCAAAGCTGTGTGGAGAAACGCAAAGAGATTGAATTGTATTGAGACAAAAGATGACCGAAGAATGGTTAGACTAGCGGCAAACTTGCCGTTATTACCAGCAAAATTTATTATACCCTGCTGGCAAAATATATTAGATATATCCCCAACTACGGTGAGTTGTCAAACATTCAAAAAATATTTCGAAAGAGAATGGCTTACACAAGATTTTTTAAACGTTCAGAAATACGCCACCGAACAAATAATGCATTAGAGGGATGGAATCACAGAATAAATACAAGAATAATTAAAAATCCGGCACTTTGTGACTTTGTTCACAAAATAAAAAGAGAAAGCAAGAAATGGGACACGACGGTTAAAGACTTTATATGGAAAATTTCAAAAAAAAGTAACCGAAGAAATGCAGATATAGGATTTGATCGGGCATACATTAAAATGTTAAAGAAATTAAGGGCCAAAAAAATAACTGCCTTGAATTTTCTTAAAAAACTAATAATTTTAAAGCTCTTAAAGTAAGACGTAAAGAAGCAGAAAAAAAACAGTTTTACGTTAAGTTTAAGCATGAAGAATGTGCGAGTAAATATAATTAATTTCAATAGAATTTTTAAGTAGTCTTTGTTTTTGTGTGTTTTTTTAATGTAAACAATTAATTAAAAAAAAAAACTTTGTTTAAAGTATAAATAAAACATAAATTTTGTGAAGATATCAAATGTTTTAATTCGTTTGAAAAATTGTTGAACATCGTAACATAATTTAAAACAAATTAAAAATATTAACTAGAATGTACTAATTCCAGTATGTAATGTACTTACCTACCTAATATGTGGTAATTTGCGAAACTAAACCTGGTAATATGCGTATCTGGTAATTTGCGAAACTAAATCTGGTAATATGCGTATCTGGTACTTTGCAAAACTAAATCTGGTAATATGCGTATCAGGTCTTCTGCGTGTTTGGTAATTCGCGAAATGTGCATCTGGTCATCCGCGTATAAGATATTTTGCGTTTCTGGTACTGTGCGTCGGAAGGATCGAAGCTGTTCACTGACAGGAAAGTCTCTATTTCACTGTAATTTTGTTACAGCACTAACGCGGTTCCCCAATCTCGCTCCAAGTCATCCTTTACGCGTAAGACATGAGGTGATATTTTTTTTTTTTTGAGATTTCATACTAGGTACTGGAATTCCAGTTGTCCGATAAAGCTAACAGTTTTCGAAGTTAAGCGACCTGAAATCTCAGGAGGCTGGAAATCAGTTACTAAGCACCTAACGGTATGGTCTAGCAGTCTTTAGACTAGGCATGTTTTATTTAGAGCCACAGTAACGATGACTTCACCAGGGAAGTGCAAATTAGTAGCCAAAAGCCTAGGCTGTCTTGAATTAAAAAACTGCCTAACTCGCAATTAACTCAGTGTAGTAGACTATGGCGTACATACCAGAGACTCAGCAGTAGAATGCTGTGTTTATCTGTGTTGACCAAAACTAAGAAAACTTTGCTTTTTTTGAAAACTTTTTAAGTTCCTGTCAAAGCAAATAAATACACGAAATACATTTGATAATTACAAAAGTCACAAGCATCAGTTGGATAAGGCGAGATATAGAAGTCATAAGTAGTCGTCAGTACACGTCGCCTCGCGGCATACCATTTCCGTTTCACCATTCGCCTTCGCTTCTTCGATGCAGAACATTTTTCAGTATTTGAAGGTTTCGTGCTCTGGTTACAGCAAAATGACGCCTGGGATCAGATCCAAATGTGCTAGCAGCGTTTGCTACAAAAATATTGTAAGGTTAGGTTATTGGAATTTAGTAGTATTGAAGTTCAATCTTCACAAAGTAATTTTAAGTACTCGTATTCATGGTGGCTCAAAACCGGCCAGTATTATTTTAAGGATGGCTTCTGATGACCATAAGCAACAAATTTCGTTAAAATAATTTGGAAAATTTAAAAAACGGTAATTTTTTTGGAAGCGCTTCAATTACCTTTTTGTATGGAGAATAAATATTTAATATACAATAGTTGATGCTCATGATCAGAAAGCTCCCTTAAGAAGATGTTAATTTATTACCAGCCACCCTTTATATTTAATACAAACGACTCACTACAATCTAACAAGTAATACCTACTTTGAAAATATTAATAAACCGACTTCAGGTTGCAGGCAATATTTCAATAGTTTTGAATAATAAACTCGAGCGATAAAATTAGTTAGGGCCACATGGAAAGAATACCCTCAGGTGACAAAAAAATGTCAAGTTATGGCGTCTCGTAGAAAATGGGTTTAAAATTAAGTTCAAAACTTCCTCTTTTTTAAAATCAGTTGAAAACCTGAATAAAAGTTAAGTAGTAAATATGTAAGAAGTGGCTCTCCCACATCTAAAACAATCTGAACTATTTCTATCTTTTTCTTTGATCTTTTAACGCCCTAAAGAACTATCAAAGATCAAGCGAAAACTTTTTACTCACAAAGAGAATAAGTTAGATTAACGAGCATCTAGATAATCTTAGTCGGCTCATTCCATCTGGATGACTGGTCCTTCTCCACAATCTTGATAGATTTTTGAGATTAAACGCGGTTTACTCACCGAACTAGTGATACAAATTGGAATTATTTAATGAATTTATTAACTGCTTTCATTTTGATACTTTATAACTTTATTTCGCAGCGATTTCAAACTATTTATGGTTGCAATCAAAGTAAACGTTTTCACTTTTATTAAAATGTTGATTATATTTTGCCAGTATTTATTACAATTTTATATTATTTATATATTACTTATTCTTATATATAAACATAAGCATAAGTCTTGATTGACTGACTGACTGATATTACCTTGGAATCAACGCAGAGCCTAAACCACTGAAGGTAGAGACAGGAAATTTGGAAGGTGTATTCGTTACAGGATATAGGGGTGTGCTAAGAAAAGATTTTTGGAATTTCAATCTCTAAAGGGATAAATAAGTAGCGGTTAAAAGTTTGAAATTTCTTCATATTCCATTTTATATTGCGGGCAACGTCACGGGCGAAAGCTACTAGTTTTATAATATTTCTGAATCAAGAATTAATTAACTGCTAAGATTCAATTTAGCCGCTTAGCTACGCTACGCATAGTTAATCAGTTTAAACATAATGCTAAATTGAACTAAGTAAGTTGAGACTCATAACTCAATAAAGGTTTAACCTCATCAAAAATAATGTCGAGTTTTATCTATTTATATACATACAAAAGTAAGTCCTGACTGACTGATTTATATTTGCTAGAAACTCAGAGCATAAACAACTAAACATAGAGATATGAAATATAGAGGTTGAATTTATTATAGGGTGTAGGGGTGTATTAAAAAAGGATTTTTGTAAACTCAATCCTGAAAAGGTTCAAATAGAGGTTCAAAGATATAAAACTTTTTATATTTCATTTTATGTCACGGGCATGACCTAACACGCTCTAGAGCCTACACGGCCTATCGTATTTTAAAGTGAAAGATGTATAATATACTCGTTCACCTGCTATACTAGCTGCATCCCGAGATTTCATTTGTTAAGATACGTGGGTCTAAAGCTTTTGCAGTAGGGTTAATTGAACTCGAAAATCATAATGCTCTTTCTTTGGCAGTCGGGTAAAAATAAATAAATATGTATACTTACAAATTAGTGAACAATGGCGATAACAGACATGAACTTAATAGGTACATGGACTATGACAACTTTAAATCGTAACAAAAGGGTACGTTGTTGACAATTTGCCGTGTCTTTAAACCAAAGTGTTTGGAAAAGTTATAATTTATTTAAAAAAAAACTCATTAGGTTTTTTTCTTACATAAGACACAACATTTACATCCGATACAATACCGATCCGATACCGATCAATACAATAACAATCAGAAGAAAAAAAAATTACTTCGTGGAGTCCAACGCTCTTTGGTCTGAAAGGTAAGGGGCTACTCCTTCACACTCTCAAAAATAACAATTTTGGGCTATCATCCCCTCACACTCAACAAAATAACAGTTTATAAGCGACGCAAGAACAGACTTGAGAGGTGTCTATGCTCACATAGTCTAGTGCTACAAGTTTCATATAACTTTGCAGTCGATGAGTATTATTCGTGTCGAATCAGTGTATAAGCGCAAGCCACTTCAACCAGGTGGGCCGACACTTAAAGCTCATTACGGTAATTAATACAATATATCGTGAATCGACGTGCAGGTTAAATAATATGATCATTTTAATTAATAACGGTTCATTTAGTGGTGATATTTCATTACGCGCATTAATATTGCATTGTTGGAATATTTATTAGCTGATTAAATTTGTGTTGAACATATCTTTAGTACCCGTTGTACAAGAAATTTTTATGTTTATTAAACAAAAAAACACTAAATTCCGTAAAAAAATTAAAATTGTAAAAAAATTTATTAATTATATTATGCAATATAAATTTTATTGTTGCCTCCATAAAATAATAATAATTTTATTATTTAGTTTAAGCTCCCATTCATATAAAATTGTAATGAAAAAACACGGTTAAGTGTTCTAAATATAAAAAAATAGCTATTAATATGTCACTTTTTATAGGACGAGAAAAACATATGAAATAATAAGTATCTAACTTATTATTTCATATGTTTTACACATATGAAAAATCGTTTAAGGGTAATATATCAGCATCAGACCGATACAGTGAAATTCAGTTAAAATATAAAATACCTTGATCTATTACAACATTCCCAGTTTCAACAAACAACTTTTTTAAAAAACTTGCATATCACAGACATAGTTTCCTTAATCTAAAGTTTTCTTAGCACTACCCCAAAGTGTAGTTCTATTATTTATTCCAGTCCAAAGTACGGTCGTTTCGTAAATTTTGTAAAGTTATGCAAAACACGCACGACGCGCATACCTACCGACGCAATTCACTACGTGTCGACATTTGCATTCAGCTTGGTCTTGTAAACAGTGACGAGGAGAGACATTTATTTACTTATTATAATTCGTGTTTGACGATTGGTCTTAGAAGAAGAACCATTGGCCTGTATCGAAACTGTTTGAAAAAAAATATGCTTGAAAGTAGCTGAAGCGCATTTACTCGTACGGGTTCTTCATAATAATAGTGGCCCTGCAAACTAACGAACACAACGTTTGCGCGTAACAATAATCTCTTAACTTTTTTTTTTATACGCCGAATAATTCTAAACTTAAGTAGTAAGCTTATGGGGAGACGCTTTTTGTAACTTACTACTACAAATAAATAATATAGGTACCAAGTACCAACAAACCATACAAAGAACAATGTCAAAGTGGAAGAAAAATCTTTCACTTCCTCTTAAAATAACTAAGTCCAAATATCTGCTCACAATAGACGATTATGTGTACAAGAAACGTGTTTTCTTTCACACATTGTGGCTGAGTGCTTAACAACGTAAGTACTTACATACAGAGGCAATAAATATGTTTCATGTAAGAAATGTTAGGATTAGCCAAGAAATTCGTCGAGTTTTATTCGACTTAATTCTGTCAGCGTTGTTTTTATGTTTTTGTTACGCTCGGGTAATTTGTTGATTGAGTATTTTTACCCGACTACGAAAGAAGGAGGGTTCTGTATTTCAAGTGTATGTGTTTATATATCTCTGGCACACCCTAGAGTCTAAACGGCTTGTCGTATTTTATGTTAGTAGGTACGTTAGGTACGGTCATTAATAGGTACGTTTTCACTTCCAGACGGTCATAGGCTATAATAGCTGCATTCTGCAATTTCACTTTTAAATTAAGTGGGTCTGATGTACTTGCAGTCCTTTTTGAAGTCACTTTTAACCACTTGTTATAGTTTTGTTAGTAATTCGTAGGTTATTTAAAACCACAACCGTTTTAATTAAATCTTTTAACAATTGACGGGAAAATTGATTTCATGGTAGTAGGACCCAGTACGCAAATCTGGCCACTGATTGTTTGGTTAGATGAAGGCAGAAATAATTTATATTATATGAAGGCAAAAGGTGTATCTAGTACTACTTGCCCGGCCATTTTTATTCTTCTTTAATTTTATTTCTTATTTTTCATCTATATATGGAACAACATAAATACAGCCTACTCTAGTTGTATTAGACGTGACACAGAGTGTCACAGATTTTAGGCTGATAGAGTAATTTACTGCTTTCAAAAGTTCTTAGACACAGTAGCGCTTATCTATATAATGTATCAATACGTGTTCACCCACCAAAACCCGGTCAAGACAAATGTTTCTTACACTGAAATTTATGAATGGTCTTAAAATATCGAAATGTAAAATAAGTGTGATGTTCTAAAATGTATAGAAAATAAGAATTTTGCTGTAAAATTAAAACTACAGTGAGTGCACATCATGGTTTACGGAAATGTTACTCAATCTAACTTGTATGATCACTTCAAATCTCTTGCTAGCTATGCTATAAGCTTTACCTAAAAATACACAGATATAATTATGAAGATCGTATCGGACAGGCACCAATTTGCACAAAAATCTTCTTACAATTTTAATGAGACGTCGAGTCTTATTTGAATGCAGCTCGCGAACATAAAAATTATATTTTTTACTGTGATGTGCCGAGTTAGCTTAAAATACGACCAAAAATATTTTCAGAGAAGTCGCTGCGCTGTAGAATTGTAAGTGAGCGAATGTTTATTCAGGCGAAACGTAAAAAAACATGTTCAGCGAAACATCATACATTTGGATAAACTATTTTAGCTACATAAATTTCATTTTTTGTCGCACAAAATCCTTTGTACAGTAAAACTATTAATATATTACAATAGATACTTATGAAATCATACTCGTATGTCAAATCATCAAATACAATATTCAAGTCTTGTAGCCAACATTATCAAATTATCTACATTTTGATAACAGACTTCATAATTTTTCGCATTCGAAAAAGGAGCAGGTCAATTTGTCGGAATATAATAAAGATTGTTGTATGTTCGTCTATTTACTAACTCTTTCCGCGAGCACAAATTCTATTCTGAATTTACGCCATAGCTGAGATAGTTGTTACCAGCATTAATGTAGGATAATAAGTAGCCTTTGTGTTAATCCAGGTTCTAAGTTATCTTCGTACCAAATTTCAACCAAATCGGTTGAGCAGTTTTTGCGCAAAAGTGAATTCTTAGAAACCTTGGCATTCATAATATTAGTAGGAAATGATAGTAGGAACTAGGATACGCCTTGGTCGATTTTAATGGGAAAACGTAGTTTGAATGGACATCGCATTTGTCAAAACACATTTAATATTTCAAAAAAGATAAATAATAAAAAGAAGAAAAAGATTGCTAAAGTTTTTTTGTGTATTAATTAAGAAAACCTAAGTATGTTACCTACTAAATACATAATTATGTTACTTCTTGGTTTAGTAAACCACAATCTCCGTATAATGCACTTATCTCATAAACTACACATAAAAGAAGCTTCAAAGAGGGTCAGCTCACGGAACTCAATGAGAACGAAGCATTACACACCGCGCTTTCAGACCCGCCATTGTTTGGAGCATTCTTCGGAAAAATTACATTGAACAAAAGGGAATGCTGACACACTAGTGAACCCCAATTTGTCTTCCCATTGTTAGAGTCGGGCTGTATACGCACAGGTTAAATCGTTTATTTCCTGTTATATAAGTGGCTGGTTGTCATTGTTCGGTCATTATTTTTTACCGACTACAAAATAGGAGGATTGCTCGATGCATTGATTCTCCTTGTTGTTTAATTTAACATATTTGTTCTATCAAAAATTTTTAGTAATTAATGCTGGACTTTGTTTTTCTCTATTTCTCAGCGAATTAGACATTTTCTTTTTTCTTCTGTAGCCTTAAGTAAAAATCTTTTATTTGGGCACATGTATATATTGTCAAAATCTCTCCAAGATTTTGGTTTATAAATAAATTTATCTGAAAAAAATTGAGTGCCGTATTGACGTCGGGTTTTTTACTTTTACTCGTATGTAGAACTTGTTCCCTTAGCGGATGTTATCATTGTCAGATCATTATTTTTGGATAGATATTACTGGCACGTCTTGTGACTTCATGACCAAAGAACAAAGTTATGTGATAGGAACTGACGAGTTATTGTCCTGTTTTGTCCGGATTCCTAGATATATTGGGGATAAAGTTTGCCTTTAGTTGAGCTGAATAGGAACATAAAAAGATAAAATACTTTGTAATTTTTCTCCTATGAAGGCAGCGTACGCCATAGTCCACCACACTGGCAAAATTGCGGGTTGGAGATTTTAATTATCTTTGAAAATTATTAACCTTCTCCAACAAGCAGGTTTCCTAACGATGGTTTGCTACGCCGTTAAAGCAAGTGGTAATTAATTTTAATACCCACATGAGTGATAGCTCTACTGGTAGGGATAGAATAACCGATATTTTTCTACCTGTAACTACTACTGGAGATACTTTTCTATTTTATAACAAAATTGTTATAAATGATTAATGATTTGTAACATTGCATTGAAAAACTTTAGTTTAATTGTTAATATTAATAATATTTTTACAAATGGGAGAAGCCATTGACTCCTGAAGCACAGTATGAACTAGTTCTGGAGTCTTTGGATCTTTTATTTTTGTGATACTTGATTTTATGTCAAATAAACAATTTTGTATTTTGTAAAGTACTAATAATTCAAGTACAAAGAGGTATCACTATATTATCGTAAATATATGAGTGCTTCATATTTTTTTTTTGTGTAAAACAACTAAAACTGCTACTGTATACTTACTGGAAGACTGGTTATTAATTTTAAATCCTTTTTCAGCAGTTTTTGATTTTTCTTATTAGTTGTACTCTATCATAATAAAAATGAGGATTCTGACTGATCGGAGAAGAGAAAAATGTTGGAATATAAGTAATCACCGACCGGTTTAGTTTGTTAAAAGCCTAGCTCCACTTTGTAATGACTTTCGTCGATTTGTGTCAATATTGCAAATAATATTAAAACAATATTTTTTAAATAATTTCACATACTGAAATTGTTGGAATATTCCAACTCTTGCTTTTGGCGAGTGCTAACGGTTTGGATAGATTTTATAGAACATTTTTTAAATTTTATATCATTTCAGCACTAAAATGAAATTTGACGATGCATTTTATGGCTTCAATATGCTATAGTCTCTCTAAAATGTTAACATTGCGAAGAGAAACTGTCGCAAACATGTTCGACACAAGAGAACTACTTTAAAAGTTAAACCGACTTTAATTCGGCAGGAGTCTACAAAAAATATTTTTTTTTTCTATTGTACAAGGAGAACCCGTAAAGACTTTCCTTGATGATATTACAATCTAGCCTAAGCCTAAGGCTAATAAGTAATTTTAGTATAACTTAATCGTCTACAAAATAATGTCTCTAAGAATTTGTCCATCGGCACTTTTCTTATTACAGTTGTTAAGGCGAAAACACTTTGTTCATGTGTTCTTAAGTCTTAGCACTTTCACTATTATATACTTTTAACACTACACTAACTCGAACGGTTTAGTTCTTTTTTGTCTTCTAGTTATGCCAGTGTGGTCGAGGAGCTGGATAGCCTCGACATTGACATGATTTTGAAGCCGGTTTTGGTGAGCTTCTGCGTATTTTTTTATCACTTGTTCAACGAATTCTACTTTTAAATCCTGGTAAAGATCGTTGTTTCTTATGTACCAAGGTGCATCGGTAATATCCCTCACTACTTTATTCTGGAATCTTTGGATCATGAGCCTATTACTTTGAGCGGTACAGGGTCACAGCTGTATACCATAAGTCCATATTGGCATCAGGACTTGTTTATATACTAGCAGTTTGTTATGTATTGACAACGGAGAATATCTTCCAAGCAACCAATACATTTCTCTATAGCGTAAATTCAGCTGCTCTTTTTTCTTCTTGACGTGTTCTTTCCGGCGAAGCTTCACGTCAAGAGTCATGCCTAGATATTTTGCTGTATTCTCATATGGTATTACTTGACTGTTGATGTAAACTAGAGAATACTTGTGTCGTTTATTACTAAAGTCTATGTAAATTGATTTGGATTCATTTAATTTTATCCTTCATTTCTTCGTCCAGTCATAGACTTTATTCACAGCCATTTGAACTTTTTCTACAAAAAATATCAATTATTATGATTTACTAACCAAACAACTGGAACTACTTAAATAAATATTATATTTAAATACGACCACCTAAAATCCAAGTACAATGCCTTTTAAACATAAAATATTTTTATACATACATAAAAGAGCTAGAAATCAACGCAGAGCCTAAATTGTTTAACTTAGAGACATGAAATTTGATTGGTGTATTCATTATAAGTTGTAGGAGTGTACTAAGAAAGATTTTCAGGAAATTCAATTCCTAAGGGAGTGAAATGGGGGATCAAAATTTTAAAATTATTTTAATTCCATTCAATGCTCCGAGAAATCTATAAAGCGTTGAGAGTCTTTGGTTAGTGAAAATGACTATTATTTCCCTGTGGAAATCAACTCGACTTCTAAATAACTAATCTTTTTTCAGAAAATGTGATAATTAATCTTATTAATTAATGATCGCGTTATATAAAGTAACAAAAAATTGTATAATTATCCCTTACGCTGCTAGCTAAACGTTTCAAGGTTTTATATGCATTCAGGAAAATGTTATGTTAAGTATAAGTTACAGTCAGCGGGCGTACAACAATAAATTAATGTACAATAAATTACCAAATAGCGTTATGGAACTCAATTTTAAAATTAATATATTTTTTTGAAAGAAATCCTTTTTATAAACTCAGTGAATATATTTCAATGCAGCTTGTGGGATCATGGTTCTTGTGTGATGAACAACAATTACAAAACGTTAGTAATAGGTAAAGAAATAAATCACAATGTAAAAGTATAATATAATTACTATTTGTTTTTAGAACTAAAAAAGTATTTATAAATTTGGTTATTTTTTTAAGTATATAATAGTTAAAATGTAACAAGACTTCCTGTAACGAATGTTATTTAAATTCCAATAAATGTTTCTTATTAACTAGGTCTTAATCCAAAATAATAATTAATTATCATAGGAAAGGAACTGAAGATCATGAAACGTCTACATAGATCTGTAACGTAAATTTCTGCTAAGAACCACAGACAGACAAGTCAAACTTAACAACCCTAAAAATGCGGGCGGGGTGTTTCTACTTCAGGTATGTAGGCAAAATGTTTTATTAATTTACACTCATATATCATAAAAATGACGGGAATTTAAAAAAAAAGACTACAATTTGAATTGACAGAAATTGAGTAGTGTTTCTGTTGCTATCACAGCTAAGCTGTACTTGATTTTCCCTCTAACTCAATATCAACTGCTTACAGCTCTCGCAGGTGTGTGCTCATACATCAAGTTCAGTTATCTGCTCACGAGACGTTGATGGATGCTCTTACAGCACCTCCAGCAAACGAAGGATTATTTTAACTGACGTCACACTCAGTAGTAGGTAGTTTCGTATAACGTTGTTGTAGTCACATTACTCATCCTAAGGTATGATTATAACAAACAAAGAAACATTTTTAAAGATACAACAAATAACTTAAACACACCAAGTTATTTGAACATCAATTAAATATTTTTACATCAAAATCATTATTTCACTACAAATGAACAATTTGTTGAATAAAATTAGTGCCAAAATTAATTCGAAAATATACATCAAATCAATAATAATAGTTTCCTCTAATGCTCGACAAAAAACTTGTTAATTTTACAGAAATATGATTTTCATTTTAAATATACTGATTGCACAGAAAATAAGGTAAGGTTTCGACGCAAAATAATTACGCTCATAATATTGTTCGAGCTACGGGTTCGGGATAAAAATAGAAAAATGCCAATTCACACCAATGACGATTTATTCCTCACCTTTTTTTTTTTTTTTTTTAGAAAGGACTGAGCTGCTGGTCGAACACGACCTCGGACAGCTTGACCGGAGGTTTGGCAAGCGCTAGTGCGCTGGGCCGCGGTTTTGGTTTTGGGGCGACAAGCACAAGGGCGCCTCAGACGGCACGAACCTCGGCTTGAGCCGTCGCCCAGAATTGGACTAACGAACTGCCCTGGCAACCCAGACGGGGAGTGCCTAGGGGCCTAGCCACTGGTGGCATCCTAGCTAAAACTTTTTAGAGCGAATTTGCCCAGACCTCCCTGAGGGGGAGGACAAATGAGCCCTATGAATCTGAGTGACTATTTGACCTGATTGTCCTGGAGCTCTGAGGCCAGAGTTCACGAGGACCCTACACGTGATTGGCATCTGAAGGACACTTTTTGGAGAGAGGTGCCCTGGCCCGCGCCAGAGCCCTATCATTAGATCGACTTGTGTCCATGGCATCCCGGGGAGAGGCCTGGACCCTAAACCTAGCTAATTTAGGCAACTGGTTTGATTATTTGACCGAATTGCCCTGGCCTCCCAGACGGGGAAAGACCTAGGGCCCTATCAATCAACTGGGTGACCCTAAGGGTCGTAAGAGACCACGTCCTCGCCGGCGAGGACGCATTCTGTATCGTCGGACTCCCCGGGCCAACAGTCGGTCCCTTTATATACCTCAGCGCCGTAATTTTGTAATGATCCAGAATATTCGTCTAATTGCTGGACACCGAGAACAATAGATGTTTACAAATAAGAAGGTACTTGAATTCGAGAGAGATCCTTTTTTTATGCGTTACAAACAATAGCGCGTGCGACAATTACTATGTCTTATTCTGTACATAGGGTACCGGTGCACTAACTACTGCGTATTCTGTGAGACATAGGGCACGGCCGTAACAATATGTACTTTTTGGTTGGCATAACTTTTATATGCCCTAGTCGGGGACGTTTTCGGTAACACGATCTACAGTAGATTTAGGCTTTTTTTATGACAATCTCAAGACTTATTTAGATAAAAGAATAGCTTATTCAGATAAAATTATAGTATAGAGCTTTATTAAAAAGAAACTATTGTAATAGATTTATTTTGCTGTGAGTGGTTTATTATTATAATTATTATCATAAAAAGCTTTAGTTCTGAATAAATAACGATGCATCACGAACTTAAATTGTTACTTGTATAACAATATATTCAGGTGAATATTTTGCTACGATTTTATTACGATTGGGAAATTTTTTTTTTACAAACATCATTTTTTTGATTTGCTTTTTAATACTAGCCCAAAACAAATAGTTTCATAGGAATTATCCAAATCTAGTATAACACAATGGTAAAAGGCTGAATCGGTGATACTCTAGATAATGATCTAGAGCATCACCGATTCAACCTTTTTAAAATGATGGTGTGGTTTCATAGGCCCATATTGTTAGTTTTAGTAGTTAAAGTAAATTGTTTCTATTTTTCCTACCCACTTAGATTTCGAAACTATAAGATTAACTTTAATTACTAGGAAAATATTTTTGAACAACATCGGATAGCAACTATAAAAGAAAATAATAAAAGAAACTGAAATATGTTACAAGGCAACAATTGTAATTGCATTTAAATAAACACGGATATTTTATAATGCTAAAGAGCCCTACATCATCCTGACACGCACTTGACAAATCAGTTTTTTTTTAATGGCTATGCCTCATTTGTTTTCATATGTTATTTCTACCATTATATTTTATTAAAATTATCTACATAACACCTCGTATCGACGATAAAGATCTATTAATACTCGGGCTATAAAACTTTATGAAACCTGACCCAAGAAGCATTTATCCTAATACTGCAGAATAGTTCCCTTGGTGAACTTTCACCATACTTACTATAAATACAGCACATAAATGTAGGTTAAACCGCTATCACGTTCTCTGGAGGGAAAATAATATTTAGACGATCCCAACCTTTCGACCTTTGGATATTAGCAGAGAAACGTGTTATACAAAGAAAGCATAAATTAATTAAACTCTCTATTTACACACATGAACCACCTAATCGGAGGTGTTACGCAAAAACAATGTTGATATTACTGAATCTTTCACCCTTTTAGATCATAAAGTTTTCATACATTAATTAGATTTTAAACGAGTTTTGTGAAGCAATAATAACAATATATGAAAAGTTATATTTTGATCAGGTGTACAAAGACTATACGGTAGTAATAGTAAGATAAAATAGATGAACTTCTTCGGCTTTTGACAGAAATTTCTACAAAATATCTACTATATTTACTATATTTTAATACATATATTGTTATAAAAGAATAATAACGTTGTTGGTTTCCTTTTTAAGTTTAGAGTATGTATAATTGTGTAGAGGCTCACGCTCAGTTGTATTATCTCGTATACATATTAACTGCTAGGCTGATGGTTGATGATTAAAACATAATAATGATACACTATGTTCATCATCATCACTAGCATATTAACTTTTAAGTATCAATCTATTAAAAATATTTGACACTTAAAAAAATCTTTGAACTAATTCCAAATGGTTATGAAGTTTCAATTTAAATGAGACAGGGCTCTGGGACATCTTCACATAAAAATGTCTGTTTCTTTATCATTTTTCACTGAGGACAATAACTAGGATGTTATTAATAATGCTAAGCAAGTCACTGCGGCCGCATATTTCATGTTTATGTATACATTAAAATGTTAAAAAGCCTTGGCAAGAATGTTCTTGGCGGTTATTTTAATAAACTACGCGCTTTTAAACCGTTTTATTTTATTTAGGTACTGTTATAGTCGCTGGCTCTTATTTTTCATTTTCCTTAAAATGTATACCTACTCGAATATCCAGTAAAAGTAAATTTGAACTAAATATCCTATATTACGCCAAATCGAAATTACTTCTTGTGGAGCCACTTTGCTCGACACAAATTAATATGATTAAATAACTGTTTTTATCTAGGAAAATTTAAAAATATTAGAACATAATAAATTTAAACTGTCATTAATAATTTTCTAACAGAACAAGCAAATCAACTTTCAGAACCTATGCCATATTATATTAAAACGTATGCACAGCGCGCGAAGCATATGAGTTACAATTTAGTACTTTCTGAACAATTGGTTTATTCGCAAATTGTCTCTTTCTAGACACTGATAGTAAAGGCTATGAACATGTTATTGCACATTTATAAAAATTAAGAGTTTGACAATATTATATTGATTTCTGGCAACTCGGCATCAATCGGGTACTAACTACTGTGCCCCATTGATGCCTCCGCCAAGTCAAGCAAAACAAAGGCACGGCGGTTTATTTTTCTCCAGAAGCGATTCTGTCATTTTCGGCACCCTATAACTTCGTTGTGAAAATATTTGATTTCCTAGATAAAAATTTTATCTAGGAAATCAAATATGTAGTAAACAATATTTGGACTTACAGACGTTTTACTTTGACGCTGATTTATGTAAAAAGTACGTTTAAGTGTGATATTAAAACGAATCTGTTCGATTAAATCATCCAGTTGATATCAATCCGGAATATATTCTCCCCATACCACGACCAAAAGTCCTTTGTTTTCGAGAGACTACTCATAAATGTATTAAACATTAAAAGCAATCCTGTGTACATGTGCTAAATATACTAAAATGCTAAAAATACGGGAAGTGGATGAAGAGTCTGACGTTGGATTCATTCGCAAAGTTCAAAGAGACAAACTGGGTGTGCGCTCGCTTTGAGCCTGCTCCAGCTCTGTTTAAGGTTCGTCAGTGCTTACTGAATTGATGTGTACTAGACGCATAGCTGCACGCTAAATGCGATGCCAAAATACTGAGGTTGATTTTGGATTTAAATTGGGTTTGAATATTGTCGGTCCGAGGAAGAGCTATTCGAAAAATACTGTTTGGTTAGACATGGACTTTGATAGCTTTGATGTTTTTTTTTGGAATAATCACTACTGTTCTCTTATATCGTACCGAATCTAAATTTGGTCATATTAATACAATTTATACAAAATTACTTCTGTTCGCTACCAACTATTGATTACTTAAACCCGCTAGTTACATATCATCAATACTTGAAAATTTGTTAATCTTATCTACGACATTTACCCATTTAATACATTAAAATTCTATGCTCTAGGTACAGATAAGCTGATAAGATTCAACGCTTTTAAATAAAGCTGAGAACGACGCTGTTGAGAGAGTATATTACCAATTTAAAGCTATAAAATGACTAAAATGATTGTCGCATAGCAGACAATTCGACCTCTCAGCTTGCAAAATGTATCAGCTGAGGAGACGGTGTGAGCATACAATTTAACGATCAACCGAACCTACGCAAGGAGACTGAGCAAACATGAGGTTTCTTTATAAAGCGCACACAAGGATAGCTGACTTGGGATTCCTTTGCAAAGTCGTGCCACTGGATATGGCAGCATAACCGCAAGGCGGTAATAATGCTGTTTGCGGTGAGGTCACTCGGAGAAATGTAGACAGTACGTAGTTACTACGTTGCAGTAGCTAGGAAATACCAGTGTGATAAAATTTGTCTGTGTTTATGTTGGTGTTGCCATTGCAAGACGTTTGCTTTAAGTTCAGTCTAACTTTTTTAAAAAAATTTAAGGTTGAAAATTAATGAAGGTTTTCCGCGTTTGCTGACACGAAAAATTAACGTCTAAATATACTCGTTTTACAAAACTAGTGATTATTCAAGTATTATTAATGTATTATTAATCATTACTATAAAATGATGATAAATAATTGTGGATCAATAACCTTTAACGTCTTTTTTATATGCTCAAGTGTGAGCATGATATTATAATATAAAGACAGAATAAAGTAGTTTTCGTGTTATAAAACTCGAAGATATTTCCCAAAATATAATTAATAACGTAAGTAACAACAAAAAGTAATTGAAATAATCCATCACTTTTAGAATTCCGTATATAAACTGGAAAACTTCCACTTACTTAGCATTAAAATTTCAGAAAATCCAGAGATAAAAATCAAAAACTTATCCCCTAAAGTGGACAGATTTTATTCCCGAAGTAGCGAAGTTGACACAAACTTGATAGAAACCAGACATTCGTTTTATCATAACGACATTTTATCTCGAATCAGCATTTTGAAATGTAATGAATAAAGCGATGCTTGGAATACATTCATTTGCAAGCGCTTCAAAGAAAATCAGTAGAATGGAGAGCGACGCGTCATAGTTTTGCATGAAAGGATTGCACGATAGTGCTCATGTTATTGTAATGTCCTTTGAGAAGTTAGTTGGTTTTATTTATTTTCTGAAGTTGAGTTTACATTTTGAAGAATAAAATGTAGCAAGCAAATACTAAACATTTTATTTAACTTTCACGTAAAAAGGATTTGAATTTTTTTTATGCAAAAACACTTGTATTGATATTGAAAATTTAGACAAACGTTTAAATGGCACAAATAAAATGGCCTGGGTTTCTAAGTTTTTGATGGTACCGCGATTTTGTTATTCTCAACTTGACGAAGGCACTATTATGACCACAGAGACGGATATTATACGATAGAAGTAGTTGAAATGTAACTAGCAATTTGAGCTTTTAAAAGTTATAATATATGATAGCATTCTTAACTTAAGATTATGATGACATTACAAGCCGAGCAAAGTGATGACGACAATTTGACGTTAATATAATTGACCATTAAAAATATTTTTCGATTTCTCAAGCTGACATCAAGATGAGGCGGAAAAATACTAAATATTTATTATGTACCATCTTATGACGTTAATATATATTAATAATATATAATAGTAATTATTTGAAGCAATTATTCGATTTTCAAGAAATTTCCTATTTGGAGATCCAATGTTGCGTTACGTGCAGCTGGTTTGTACGACCGACCTTTTGGAATTGCATCGTTTACAACAGTTGATTCTTAAACAGCGCTACGTTAACCGTTCTAATACTAGATGCGTCCTGTGAAACAGTAACGGATACACTGGGAAAAAAGATAAGCCTCTCTCCTCGACTGTAGCAAAATTTTGAGATCGCATTAATTCTAATTTGTTCTTATAATTATTTAGCAAATTAAAAAAGTACGTGTCTTCTAGTTCCTTAGTCGCCGTACAAGGGGGACAAACATTAATTAATTTTCTTGTCTGTCTTGATATTTCTGAGGTGACAATCAGAAATATAATTTTTTGTTGTCCCCATACAAATATCGCACGGGTACAAACATGAAAAAAAACTTCCTGTTTTTGTCCCCTCACGACTAAAAAGGGGATAGAAAGGAATTTTTATTCCTGTGTATCACCTTGCAGAGACAGTTTGGGGTGACAGACAAGAATAAACCTTCCTTAACGCCTAAACAAAATTCAAAATTCTAATAGGAAGATAAACTGTTCGAAACAAATCAATAGTTAAACAGTATCCATTGAAAAATATACGGATATGTTTTTGATAGTACTGAAAATCAAATAATGATTTCCAAGTACTTGGCACCGTGGTTGTTTATGATCGACACACTAACCGCTCATTTCGCTCCCAATGCCAGCCAGTTGTTGGATGTTGTCCAACGAATGTTTGTTCAAAACTGACGATAGTATTTCAAAATTAAGTTATCATAGTCTAGTCTAGTCATTTTGCTGAGAAACTTGATTGTAAGGCCTACGCAACTAGTTCCAAGCTGCTTTAATCATGCCCTGATAAAATGGTGAAAATATATCAAGGTGTTTACATTTCACAACTAAACATGTCCTGTTAATTCAATAAATTAGGTGAAACTTCTGGAACAGATTGTTTTACGATAGCACTACATTAAAATTGCTTAAAAAATAAGTTCTGTAGGTTATTTTTACGTAGTATTCTTTCTATTAGAATCAGACCACGGAATACCTATGCAGAAAGAAACTATTGTATTTTATCTTATTGTTCCGGTATGAAGTAAACTGGCTAAATAGATTCTTCTTGAAATAAAATTCCCAAGGTCTGACTTAACTTTTTTTTACAGCTCAAATAGGGATTTTAAGTTAGTCCTGAAGCAGAAAATATAATCAGGATGACATGAACAACTTTTGTAACAATTAAACTATTTAAATCCAAGAAAAAAAAGTTAAAAAAAAAGTTACTTTCAGAATCAGCTAATTAAATTGACTATAATAAAACGAAACGTAAAAAACTGGGTAATTGAAAGTATTGTAAATAGAGCTTTCTAAGGGAACTCAATCAAATTTCTTAATGTCAATGCATATGAAAGGGTCACAGACTAGGACTTATTTCTTAATCGTTTTTTTAATATTTATACCCTAATTATAACAAAAGGTTTTAACGAGGGTTATATTCGATAAAACAAGGAAATGCGACAGTATAATGTGCAAAGTTAGAAAGTACAAAGTCACCAAAGCCCACTTTAGAATCCGGTCACGACCGTGGCTTAAGACCATTGACTTACTTTCAATGTTCCTCTTGATTTGAATTCATTTAAGATTAATGAACCTTTTAAAATTCCAGTTCAATAAGTACACTCATTCAAGTAGCGGCACAGTAATGGAATTCTGTAGAGACTCGATCTCGTTTTTTCATACAAAGCAAAATATTCATCTCTTTTGCTTTATAAAGCTCATCGAATGTAAATATTTATTTTTCGGTAAGTACTATCGAGACGACAACGTCGTTTGCTCAAATAACTCTCGAAGATGTGTCGCACTTGAACCAAGCTTGACTTGGCTGACAATAAAAGCGAAAAATATTTTGCATTATTGGAAAACATGTCGATTACGGGATAAATTGTCAGTTTCGTCAATCTAGCGTCACGTCCGGGTTCTTCAGCAACGTAACACGTTTAGAATACGGGAAATTGCCGCCCTCGGAAGTCAATGTACGTAAGTGGAGGACATAAAATCTTCGCCATAGAACCATAAAGAGGGCAATTTCTTGTCTGCGGGAGAGCATCGACGGCTATGGCTCTATAGCCGGACGTGTCCCGAATCACTATCAGGTGCGTTGTACGTCTACATGAAATTGTCGATATAACCTTCGAAATT
The DNA here is from genome assembly GCA_947049295.1 of Ligdia adustata. Taxonomy (NCBI): domain Eukaryota; kingdom Metazoa; phylum Arthropoda; class Insecta; order Lepidoptera; family Geometridae; genus Ligdia; species Ligdia adustata. The sequence goes on from OX346230.1 coordinate 6,671,526, forward strand.
TTTGATAGCTCGCAAAATTGACAATATTATGATTACGATGTGCCTGAACGAGTACTCGTCTAGTGGAGATCGCGGAGGTTACGGCGTTTTTATTAGATACGATGTTTTTTATTTTATTGTGCTATTTTTATAGGTCTAAAAGATATCAGGCGGTCTTAATCTACCTTGGTGTATTTTTTTGGTTCGTTAAGAGTTATAATAAAATTATAGGCACAAAGGTGCATTTTCATTTAGTGAAGTTAATTAAGCAGCTTACTTCAACTGCGTGTTTCTAGTACCGACTGTTCGCTATAAGTATACATACAAATAGGTTCATTATTATTTTTATTTGAAGCATCATACATTTTTTTAAATACTTAGCGCAAAAATTGTTTAGTTTTATAAACTATTGGCGTCGCGAGGTTAAACTCTGCAATATTTACGACCACCTCTTAAACAATTTGTTCATATTCATAATTATTTATTTTTAAAGTTGATTATCTTGTTTCTGACAAATATTTTGAAATGCAGCGTTGAAAAATTTTCTCCACTTTGAAAGAAAGAAATTTAGCGATATCCGTGGTTGGCTAATATTGTTGTAGGTATCTCGGTGTTGAAGCAAGTAAAAGAATGTTATTCACTTAATATTGCAGTTTTATTCCGAGACACAACATATGTATAAGTTCGTGAATGTATATAAACAATTGAAGCACAGCGAAGCGAGTGAAGTAAAAGCGAATAATGTAAATGAATAATTTAGATGCGTTAAAACATGAAGTATTTAAAACAATAAAAGATCGCGTCGATTTGGAATGCGGCGGTGCGACGCGAACGGACGTGCATTCGCCGATGAGTGTGGATTTCGACTGGCGCGAGCGCAGGCATCCTGGGACGGCGTGCACCGCAAACAAAGGGCTTTGGAATGCAGTACACGCCCACGTAGATACAATGCGTATCGCGCGGCTATGCTTGTTTATTTGATATTATTATAATATATTTGTATTGTTTCGTGAATGATTGAATGCGTGATGTGCGTGACTAAATTAGTGTAATGTATGTAACGTGTAATGTGTGCAATGTATATATATAATTATGAAATGAATAATTATAAATGTTTTTGCAAAGTATTCAATAGATATTTAAAATAAACATACATATGAAAATATAGTAGGTTCACCTACAAGAAATATTACTTGATATAGAAGATATATTAATAGAAATACAAACTATAAAAATATATAATACTTATACTTAATTCATTCCTTTTTTAGTACACACAATCAACAAAGTTTTCTGCTTTCAGTCATACTGGCTCTAACACAGCTTAGTGCTGGCAAGGAGAGATAGATTAAGGTGCAGGTTTTAAGCAACCATCCCCAATCTTTAGGTTGAACCAGCAAGGGTGAAGTCAGTCCTAGTAGATAGACTTAACTAACATAATTGTGTAACATCTAAAATGTGTGACATGGTCGAAATTACAAACTAGTTCTGTGAACGGAAGACCTCGCGACCACGATACTTAATAATAACACGATAACTACTTGACTGATTTATACTCGTATGATATTCAGGAAACTTAATTAATGTTGAGATTCATATGTTTGTTTCGCATATTATTGAAATTATCCAATAAATGGCGCTTTAGCAAACTTTCCTTCTTTTTGGCAGAAATACCCCCCAGCCAAATATACCTGATAAATAAAAAATTGTAAATAATTCGTAACAGCATGTTTTCCTAATGTTTGGAAACGACCTGTACCTATGCTAGTAAAAAAAATTAGGAGACACATATACAAACACACAAACATGCTAACTGACAGACGAAAAAAGTGTTTGTCAGACTCGAAGCAGAGATGCTTTTGCTCTCTCGGTCAAATAATAATAAAATACGTATCTAAATCAGTGTTTTCGGATGATATACTCGCACGTAAAATCCCACAAATCGTCTAGTCCTTACGTCAATTGTCTTGCCTAATAATAATCACCACCACCTACATGCCACTGTAATTTTTGTACATGTTAAAAAGTCACACATACGATTATTACCAAAATCATGCATAATTTTGGATTTCAAAAACGCAAACTAACCACTCAAAATTGATGGAATGGCAGAATCTATTACAGAAATGAATGTTATGAGACCGAATGCATTTTCTCTAACGTAATACGTGAGCTGAATGTCCATGACAATATTTTTAGGTACTGTCAGCCGCAATAAAAAGATGTCTACAACAGCCGATGCTATACGTAACCACGAAAATTGTATAAAAAGCACAAGTATTATTTGAGCTACGTGAAATATAACTATGAAAATAAAATTATCTACTAAGAGACATAACACAATTTTTCCAACCAAGCTGTATTCAACGAACAAATACAATTGTTAATTGGATTCAAAATACTCATAGGATGAATATTAAACGTTTTTCTCATTGGCTAAGTAAATAGTTATTTTGTTAACTGAGCTGCTGAGTGTATCTAGTTGAGTGGTACTCATTGGTCAACGTTCATGTGACAAAGTTTCTACTTTCTATTTTGTGGAAAATACTTTCTATAAAAATGTCAGACTATTCTAAACTCTAGCTGGAGCTTTCAATTTATAATTTCTATACCAAACTTTAGCTAAAATGCATTCTAATATAATTAAATATGTTTCTGCCTGAGCTATTGTACATTAATTCATATTCATAATTAACCTTATTACAAAATAAAATATAATCAAAATTATTACAGAATTTTGATGCTGAATTCACAGCGCCTGTAGTAATATGAGACAATATTTTAATAAATATTTTTTCAAATAAGTCCATACCATATCATTTATCAGGGCGGTATTAAACAACAGTGGGTTCGTACTATATTTGTATAATACACTAAAAGATCAACCTGAAGTCCGAGAAATAAACTACTTTCATGTATATTTTGTAGCCGGCCGATAAGATACGAGTAAACAGTTGTGTTTTTTGGTCGAATTTTGGGATGATCTTACAGTATAAATAGTTCATTTCGATGAGTCCATATCACTTAATCTTTCGGATTTGTACACCCACTTACTGATAACAATGTAACGATACCATATGTAAAGTAACAATACCCACCAAAACCATAGGAAAACATTAGCTTAATCTGATAAACGCGGCGGATGCATAGACATGAATGAAGTAGGTGTGGGTCTTTCGCTTACATAAGTTTTGGGTTTCACTAAATCTGTACAATGATATAAATCGCTGTAACTATTTGCTTCAAGATCGCGGTTTCTCTTCGTTGGTAATTTAGGTTAGCAAAAAAGTCATATTGTCTACGGAAATAGCCGATTTTTTGGAGATTTTCGACATGAATAAAAACAATTTTTTACTGACAAATACAACAACTTTTTAAAAGAAGTCTGTCGTCTATTTGGCCGGTATTTTTTATAATATTTCCAATACTTACAATCACGATCAGTAATTTTTTTTATATTCTGCACAACTAGGCATTTTACTACAAGTTCGCACGACCACGGAATTCGGCGATACTGTAGCCCTAAATGGAGCATGCCTAGTCTGGAATACACTGGCTCTCAATGAAGGCTGCCGAAACACAACGTTGCTTGGCGACAGATTTAGACAGGCAAGCGATAGGAAACGTCCTACCACCATGCTATGGTTTCCTCACGATATTTTCCTTCAAACGGACGGACCCCACTAACCACTCGACCATCATCGCAACGAGTATCAGTATTAATTAGTAGTTCCTGGGAAACGCTTAACTAAAACTTACATTTTGCTAACCAAGAAGGTTGTCTTATCTGATTCTCAGCGGGATCTTATCTTAAAACCAATCTCGGGCGAGTCCGGCATGACGTCACGTAAGACACATTACAGCCGGGAATTACTGCGAAGTTACGACTCTTTTCAACCTTAAAAACGGTGCTCAAGCTATTCTTTTGCCGTTATTCACAGGGCGCAATCCGTTGGGTGTTAAGCACCCTTTTAATGGCAGCGTTAAGGGCGTAACTACTCTTGTCATTCAACTGTACTATAATCCACAATGGTTTCGTATAATTTCTGTCTGTTGTGAATAAGACATCAAGATATATGTATATTTTTTCAAAAGTTCTAAGCTGTGAAATTACACAGTCTATCACAAAGTAGGGTTTGTTTTATACATTTGTCAACTAATTTTTGAGAGTGAAGTGCCTCCAAATTATCGACGATAAAAATTTGTAAAGAAATCATACAAATTTCTGTGCGAATGAGTAAATACAACCAAAACGTAAACGAGAAAACCTTGCAAAGTCACCATAACTAAAGAATATCATGCTTTAGAAACTTAATTTAAAAAAAAAAACGACTATGATGAGAAATTTTAACCAAAACCGATTAAACGTCTTAACGACATTCCGACGACACCAAAGTAAAACTTATTTCGATCTTTATATCATCAAAAGACGGCCATCACAATGATAATTATTGCCAATCGAAGTAATATCCCGGCTGTAAAATGTCCGCGGAAATATTCGGTTTTCGGCAGGCAAGTCATTAGCAAACATTTGTCATTTGCAAACTCGGCTTGACGTTTATCTCTCTACAATTGATGAACGGATGTTAGGGCACGTAATCAATTGTCCCTCGAGGATGATTGTGGCAAAATTTTACTGGAAATTATATCTGTGCGAAAATTAATTTGTTTGTGGTCGAGAGTTTAGGTGCGAGACGGTCGGCTGTGATTAATTCGCGCAGGTGCACTAATAAACAGTTTGAAAAGAGAGTTATGTTTGGTGAACTCATTATTTAAAGACTTATTTGTTATGAATATGATACCCGGTATATATATATATATATATATATATATACACCGGGTATCATATTTATAACAATTAGGCACTTTAAAGCATATTTGAAGTTAAATATTGATATGATTTTAGCATAAATGAATTTGCTTCGAAAAAATAAATTATTGGCGTTAAGTTGTAACGAAATTAGGACACGAATGTTGAGAATAAAATAGGCCCTCCCCAAACTCTAAACATAAAGCAGAATTTGTCCTATGGAATAAAATTTAATCTCCAGCAGCTGCCAGATTTATTAGACGTAACAACCACAAATATTTTCAAAATTAAGTTATCCAAGATCTAACCTAGACCGTCCGTAATTTGAAAACTTTCTTAAAGCGTTTACTTTATAACTTTTTAATCCATCACTTTTGATGCAAGGACCGCTGAACTTTCTCTCCCAAAAAATAATTTCTCTCTGGACTACGTTGGACTTCAAATAAAAATTAAGTATTCATACCTATTAAAAGTTTGGTCGAAGAAGATTGGCCGAAACACGATATTGCTTACGTTATTTACGTTGGAAACTTTACTGACCTCTAGAGGCAGGCTATAAGCCGATGAAGTTCATAATTGATTTAGTTCCGATATGGAATTCAATTTTCGTGAGATCGTGAAATTTTTAGACAACACAATTTGAAAACTACTCGGCTAGATATATAATAAGCACTCAATCACGTACCCAATTACCCCTTGAAGAGATACAGGGTATCAATTGGGTTCAGTTATCGGTTAATTCAAAGCATCATGCGTTTAGTGTGTCATACCCTATAATGTTTTCTATATTACAAGGTCATATGCCATGCTGGACTAGGCTGCGCTGAGTTGCGCTACATGCTGTATGCTTCGCCCTTAATTGTATTGTACGTATGTTACTTCAGTTATGGACCACTTCATACATTACCCATGTCAATATACTCGTATAACTAATTTCCTGAGGTTGCACTAATTACATTATGCTTAGTAATAAAATCATTGTTTGTGTATAAAAATAATAATGTTACCAATGTTGCATCCTTAACAAAGCTAACCTAAATGACAAACAGGTAAAAATGTGTGCCCTTTAATAGGGCTATAGTATTCAACCCTCACATTTTCTGCAGCTCGTACTAGCTGACCTTCAATATAAGCTTCAAATATTTGCAATAATAATTTTAGAAACCATATTTCATCGGTCCTGTTTTCCAATAAATTTCACCTCCTGCAATATTGATGGCGCTTAAACCCCGGCTCACTCATAAAGGTTCGCAAAATTACGGCTTTCAAAATGTGTTCAACTGTGCAAAACCAAAATAAAATAAATCAAAAATAAATTATCACTGATGTGCTTGTTAACCACAACATAGCGGCTGATTGGATAGCTTGGAATTAAAAATGGCGATGGATATCGGTATTCCGTAGCCGACCGTAATTCCTCGACAAATTGGGTGCAACGGCCCAAGCACGACTGCGGAACTCGAAATCTGATTAAATGTATGTATTAAACTTTTTGTCACTTTTATTTGGACGGGTGTGATTGATATTCATAACTTTGAAAAATGTGATTGATATTGGATTATAAACATATGGCGTTGTTTTATTACTTAAGTATTTTTTATTTAACTATATTGATCTAATCTAATTATACACACTTATAACAGTATCAACTAATACTTTAAAAATTTACAACTGATTACAATTTCACTTCACACTCCGGCCACTTGCCGGCTTCAGCGGAAGACCAGCGCTGGTTGTTATAACCAGCATTTTGCTGAGTTATGGTCGGGTTGTGATAAATATTTCATTACTTTTAATTTATTATTATATATAGTTTGCTTGTAATAATATGTGTAATGTTATAATTATCGCAAATAAACTATTCATGCATTCATTCATTCAATTTGGTAGCGCCTATATAAATGTTTTTGTTATTTTGATATTGAAAACTGAACTACTGAGACAGACCATCAGACCACTTAACAAATGCAACCACTTGTGAAGAATTTAGGAAACAGGGCGCAAAAGTCACTAAACGGGATCTCATATAAAAAGAAAGATTTTGAGAAGTGAAAACATTCTTTCCTTTTCTCTTTTCTCACTCAACCTACTGGTTAATAAATATATTTAAATGAAAACCGTTCACCTTATGCGTACTATTAGCATTATATATTGATGTATACGGTTTTAAAAGTTTTCTTTGCTAGTTTCTAACGCGGCAGGCGGCAGCTTATCTTGCATTATTTGCTTCGAGAGCCGATTCAATTTCCTAGTCCGACCCAAACACGGTCATGATCGAGTAAACGTTCGGCAAAATCTGGCCAATAAGTCTCGCAAATCTGGCTTGGGTTTGATTTCGTGAAACTTGTTGAAGTTGGCGTTTGGGATCGCTCGTTGCAGGCTAGCCAGATGTTTTCCTATAAGCTCATACGAGTATGACGCTTTCTTGCTAAGAATTTTCGGGTGTCTGTAAATATTTACATTATTCTGATTTTATGTAAAAAAAATAGTCTAAATAAAATTGTATATCTTATACAACAACTTTGCATATAACTTTTTCTTTTATTTTTGTAATATGGTCGGAAATGGAGATTAACATTTTTTTGCCCATAATATTTCACCCGCTTACAAGTGTAAGTCGGATATTTTTTAGGGTTTAAAACCCCGACCTCAGATCACCCGTAAATTATTATTCCATTAATTTTTGTTGCATTATTATCCTTTTCCAATGGGTTCCATCCTTCTATTATTATTTTTTTCACTTATAACCATTTTCAAAGGCCTTTCCTGGTCTAAACTCAGCTTAAGGATTTTTTAGCAATTCAGTATGTGATACTGACATAATTTCTTCTTGCTTTATACTTTAACGACGATAAACTAGCAAGTAACATTTCAAACTAACTGTTTCTCCTCGCAAAGTAGAAAACGAAGACTTCGTACTAAACCTCTTTCCATTGCATATCAGACAACACAATTGTGAATGTAGAATTCAAACAATGGCGCACTTAGATGTTTAATGAACAGACTTGAAATGAAATAGTTAATAAAGTCATACGGAATTGGAGCTAGTAGCAACTGCTGTTTGTTTAGCTACTATGTAGAGTATGTACGTAGTTGTGCAAGTCGTAAACCGACCGTTGGTTGCGTCGTGCTTAGATTTGATACGTAATTTATGCACTTCTGGAGCAAGTTTAACAAGCGAAATATTGGAAATCTAAGTTATATATATATCGCAATTATACTTAAATCGCATCGACTATTCACATCCCAGTGAGTTTTAGAGTAGACTTGTGCCTAGCACTCTTCGAACATTATTTACCAATATTCGAGCTTTCATACTTCTGCGAAAAACAAGTTTCCTCACGATGTTTTCTTTCACCAATTAAGCTTGTGGTAATTATGCACATAATTGAAAAACTCAGAGATGATGCCGACAAGCCTGGACCGTGGATTGAACTCACGCTCTTTCACTTGTGAGGCTATTGGATTAACGACTAGGCTTACCACTAACTCTAAGTTGTATAATGCTTAGGAATTGAAGTAGCTATGAGCTTCAGATGAGATTGCTAGTGAGGCAGCCAAGCAATAAGCAACTATGGCCTTAACGCTACCATAGTTAGATGCTGTTTTGATAAATACAGAACATATAAGAACCGTTAATCAGCACAATAAAAGTGGTCCGTTTATTAAGTTTCGTTCATAAAAAGCCCTCTAGCTTTCCTCGGGAGTCAGTCATGCGTGTTGATAATAAATCTAACAACCGCTATTGCCAATTTGGACCCAAGATATTCAATCTAGTGTGCAAAATACGCTCGTTGGGTAAGTAGGCCGATGCGGAAGTAATAAATGTTGTATTGCTCTTGTTACAAATAAATACGTGCAGAACAAAATTATTTGTACCTCTATTTAATAAATTTCACTTACGAGTAATAACCATTATAATTATTGGAAAGTCGGAGCAATAATAAACCATATTACTGTCTTCATTCGATTCATAACATTTTAAGTTTATCATTTTGTATTTTATGTGCCTACTATAAAAATGGAATAAACGCGTTATATTATATAAACTAAAACGTTGAACTAGAGTTTATTATGCAAATGCTTATATAAACTCTGCACAACTGTCTAAGCAAGAATTTCTATTTCCCGATTACTATGTCCAATTTTAAGCCGAAAATAAATGTCTTTACTTGGCAAAGGTACTTTCATCTCTCATCAGACAAGTTTCAGTCAAAGTCCGAGTCTTTTAAAGTTTTTTTTCTGTTGACTAGCAGCAGAAAGCAACGTTAGCAGCCAGGCTACCCTGACTCAGCCACAGCTAGGCAGCACCACGCTTACTGCTAAGTGTCTCTGAGGGTTCAAGCTTAATCAAGCTTAATCCTTACGTGTTAACTTCCTATTTTCGAAGCCAGCAGAGTAAGACGTATACGCGGTTATTGAGGAACATAAGCCGTCAACAAGGTGAGGATAGCCAAAAGCGTGGCGGACAATTCATTGTTCACACCGTCTTACAAACTAGCTTTTTCTAAGATATGGTGATACCATCACAACTCTGGATTAAGCCCGTGGCTGGCATGGGTTGGGCTGGTGGTATCCGTTACCGATTTGTCATATGAACAAAAACCCTTCAGGTTCTTCGCAGCATAATATAACCATACCCAATATGACTAAAACATATGTGGTCACAACAACGGATTATGTGATTGTTAAATAGGAATACTTACCTGCATACAACGAAACTATTATCTAGTTTCATAATTAAATTAAAAGGTCTAACTCACTCAAAGTTCCTTGTTGACGAGCGAGGGCTGTTTCTAATAGGAAGACCCAATTATAATACATATGATTGTGTCGCCAAATGCAAATTCTAAGACCTTTATTTCAAAAGGCCCGTTTCAAACACATACTACGATTTCCGCGTAATTACACAGGTCTTGCTTTATCAGGCTGTATGTAATAATATTAAGCTGATGACACGTTTAGACCTGGGTAACAGTTAATAAACAAGCAGGAACACACCGCGATTATTCTATTAGTTTTTTTTTATGCCGTCACGATTTATAGAGTCAAAGCTTGAAGGTGGCCTGAAGGCTTTTTATATGACGTACGTAATAACTTATATGGCGTACAATAGGTTTCATAAGACAAAACAACAGGTTTAGAATTAATTACCTAACTATCATTATTTGGTGACTACTTCTAACATATTATATTTAAATGTAAAACATTACGACCTACTCCTACTTGTTAGCATATGTTATCGCTTTCTTTGTTCAGTTGTAGCATAGAAAATATTTTTTAACTTTTTAATTTTTTTAATTTTTTATCCATTTAGTCTAATACACAAGTTTCATTGAGTTGTCTCATCACGGGACAATCAAGAATATTTCATCTCACAAGACCCATGGAACAAGGTAATGTACTAAGCCGAAAAAGTGAAAGTCATTATTACAAATAACTTTAATTGTGGGACTAACCCTTCAAAATAAATTATCTGTGCTATCGAATAAATTCATCGATCGGCGACAAAACGTATAAAAGATATCTTTTTTTCGAATCTAGTGTTAGCCCCTAATAATCGTGGTTTATTAGTATAGTATAATGACCCGCTTTCGGCAAGGTACACTCCTAACTGCCAACCATTTCAAATATAGTTTTTATTTTACTTTACTCAAGCAACTTGATATATATTCAGCTACTTGACGTAATAACGTTACGTATATTTGCCAGCTTCCCGAAACACGAACAAGGATACTCCTACAGAGTAAATAACGAAAAAATATGTTATAAGATAGTTTATTCTTGTACACATGAGAATGAAATGTACTTTCATGAATGATTTATGAGAAGACTATTATGGTGTTTACAGGGAATATCAAATTATTCACTCAGGTGAGTCTGAATCTAAGTGGTTTCTTTTATCATCAACAATTACGATAGAAGTCAAGAATAGAACTTAAATAGATATATGCTTTATTGCGTGAAAGTTTTGGATACCCAAGGCCTTATTTATTGTTTATTTCGTCTGTCAGGATGTATGTATGAATATTAGTATGGAAAGTTCGTACTTTATTAATAGGTTCCACCGTTTTTTATTAGTGTGATTGGTATATAGTTTCTATGAATTGGGGGGTATTTTCCCAAGAAGAGGAGAAGTTTGTTTCGGCGCAATGTACTGGACAACTTCAATAATATTTAGTACATGCATGCATTTACTAAGATTCCCAAATATAAAACGGCCTTTCAAGTGGTTGTTGTTTTTTTTTACAAAATTGCAACGTAAATCGTGGTTACGAGGTCTACAGCTTTTTATATTGTTATTCTGAATAACAGTTTACAAAAAAACTCACCTCACAATTAATTCTAAGTTTAATTATTTCAACTTGGAATCAATCAATCAAATGTCATAGAAAATATAAACGTGTACTAAAAGAGCAACTGTCTTATCAACAAATTAATCCATATAGACATTATACACATTAGACATTAATAGTTTGGTGTCGTATACTTTAATGATTGTTCATTGCAGAATACCTTTACAACTGCAACTGCAAGAGCTAAAAGCTTCTGAGATTAATTTTAAGACCGAGCACTGAATCTTTTAGAACAGCTCTTAAAGTACAAGCGAGTTCTTATTACGGTCGTGTTCTTATCCGAAGAAAGTGTATTGGCCTTTAATCTCTTACAGCAAGTGAACTTTGTAGGAACAGTTGGTTTATCTGCGAGTTTGGGTTTCACTGCTCTCGCCGAGTCGGCGAAACGTAATATATGGGGTTGGGGAAGGTTATTTTTGGGATATTGGTTAGAGTTTGTCAGAGGTTCTGTTACACGTGTTTCGTAAAAAAATAATTGCCATAAATAATACCAATGAGATTGATTTTATATATTATTTTATTTTATGTCGCAGCCCATCTATTCGTGTTATGTCTTCATATCGATAATGTTTTTTAACACAAAGTGTTAGTTATATTGTCATTTAAAAAATCTACACAAAACCACTAAAGCCACTGGTTTAGATTTATTACAAGAAATTATAAATAATTGTGGATGTCTATTTCAAAAATATTTTCTATGCTACAACTGAACAAAGAAAGCGATAACATATCCTAACATTTTTTTAAATTTTATGTGATTATTTTTCTTCTTTTATATCCGTTTATAATACAAGTAATAGTTTAATTTCCTCTCAGCTAGAATAGAACATATTCCACGAGGATTCTGAACTCGGAATCTGTTTATTTCCATTTTAATTCCATTTTATCCAGTTAAGTAAGAGTCTATTTAAGTTAAAATATCAAACAAAATTAGTTTACTATAGTTTTCCGTTCCGCGTAGAATATATCAGTTCCAGCTAAACTAATACTATCATGATAGGATTTGTAGCACAATATTGGATAGAGCTGTCCGATATACTGTTCGTGAGCTATAGAGGTGCAATATACTCTTGATCTATCTACTTTCGCCGGCTTCAGTTGCGAAACTACTTCCGTTTCGTGCAATTTATTAAGTAACCGTCCAGGGAACGTGGCACAAGTAAGACAGGTTAATTATATTGTACAAGGCGGGTTTGTTAACGGCGAGGATTGTTTCTTTGAGAATTGCTGTCGCAGGGGAGTCTAAATAATATTTATTTTCTAAAATGGCTTCTTACTTACATGGTTTTTTTAAAAATTATATAATAATAACACTTACATATGTTACTATGGCATAGTATAGTAAAAAATCTAAACCTATATCAGTCCCTCGTTCAAACGTCCCCATAAGACTAGCGGCATTACCACGCTGAATCGCTAATGAAATGCGCTGGGAGAGAAAAAGACCAGAACGTAGATTGCGCCCTTTCTCCTTCAGACGCTGACCCAGTTCAGACATTTTTTTTTAAATATATTACTAATTCTTACTTAACTATTTTAGCATGTTTTGCCTAAAGAGTTTGCCATGTATCTTTAGGGATTCTATTTAGTATTCTACTTCGCTCCTCAATCAATTGAACAATAAAATGAAACAAAAAAAATAGCAAGTGAAATTCACAGTTCGTAAACTTCAGCTTTTCTCGTTATGGGTTTTATAAAATATCTTATTACAGCGCAGCGCAGTATATAATTCGCAGCGTTGCTAGTCAATATTCAAATTTTGAAAACTCTGTGCTAGGTTGTCTTTAAAAATACAAGAATGAACCGTATCCGGGAACGCCACTTACTACACTAACTTAATTTGACAATTCTAAAGTAACCTTTCATACTCTCATTTTGTTTCCATATTGGAAAAACTAAGGGATATAATTTTAAGAATCCTGAGTAATTTAATTAGTGTAAAAGGTCGGATTTGGGTCACTAAAGCTATAAATTCTGTCTTCTAGATATCAATAACTCTAATTCTAATCTCGTGATTGTTGTAGTCTTATCTAGGTTACACATGCAATTTAGAATATCAGAAACCCTTTTTGCTACCATAGTGGTATTTACTGCCATACAAATTTAGTTAAGCATATATTTATAAATCATTGGTTGCTGTTTACTTTCTATTACGGTCGAATTGACGACCTTATTGAAAACTAAGCGCACGTCCCATGAACGAACTTTTTGTGAGGAATGTCATATCGTATCAATCCATAACGATCCACTACTGAGCACGAGTCATCACTAAACAAGGGCTTCTTTTCTGTATAAAGCTTACGTACTGGTTGCAAGTACTTTAACTGGTTTTCTGTTATTGAGCCATAAAGAGTGAATGCGGTCCTTCGGAGCTATCTAATGTACTTATTATACTGTTTCTGTCTTTACAAGTACTAACGTTATTTATTGTTTTGTATTTATTGAATTACTAACTAGCTTTTTTTTTAATTTGAGCAAACCAGCCGACCAGCTGGGCATTCTACCATCAGCGATAGAGCTCATTGTTATTCCAGTAAAATAATAAACCATAAGTTACCAACCGAAGATACAAGTTTTCTAGTTTCACTTGACGCTAATTGTCAAGTATAATACTTACCAGTCTCTGCATAATATTTGGTTCTGCGTAGTAGCTCTACGGGCAATCGTAGCAATTGCTACTAGCAATCTAACCGCTACGTCTGTACGTAGCAACTGCTTAGAACGTAGCAATAGTATTCGGGAGTAATGTATTATGTTTAAAGATTAATGCTTTGCTATCTTGATACAAAGATTTTTTCCGTATCGGTGCTGCCATGCAACATTCATTATGCATTTACTTTATTACTAATTTAACTAACTATTAACTTATTTATACTCATTGTTAGGGAAACTGCGTTAGCGACTGCTATAAGTTAAGTTCCTGCTACGAGAAAGATAATATTGATTAGGATCTCTGTACTCCGTATTTTAGGATTCAAATACGTAGTACAGAAAGCTGAAGAGCCACTAAATATTTTCTCTACTCAATATTTTTTTATGTATGACCTATATAGTCGGGTTCCCTTTTCTATTGGAGACCTTTTTGGGCTTGTTGAGGTTTTATAGGTATACTAGAATGTAAGATATCAGTTATGTGAGATTTTTTGGACTATTCAAGATCTTACGTGTCAGTGTTTTTTATTTTTGCACACAGCACATTTTTTTTATTTTTCGATAGTTCGAATACCTAATAATAATCATGGTTTCCCTAACCACGATTATTATTATTATACGTATAATTATTTCCCTATCTCTATATTGTGAAATCTTTACAACAGTACCGCAAACTCTTCTTCTATCTAAAATAAAGAGGCATTATATGTAGCTGGAACAGAAAGAAAGTGGAATTAGTTGAAAAGGCTAAGCATTCCTTTGAGAAAACAAGTAAATTAACACTAAGATGAGAGGAAACGGAAAGATAAACTAAAAACCCTGTTTTCTGTGTCTTGGGTTGAAAATTACGAAGAAAGTGTTTATTCTCGGGAATTGTTCTCCGGATAAGAAATATAATTATGAGAGAAATTCAAGATATTTTAGCACTTATAACGCAATAGTCAAATTAACACTAAAACGTGTGGTCGAATAAAGCTGAAAAAGTATTAACTGGTTTTCGCGCTTACTACTAATTATTACTAATATTTATATTCATACTAATTATTATATTCATACAGAGTACACAAAGTAGCAGATGGATTATCTATGGACAAATTAAGATCTACAAATAATCCAAATGTTTCAACTCACCAGCAGAGGGCAGCGCGCCCAATAAGCTAGCGGCAATAATAATTGGCACTAATATTTTACCTAATTGTGTACAGAATTTCAATAATCATAGCCCTCAACCTACGTAATTAGATAGATAGATCAACGCTCTATTGTAGACACACAAAATATAACAATACAAAAATATTAATTTACATATAGTGCCACAAGTGGCGGCCTTATCGCTAAAAGCGATCTCTTCCAGGCAACCTACCAAGTAGAAACTACGAAGTACTCTGACGATATGTCTATTTGAAATAATTTTAGTACATTATATGTAAACACTATATAGTGCCCGTGGTCACAGTATTATAAAGAATACTCTGTGTTTAAACTTAAATTTAACAACTTTCCTAAACTTCGCCATACATAGGTATGTTACAAACATTATTTTTTGCTCTATCTTGTCGACGTGATATCTATTCCAGACTAGCAATCTACGTACGGGCGATCGAACATGGCCGACCCTTGTCATACTTTGACGCTTTTATTGCGACACTTTGAAAAGCGATAATATGATTTTGTGCCATTTCTTGCATATTTATGAAAGAATCGATCACACTATAAGACGCAGACATAAGGTGGCTAGTGCGTAGGTGGAGTTATATAAAGAGAGAAAGAACATTTTCACGGGTTTGTGTGGATGGGCTTGTAGATAACTGCCGGGCAATGTCAAATCAATAATTTATCATATATTATGCTTTTTGATATTACTTACTTTTTTAACGTCGCGTTCATATATTATTGAGTCTTAATTAAATATTTTTCATAAAATGTTTGTAACATTGAAGTAACGTTCACTTGCAAATTATTCTTCTGTATTGAGAGGTTTAATTTAAGGTGTTAAACTCCACACTCGTCCTAAAGATAAACCTGGAATACGAGTACAAGCCTAAATTTGGGTCGATGAATTCGTCTTTTATCCGACTGGAAAAGACAGAGGGTTATTTTTTTCGAATGTATGTTTCCATTTCTTTTGGCACGCCCTAGAAGCTAAACGACTTGTCGTATTTTAATGTGAGTGGTGTCATTAGATTCGGCTTCGTTGTGAGAGTGAAACTAGCTACATCAAAGTTTAAAAAAAAGTAATTGAGGATGAAAAAACAAGTTAAAAAAAATGCAGTTGGTTTTTTTTTTTGAGTCGCTTCTAACCACTTCTTATCGTGATAATTCAATCTTAATCGAATATTTTCCTAAAACAAATTTATAAATAAAATATTAATAAAGCGATCATAGACATAACGATCGCTACCATACATAAAATATTGTTAGCAGACTACGGGTCTAACAAAGGTGCTAGTTTAATTCTACTACACACGACTAATCTGTTTCATACTATAACTCTGTTAAACCTTCAGGAATAAAAGCAAATAATATCGCTAAAACATATTTTAATTAATTTCTACATAGAAATTCAGACCGCATTAAAACCGTGAAATGGGGCATCTTTTATTGGGGCTCTGTAAATAGAATGCCTTCAACACCGAGAAAATTACTTCAAGACGAACAAACTGCCTCTTGATTACAGAATATCGGCAGTATGGACTGAAATTAAAATTATGAAGTATAAGACACGTGCGAGCATGTTTTTTTAAAATATCGAAAATACACCACTACTTTTTATTGAACTTAATTTTAGCACATTATACACCTTTCTTTAGCACCGTTACATCGTAAATACGCTGTCAGTATTTTTTTAAATCATACAGCTGAAGTTAAATTGTAACACTCATAGTGCCTACGAATGCTGCGTCACCTACTCGTATCAATGAATGCGTTCATTACCTCTTTTATATCATGTATATCATACACAATTGCTATGGGTTGATAATTATGCTCTGCGTTGGAATAAAAACATTACTTTTAATACGGTTCATGTTTTTTTTCCCATTGACTGCCAGGGGACTAAGGCTGTTACTTTGAATTGTTTCAGAATTACAATTGCATTACGTCATAATGATCGTTTTTGATAGATTTGGTAGTCTGTTAACACTAAGTTGCAAATGCAATTTTGATTCTAAAACAATTATCCTAACTAATATTATAAATGCGAAAGTAACTCTGTCTGTCTGTGTGTTACGCTATCACGCTAAAACAACTAAACTGATCTGTATGAAATTTGGTGCACAGGTAGACTGGACCCCGGGAAAGGACATTTATATATAATACTTTTTAACCGACTTCAAAAAAGTAGTTCCCCATTATCTCGACAATCCAAAGGGGAACTACGCGGGTGAAACCGCGGGGCACAGCTAGTAACAAATAATAGACTTTGTGGTTAAATAGCTAGCTAGCAAAATAGATTTGTTGTTGTTTGTATGAACTTTCTAAAACGGAATCACAAGTTTAAAATTAAATTTGAACATTGCTTCTTTTGTGTTGGTTACAGACTAAACTGTTAAAGATCTTTACTGATGTTTTCCTTTTGGTGAAGCGCGCGATAAATGTTTGTGCATAAATTTCAAAAGCTCATAGACTTGCTTCCTGTTTACGAGCTGTGCTGCTCCCACGTGATCCCTCGCACCGTGTTTCTGATGACGAAGATATTTTAAATTGGATAATAATCCAACTGCGAAATAAGGAGATTTATGTTTTAGAGTGTATGTATGTGTGTATGTCTGTATATTTCTTTGGCATACTCGAGCTTTAACGGTTTGTTGTATTTTTAGGTGAGTGGTGTCAATATATTCGTCTTCGTCTTAGTTGTTTGAATAACACTGGAAACATCGAAATTATAACTTGCTTACGTATAGTCTTAACTGAGTCGAAAACAAAAATGAGTTAAGAAACTTAACTCATTTTTGTCTTCGCTCTAAGTCTTGTCATTCTCAACCAATTACGAAGAACTTTTAAACACGAGTCGAAAAACTTATACTTCTACCAGAAAGCGAAAAATATTATTTTGTGAGAAAAATATTAGGTCATTGAAAAAACTCAACACATTGTTTGCGGCGATTTAATCATTTGTTTTCTATTATTATTTTGAGGCAGTATCTATCCCCGAGACCCTAATAGTGAGAGAGTTATATAAATGGCAGATAGTCTGATTCAAAGAAATCGTTCAAGTAGTTTTTTAATTAAGATTCAAATAAATATAATACCCGCAGTCAACAGTTCGCAAAACTACTCGTACCTGTTATACAAATTATTCAACAAGTCTTGTAGTGGCTCAGACTATAATAGTTCTGGGTACATTTTAGCATTTCCTATGTCTGGAATATATTAACGATTATTAAATTATTTATATTCGAATGTATACTAACAATCATATTTTGACGATCTCTTTGGCGTAACTAATGAGCTGACTTTAAAATAAATAGGTCCTGAGACCTATTTATTTTTTTGGAAATGGGTCTGACCCATTTCCAGATCGGTAATTAAAATAGTTAATTTTATTACTGCCTGGGTGTTATAGTGCATTTTACAGTATCTCTGACAAACGTGTCCATCCAAAGGGAACTAAATTAAATCGTAGTAGAAATTCTGACACAGCGACTAATTCCACACAATAGCAAGTTATTTAGCCTATTCCGTACAATAGCAAATAAAGCTTTGACGATACATTCGACATAGTTTATCTTATAGTATATAATTTATAAACCTCATCTAGTTTTCGACAGCTCTAACATAACACATTTATAAAAGGAACTACTTCTTTTTACATAGTAAAGTAGGTCTGAATAAGTAAAAGTGAAAGCAGCACTATCTCAATTACAACGAGTGGAACTCGGGTCACGGGGCACAAAATATAGCAGATGTTAATATAATTAACGAACGTATTTTAACTGTTTCTAAGATATTATCTTCTAACAATTTCGCATGAATTTCAGCAACGTAGCAAATTTTACGTTGTTTGTTATTCATAATGTAAATATTGTTGCAAATAAGTCTAAATAACGACTCAAGGAGTTTTTTTTATGAGCTGTGTTAATGTGTATAAAAAACTTATAAGTACATTTATGGTAAATTTATGTACGAAAAACTAAACGTCATACAGAATCACTATGTTGGATTTCTTTAATGTCAAATTTCCGGCGTGGTCAAAATGCATAAAATGATTACGATACGATTACGATATGATACGAGATTAATTTTCTCGTTGAAAGTTTACAAGTTATATTATCAGTTGTGTTTCTGTATCGCTTTTAATCCGTCGTCGTTGGGATCTCAGCGTACTCTTCAGGAGTCTCTCTCTAATTTACAATTTTAATATGTCTTTATTGTAGAGGACTGTTTTCTATTTTTAAGCGTTTAGTTGCCTTTCCCTTCTGAGAACAATTTCTTTGACCGATATTACTTCTGTGGTGTAAAGTTATTTCTATTTTCTTGTAAAACCTGGTTCAATTGTACATTTCTTATTTTTTTATACACATATTTAAAAGGAATGTATATTAATGTGAATAATATTATTTTGATATTCAAACGAACTCTATTAATTTCTTTAGATTTAGAAATGATATAGCAATACTTTTTCACTGCGACCCTATCAAAAATAACACTGAAAACAAAAAATAATAATTAAAATAACAATCAAGCATCGTTGATAACATAGCAAGCAATGCTAAAAATAGATGAAAATACGTCTCGCCTTCTGTTGCAACTAACTTTATTGCCTTCGAATCCAGCACTCCTAGCGTTAGCTAAAACACTGTTGGTCCTCGAGTAAAAGTTAATCAATCGTGAATTTCACTTACTGGCCAGCCAGGGTCCGTTCGTTTTGAAGGACCATTACATTGGCAATGGAGAGACCCATCAATTTAGGTTCACGCCGACCGCACGCGACCGCAGCCCTGCGGTCGACATGTGAAACGTTTTATTACGGTTCGGGAAAAACGCAACTCTATACGCTAAGGTAGTCGTACATGCGTTTGCCACTATGCGATACTATTGTGACGCTACATCGTAAACTTCTAGGGAGGCCATGACGAACATACGAGGTTTCGCACCTACACTCTCATAACAATCATTTCTAATATCATTTCTAACTTACGTATGGCACTATGCATGCTATTGTGTGGCTACATCGAGCAATAATTCGAGTACTGCTGTGTTAAGTCTAAATTAAGACTATGCTAGCATGATAGCTGTATCTTTGTAGAATACAATCAGTCAAATAATAGCCGTCGTAGTGATATCGCGCTGCGCGAGATTCCTATATGATTAAAAAGCCTGTTTTTACTCTTCAAATTCATGAATGCTTCTTACGCAAGCTGTATTAATCCATACGTACTTCAGACAAAAATCCAATATGATTCAAGATAGATAATCACAAATTTAGAACAAAATTGGTTCAAGAGATTACAAATAAGTCATCAACTTTATCTCTATATATCTCTCGTGAAACTACGTAGGTGTGTGCGTTTGTTACTCTTTTGCGCTCAAATGACTAAACGGATTTAGGTGAAATTTAGTACTAGGACGTCTTATACCCTGGATTAACACATAGGCTAACTTCTAACCGAAAAAATACAATGTTCCCGTGCGATAGTCACATTTTTGCGTTTCAAACCGCGGGGCGCAGATAGTAATTAAGTAATATATAAATATAGTATCTTTTCTAAAATTTTATCGGGCAGTATGTTTTACATGTTTCACTCTCCTTATTAGTGCAATATATCTCAAATGTAGTGGCTGACTATAAACGCCAGTACCAGAGCCATATTGTATCGACTTATGCAAATGACCTATCCACTCACACTGCAAATCATCTAGTAGCCCAAAGCGCTATACTGGTGCATAAAGTCAATTTAAGCTCGGCAATTTGCAACGCTTCCACTTTGCTGACACTTTAATTAAATTATGACAAAACACTGTGCCAAAGGTATACTTGTATACGAACATCTTGTTTGTATATCTACTTAATTTCCTCCGAAATCCAACAAATTATTCAATTACACAGCGAATTCCAGCGTAACCGCGTCCGTGTCTGAGCAAACGAGCTTAATCTCGAAGAAATGCTCAATCTTTCAATTTGACGCGAAATCAAAGGAACAATGGGAGCGCTGTTTAATAAATGTCCCCGATTCAAATTTCAAGGGGCTCCAGATGGCGATCGCTTCGCTTCGGGGGTGAATAATTTCCTTCACAACATTGCCCCCCAAAATAATGTCATTCTTTATGTTCCGCAAGAGTGCTGTCGCAAATAAATTGAAAACTCGACGAAGGACACTCCATCTTCACTCTCCGATTGGGCTGTAGGCGTAAACGTTTACTTTGTCTAAATGAACACAGTACACGGATCTAGACAAGATGGCCTCTATTACTTAAATAAAAGTGTCAGGAGAACATGACACCTATCTCTATTTCCAATATATTAAACACAGAACAATTCTACTTGGATGTAGCCTATGTCAATCAATTTGACTTTTTTGTGTTGTTCGAAGAGCGACGCTTTTACGCATCATATCTACAGTTTTATTCTCATCTTATGAGCAGGAATGTTTTTTTATTTAAATATTAAGCTTGCCATTGACCGCAAATCACCTGATGTAAAGCGACAATGCAACCTAGGATGTATGTATGGAGAGATGTTGGTTCTTTAGAACAGGATTGCCCAGAATGCTAGCCTCATTACCACGCTGAATGGCAAAGCTTATACGTTAGGCCATATAAAAACGCCAAAAACATATATATTTCCTTCTAAGAACTATGTATATTATTAATCGTGGTGGATTTCTCACAGGGGAAGTTTGCTACGGTGCCATTTACTGACTGATTTCAATTTCTTTTGTCAAAAACCAAATAACAGCATAGATATATAGGTCGATAAAAACCACATGCTAGAAGAGATGCAATGATACTCGTCTTAAGATATATTTATATATCAGTTGAGTAGAGCTGGAAAAGAGGCGGTTTCACCACTATATCTACCAAATATTCTGTACTCTGAGTGTCTCCTATCTGCGTAAAACTTAAATATAGACACGTCAAACGTAAATATTGTCTCATAGTGTTCGCGGGCCACTTGCTCTGTGAAAATACGATGTCTAAACGTCTTGACAGGTTTGACGCTCAGAGTACATTGAATAATATTTCTATTACTTTGATTCTGGCAAGAGAACAGGCGAGCGAAGCGAATTAACTAGCCCGGCATGTAGTGTCGACGAGAGTTACGACGAAAAAGTAGGGTAATTTAAGTTTTTCTTTGAAGCAGACTGTTGACTATTGATATTTCAAACTTAAACTTGAGATATAAAAATGTAGTAACTATGTTAATTAACTACTAATGTTAATGCAATGTTTTTTTTTTTAGATTTGAAAATGAAGCATTTGATACTTTCTGGATCTCGAACTATGTGTTCAAAAAATCAGGTTGAACTGGTAATCAGTTGCTGAGGATAAAAAGAACAAAAAACCGTAGATAATGTATTTCGTTTTTAAAATAATAATTTTTAGTAGTTTGAATCACTATTAGCTCCAAAGACTATTACTATTCATGTAATATTTTTTATGCGATAAAATTTACTATTTTTCCCAATTTGAATTGGATAGAGTGTAAAGATGGTTGGAAGACATATTTCAGCTACAAAACGTGACGTCTCAAGTTGATTGAAATTTAGAACGAGAATATTAATATCGATAAAACGAAGGAAGGTCTTGAGCGTAACTCTTTTGAATTAAAAACTTGTCATTGTCATGATCATAATCCTAATCAGAATCCTAAGATCCGCTTGATCTCTCAATTTGCTTGAACTGTGTTCAATCTCGACGATGACGAGGATACTTATTCGAATTCCAGCATCAGTTACCTTCCTCAGTTCGGAATTTCCATTGATTTGTACCGTTTGCCCTATTAATTTGGACCCCTTCGCATCGGGACGAGAATCTCAGGACACTGTTCCGCTTACTTGCTCAATTATCTACCTTATCGTTACTTCCATCGGATAAAATGTAGTGAATCGGAAACCAATCAAACAATGGAACCGAGAAACTCATTTTTAATTTAACCTACTTTCTCTGCGGAAAATCGGTGGTTCCGCCCGTAAATCAAGAAGTCGCGTTGTAAAGTGAAAATAACTTGTAAAGCATCCATAAACCAGTACTGTGACCCCATAAGCTTATTGCCCTATAAAATTTTAGATATTGGCAACGAAATTGACTTCTTTATTATTATGTTGCTGACGTCGTTGTAATATTATTTATTTTGCTATGTTTCGCTATATGTTGAGTAAAATGTATAATTATTTTAAGTTTGATGTCATATATAGTTACTACTATTAGTTACCACCTTGAGGACGGTTCTATGCCATTTTTTTATAACTAATTTACTGATTTTAATGTGTTCAGTTCAGATGTTTAAGAGAAAAATCGAGATTTATAATCGTTTTAAGTTTTTAGTGTTGGGTTTTTCTCACTCACATCTTTTATTGATTAACAAATGGTAAGCCGTTTTAGTTACTATAACATACTCATATAAGAAATAAATTGTGCATAGTTATGTACTTAGAAACACATACATCAATATCTCTCTACTGTGAAGAGCTCTTTTCGGGTTTCTAGACCGACCAGGACCAACCCTAACCCAAAACCCTCCACGGTACCTAGAAACCTAAAAATAGGGTTTTATTTTCCTAGACGTTTCATTAGCAAGCCTTTAGCGAAGGTGAGCGATTACGCAACTAATTCTAAGTATAATGTACGCACCCTTGTTACGTACACGAGGTTCCGTGACAGGGGTCGAGGGCCTCTCTAGAGAGTAATAAACACATGCTAGATAACCCCATAGGACTGTCCGTTTACAGGTAATAAGGATGAAGGTAATACAGATTTAAGTGTTATTCAACCTTATTGTTTTGAGCTTATTTTGAAATAAAAATCAGAACCTATATAATTCAGTCATAGGCACAAAATGACTAATCTTTCCTCAATCCTCACCTCACTTAATCCTAGGACTTTATATTGCAGTGGCACGTTTATTGTAACAAACAGAAAATAAAACATAAATATTTTTTTATACTACGACCATATGAAGATATATGTGTGGGTCGTCTAAGTAAACAATACTCGTCTGTAATGCAAAGAACAAGGTTATCGGTTAGAGGTATACTAAGCCAATAGAAGGTCACTAATTTCAAATTTAAATCTTTCATTTAGGATGTTTAGAAACAAATACTAAGTACTTGTATAAATAATATAAAAGTTTAAGTAGACACCCTACAATAATCAGCGACAAAAAGGAAGCTATGTTTCGCTTTGTTTTGTCTTTCTTACAAACCAAATACGTCCTATGCACGGGAAGGGAAAATAAAGAGAGGCTCCTGTGGTATGCTTCCTGATTCTTATTGAAAAATTTAGAATTTAATAAAAGGTTAGAAAGGAAATAACTATCCATAAAATATAATTTTCAAGCAATTAAATATAGCTTATACAGTGAATACTTTGTCTAAAAAATAATTCTTACAATATTTCATAGTTTTAAGCCAATGAAGAATAGAATTTAACGCTTCGGCTGACAAAAACCAGATTGGTCAACAAAGTCTACAATTTTGCTTTTGCTCTGTATTTGCCATTGCTCAATTTAACGCGTTTTGCCAGCGGTTTCACTAAACTATAACACTTTCGATGCGCGCTAACACACGAGTCCAGTCAGTGAAACGGCACATTCTAAAATTTGGAAAATAAACGGTGTTTTTGGAGCACACGTGTCAGAGCGTCCGGCCTTGTTTCACAGTGGATTCACTCCATACATCACTTTGTTAGTTATCTGTTTAGCTGCATGACATTGATGGATGTTCAAATGAACAGTCGGGGTTCCGACGCCGCGGGAGCTGGCCTAGGGTTCCTGCACTAATTCAGGCGCAGCTTTGCTGAAACAATAGGAACAATGTCTTCGGAGATTAATTAGCGGCATTACGAAGACGAAACGTCCCGTATAGAATTTGCGAAAGATGAGAAATGCATGAATGAATGTCTCGTTGATAACTGTAATGAACTGTTTGTTGTCATCATAGTTAAGCTAATACCTATAACATGTTTTATTTTTGCAATTACTTAATAACACTAGCTTTCCAAATTATAAACCTGGCTCGTACAAGTTTTTTTTGTGGCTACATCTCAACAGTCCCGTTAAATGGCTCTGTTCATGTTCATAGTTAACATTTTATTTAGAGGACCTCGTATTTCCATCCAAAATTACTTAGAGAAGTTTTTCGAATGTATCTATATATATGTATGTATATTTCTTTGGCACACCCTAGAGCCTAAACGGCTTGTTTTATTTTAATGTCAGTGGAGACAATCTGGGGGTACGGCAGTACCCCCGAAAAGTTGAGCAAAACAAGGCACGGCCGTTTTCTCAAAACGGTTCGAGCCATTTACGACCCCCTGTAGTTTCATTGTGGGAAAAACTAGAACTCCAATTTTTTTGTGACTATATACATAGATGGCGTTCAGTTTTGTAACATTACTTATGCCTGCCTTGTTGTTGACATATGTAATACCTACTATATACTAAATTAGTACAAACCATCACTTTGATAAATCAATTTAATATAAGGTACATTAACCTAGCAAATTAAATAGGTACAACGTTAGTAACAGAAACGATTATATCAGAGTTAAGTATACAGGGTTATTGGGTTAGGAGTGTAATAATCCGAAAGAGCGTCGCAATACTCATCCTAGGGAACAATTTTTGCTATGGGATCAACTCCGAAATCGAGTTCAAAAAGTCTGCTGTTTTATACCTTTTGTTGACGACAGATTAACTTTTTGTATGGGAACGGCTGATTCTTTTTACACGAATTCAGAGTTGGTCGTATAGTGAAAGCTGTTTCTTTGGATGAGTATAGCGACCTTCTTTCTGCTTAGTACACCCCTAACCGATAACTCTTTATATCCCTTTATCTATACGACATTAGCATGTACAATAATTGTACTAACATCAATTTAGATTATACTATGGAGGTTCCTTGGAGGCAGGCGTACATTTATTACTTGATTTATGAAATTAATCCGTTCAATAATCAAATTACTTGTATATTCGTAATTACGCCCTCCGGCAATTTGATTCGAATGGATTATTGGAAATGTAAGTGCCTACTAGTATTGAGAATAAATTGTGATATTATTTACAAAAAAATAATATTACATATTTATCATGTTCATTCCTACAAATAAAAGGCTTTGTCTGTCAGTCTGAAGCAGATCAAGCAAATTATTACACAGATATAATTATCTGCCCCCTTTCTCCCTAATTAAAGTTTTTGCTCCAGAGCCCCAACAGCCCAGGGTCTCCACGGCAATAGGCACAAAATAATATTGCGGCTCCATCGCTGCGTACTTCTGCCTTTTCTTACTCGCGGCGTCCTCCGCTGCAGCTGCCGGAGAATAGACGGTACGAGCAAGATGGTTAGCGGCAACCATGCTGACGCAAGTGGCATCCCAGACTAGGCACCGACCATTCTTCCACGGCACCAGGGTCAGACCATCAGGTCTCTTGCCGTCCGATCTGTTGAGGCCAGGTGGTTCAAGCACACAGGGGACGTTCGCTGAAACTAAAGCCCTTTGAACTATGTCATTGAGGGCATGGTGTCGCGGAAACCTACCAGTGCAACGACGACAACTCAGAGCATGGTGCCCATCGGCCCCCATCATGAAACCGCAAGTGCATATATGAGATTCACACACTTTGCAGCCCAGGTGGAGAGCAACAGCCACACGCAGAAAGTTGTCATCAAGCAAAGTGCCCAAATGTGACGAAGGTAGCGCGTGCAACCACGCCCCGGATTCTGACCTAGACACAGCTCTGAGTCTAGCCAAATCAGCCCCTGTGGCTTCCTCTATTAATTGTCCCTGTATTTGTTTAGCTGCAACATCATCCAAAGCGCGTTGCACATACAATGTCTACCAATGTGACCAAATTGTAACCGCGTCTGACACATAGGGTAAGCTTCCCCCATCACCATTAGAACGTAAAATTAAAGTGACGAGGTCTGCCACGCCATGTGCCGATGCCAGAAAAGCAGGCAATTATTTTTACAAAATTACCATAGATTATGGTTTCTTACATTCAATTTTACTTTAATATTACATAAAATTATATCGTAAACGTGACGTTACGACGAATAACAATCATAGGGCAAACAGAAAAAAATAAAGCCTAATAGCGCGCTCTCATAAACTCTACACAGGTATGCCTTTTTTACTTTTATCGAGATTGTGCTAAAAAAAACATTATGTAAATCACAACCCGTGAAGAGCGAGCACGTTTTATTTGCTTTCCGAATGGTCCCGTTCTTTTGTGACAAGAACCCCGAAAAGGCCATTTGAATCACGAGTATTTTGGATAATAAAGGAATCATCCACTCGGTCCTAACGAAAATAACGCACGACGCTCGGGAGCAGTGAAATCGCAGAATATACGTACATCACCGCGTACAGTAAATTGGACTCTCGTATACAATTGACGGAATTAGATCAAGACACGATACGTCGCTACTCTCGACCTTCAATTATGTAAGGGATTGTGAGGAAAAATCCACGTCGATTGCTTAGGAGCTTACGGATTTAAAAAAGGGAAGCCAGAAATCCTTGCCCAATGAAGTGGAATATTTATGTATTTAGGCTGTATTTGAAACTCAATTATAAGATCATCTTCATTCCCAGTTAAGTTCAACTTATATTATCTATAACGTAATTTTGTTCTACTTTAAAATCAATAAATGTACTGACGAGGTGATTTTAGTTTGAGTGTGTATATTTAATATGCCGAAAGAATATTGAAAAACATAAAATACCCGTGTTATTTTATTTAACCCACTTTAGTACAAAAATATTGAGAAAACTTCAATTGAAGTTATGAAGAGTGAACGCGAAACTCATGGTCACCCTAAGTCGCGGCGCCGTCCCGGTGCGAAATTAGCTCTCAGCGACGACACGCGCGTTTGCTTGGCCCGCATTTGGGTGATTCCTCTTAGGTGAATATATTTCCCAGTTTTTTTTAAACAATAATAAAAAAAAATGTGTTTTTATCAAAGAATTATGTTAACGATACTCATTGCGTGGTAAAATTATACGCAATTAATTTAGAATCACTCCGTATAACTCATTAAAAAGTGTGACTCAGCGTTTGTACTGGACAAGATACATATATAAGGATGTCCTGTAGTTACCGCGAAACCTAGCTCATTTATAAGTACTTATTAAGTTAAGTAAGTTTTATCGGTTTTTAATATATTTTCTGTTTTTGTATAAAGACTTTCGGATAAGAAGATTACATTAATATATATATATATATATATATATCCGAAAGTCTTTATATTGCTTTGTGAGTCTTCCATAATTTATATCTGGCATTTGCTTATTTTTACCTACCTGCCTGTGAAAGAAAGAGGGTTGTGTTTTCCGAATGTATGTATTTCTTGAATGTATGTATATATTTTTTTTATTTTAATCAAAATTATAAAACAAAAAACAAAATTAAGGATATTTGGCACCAAAACTAAAACGCAAAAAAAATGATTTCAAAATACATCGATTGTGGTATCCAAATAAAGATTTTAACGGTGATTACGAATTATATATAATTAGCATGTTTTATTAGAGTTTGGAATAGGAAATGCTAAGTTTAAGATACACAGGTTTAAAGTCTTAGCTGTCGGGTTTTTTAAAGTCGCTTCTAACCACTTGTTTTATTTCTACTGTTTGTCATAATTCCAGTGAAAGCGAAAAGACTCGACAGCGTATTTATTGGTTACATATTTATTTCTTTGTAAGTGACAAGCTAGGCATCTTTTCACATTTTACCCTTGTCAAACAATGTCTTTGCTTTTACTTAGTCTAGAATATGTCTACAGACACATTGTTAGATTTACAGAATAGAACTAAACATAAATAAATAGAGTTGGCCATTTATAATCCCTACGATATCCACATTTATTTACTGAGCCAAAATCTGTTTCGACCTAACAAGCAATCCTTCAAAACTTACACGCATAAATTAGCTGAATTGGAACAGATAATGGTAATAACTCACAAAAACCGATATCCGTTGAAGCAAACATTTTACGAGTGCGATATTCACGTTCCAAACTTTCCCTGCATATTCGCAAAACACTCTGATATTATAAATCGGATATTTTAGCAACATAAAAGCCACGTACAGCAATGAAAGCTCGGGCCGGACACGCCCGCTTTATAACCGTGTGTTTATGGGCTCTACGTCATCTACACGCCGCCGGCCGTAACTTTATAGTGACGTCATAAACTAGTGCGTCCAAGGGAAGTCAGAGACGTTAGGATCGTAATGTGCTAGTTGTTGACACTTTGACTGTGTCAAATGGATTTAACGCTCGCTGAGACTGTGCTGTATGCATGACTTTCGCTTAAGTCTATTGAGATTATCTGTTATTACAGCTATAAGCAGTGTAAGTATGTAAGTCAAAATCATCTGCATTACATACCGGTGTCGAACATGCAGTAGACTAAATACATAACTTTTCCATTATTTCTGAGTAGTCTCCGCAATGAGTATTAGCTAGACGTCAGAAAATTGCAACTTACTTTAGGATTCAAGTTGTGTCTAATGCCAATAAGTTTTGTCGTAAAATTAAGATATTATTCTACTGGTACAAACGTGGAAGTCATTTTTATAAGCACATTTTTTTATATATATTAAGTAACTCTTTATATCACCGTGGGTCTTTATCCTTAACCTTGAATCGGTGACGTGTTCGTGACGAGGGTATTCATTTTCTAAAGTTACCATTATTGAATTATATTCAAGACATAATTAGCACGATAACTGAACGATTTAAACTTAAACGTAGTCAAATTGCAGTATGGTATATAGAGTATTATCCAAGGAAATCACAGATGCTGCGGTCGTTATGCGCACAAGTATCTGCCTCTATTGTTGACTCCTCGACAATGCGGCTTCTGAAGTGCCGATACAGCACACTGTATACAGTACAGAGTATACTCTGTGGACAATGTAGATACATATATACAATGCAACAATAGACAAATAGAATACAGAGCGATAATGGCATAGATATAATTTTCAATACTTGGTAAGTTATCGGGCATGTTTATGTTTGAGTCTTCGAAGTATTTACAATACTTTTTAGGAGCTATACTGTAATGAGTATTGAATATATTGATAAAAACGTTTTAATAATATATATATATATATATATATATATATATATATATATATATATATATATATATATATATATATAAATATATATATATATATATATATAAAAATAGTCTCGCTGAGACTGTGCTGTATGCATGACTTTCGCTTAAGTCTATTGAGATTATCTGTTATTACAGCTATAAGCAGTGTAAGTATGTAAGTCAAAATCATCTGCATTACATACCGGTGTCGAACATGCAGTAGACTAAATACATAACTTTTCCATTATTTCTGAGTAGTCTCCGCAATGAGTATTAGCTAGACGTCAGAAAATTGCAACTTACTTTAGGATTCAAGTTGTGTCTAATGCCAATAAGTTTTGTCGTAAAATTAAGATATTATTCTACTGGTACAAACGTGGAAGTCATTTTTATAAGCACATTTTTTTATATATATTAAGTAACTCTTTATATCACCGTGGGTCTTTATCCTTAACCTTGAATCGGTGACGTGTTCGTGACGAGGGTATTCATTTTCTAAAGTTACCATTATTGAATTATATTCAAGACATAATTAGCACGATAACTGAACGATTTAAACTTAAACGTAGTCAAATTGCAGTATGGTATATAGAGTATTATCCAAGGAAATCACAGATGCTGCGGTCGTTATGCGCACAAGTATCTGCCTCTATTGTTGACTCCTCGACAATGCGGCTTCTGAAGTGCCGATACAGCACACTGTATACAGTACAGAGTATACTCTGTGGACAATGTAGATACATATATACAATGCAACAATAGACAAATAGAATACAGAGCGATAATGGCATAGATATAATTTTCAATACTTGGTAAGTTATCGGGCATGTTTATGTTTGAGTCTTCGAAGTATTTACAATACTTTTTAGGAGCTATACTGTAATGAGTATTGAATATATTGATAAAAACGTTTTAATAATATATATATATATATATATTACACCCCATACTTAAAACAATTTTAATCAAATAAAAAATTTTACATATATTTTATATATATATAAAAAAATTTATATATATATATATATATATATATATATATATATAAAAATATATATATATATTATATATATATATATATATATATATATATATATATATATATTACACCCCATACTTAAAACAATTTTTCTCAAATAAAAAATTTTACGTTTTGAGAAAAATTGTTTTAAGTATGGGGTTTAAGATTGTACTAAGAAAGGATCTTTGGCAATTCTATTCCTGAGGGGTTCAAAGTTTAAAACTTTTTAATATTGAAATTTGTCGGGGGAAACCCCGCGTGGGACTGCTGCTTGTCAAGGAAATTATGCGCTCCAAAACCATAAATTAATAAAAACGTTAAAATTAATAATATTCGCCGTTTATTTCCTTCTTGGCGATAAAATTCCAGGATACGTTATTATGGTACAATGAAATAAAAATGCAAATGAGCCTAAACGTTTACCTACTAAAATCCAGGATGGAAAAGTTTAGCAGAACGAATTGGGCGACTTTAGATTCAGTAGGTAAAACAATGTGGTATAATTAAATTTTCGTCTCGGCATCCCTGATAATGCTTCTGTTATATCCAATTTCAAAGGTAAACAATACTTACAGGGCACGTTATAAACTGCTACACAAGCTTTGCGTAGATATCTCGTCTTATTATAAGCCTTAAGTATTTCCCTATAATGGTTAAAAGCCCAAGTAAACGGGAATTCTAATTTCCCTAAAAAGATGGGTAAACAGTTTATTGTTATCGTTTCATTAGTCTATATTTGAAGTTACGGTTAAAATGGGGAGGCTGAGTTATTTTGAGTAGTTAAATAAATATGCTGCTCATCTCGCAAACGATCCAAAGTGTAGAGCTATCAATACTATGTGGAATAGCAACTGTGCCGTATCAATATTGACTTCGATGAGTCCGTTTGCAAATGTTATATTGATGCTTCTAAAATCAACGTATTCTTAGTTTAAAAGATATGATGCTAGGTACTTGATTACTTTCACGCTAATGTTCCGAGAGTAGCTTGATTTCGATGAGACGCCCAACTATGTCCTTTATAAAACTCTCGGTTGTGGTAGCTAACAGAGATAACAAGCATAAAATATGTAGACTTGATGATTCTCAAATATGTAATACTAACTGAATTTTATTTCGTTAAATCACAAGGTAATTTTCAATATTATTCGAAAATTATTAGGCCTACAAAATCTATGGTTAGATCAAAGAGTCCCCCTCTTTTCCAACATGTATCAATAACGAGGTCATCATAAATCATTACTAACCTTTTTTTTGTACTTTGTACTTAGTACATTTATATAATTTAACAGTCATAATGTCCAACAAATTGCGTGGTAAGTTGCAGTACGATGCAAATATGTGTTTCTCCAAGGAATTGATGAATGATTTCGTCATTTGACTGTTTTAAATGTTTGTTTTTGTGATTTGACTGTAAGGCGTTACAAAGTTCGCCGCGTCATCTAGTAAAAGTTAAAATGCTAAACATCACAGTGCTTGTACATTTTTCGAGCTTGAAAGTATAAATAATAGAGCACGTCACAAAGAAAAGACTCGCTGTTTTGTAAAACAGTGCGAATAACTTGTTAGAGCATTAGATTGCACAACATACAAATCGTGTTCCATTAGCGCATTCCGAGAAACCGTGCCGTGGAAAGAAGTCATTTTTCAAGATACTGTGCAAGAGAAAAAGCTTTACGACAGATACGGATTTGTAAGAAGTCAGAGGTATAGGTGTATTGCAATAGCGATATATTGCTCCATATCGCTTAACATAATGCGTTTTTCGTATAAAGTGAATTTTTGAAGATTTATTGCATTCGAATCCCAATGACTTCAGTAAGACAAAAGTGTTTCAAAGATTATTGTTATTCCCATGTTGCTTTTTGATACTTTTAAATTAACTACATATTTATAATTTTCGTCGTTATAATATTGGTGTTGTAATTAAAACATTTTAAAGAGTGGGCTAGAATAAAAGATCGCAGGTATAGTTTTATCACTTTGACTTAATGGCTGCGATACAAAAATGCAAATATGCACGTACGTTTCTTTTATACATATAATAAAACTCGTCGTTTTATTTGAAGGTGTTGTTGTTGGCGTTTTTGATTAATTTAATCATATAGGTATTCTCTCAAAAACATAAAAGAAATCGTAAAAAACACACGCAACGTATCACTTATCTATTAGGTCCTTACATATGAAATTGGCGTTTTGTCGTACTGGCCACTTTGATCTCAAATATCTCTTTTTTGGTTAGGGATGCCAATTTCAAATTTATACAGCTATTTATTCATACATTTGTATTTCGAAAACCGTAATTCATTTGTTTTGTCCTCGTTTGGTTTTTTTCTTTGCGTCACGCAGTTTACAAAATAGAAAACTTGAAATATCGCGTTATTTACGAGTACGAGTTCCAGCGTGGTACCAGTGCTGCAGAAACGGCTCGAAGGATTAATGATGTGTATGGCGACGGTATCGCAAAAGAAAACACAGTGCGTTTTTGGTTCCAACGTTTTCGTTCTATAAATTTCGACCTGCAGAACAAGCCCCGTGGACGACCGGAGACTAAAGTTTCTAATGAAGAATTGAAAGCTATTATGGAAGCAGATCCATCGCAAACCACTTCCGAGTTAGCTGTAGGCTGCGGTGTTAGTGATAACAGTTTTATCACTAATACCGCAGCCTGCCTTTAATCTACTTGAAGCAAATTGGAAAGGTGAAAAAGCTTGAAAGGTGGGTACCTCATGAATTGAGTGCAGCAAACCGACAAACGCGCGTCAACTGCTGCGTTACATTACTCAACCGGCACAATAATGAAGGGATTTTAAATCGGATCTTTCGGATATTTCAAGTTTTCCATTTTGTAAACTGCGTGACGCAAAGAAAAAACCAAACGAGGACATAACAAATAAATTACGGTTTTCGAAATACAAATGTATGAATAAAGAACTGTATAAATTTGAAATTGGAATCCCTAACCTAAGAAGAGATATTTGAGATCAAAGTGGCCAGTACGACAAAACGCCAATTTCATATGTAAGGACCTAATATTAAGCAATAGTGATTGTCGAAGAGTGTTTTGATTATTAATTTAATTTACCTCCTCTTTTTAGGGGAAGACGGTAATAATTCTAATGAAATATTTCTAAACTGATATACCTACACGTGAGTCTCTGACAAACTACTTTCCATTTTTCACTAGACCTTTCTATCTTCCCTAAGATCCCTTCTTAAAGTAGCACGTGCAGGCTTCTATATCGACACGATACGTGACATGCTGCTTATTCCGTGACTGTAGCGGGCAAAATTGTAAAGACCCATTTGTGTACATGGTTCTCCCGTTATCGGCTTCACCTTGGATTCTGTTGTATTTAGTAATAATGTGTGAAACTTGGTACATTTCCCGGCTATTAACATAGACCTTGAGTGAGCAATGACGATTTTTAGGTCCCTTTGGTACGGCGTAGAGTGCAGAGCGAAGATTTCATCGTGATTTGTCAATAACAAGTATTTATTATGTTTACGCGGAAATATCCCTACTACGTCACTATGACTCATGAAGATTACCGGATACTATACGCTATAACCCATACAAGCCACCGTTCGAGGTAGCTGTTAGCTGTCGCATACTTGGAGCACCTGATATTTTTCTCGAAATCTATGTCTAAAGTGAAAATTTTTCATTATTTTTTAAAATCAGTTATTTTTAAACAATTTTTTAAATATTGCGTGTAGCTTCTGTACCAACTTGTTCCAGGCAAATTAAATAACCATTTTTAAATCTTATCTTTTTTATAACTTTGCATTTCAAACCCACACTAATAAGTATAGTGTTTCAACAGGTGAACGAAAACTAATACTTTTATTTTCTAATTGATTTTCTAACATAGAACTGTATTTCCAAGTTTCAACGGTGAGTAAATAAATACATTACTTTTTAAACTTGGTAATTATATACTCTTCTGGAATTGCATGAACTATAAAGTGAACGACATTACGAGTAAGGTTAGCAGATAATGTAAATTTAACAAAATACTATCATATACAGTTTATTATTGTAGTATTTATGTTTCAAAATATGTTATTTAAATGTCAATTTATAATATTTTATACTAACTTTTGTACTGCAGGTAAACAAATATTATATTATAGTAGGGGAGCCCAAGAGGGGATTTTGTGACATACTCGAGCGTGGCAGATTAACACATGGGAGATTCCTTAGGTCCTGTTGAGTGTATCTACCAAATATAAGCTCCCAATAAAGAGCCGAGCTATAGAGCAGCCTGCAAAATATTAAAAAAAAAACTTTGTTTGCCTGAAATAATCAAATGCGTCAGATTAAGATAGGGTAGGTTTTTTACTAGCTAAACAGTGTGCATGTCAATAATTAAATGATTTGAATGGAATGTTAGGGAGTGCGGGGATTTCTTTTTTCTTAACTATTTTCAACCTGTGTAGCCACCCCCACCATGCAAATTGTCAGTTTAACATATATTTGTTATCAGAAGCATGATGGAGCATAGAAAATATTATAATCTGACACGCTCGGACATTTAAATGTTTTGATTTCCTTAGAAAAAAAATGTATATCATTCCAGATGCTTCCTCCACCACTAAAATGGGAAACACCTATA
The DNA here is from genome assembly GCA_947049295.1 of Ligdia adustata. Lineage (NCBI taxonomy): Eukaryota > Metazoa > Arthropoda > Insecta > Lepidoptera > Geometridae > Ligdia > Ligdia adustata. Next base: position 6,707,235 of record OX346230.1, read on the forward strand.
ATATTTTCTACTTCCTATCATCTAAGCTTTGCAACGCAATACGTCTCTATGACGCTCGAGTCAATCCCCATTTAGCATCGTGGGCTCCCTTACTATTATTATACATATTTAAAAAATAGCAAGTCCTGACTGAATGATATTTTCTAGGAATCAACGTACATACAGCTTAAACCGCTGTACATACGGTCACGAAATTTGGAGGGTGTATTTATTATAAAATGTAGGTATATCGTCTTCACCGTAATTTTCATATTCTGTCTTTTCTTTATAAAATATTATTCAATCTTACCACTCCCCCAACATTCATTATCTTTCTATTAATTAATTGGAACATTTTATGTTGTATTATTATTACGAATATGACTTATACACATACTGTTGTATGTGCTTAATATAACTAGATATATATATATATGTATGTTTTTTTTTGTGATACAGTATTTGTACCTTGTTGGTACACCAGCGAAATTACTATTTGCAGTTAGTCCGGTCCATCCAAAGGTTGCCTGGAAGAAATCGCTTTAGGCGATAAGGCCGCCCAATGTACTACCAATGTTTTGTTTATAATATATTTGCTGTATATATATTTCTTGGTGTGCAATAAAGATATATTGTATTGCATTGCATTGTATATACTAATAAAAAAGTTGTTGGGGTTCAAAGTTCGTTTTTTTTTGGTGAGTAAAGCCGTATGTGATTGCTACTAGTTATAATACCTATATTTATTATATTATTATTATATTTAATATTTATTTATTATTTTTATGATATGCGACTACGTTTTTTGATTATGTTGATACGATCTAAATTGGATACATAACTAGCAAATATTTATATTTAAACACAATACAAGTTCGATTATTTCATAAAATAATCAAATTTGTATGAAATAAGTAGGTATATCAAAATAGAAGAAAAACATAATGACTCCACAAAATTTAATTCCTCCTTGTATTGGGCATCACAGTAAAGACCTATTTGTTACAAAGATGTCTAAGTGGCACTGTTTTTAATTTTGTATCTTATCTAAAACATAATTTATCATAAAAGCAAAACCAAATGTTTCTTTATAAAACTGCAACAATTTAGCTATACACGTCCGACCCATTTTAAATCTGTTTGCGCTACTTTTATCGAGATGTTTGGGTTATGCACAAACCATGTCGTGCAACTGTGTCGCTGGTGCCGAGAGCAATGGGGCGATGTAAACTTTGTAAACACGCCCGAAGTTGTTACATCTTTGGTTAAAAGTTCTTTATAAGAAAATATACACTTCAATTTCTTTTCTCCTTTGCGGTGGATCGGGTTTGCGTACATTTTTTTAAGGCGCTCGAAGGAAGATGATTTTTGGGTACCTTTATAAAAGTCGGATTTCTTTGGTAGCAGACTTGGTTTTGCCTCAGAATAACTGATAGAATAATGAGTTTTTTTAAAAATCAATGGTAGCGGGCGTTAGTTTTTGGAAATCAATTTATAATTTAGGTTCCTAAATTATAATATATGTCTTTAGTTCTTTATTGCATCCTAATCTTAGTTAAGGTTTACATAAGTTGATGCCTAAAACTAACATAATTATGTTCCTCAGTTCCAATGTTATTTAGGCTGTAGTTGAAAGTAAATCCTGAAATTGATCAGTAGGGGTCAAGCTAATTTTAAAAGCTATTGATTTTCATAGTAGTAAAGTATATTCAAATTATATCTTCTTTTCTAAAAACTTCCAAAACATTAGAATGAGTACCTCCTTAACAATATTTTTTTGTTTTTTACAGACGGTAGTTTTTTTTTAAATAATTAGTTAAATAATGATGATAACTGCCATTTACGACGAAAACATTAATTCAGATATTACAGTTGGACAGAAGCTTATCAAACAAAAAAAGGATTTTTCACATCGAATCGAATACCAACAACCAAATAACAGTAAGTCCCCTATTCAAAAATGTGCACAAAAATAACATATAATTTATAAGTCTACTAGCAACGCGCTGCGGTGTTTCCCGCGTTAATAGAAGATAAAAAGTAACCCTACGTGTTAATCCAGGGTCTCAGCAAACTCCGTACCGAATTTCATATACAAATCGGTTTAGCAGTTGTTGCGTGAAAGAACAATACGCTCTGAATGAAAATGTGAATGTTCGCGCGGTGAACGAAAATAACATGGAAATATTTCACGCAGCAATCAATAACCTCACGTTCACTAAGCCTGATTTGTCAAATTAAGCCTATGGCGTGTCAGTCTGACATTATATGCTGAGGCGAAGGCATAGATACAAATTATTTTATTAGAATTTTAACCAGGTAAACTACTTTCATGCGTTTCGTTCAAATACAGTTATTCGCCAAATTGCCATTTTTTAATTATTTATTGTTCAAAATATTGACGGAAAAATTTGTATAGCGATAGCTAAAAGACTTTACTCCGTGTGCGAGGCAGAATTGCACTTGCAGATTTTATTTTTTAATAATTTTGGATAAGCACACCCCTCTCACGCACATTGGCGCGTCAGCGTGTATTTTTAACTGACATCCAAAAAAGTGGAGGTTTTATGTTCGTTTGTACCTACCTATGTATTTTTAGGGTTCGGTAACTCAAAAGGAAAAAAACGGAACCCTTATAGGATCACTTTGCTGTCCTTCTGTCTGTCAAAACCCTTGTTCTCAGAAACGCTAACTAATAATATCAGAGATAGAGATATCAAGCTGAAATTCATATGAAATACATAAATCTAGGTACTGTCCCTTGACGCTGTGAAAAAATCAATCTTCAAAGATAGCAATCAAAAGATACAGTCGTTTATGCTGCTAATTTTGACAGTACAAAACGTACGTAGGCACTTCCCGTGAACTTTCTTGTTAATTTGTTTGATGTCGTACCTTTGTGGTGACAATAAATAATTTTTTGATTGAATTAAAGTGATTATACGCAAATTATGACCACTCAGATGTTTAATACCTTAATAGAGCTTTGTTTTTTTGTATTTTATACGTAGTTTCATCAAATAGTTTGTGTACGTAACTAAACACGTGTTGACTGGCCGGTTGGCGCAGTTGGTAGCAACCCTGCCTTCTGCGCCGCTGGTCCCGGGTGTGGTCCCCGGACGGGTCAAACATTTGTGTGCATGAACATGTCTGTTTGGCCTGTGTCTGGGTGTTTATTATAATATATATAAGTATGTATATATGTATTTCTAAGTATGTACATCAGTCATCAGGTTCCATAGCACAGGCTTTGCCTAGTTTGGGACTTAAAGACCTTTGTGTGGATGTTGTCCCATACTATATTATTATTATTTAATATAGTTTTATATCTGAAAATATGATTTAAATCCAGAATTATTTAATGCTTAATTAAAAAATTACAATAAATTTTCGCGAACCAATAAACCAACAGGCTTTCCAACAAAAACCAGAAAGAAGGATCTGCTTAAAAATATTTCATACACGAATTCATACTTTTGTGTAACTCAATCAGGTTTTTAATTAAAACAACGCTCCTTATTTATATAAATACAGCTCAGGCCATATGGTGCCTTGTCTGACAGTACAAAATGCAAGTTGCAACAGTTTAATCCGGCTGAGATTAAAGGATTACTTAGCAACGGACGAACTCTCCTCGTTTTTGGACTTTTGAAAGACAAACCGGTTTGAAGTGGTGTAAATTTGTAAATATTACTTAAATGTTTAAACAACTTTAGGCTCAATGAATGAAACGGGTTAAGTGATGAACAGAAATAGAGAATTGATATATAACTAGCTGCGACGTTACTCCAAGGTCTAAGCTATTTCCGTACCAAATTTTATATAAATCGGTTCAGCAGTTTTTAAATGAAAGAGTTACAATCTACATCCACATATTCTTACAAAATTTTGCGTTTATAATATTAAAAGGAAGTAAGACTAACATGGAAAATACAGCTACGGAAATCCCTTGCCGGTAAGAAAATACAGTATTTACTCGTACAAAGATAGTATGAAAACAGACAGAAAATTATCGTTTCTGACAAGATTACGAGATAAGACAACAATTTCTTAAGGCGCAGAATTGGATGCATGCGCCATCTTACTCGCTATCTCAGTTTCATGTTGATATAAAATAGAAAGTTTTTCTGAAAAATTCATTTCAGGCATTTTGTTGACATTATTCAGTAAAAACAACATATTAATAATTTTTTATATATAAATTGCTGCTATAATTAATATTTTATTAATGTAAACTTTTATGCCTGAAATGTTTTATTTAGAAAAGTAACGCGTGTTTGATTTATATTGTTTAAGATGACGGTTTTTCACGCCTAGGTACTTTGGGAACCCAGCATGTCTCTAGCAGCGACGAACTCAAAGACGAACCGACGGAGCAGAACTGTTTACGAACATAGGCTGAGTATGTTGTCTTGCAGTCAGACTTAAGGCTGGATTGGACTTTTTGGGCGCCCAACTCACCCACCACCAGACGCCAGACTCATATTTCTACATTCCTAATATGAATGAAATGATAATTTCGGTATTTATTGACCCTAAACCACTTTAATGGTCATTATTAAATCAACACGCTACCTTACTTATTTTTACCAGATACGAGCCAAGTCAAATTAGAGCGACGTAATATACGACTTTCATCTCTTGTCTGTAGATTCCTTTATAGCGTTTTAATTACTTGAGCTCTTGGTTCTACGCCAATAATAAACTATAAACGCAAATGTTTAAGTTATGAAAATTAAATCTACCCACTCTGAACGAGAAGAACATCTACTTAAGCTCTATTTGATAGTTTTAACTGAAGTACTCGAGTTCGCTGCTTAAAATAATCTCTCTCACATTGCTGTATAATGAATATGATTGTTAGATGAAGTGCTTTAATAGAAAGTGCTTAAAGACGTTTTTAATCAAAGCGAAATTGCTTTAAATACATAGATTTTGCGAAAATATTGAAAGAAGAATCATCGCAATTAATAACCGTTGTTAAATAATTTTTATAAATCATCTTTTAAATGATTATATACAATGTGTGATAATACTTGACAGTATTTTCTAGGATTGCATGTTTCATCTTAGGCCACATCGTCGTCTACTAGTAGGCGAACTGATAGCCAGTAAAAAAAGGTGTTGCTTTACCCGTAAAAGTGAATATGTAAAACAAGTTCGCATAATTCGACAAAAAAATACTCCTTACAAAATAGATCACGTAATCAGTCAACTGTATAAGGTTTTGTTTTTTTTTTTTTTAATTTTGGCCTAATAAGTACTTACATATATATTTCTAAATAGCTCTAAAAATCTTTGAATTAAACCTTGCACTTTTTTTACAGCTATGAATAGAAAAGGTAAAGATACTGCAAAGGTAGATCAAGATATCTGCTAACCAATGGCCGCACCAGCGATCAAACGATCAAGGCACAAGAGTAGGTACAAGTATGTTCTCAGTACTCGTTTAACGTATCGAAATACCAAGAGTTAGCTGCGATTTCTTTTCCAACGGCTACACGAGTCAGCTTCGCGGTACAAAGGGCACGTCCCGAAGATGTGAATTTTATTATACGCATCCGATACCGATGCGGGAATTGAAAAAGGCATCTCACCGCATCCAACTCGGTCTGAATGTGGTTTTAAATTTTATTTTTCTTGTTTCCGTGCTCGTCTTGTAAGGCACCCTAGTGTATTTCTCGATTCATAGTTTTTAAATTATACTACGCGCAGTTTGCAGCTTGGTAAGTGCGGTAGTGTAGTAATAAAAATAGTTCATGCAATTAGAGAGACTAATTTAGTATATCAAAAAAGTTTTATACAAATCTAATCAAAAAGAGCTAAATTTTTCTAAAAATACTAGTAACTTGGTTTTTATATATCAATGCTAGAAGCCGTCACCCGGCAATGCTGGCGATATAAAATGGAAGTAAGAAGTTTCAAAGTTTGGACGTCAATCTGACCCCCCTTTTTTAAAAGTCGTTTCTTAGTACACCCAACTTATAAAATGTAATGCAAAAATAACCATAGAGGAACTAGCACTGCGTTAAAAATAACCTCCACATTTTATGTCTTGAGGTTCAGCGGTTTCGTCTCTGCATCGATTGTGACCTGTCATTCAGTCAGTCACTTGACACCAGATGTAAGATTTTTCCTGTATATTTGATGTTTATGTGTCTGCAATAAAGAGTCAATTCATTAATTCATTGATTCAGTCAGGAATTATAAAATTTAACAAGCTGATTTACATGTGACTCGTAAAGAATAGCACTGAATATATGTACCCACTCGGATATTTTACTTTAATCAAATGACTAAATGTCCAGTTCGATCTAATTTCGAACAAAAAAAGGAACGCATTACCACAATACATGTTTTCAAATAAAACAACGGTACAAACGGCCCCAATTAATGGAATTAACTTACAAGTAAACGAAACCATATATATATTCTCTAATTCCCGGCTCGAACTATTGACTCGGCAGATCTAATATTGCCGGGATCCCGACAACGGAATGCGAACTTATTTAATTGAAACACGTAAAGTACCTTTCAATAGTTCTATTTTGATCGGAGACTTGGCGACGATCAAATCTAAACGGGAAGAACAAATAGAACTATATTCATGCATACAAAAATAATGTCATATCAGGAAAAATAAAATTAAAGTTTTTTTAAAATTAAGTCACTTGTTTGATTTATGCTTTGAAAAATAAGCATTATTTTTTTGTCGGTTGAAATTATTACATTAATTTAACGAATTACACGTATCATGATACAGAATTAAAGTTGTTCGTAATATTCATGTAATTGTTTTTAATTTGTAAACACCACCATTGTACCACATGCTTAGCTATAACCTTAGTACTACTCATACAAAACAGTCATGAGACGTTAAAATATAGCATTGTACATATATATATTAAAAAATATAGAATGTAAAACAAAACATTAAAAACAAACCAAAGCAAAAAAGAACAAGCACTTTACGCGCTGTGAACCAAAGTTGCATTATGACTACCGCACTCGCCATAAAAGCGTTATGAATTCCTATTACAAGTTTCACATTTGCTCTTACCCCAGACCTAAGTACTTGTAAAGTCCTTATAAATAAAAGTAACTAGCGAATAAAAGTTTTGTGTTTACTCTGCAAGTTAATATTATATACATAGAAAGTGTGAAGCCGAGCGGGTAGGAAGTGGCGCACACTAAATTAAGAGAGCACAAGCGGCGAAATTAAAATCTGCGGTTACATTCAGGACCGTTGCCAACGCTAATAAACTTATGTGAATATGCTTCAAAACTGGAAATAAGTATTTTCTGTGTAAAACCTCAGAAAATGAATAAAACGCGTACGCGCTGGCATTTACCGTGATGGAGTGGCTATATTCGAAGACGGTTTCCGGGGACAGTAACAATGAAATTGACGAACATGAAAATATTTTTAAGTTGAGATATCAAGCTTTTAATGGCAACTTCTTTGTAACTACAATATAAGTTATTTTGCGACTTATGTTTATAACTCTTTTTTTAGCAACTCAACCTTGAATATCAAAATATTATCAAAAATCCCCGAGAGCTAAATAAGTTTTGTATAACGAGTTTATTCAATATTGGGTGGAATATTACGATCTGTACGCTAATACAAAATTTCTAGAAAAGCTTTTAAATATACAAGCTGACAGACAAAATAAAAGTTGCTGGATTGAAGCATAGAGACGGTATGATCGCTTTCCTCGCTTATATTCCTTCCTACTCTAAACGCGCAACAAGACGCTCTAGTCTTAAAATAGGTACTCGTAAAGATGGTCAATTTGTCATCTATTTGCATATTTTTATTTGTTTTTAAATTAATCTACAGTTTTGTAATATTTACTATCACATAAAGTTTAAACGACGAAACCAGTTCAACGATATTCATTCAATAACGCCGTAATTGAGTACGAAGCTGATCAAAAAAAGTATAATTCGTTCAAATTTCAATCATTTTAATATTCAAACACAATACAGTTGTCTTCTCGACTTTTAAGCCTCTTTTATCTCTGCAAGCTCTACCTTGTACAAACGTTTTATTTTATTTTCTTAACTAACAATACAGTAACAAAACCAACACAACAAGCACCTAAAAATAGTTCGCCTTACCTGCTTGCAATAGTTTCCACGCGATTTGACGTGCGGTTAACGCAAAGGTGCATCCTTTGTGTTGGTGCAGGGTGTATCTAAGTATGGGGTGTAATCAAAGAATTACCTTACAAGATCTAGAAGCATATACTTTTATAATATATTCATTGTAAAGAAATTTCGATAATAAGAATGTTGTGCCTCATATTGTTTCTTTTACATAACATGACGTTCCAAAAATTTTAAATCGCAATGCAGTTTTAAATAATTGTTAACTTGAATAAGTATCCGTTGTTATTATGTAAAAACATATAAAAATTCGATTTATAACTTTACTGAATGAACAGTAAAGTGATGACTTGACAGTCACCACTTGCGTAGGTACTTATCTCATTATAAAATGGCATCGTTAGCTCTTAGATGTCTGTGTGTAAGTAAATTTTAATTATTGTAGTTACTTATTTTATTGATTAAAATTGAATTCATGGTGGAGTAAAAAAAATAGCACATATTTTCAGATACTTAATACAAAAAGTTATTATTATTTAACTATATAAACATGTATTTAATAATACTAAATTGCATGTTAAATGATAAGCTATTTAATAAAATATTAAGCTGATTTAATAAATGAAATGGAATAACAAGTACAAACTCGAGTTTCTCAAAATCGCTTGTAATTTTCGTACCTATTCTGTGTTTCAGTGTACTTCATTATTTGGACCATTCCAACGTTCAACATGGTCCAACAGTGGCTCGTTATCTTCGTCCCTGATACAAAGACAACGTCGTCAGGATGCTGCAACAATGCACATAAAGGCAATCACGGCTGTTCGACCGAAACAATAAAATGAACCCAGATGGGTCATTCCAGATAAGTTCTCAATATCGTTTGATGGCTTTCTATGTTGACTTTGTGATAGTTTCAAACTTGGAATACTAAGTAAATAATATCGACGCATAGCGCTTAATAAAGCAAAGATACCATTTATTTTATTATTATTTACAGACATAACTTTATGAATGTAAGATCTAACTGTGAATTTAATTTAATTTATATTTAAATTTGTATTTGACAATTCAAAAATCGATGACTCTTGCATAATTGCAATAAGCATGTTAATTAACAGAAATTTAAAAGTTTTATATTTATCAACAAAGGTAATGAGACATGTCCCAGTAGTTCCCGCTGCTGGGACAAGGGTTTTCCCTGGCAAGAAGGTGTAGGCCATAGTTCACCACGCCATTTTGTGGATCGGGGACGTCACTTTTCTTCGAAAGCTAACGTTCTTTGACAAGCAGGTCTCTTCACGATGTTTTATTTCGCCGGCGAGCAAAACAAGTGGTAATTAATTAAAGAGGGATATATGTATGTGCGCGTATGTATGTGGTAATTTAAATATTAATATATCATATATATGGTCTACAACAACTCTATAATTTTCAGTATAAAATTTTTAGAACTTAAGTGTTAGCTACTTAAGTTCTAAAAATTTTATTCTGAATCAAGAATCAAGGAAATCAAGTGAATTTTGACGGAAATGGCAAACAAATTAACAATTTTTGCATTTGTATATTGTTTATAGTTTGGTTGACAACTGAGTCTAAATAATTATAAGGCTCTTTGCATCGCACTGAGAAAAATGGACACCATAAATGACGTTCAAGTAAATTGCAGAGATACTATATTAGCAAAATATAATATACCTACTACCACTTACTTATTCTTTATTTATTATTTATTGCCGTAGCATACTAGATGCTTGCATCGAGATTCGTCGGTTCTGGGTTTGATTCCCGGTGGTGGCAGTTGTTTGAACGATGAGTTTGAACAGATTCTGGGAGTCATTGTGAGTGAATTTTTGAATGTTGCATGGCATCCATGACACAGGAGAAATCCGAGTGGGGATGCTATGAGTGTGAAATGTTATTTTTATTTGGGAATAAGCTGTTAACTTCCTAACTCGAATAGTTCCAATTAAAGCGTAACCATTTTTACACCGACATTCAAACAAATTGCAAATCTAATTTAGAAATTGTTTACTTATCTAAAAATGTCATTGTTGAAGAAGCCATTTGCTATTTTTTAAGCTAAGGTGAAGTTCTATTTATCAACTACCTGACCATAGATCTTCTGTTTTCTGCTATCTGTAGGTATTTATTTTTTGCTTTGTTATATTTGCAATATATTTTAGGTACATTCTTTATTGTATACTACTTCCTGGATTGTATTTATTTTGTAAATTGTCTGGAGACAATTAAGCTAAAAACGACAACCAACCTTAGGATGGATATTTTCCCTGTATATTTGATGTTTGTGTGTCTGCAATAAAGAGTTTACATTCATTCATTCAAGCCATGGTATTTTTAGGTTACCCAAAAATCACATATTTCTTAATGTACCTTGCCCTTTATGAGAGCTTTGAGGAATTACGTTCGAAGATTAAAAATACCTTCAGCAGCAAAATGGCAGCCAATTTAATACAATCCTCGTATCAAACAGCCGTAGTTGCGTTTGAACCTCGATCAGCTGTATTAAAAATGAGCCATAAAGATTTAGGGTGCTTACATGTTAAACCCACCATTTTTCCCGCAGAATATCGAGGGACGTACACTCCGTGCATAAATTCGAAGCGAACGCTTCCTGTGTTACAGTGTTATCAGTAACTGACATTTACTTAGTTAATTTTTATTGGATTTTTGTTTTTTTTTTTTACAAATTAATATAACTAGTAATTGTTAACTACAATCACCAGTATCTAGTCCCTTTACGTTATTTAAAGTCAAATTTAAAAGAACACTAATAAAGTCATAATACATATAATCGAAACGTACTCTTACATAGTCTTACTGCAATTTAAATACTTTCCTTGTTTTGTACTGACTTTTTTACTAAAGTCAGCTAAGCGATACTATGGCCCTATATGGAGCATGCCTAGTCTGAAGTATACTGTGACCCTGAAATTCATGGAATCTAATATCCCTACGTCTGAATGTCACGTCGATTAGTTTTCCTCACTAATAATATTATGCTGAGGTGGAACCAACTTGTGGCAAAAAACTTTGTCGATTACTCATATAACGTTTGTTTCTAGAACTATAATTTTTAATCTTTAAATATTTTAACTATAATACGTTACAAAACTAATATCATATAATATGATTCCACGCCGGAGACGTACCTCCTAAATGTAGTTTTTTAATATTTTATTTATTTATTTCATTTGTTAAACTTTACCTACCGTTATCGATTTACGTCGTCTGCCAAAGACTCAGGAACCGCCGACAAAACATTCGCTTATCGACTGCCTTAAATCTCTCGCGGTGAGTTGAACACGGCACGAAATTTATTGTTCTCATTGGTTCACGATTCGGCCGCCTCGTACACGACGACCGTGAAATCAGCTCACGTGTGAACATGAGAGAGTTCGAGACACACTTGACGATTTAAGTGCACGGTATTTTGTTTAAGTTAATGTTGTTCTTAGGAAAAGTAGAGTCTGTTTTCGTACAAAATGCTCCTTAACGCAATGTTTCATTCAACTTGTCGATGTTATTGATAACAAGAGGGCTGGACTATACTAAATTTTGTATGATTTTAGGGCAATGTAGTTTATTTTGTCTTATTTACAATTCCGAAGTAGTTGAATTGTAAATAAGATAAAATAAAATATAAAAGTTGTTTGCAAAAAATTTCGTACTTACGTAAGTACAGGTCGTAGTTTCCATCCAATCTTGACGAAACTTGGTTTTGGTTCTATGAATTTTTAGATTTTTCTAGTCGTCGGAAATTTATGATTAGGGAGGTATTTCTCCCAAAGCATGAGAAAATTTCGTTCAAAAATGCATAATCGACAAATCTCTAAATATTTTATTGCTCTTCGAAAAATGTCTAAAATACTCATAACAACCAGTAATGAAACACTGAATCGAAGATGTCATTATGTGCGGTTACGCCGGCTGTTATTTCCTTCAGCACCGCGTATAAATTATAAATATGTTTAAAAAAAAAGCAAATTATTGGTAGTGAGGTCAACAGTACACAGTACTACTATCATAATATAGGGATCAACGTTTGAAAACCACCATACATTTGTTTGGATAGCCGATTTAGAGAGTTTAATCGATTAAAATTTAGTTTCATATTCCAGGCATTGAGTTTTTGTGTATAACTGATGTTGATACATGATCAAAACATTTTCATAAAATGCATAAACATAGTAAACAATTCAGTAATAACTAAAGTTTTACACTTTTACTTTGCTCTCTAAAAATGTATATTAAACACGGAGTGACAAAATTTTCGTTACTTAACGTCTTCCACTCTCAAGTATAAAACGTTACATGCAGTCACAAAATAACATACTAAAAGAATCGAGTGTGCGGAAGCTTACATTCGGGATTTTTCTAGCTAATATTTTAGCGCAAGTGGTAAACAGTGTTTTAGCTGTCAACCGCTTACGAGCGGTAATGTTTTTCCGGCCCGTTTCTCTTCTTCGAATTTTCTCCTACTATCCTAGTCACCTTCCTGTTTCTTTCAATTCGTAGTTAGAGATAATAGTACGTAGGTAGAAAGCAATTGCAGGTGAACCAAAGAAACTTTTTATTTGTAAAACAATACGAATCTTTTATACGTAATTAGGTAGGGTACTCGTAATAATCTTTGATGCGAATTTGAGAATGTGCTAGTGCTTTTCTTAATAAAGACACTTGCCAGTAATAAAAATGATGAAATATAATAATTCAAATTATTCCATACAATTAGGCAAGCCTCGTTTTAGTGGTTGAATTAAAAGGAAATAATCCGCTTAATATTCAAAATTTCAACCCTGCTCTAGTGAAATAATTCTACATTAAAACTAGAATTCTAGTACTAAACAAAGAAATAACCCGCAAAAGCTCCGTATTATTATAATATGGAAATTTTAATTAACTTCTGTCGACTATCCTAAACTGAAACGTTGTTGGAAATTTGTTTTCCCCTCGAGATATAAAGCTCTACACCTCTCAGGTAAAATGTTTTTGAGAAAACAAGAACAAGCTCGTCCTATTTTTATGTTTTATTATTTAATTTTTACAGTGACGTCGTAAAGCTACGTTGTATGGAGAATCTAGCTGTAATAAATTGTGTGTTCTAAAATAGACAGTCAAAGCTTCTGGAATCATTTCAGAACACATAAAACTATAGTTGCGAAATGTGTATCGATTTGATATACAATTAAATGTACAATTAAAAGGAAAAAACTAATGCATTGACCTGAATGAGTTCTATTGCTGGACACGGGTCTTAAACTTAGTCACAAAGGTATGCAGTCTATTGTCCACTACACTTGCCCAATACGACGTTACTGATTATCTTCTACTTCTAATATCACTAAAGTTTCCTTAAAATATCAAATTACCCAGAAACTAAGAAAACTTAGCGACTACCTTTATTATAAACGTATTTCATGTAAGCTTAGCCCCAGCGTTATACGATTTCGTGTTTTCTAAGCTCGATTGAAATAACTGTCAGTTATTTGACGGAATGAAATGACCGTACAGCGTCTGTCGGGTCAGCTTGTTTACAACAATTATTGCCAAGCATCGCATCTTTTGCCAATCTTACAGACACTGACATAGATGCCTGAAAACACTCCGTGGTCTATATACTTTTACTACCTCTGGACCAGTTTAGATGATAAATGTATTTTTGTTTAAGCTATTACAAATTTGTAAAAAAATATTACAAATGTTAATTTAGGCACTTCAAATAATTTTGATCTCCCGATCAATCCCCGATCCCATTACAACAATAACTCAAAATCCCTGAATTTAAGTTATCGTTGATATATGCATAATATAAACACACAAACATTATTCCTCTTATTTTTTGCACTCGGTCACACTCACTTTTGTCGCAATTGTTTCGCTTATTCAATAAGTACTAAAGCTCACGAAACTCAAACGCCCTAAATAACGTAAAAAGGTCAGATCGTAAAATCTCAGTACGCAAAATACATGTTCTCACGTGAAACTGTCTCTAAAGAACCTACCTTAAAGAGTACCTTTCAATTGGAAGTCCCTCGAAGGGACACACCTGGACAGAACGCATCAGAAACCATTTATCCCGAAGGAAGCCATTACATTCTACATAATGGGCAGAGACGTGCAACGAAGCGTGTATATGTGCCAAGGTTTAGATTCACAGACTTCGAAATTTGCTTCGTGGCTCTACTTTGAGCAAAGTACTAATACATTATTCAGTCAGGAATTGTTTTTAACTCCCGACGCAAAAACGACGAGATGTTATAAGTTTGACGTATCTGTGTTAGTGTGTCCTGTCTGTAGCATCGTAGTTTCCAAACAGACGGACCGATTTAATTTTGATTTTATTGTTTACAAGCTGTATTAGTCGGGAGTGTTCTTAGCTATGTTTGATGAAAATCGGTCGAAGATGGCCGCCGCTACAAAATGGTGGATTACAAATGTTTCCTTAATTCCCCCTATCAATATTCAATGTGGGTATTCTTTTAGGGCTATTCAATATGGGTATTAAATAAAAGGACTCGACTAGTAGAATTCTATACACTGTGATATTTTTAAATCCAAGATGGCTGCCACAACAATTATCGGAGCTTATTCAAAAAATTCAATTTTACTTATACTTAGGTACATATATTTCTTACCATTGATGTCTGGAATCGAAATTTACTTTTCCTTAATCTATGACTTAACTTATATTTATACCCAAGGTCTATAAACTTTTACTTAATGGACCACATTTTGTTATTATGTGGTTAGTTTGTAATAAAAGTAGTCCATAATGATAACAACAATGATGCCTTACGTTATATCTGTCAGTCCAGATGTATACCTTGTATTAAAGCTCTTTTTTTGATTACCAACTCATCATATAAAGTAAGCACAATATAATCAAGGCGAAGAATCTCTCAGATCTAGAAAATTCTTAAGTAGTGATCACACTAATATTATAACGGCGGAAGTTTGCATGTGTGTTTGTTTGTTTGTACCTCCTTCACGATCAATCGGTTGAACGGATTTGGAAGAAATTATATAGCTTATACCCTGAACTACATAAGCTAGTCGTAAAATTTAAGTGTTCTCATGGGATCATAAAATTTCCACCACGGGGCGCAGCTAGTACGACATAAATTTAAATAAATTAGATAGCAGATAATATTTGGAACTAAATGTTATTTTCGTTGAATTTAAAAAATGTAAATTTTATATATTTTTTTATATTCGATAGGCTTGCGCTTGACCGCAACTCACCTGATGTAAAGTGACGATGCGGTCTAGGATGTAGCGCGCTTGTCTAGAAGAAACCGATTCACTCGTGATTTGAAGAGACCGAGATTATAGCTAAACTAAGAGATCATTTCATTACATTTATTTCTGATATAGGACTTCTCGTATAAACTCTACGGATGTGCTGAGCCCGTCCCGCTTTCTGGAACTTGCATGAATAATGCACGGTTGTTCTTAGACACAATGCCGTTGTATGACTTAGTGTAGCATTAGTGTATTAACTAGGATATTTGATACTGTAATTTTACATGTCGGATGCGTTTTCATATCAACTGACATGCATATTATATTGCAGGATAGCTAATGGTTATCTTTTAGGTTGTAGACTTCTACACTAGTAAAGAAGCAGGTACGGAAATACTTTGAAATATTGTTTATTATTTTTTTACAAAGTATAATTATTACGACCCTGAATTTATTAATGTTAGTGGACTATAATGAGCGGTTATTAATTATTTAATGAATAAATAAAAATTGGCTTTCAGTAAAAACGTTCACACCGTTCTACCATTTTTGTTCATAGAATCTACCTAAAAGTTTCCTGGAATAGATCAACTGGAGCTGGATAGATAATGGTAGTGATCAGGTTGGCTCTTGTTGTGTACGTCTACAATAAATAGTACCCTAATATCAAAAAGCTCATCAAATTATACCCACAACTATTAATATCCAGACCCAAAGCTGGGTCCTTACCTATACTCGTACTTAATTTTCTCAAAGCTATTGGTCAAATATACCCGCATCAGGTCAATTACTTCCCGTGTATTTTCCACACAAGGGCGAGCGTACCGCAGAGCAAGATTAATGTTGCCCAGTCGTAAACCTACAGAACCGTATAATATTTGAGCGCAAGCCGACGTAATAACCACACAATCTCCCTTGCGGAACCCTAACTTTGACGTTCGGATATCTGATCTCTATAGAAATTGTAATCCCTGAAAGTAAGAATTAAAACTTATTGCTCAGACAGATAACTTCGAAAACTAGTACGCATAGGTCATAATAAATTAAAGATAGCCTAACAGACGGTAAACCACTTGGTTCTCAAGTAAGTCGATACAGGCATGAACCTCTCGGTTTTGTGTCATTACCGTATTTGTATTAATTACCATACTATTAAACGTTAGCTAACCCTACTTGTTTGATAAGGTAATTTAGCTTTCTGAAATAGGTATAATTCACTACTTGCTACACCCCCTTCATAGTGGAGGTCTGTGCCCATCAGTGGGACGTTTTGGGATGATAAAGGGTAAGATTTTATTTGACATACAAATTACCAATAGCCTAAACAACAATTTCACATTTTGTGTTAAAGTTTTGTATTAGTTTTGCTTTCAACTGAAAAGCAAAGAGATACTTCGAATGATACTTTAGGATGTGTTGAAAGCCGGCGTCAAAGCGCCATCCAATAACACCAACCTCTAAATTACAGCGTGGCCGTGTGAAAATAAAAGGTATTGGAGAGAAAACCCGGTGCAAGTTAATTGAATGAATTCTACGTCGTGTACTGTGAAAAACTTTATTAGAGCCACGCGTGGATTGAATTCCGGTGACGCTAGTATTGAGGCTTTGTCGTTAAAGTTGTTTTGGAGAGCTTCCTGTTCGCTGTCAGTTTGCTTTTCGTATTATATTACTTTACTGCAATGAGCGAAATTCGAAGAAGTATATTGACATTATTTAGTAAAGTTAGTCTTAATTCCCTAATTGCACATGATTAGTCCTATTAATGCATGAAATATTAAACTTCTGTTGAAAGAAAATGTTTTCAAAAACCTTAAATTTCTTTCTTAGCTTAGTAACATTGTAGCATTTTAATGGGTGTGATTATGAATTTATGATTTTTTATTAAACTCTGTTTCGTTTTGACGTGATTTAAATATGAATTTTGTTACGTTGCCAAATATAGTCTTTGAAGTAAAGTGTAAAGTTTCAGGATATCATATTTTTTTGATACCCGTGATACTCAAGGCGTACGTACGCACTGAGAGGCTACTCTCAGTGCGCACGGGTCTTGAGGATATAGACTATAGTCCGCCACGCTGACTACATTGCGGATTGAGATCTGCACTTTATTTTGGGATATAATCGGTTTTTATTCCTTGAATTTAATATTATTTTGTAGATGTTTTAATCGAATATGAAACGACCACGTTAACACAGTTTTAAATTATCAATAAATAATTCGTGTAACTTTACCCAATAACTACCCGTAACGGGACATGACTCGCTGCCCTGTTTATACTTGCTAATTACATGATGCATTTTAAATGCATACATAATTGGCCACAGAATTATACCGATGATACGTGCTTCTCTTTAAAGTGTAATGTCATGACGTAATAAGCATGATGAAATAATTTTCATTAATAAGGTTTTGCTACATCGATGTAAAAGGTATAGTTAGACATTTCTGCTGTATTATATTTAATATAGTCCACCAGTAAATAAATATTTATAGTTATATGACTAAAGCCACTCCATGCACAGACCTTAGATACTTTATTGTCCGGTTAAGTCTATTTGACACATACCTAAAGGAAAAAATTGACCGTGCATCTCTATGCACTCCTACGTACTGCCCACATCTTGGGGATGGCTTAGCTAATACCAGCTTAAAGCGTTGGAGTTTGTCGAAAGAAGAGCCAAAAGACTTAGGTATAGGCTACGCTGCTTTAGCTAAATTTTATCTCCAAACTTTGAGCATCGTCGAAAGGTCTATCGGTTTTTTTATCGGATACATTTTGAGGAGTGTGCTTTAGAATGACATAACTTAATTACAGCATCCCTTTTCTACAATCGGACTAGAGGTAAGTAAGACACCACAAGTACATGGTGGAAATTCCACGACCTCGCACTAAATCTCTTTATTTCAACTTTTACTATGCGAACAGCCAGGTTATAGAATTCTTTGCAGTTCTCTATTTCCCGATAGCTATATTCTCGGTCCTTTCAAATCGCGAGTAAATCGGTTTTTTTACGTAAGCATGCTACGCCCTAGGCCGTAACGTCTCTTTACATCAAGCGAGTTGCTGTAAAGGGCAAACCTAGCTAAAAAAACCTGTTGTCTAAAGGTGTCTACACACCAAAGCCGCCGGCCCGGCGGCACAAACCCGGCGGGTTAATGCCGGCGGGTAAACCCGGCGGCTTCTACAAACCAGCCACGAACATGCCGCCGAGTCGGCGGCATGATATTCGCGGCATCGTTCACAATTAGTGATTGCCGAGTGTTCGGAGACGTTGCGCGTGTGTTTCGAATTATTACTACGTATTTTCAATATTTGACATGGACGAGGACAATAGTGATCTAATTATAGCAGCTTGTGCAGTTATTATAGGTACGAGTAGATCCCTCAAAACGCGGAATTGTTGGGTCAGGCCAAGCTTAATGAGTCGCAGTTGTTATAGTACTAGTGAGAGATTAAGTGATTTAAAAAAAGGCGACATGGTTTTACAGAGACCCGTTTCTTTCAAAACATTTATGTCATTAACCAGTTCCCAATTTGAATATTTACTGAGTATCGTTGGACACAGAATATCTAAACAAATGTAGACAATTCAGTTGCAATGTCATTAAATGCGTCGAAGCGTTTTGGCCGCAATTTATAGTCACAGTGTTTTGGATCCCATAATAATTGTTTTGAACGATAGAGTTCTATTAGTTTTATCACTTTTTCGTCTTCCCATTCCATATTGTTTTAGTTGATAAAAAAAACACAGTCACGCAAGTCACTACTCCTCGAAAGTCGGCGGGCAACTGAGCGGGGGGCGCCGCGCCGGGCGTGCAGCGCACGGGCGCATGCCGCCGGCGGCATGCGCCCGCCGGCCGGTCGTTCAAAATTAGGCCGCCGGCCTTGCCCGCCGGGTTCGTGCCGCCGGGCCGGCGGCGGCGGTGTGTAGACACCTTAAGTACCGAGTCTTTAGTGTCGATAATTGAACTAATCTAGCGAGAGCGTACAAACATTTTCGGATTAATTTTCTGATCAGTCTATAGTAGAAGTAGTTTCATTATGACAAGCACTGTATTCTATTATTTATTTGTCATTCTCACCGATAACTTAGTATACTAAGTCGGCGTAGTCAGCTGTTAAGATTTGTCTAAATGATGTAAGTATTTTCTATAAAGGAAAGGCCGAAGAATTGAAACAACCCACTACTGTTTATCGTAAAACTTTTTTCTGCAATATAGTATGGTACAATCAGAAGCAAAAGCCAACTCCGCTAATATGGAAATCCCTTCATAACTAATGCTGGTTTACGAGAGCTGCTGAACTGTATTCATACTTCTCAGCCCACTAAGGTCTATTACTTTCACTTCCGTTCCGTCTCCCTAAAGATAACATACATTCAGCGAGAAGGGATTACCACAAGTCTCTAGATATAATTCTGAGTTTCATTAGTTACATTAGCGAGCTTAAACAGAGTCGCATTTAGGGGTGAAACTAGAGCAGAATTTATTCTTAAAACGCGTGGTAAAATGGCTTCTTTCTTTGCTTTAAATTTTAAATACACACGTTTTTGCTATTACGACGGAATAACATTATACCAGTATACTTTTACATAATTAGACGGAAAAAATGCTGTATAAATCAGACCAATTCAGCTGCATAAAAATGCAGTAGAATCTTATGGCACAAGTGTACGCGATACGTATACTTACACTGATATCTCTTCAGGATAAAAATTACTTGAGAAGCTGGTCATACTTTTATTATTAAGTAAAAAATATTTAGCGCGAAAACGTACGTTTTGGTCATAACTTTTTCGGTAGAAAAGAAAAAAAAAATCCGATTTAACAGATTTTAATCTGTAATTATAGAACGAACCGAAAAAGCACTTGACTTATATTAATGCACAACTTAACAAAAAAAATATAATGTTTTTCCTTAGCAGGTATCAAACCTAATCGGGCTCTAAGTTTTCTGAGCTAACCTAGGCCAGCCGATAGCTTGATTGGCAAGGCAATTTTGGGGGCTTGATTCTTTCGGCTGAGGATTTCGCTTGATTGTTTTTTTATTGTGTTGTGGATTTGATATTACATACCCAAGAAGCTTTACATCATGATAAATATTCAATATGGTAGAAAAGATTACGTGATTTTGCCCAAAGCGTTGACTTCTGGAATACTTCCCCTGGCTTCAAGGTTGCTGGGTCACTGAATAATATGATAACAATGCATTACGGACGCGGGTTAATGTGTCCCTAGCTAAAGCTTGTCTACAAGGATCTTTACGAGGCTCCAAATGAAAAAGGAACGGCATTTCGTAAAATTAGCTAGCCGGGTTTTGTGTAGAATGCTTTATATTTCATTACCAGCCTTTCATACTTTTCAGCGAACCAGTTTTATCAAATTAGCTACAACCTTGTGAAAGGGTTTAACGTTCGTCTGTACGCACGTTATTTTCGACTTTTCTAACATATTGTTTGTTATTATAGTTCTAACCACTTATGCTATTGGGTATAGCTCGCCGTAACAAAACATACCGTATACTATATTGAAAAAATTATAAGATACTATACTTATCGATGTAAACCACATTTACAATAGTAAACTTATCTTCAGGAACAACTTTACTGTGAGATAAATTTAGTGATATTCTTTCGGCTAAGTAAACCCTAGCCGATAATCCTGTAAATACCTACCACTTCAGATAGAACGAAATAGTAGCTTCACTTTAAAATCTTACACATGGTCGTTTAAGTCGTTTAGAAAATTTAATTTCAATGTTTTTTTTACCTGACTGTACTTTGTAAGTGCGTGGTGTTACCGACAAAAATATTACGTAAAATCGAATAGTAACAAGCACAACCGTGCGAGATGGCGAATAACTCTGAAGAAGAATTGACTCTCAGAAGTGACACCTGACTTAATTATTTTTTTCCAGAATTTCAATTTAATGACTTACTTAAAAGACCGATTATTTAATAAAATGTATATGGGACCTTTGAGTATAGTCTTTAAATCGAAAGGAGAACTATTTCCAGAGTCAGTTTATGCGTCTTTGACATATAATATTTATGTCCCTGTTCTCCGACTACTCAAAGACGCCTTCAACGATTTTGATACTTTAGACCAATTGAGAAGAATATTTTTAAGACTTGTAGGTCAGGAACAGGACTAGCAAAATATTGTGCTAATTTAAGTTTGCTTTGAAAGAAAATCGGATGCAAGGACACGCGTGTACCCGACGAAGTTATAAAATCTTAAATCAAGTTTCCAAGGAAGAATTCCGAACTTTCGCGAGATTTCTTAAGCCTTTCGAGCCTTAGATGATATTGAAATTAAATATTACGCAAAATTTTCTTAAAGCTAAGCACGAGAAGGCGTCGGCTGTACACCGAAATTGAATTAACCAAATCCCTTTGACGAAGTTCGTGTTTGCAGCAACTCGGTTAAAGTGCAAAATTATTAGCGGCGAAACGTTGCCGGTTTTGCGGTTGTAACTTTACTGCTATTTGTTTATGAAGTCCTTTATTAATTTACACCGATTTCCGTAAACAACACAGTAATTTAATTAATTAAAAATAAAATAACAATTACTTATGGTTGGTAGAACAATTACGTTGAACGCATCGGTGATTAATATTCACAGGTAAAACATTAAAAATAATTACTTTCAACTCTTAGAAATTTGATTTAATTATTCTAGGTAACCCTTGCATTGAAATTCTTCCTAAAATTTCACTAAAACTTGACTTTATCTCTAATTCGTTTACGTCCACTGATTGAAACTTTCTGAAGTTCGGCCACTTGGATGTCCAGTAACCTTGTACAATATCGAAATAAAACACCAGTCAAATAAACTTAACTAGAATAATATAACGTCACTCAAAACTCAGAATAATAACCTTTTCTCTTAAAGGAGTTTCTTTTAAAGAGTTCCAACGCTTTTTATTCAAAATTAATTAAAATGACGCTAGTGAACTAACCTCTTTAGGTTTGTAGTTCAAAAAGTTTATAGCACTTATTACCTACGGACAAGTAAGATGCTTGCCATGGCAAAGGTTTTGATTAATTTTTGTATAATTATTTCATTATAAAGTTACTTTAAATAAATTAAACAGGACTTATTTTTCGTCGCGGTGATTGTTTTTCTGATTGTTTAATTATTAAGGCTCAACAAAGAAATAGCCAGGTTTTTAAGATAAGACACTTTATGAAAGACTCAAAACACATTTTGTGAATTCGTCAAAGTTTTGGAGAGATAAGTTCCGGGCAAGACGAGATTATCGAGTAAATAAATCACGGCTAAGGTGACTTACAAGATTTATGGCGTAAAGGCTCAGTTTCTAGACTAAATTTAACACAGTTACAAACCTTTTTTAGTAAGTTTTGCTTTACTTTAATTATTTTTGCTTACCGAAATGGATAAAATGCTTACCAATAATTATTTTTATAACAATCCGGTAGATCTTTTCACTGACAAACTTACACAATCAGTAATAGCTGAAGCATGAAGTAGTATCAAAATGACCGTATATTAAATTTCTTATAACTTACTTCATGAATTACAAGTTGGTGAGCATTGTTCCATTTTTGTGGAAATTTAATTTTCAGCTTGGCATTTAAACACAGGTCATAGTTAATATTTAGTTAATAATGAGTGCAGTAACTTCAAGAATAGTTACTAAGGCTCTATTTTGTAACTGTCTTTGAAAAATAATGACTTTCTCAATACAAATTCAGAACTTCATTATTTATCAAATCCATTTGTTTGTTTTTTTTTCAGCGATTTGGAAAGAAATTGTTTCATTTATTTGGTATATTTTCTCGAGTTTTTTCAGTAACGATCACAGAAAATAAAATATATCTAATTCACACTTACAAATAAATATTCATAATTACTTGATATTATGTTCTCATAGTTGATCCGACACATTTGGAAAACTATTCAAAATGGCATGTGATGGCAAATGATCATTTTGATTTTGCTAAAACAGAAAAAAAACACTCGATTATAAATCGTTTTATTTATTTAAATTTTTCTGCTCAGATGTAAAAGTAACTTTGTATTTACATATAATCTGATAGGATATGTAAAGGATTACCAAGTTATTTATTCAGATTGTATATCTCCAAAACGGATCAATAAATTTGGAATGTTAGATACTTACCATGTAGGCTAAACAATAACTGTGTTCAAAATTTAGAATTTGTAGATTTGCTAGAAGTACCTTCGAATTCTGATGATTTGTGAAACTTTACCTTGCTATAATTCTTAAACTACTCGTCTAAATTAAATCAAATTTTTTATATATGAATGTATGTATGAGCTTCTAGCTTCTCCCTCAATGAAGTTACAGAGGGTCGAAAATCTCTCGAAGCACTTCGAGAAAAGGATGGTACGGCCATGCGAGACTTGGCAGATGTAGATATACATTTAGTTATAAAAAAATGGTTTTTATTAATACTATTGCAAATTATTAGGCATTATAACAAGTTTGTAAGTCCTCAAGGCCTTCTATTAAAATCTTCACAAAAGCTTCACAATACTACGCGTTTTAATGGAGGTTCTAAAACACGCAATCCTGTACCATGAAGTCTTCTTTTGTAGCCATTGTTCTCACATAATAGAAATCTTAGAATTTCTTGTTCATTACTTTGAGGTTTTGCCGCTTTTGTCACATTATTTTGCGTAGGTTATTAATTAATATATTTATATCTTTAATTTAAATGGCATTATTTTAATTTACCTTTATTACGTCCGTGGTAATAACTAATATATGAAGTACAGAAAATTAATTGGACTATTCGAACCAAAAAGAACATTATTTTCCTTTAAAGTCGGCTTCAAATTTAAACGAAGGGTTTCTGTAACTTTAGGAGAGCCCTGTGCAACTTCCGACTAAAGTTTAGTCGTGAAAGAAAAGTTGTTGAAGGTAAACACTGAAATAGGTGTTCATTTTTGTATATAAATAACATGAATCTATTACTTATTAAATGTTCGTTTCGATAAATATATTATTGATAACTTCAAAGAGAGTGAAAATTAACTTCAAATTCTTAGACTTCTAATGATTTCATAGAATGAGGAGATTTGTAGAAGTTATAAAGACTATAAGAAAACCAATTACAACTACTTTTTGAATCAAACTACTAAGAGGTATTTGACGCTTTGTTTGTGCTTGTTTTAAATAAAAAAAATCATGTCTCTTTTTTAGTCGGTGTAATATTTTCTTTGTTGTTCTGTGATATCGCATTTCCTTTCACACAATTTAATCGAGTTGGCGACACGAGGAAAATATTTGAGCGATAAAATTATTTTAACAAATTACAAAACATTTTCCCTTTCGACAAACAATGTTGGTTACTTTAGGAAAAATGTGGAAAGTGGGGTTAATTTTTAATTTGCTTGACAAAAGATGCTAATGTTTCGTCTTTTCACAATGTGAGTATGTGCAGCCACGGGCAAGTCACTTCACATTTTATGACTTGACTTAGTTTTCGAAAAGGTTGTGTTTTCATAAAAAAAATATTTACAAAAAAAGGCCATTTAGCAAAAAAAAAAACGTGTTGAAATTGTATATTATGGTAAAATGGACTATAAGTAGCTTGTAAATGGTAAAATATGTTTAGGTCAGGCTTATTAAGATTGATTTGATACAGGGCTGTCAGTTAGAAGTGAACTAAGCCGAAAAGGGTCACTGTACTCATCTTTATAAATAACTTTAATTAAGGGACGAACCCTGAACCTGATAAAAAAACAGCTATTCCATACAATAAGTGTATCAGTCGTCGACAAAATGTATGAGACAGCAGGAGTTTTTTTCTCGAATTCAGAATTGGTTCCATAGTGAAAGCTGTTCCTTAGGATGAGTATAGTGACCCCCTTTCAGCTGAGTATACCCCTAACGCTGTACATATGCAATATAATATTGGTTCAGTCAGTTCAGTAAATTTCTTAGAACAAGTATTGTTTGTTGCAGGTTAAATTGTAAATAAATCGAAAATCGAACTTTAGTTTTTATATACGTCTTTTATACTAGTCTAAAGAGATCAAGTTTCTGTATATTAGTAGAAAGTAATCTCTTAGACTCCACAGGCCAAAGCTAGACTTATAAAATGTTTTTAAGTTGGATTGCATTTCCGAACTACAAACCAAATAAACTTCTACTTTTTTAGGCTGAGGGATGCTAAATATTCTTAGAAATCTTTGTTTTTATTTTTATTCAATTGGTGATTACGGTACTATATATAATATATTTTCTTTGATGTCGTTTATATTGAAATAGAATAAAACCTTATTTAAGTTTGTAAGTAATTTAAGCAAAATAAGCAAGATAAATCTTAATGTATCGAGTCAAAATAATAATCTCGCAATATCCCCTCAGAAATATGTCCACTTATTCTACGCAACCCAACCCTACAAAATTTAGCTTATTTTTAGCCCCCGGCGCAAAAGCGACGGGGTGTTATAAGTTTGATGAATGTACGTGTGTTTGTTTTTGGCGTCGTACTTAGCTCCCGAACAAATGAACCGATTTTTAATTTAGCTTTAAAGGTGCATCAGCCGGGAGTGATTTAGTTATGTTTGATGACAATCGGTCCAAAATGACCGTTGCCATAAAATGGCAGGTTTCATTTTTTTCACAACTACCTCAAAATGGGTATCAAATGAAAGGGCTTGACTAGTGCTGTACTTATATACACTATGATAAATTTCATATATCAAGATGGCTGGTTCCACAAAATGGCGATATTAAATTTTTAGTTTTACTTGTACTTTTAATAGTACTTTATAGTGGCTTTGTAGTCTTACTAATACTAACCATACAAAAGAAAAACATTCGGGTAGACGAAAAGTTTAATAGAAATATTACTACTCGACCATTGTTTCGATGTTGTTTACGTTTTCATTATATTTTGCATAAACAGTTCTATCGCACGCTCTGGTGGGATATGGAAGGAAAACAACAAAAATTATTATTTCAACTGCATACTAAACCGAATTGTGAAAATTTTGGTATGCTATCCACGAAATGGTCGCATTCGAAATGGCGTCCGTATTTTTGTACGGAATTAACTGATTC
The DNA here is from genome assembly GCA_947049295.1 of Ligdia adustata. Lineage (NCBI taxonomy): Eukaryota > Metazoa > Arthropoda > Insecta > Lepidoptera > Geometridae > Ligdia > Ligdia adustata. Next base: position 6,733,656 of record OX346230.1, read on the forward strand.
CGATTCAGCGACCAATGCTATAAATTGGACTAGCGTTTCATTTCGATTTTAGTCGCCGTAGTTCTGACCTATCCTGTCTATTTGGAAAATGTTTGTTGATACTACACATGAATTTAAGGATATTTTAACTGACATGCTTTTCTGCCTTTAATGGAAAAGAAATGCTTATCCATTTGGGTTTTACATATTTATTTATCGTATTTTTAGTATAATATCCTCCGCTCAAATATCCACCCGCTCAAATTTCCAACCAGACACTCTGAAAATTAATAAAGTATCGAAATGTGGCTTTATTGTTTTAAAATACAACTTTGTGTTTTGACGCGGTTTATCAATAAAGTTTAAAGACGCTATTTTGCTTTTAAAACATCATTTGATTCATTAGAGCGTCACGTAAACAACAACTTGCAATAAAAGTCCCACATGTTCCGTTTATACGAGTAGCCTACGGAAACAGGAAAACCTAATACAAGACGGCTTGTAATAAGTTCTATACATGCTTTCACATAATGTTGACAATTAAGTAACATTAGCCTCATGTGTCTTAAGGGTCGACATTAACCGGGAATGTATTTAATTTAGCACCGAAATATTATTGCGCCAAAATGGAATAGGTCCGTAGATAGGTATCGGGACACAGAACGGTTATTGTTGGACAATAGCGTAAACTATTTAGTATAACGACACAAATAGAGCTCGAAACGGGTAAGGAGGCTATATTTACGAACAGTGGGGAGCTATGTAACAAATTGTTAGACAATACGAAAAGGTTTATTTCGCTAATAGAGGCATAGAGTATTAGGCATTTACTCTAGATAGACCAAATAATGTGAAAACAATATGTAATAGCGATATTTTAGATTCCCTTCTTCAAATTGTAATTAGCGAGTGTAAATAATTCAAATTGTGAATTAAATTTGTGTCGTTAGAACTTAGTAAATACAGAAAAAAAAAATCATGTCATGTGCATGCATATGCTTAGTATCTAAAGCTCAAGTCTATAAGGCTTTTGCCTTATAGACTTGAGCTCTAGATCAAGAGAACAAGATATAAGTGTCTCTGAGACTGAGATGCTCTAACATAATCTTACTTTAGACCAATCCAGCCCTTTCGAGAAACATTGACATTGATCAATTATTTGATTCATATATTAAATAAAAAGTCAAATAGATCAAATCGGGATATTAAATACCCATTCATAAATATTTAATGCAAAAACTATATAAGATACATTTACATAAAATAATAGTTGTATCGCTGTCTACAATAGAAAATTGCTTTTATTGTAGACATCTTTTAATACCTCTGATTCTATTATTACTTTAAACTTTAATCTGTTGATCGAGGGAGCAAAGGTCCACAGCAAAATGTTCTTTTCTACTAATCTTGACAAAACTTAATATTTACAAAGTATTTCTACGATATTTCTGTATCGATATTCTATGGAGGGCGGAATTTCCCTCGGCGTCATTTACAAGCTGGTATTAACAATATTTAGCTAAAACATCCAGTTCTAAATGCAGATTAAATATTTGGAATTTAAAAAAAAATCAGCCAAGATCTGGTCAAGATATTGCGAGTTCTCTTCGAGTTCTGCTGATAATTTTTCTTTGACTTGATACGCTTGCAGAGTGTTATTGCAAAGTATAGTTACACCTGGGCGGTTCCGTCTAGCGCAAGCTCATTGTTAATTCAGAACATTGTTGGCCTGAGGAGCAACTTGGAGTGGAAATGGTTAAACTCCCGTGACATTCAAATTAAGATATTAGAGAATGTTCGAAGGCCTTGTGTTGGATTAATGGATAGATAGTTTGTAGATCCGCATAGTTAGAGATCTTTGCAGCGATCGCCGTCTTAAATTAGCCCAGACATTGTTTTTGTGAGTTTAAGTATGGAGCTACATATCAAAACCATAGAATTACGCTTTTATTAAAGTAATCTGGCGTGTGACTAGGTCAAGTATTGTGTTTATAACTTTCACTTTACTTCTCGGATCTAACAAAATACTGCGGAAGAAGATGAACAAGCTATCGTTTACAAATTTTATAAGTACAAATCTACTTCTAAAACAACTATTAAAAGTCTTAAATCAAAAACAAATAATAATTGCAAAAAAAACAATCAAATATTTCTCTGCATCTCAATATAAAGTTAAAACTCGGCTACTACGGCGAAAGAAAGAGTATCCGCAACCGCAAAAACTCCATTCATCCCGAAACCCAAATAGTCCTAAATTAAGTGAAGGTCTCCCAATTAATTATTCGGGAATAAAGTTTGTCACAAACCTTCTACTCCAAAGGGTGCAATTTTTTATTGAGATTTCTCCAACTTTTTTCATTAAATCCCCGCAAGAATTTGAAAAGTTTCACTGGTTTTTAATGCTTAAAAAAACTTCCTTTATGTCGATCGCAATTTTGGAAGGACAACCAAGTTAGGGTCTGTTAATCGTATTTGCATAATTATTACTTCCAGGGCCAGTAAAGAAACTTATTGTTTGATTATTTGCGTCTTCTTTAACTCAGTAAGATAAAAATGGTGGATCATTATTCCATCCAGTGATCTTAACACCTGTAGAAAATGTTGCAACGAAATTAGTCTTGATTAGAAATGTAGGCCTTGATTATCGAGTACCGATGTAAAAAAAGTTAAAGCATGTATTCATGTCATTATTCGTTTACAGAGGACACTTTTTGTTTATTAAGTGAAATTTACTGCAAATCATTAATATAATTATAGTCTGTTGGCAAATACGCTACTATTTTTTTTTGTTAAAAGGAAGAAGTAAAAAGAACTTTTTTAAGTATAGAGAGCTAAACTACATTCTAAATAGTCTCCTCTTACAAGGCTCCTCCCTCGTATGCCAATTCACACTGTCTTACGCGTGATGATTCTCGGAACATTCTTGGTTTATGCACTCTTTGATTGTGTGACTAACTTCAGTGATATAAGAGGCAGTAAGTAGGGTTGGTTAGTACAGTACATTATATTGTCCACGCGAATGACGCAGTCATTAACAACTTAGGTTTTGTGTTACATGAGAGACGAAAAGACATATTTTTTCAAGATTTACAGATCCACTTACTCAAACTCTAATTGGCGAACGTAAGCGTATACATGATGTTGCGTGTTCCCGACCCATTAAGATAAGCTCCCAAAACGAGACGCGCTACTCAGGATTAATGACAGGAAACAAAATGGTGTCTACAATGGTGCTACATTTGAATGGCGCGTGAAACGAGCTTTGCAAAAATGTACGATAAAGCGGTTACAAATGCACACAAATCATAAGAGCGCTTACACTGATTTTTTATTGCACGTAATTGCCAAAACATCCGAGTATTTTTTATGGTGATAGCATATTTGCTCATCTGAATATCTATATCGTGGTTCGTTTGCTTTACTGGGCTATTGTCGTAACGTGTGTTTGGGCTAAATTGTTTCAGTTCGGATTATAGTAGGTATATTCCGTAACATACGGCTGTGTTTATTGTGTTTACCTATATGATCAGCTTAGGTGTGAATACAATGGTTTTCACTCATAAATAAGTTTTAGTCAAATATAATGTTTATTGTAGTTTTAGTAGCGATGATGACCTAATGTTAAGTGTGGTCAATTGCCTTGCGAGAGATACAAGGTTCGATCACACGAAAAACAAGGCTAGCACCCTCAAGTTGAAAAATTGGTCGCCAAGCACCAACAGTGTGTTCCGGCAGTCTTCCTTGAGAAACAGTGTATTTCAAACTAAGCGTGCTCCATCTAGAGCTACAGTGTTGGTGTGACTTCCGTGGTCATGCGAGCTTGTGGTCAAATGCCTAGCTGTGTTAAATAAAAAAAAGTTATCTAGTCTGATATTTAATGCAGGCTTCTAATAAAGGCATATAACGTTTATCGATATCGAGCTTGATCAATTATTATTGTAAGTATTGTAAGTAATCACACTTATGTACACTAATATCTTAAATGTGAAAAAGTTGTTTTTCGCCTTATCACGCACGGCTGATTATGTCATACATATTTTGAGATTGATACGATATAAAAATTAATTTAGTTCGGCAGGCACATTAATTAAAATTAACATATATAATTAAATATTTAAACAGATTTGGGCATACCTTTTCTTCTATTTTTGAAGTCGCTAAGTATTTGCACTGCACTCAAAACGAAATAACATCAAACTGTACATAGTCATGCAAAATTGCATTTGAAAAAGCTCAGTATAAAAGCGCGTACAATAAAAGTGACGAAACCGGAAGCTCACGGAACTCTCACCGGAAGCACACGACACACGCTCTGAGCAATTTTGTTGTGCACAAAAGCTGTAACGTTTTCTTTCCAATTAAAATGCAAATTCAAAGGAATAACTCAGAAAAGGGAACTTTTATCCCTCATTAACTGCGAGCCTCTTTATAGACCAGTTTTGGCATAAACGCTGAATATGCCTAATTGGCTTTATGCTACCTTTTAAAATTTTACTTCTATAGAAGAAATGATGGCAAAATAAAACCTTGGTAAATGTAAGAAAAATATGATATTCATATTTCTCACGCTAACTTTGTATCCTTTCTAAGGTAATTTATGACCATAAAAGCATTTCCACACTTATTTCTCATTAAAGGCTTTTAATAAAACAATTACTGAGCAATAAACCTTCGCAACTCGGCTTCGGAGTTAACATTGTATCTTTATTGAACCAATTTTGACAAGAGAGTTGTGACACTCTAAAACCTTAGAATGATTTAATTGACTCAGAATATCTCAAGCGACTACGTAAATATAAATTAAATTTGTTGTTTTCTGATGAATATTCAGTTAGGAGCTACAACACACTGTGTTAGGTTAATTACTTTCCTGAATTAGATGTACAGTTTATCTATGTTGAGAATTTCAGCACAGTAATACAGATATTACGTCATGGTAATGCATTATGGCACTTATCAAGTTTATTCATTTGTATTACCGTTCAGTGTGGTAATGCCGGTAGCATTCTTGGTAAGCTGCCTTTAAGAGGCAGGTTATTTAGATTATCTGTAGATTTTTATTGTTATTTGTTATCCAACTGCTACTTTTTTGTTGTAGTGTGTCATTTTTTTTTTCTTAATAAAGGTTTTTCCTAGGTAGTCGGTAGTTAGTATAATCGCAGTTTCTTTTTTCTTGACTTAACTTAAATATTACCTTCCAGAGACACTTCACTTCGCTTGATCAATATTTTTCAATTTCTGATACGTAAACAAGTTATAAAGCCCGATTAAATTTAAAATCCCGTAACAAAATTGCCAATCATTAATTTATCGAGTTGCACCTTAAAATTTTGATTGCGTGAAGCACAGGAACGGGAAAGTTATAATTCGCGTTGGTATAACAATTTTGTTTTACTGTTCGCACTGGCATATAAAATGCAGGCAGGGAACAATAACGATCACTGTGGAGCCACAACATAATAAATGTTAGGTCAGGAGTAGAAGCGAGTTCCGTGTACCGTGATATTCGAGAAATTTACTATTCTATGTAGCGTATGAAGGAAGCAATATGTTATTTATTTTAGCGTTGAGTTTCCCTAGTCTATGTTAGGGCACTATCAATGTTATTGACTGGCTATGCTATGGACCAAATATAGGTAATTAAATTCCTATTTCATGTACGAGTATTTACATTTTAGTATTATTAGAAAAGTATAGTCCAGTTTTTCTACTTAAACTAGACTTTGTATTAAAACGACCGTGAGGCATTTATTTTCGACAGTGCCTGCGTGACCGTCGTAGAGTATTGCCCGTCATTCCTATGTTGAATAGGCGATGACAGCATCGTAACGCGTCGAGATTTCTTTTCATTTATTTGGCGTGATAAGCCGATAAAATAAATAGTTTAAACAAAAAATTATAGTTATGTTTTGAACTTGTTTAAATTTTCAAATCATATTTATCACTAAGCACGTTGAGAGCCTATCTATAAATGCGATCTAAGTCACAATTAAAACTGCTGAATTTTAAAAGAACTTTTAATTACAGCCATTTCTGAGAGAATTCATTTGAAATTACTACAAACATATTGAGCGTTATTGTATTGAAAAAATGGAAGTGCTTAAACTATTATACGAGTAGATTTAAAACCACATGAGTCACATAATTTAACATATATATATGTGTGTGTTATTATTTACATACACTTAAGCTTTATGTTGATTTATTAATCCATTCAAACGTGCTATACTTCTAAAACTTGAGTGAAAAATGTAACAGCCGCTTCGCTCATTCACCAACTCGGAATCCGTCCGTTTTATCTGGCTCTTGAGGTTTCTCTGACAAATGATATAACCGGAACGAGGGCCGCGGAGCTTCCTTGGGTTTCTACCACATTGATCTGACGTGCTCGGTCACACACACATTTGTCAAAGAGCAAGCAAGCGTTGCGCAACTTCTAGTAGAGATCTCTTCCAACTGTGTTAGTTTGCTATTCGTATGAGCTGAGAATTGAAACTTTATTTATCGCTTGAATCATAAAAAATGTTAATTCTTACTCGTAATCGATCAAATATATACGTTTTATTATATTTCTGTTCTACACGGCAATGTCGGGTACCTACACTATCCTCATTACAGTTATATCAGTTGTAAATACCTAAATTTATCGGTTTGCAATATAAGCTTAATATTTCTTATTTTGATGTTGATTATTTAAATATAAAAGTAAATTTAACACTTATATCTCTAGCACCTGCAAGTTTCTTTCTCAGAATAACGTAAATATACCATTAGGCTCCTTAATTTAGGAAGCTTATTTTAGGTAAGCTAAGTTTAATCGTGATAATCCAAAACAATTTCGTTCAGTAAGCTTAAATAAACTTTTACACAAAGCGATCCGAGGCTTAGTAACAAATAGTACTGCCTTCCTGTAATAACATCACAACTTCGATAAGTAACGTCAAAGTAAAAGTATCGGCTTCCAAAAAAGAAAGGGGATAGGAGCTCTCAAAGTTTTAAGTAAAATCAGGTTTTCCGGGACGAGTTACACATAGTTCACATGTTTGAAACTCATGCAAATTGTACGCTGAAAGAAAGTGTTGGCACAAGTTACAACTTTTGCTGTAATTCAATTCATATCTAAGAAATTACATATCGTGACTCTATGATTCAATAATAATATCTTTAGAAATAATTCTACGCATTTTTTCTTGGATATGTCGCGTTTTATTTGCATAACGTTTTGGGTTTTACTTTTGTACTTTATTTTTATTATTTGACTATTTGAATCAACCATTAATACAAAATTAAATGATTAAAAAAAATTATGGACTAACATGACTCCTCAATCAGAAACTTTTGTAGTAGAGCATATGCTATGGTGGTGGGTTGGAGCATTTGGATTGTCTGTAGATTTTGAATAGTCTATGAGTAAACCATCTGCAATTTTTGTTGTTTTTAGTTGTAATTAGTCATTTTGTAATAAAAGAACTTGCCCGGTAGTTTATTTCACCTAACTCAATAAAATCGATTTTGTCCTCCGCCATTAAAGCATGTTATCACATGCTTTATTGATATTAATTATCATTAATTTTCTTTATTAAACGTGAAGGGAGGGGCTCTAGGAAGTGCAGGTCTGTACCGAAATATGAACCGAAGACTTATCGTAAATATCATAGAATTATTCCCAAACCTACCCTCATTTCAAAACGAACATACAGTACAATAGTACATATAGGTAAACAAAATATTCTGCTCTTTTTATGTCTTCCTTCTCATAACGAGATGCAAGTAATAAAGTTAAGCCACGGGCATAACGGTGTACCATAAACTTTATATGTGTTGGTCAAAACCCAATCGCGTAACCAGAAATCGCCATATCTGCCCAATCTGCGTTTAGTACTACCAATATTGAAAAATACTTTATTTTAATTAGTGCGGACATTGTGGCATTTGGTTTATTGTAACGAGTTTAATGTTAGGACACAATCAGGCATTTGGAAATGCACGCACAATACTGACCTAATTTCAAACTTTAATTAAAACATCAACAAAACAGTAATGAACATCAGTGTTTGTGATACCTGTGATTACATAATTGATAAGTTAAATCGTTGAAATTATTCATCGAGCCAGTTTTTTCTGCTCCCAATTTATTTTGTTTAAAATATTTGTATTTGAAAAACATTAATAATATCAAAAATCAAATTTTACAAGTAAGTTAACTTTTATACAATCTAAGGCTGATAAAAAAACGTTGAAACATTTTTAACAAGATTTAAAAGTTTAAAAGATAATTCAATCACAAATCGAACATCAAACCATAACTAAGTCCAAAGAAAAGTATTTGATTAGATCGGCTCAACTTTTCAATCCCCGCAAAGTTTTGAGACCGATGTATTAAACAAATGGCGATTACGCAAAAGTTTAATTGAAAATCCCCGAATCTGTGATGATAAAGGTTTTTATTATTCTCCAGGTAACGCGTAAAGTTTGTAGCTCGTAATTGGAATGGGCAGTAAAAATAAAAATTCGTTACGGACGATGCGAAGTGAAAAATTTCCACAAAAGAAATGTGGGTAGGTGGGTTGTGGGCGGAGCGTGCTGTTTTTCATGTTCACATGTTAGCACTTTCGTATCAGATCTTAGCCGGAAGTTTACTCGAGAGAGTTGGAACTCTTGAGAGCAGTTCCGCAACGTTGATTAAGATGTACCAGTGATTTATAGGATCAGTAAAGATACAAACTAAGACAAATTACCATTTGTTTATTTAGCCCTTTGATGGAGTTATTAAATTTCTATAGAAAATCTTTGGTTTTCCTATTTATTTATTCCTTCAATATTGTATAAAAACGATATTCAACAGTGACAATTTGCTTTGTTTTAATAACGCTCTGTATCAAATTCTAATTTTAACTAAAACTTTTTAATAGAAAATAAAATAGTTAACATTATGGATAAAATAACAATAAGACTGCAAAGAAAACGTTGCACTTCGTTAATAAAGTCATCAATGAAAGGAAGATGGTACATAAAATTTAAACAATGAAGCGTTTGTCATTGAAATGAACAGCGTTTCAAAGCTACACGCGAGTCGCATCGCGAAACTAATGGAACAAATGAAAGCCTTGCGACACGAGAAGCAAGAAGCTAAGTTTCCGTAGCTTAAGTTTAGTCGAACCGCTTAGTTATGCAGCGAACAGCATATTGTATAACTTAAACAGTATGGAAAACGTAAGGGTTGCTGCAAGGGAGAGAAATAAAAATTTAAGTTACTATTTAAAAAGTAATTGTCGACTTTAATTCGGCGGACGTCTATAAAAAAAATCAGTTATTTCGATTTAAAATCAAACCATTAGACCGATTTTGATGAAATTTTAAGTACTTACTTAAACAATAAATATATATTTAATTCGGTTCCCCTCTTTTTTTGGAAAGACAAAACTACTATGTTTTTTTGGGTAAAAATATTTTCCAAATAGTAGGGTATAAAAATATTCTTAAAAGCTAGCAAGTGTTATTTAGTACTTACAGTTGTCGAAATTTAAGGTAAAAAAGTGATAGCCCGACTTCAATAACTTCTATAAAACTAAATTTTACCTACATAATATAATACTTAAACTAAGGTATCATCACAACACGCCCGCACAGTGCCCTTTTCCGAATGTTATAATTTTCGATTATAATCTTTTCTCTAATAGGTCCAAAAGTCGCTGAAAGCCTCGAAATATAATTTCGATGAATATAAAACCTTCAAAGTCAAGGTTGGTTGCAAGGTCTTCTTTTGTAGAACTAATTAGTGTAACTATGATAGGTGTAATAAGATCCATACTGTAAAGTGAAGCTCAAGCGTGGTGTCTAGGGGGTAACTAGTGTAGAAAGTTGGCAAACTATTGCACGTGTGACGTTGCTTCTGAACAACGCCGCCTATTTTAATTCGTTTATATACACGCTGTGGTTACGGCTGAATAAGTTTGAGTTGCAACTCGCTCTTCCTCATACTCTAACTCTATTATGAACCTTAACTCACTCAATTTTCGGTTGTTTATTTCATAAGCACGACGCGTTTATTTTAGTTTATAATAAGCCAGTGTTAGCGCTAACAGCTAGTTTGTTAGGCTGTTAATGAGAGTAACACGTACGAGTATAATATCTGTATATAGTTTGTAACATAAATTTTGCTACTATTCAATAATAAACGTTCTCGGTAATCTTGTTATTCTGAATATTAGATTATTCCTAGCATAGTAAATGAATCTACCGAGGTGTATTAACTAAGTACATTTTACCATCAAGTCAATATTACTTTGCCGCCTTCTAACCGCTGAGAAAACAAACTTTTCTATTTCATAAGATGCGAAGATATTTCAAGTTGGTCTTAATTTTACGGAACACGTTTTCTCAATTTGTATAAGGATAAAATATAGCGAAGCCGTGAATAAATTATTAAAATTTCATTAGCTTACTGAAGAAGATTTATAGCCATGTTTGATTGAAAAATTATTAACAATAAATTTTAGATTCTTTTTAAATGATTATTTTAAGTGAACTGTTTTACTTTAATTGAATAGAGTTCATTAATAATGTATTGCTAGAAAATCAAAATTTTAGTGAAGCGTCAATTTTATACTCCGATAATGAAATCTTTCTAAAATCACTAATGTTCAGTAATTAAAAACTGTCGGGAGCCTTTTATCTCCGCCAATAACATTACCGGTTAAGTGAGCAAAGTCGCCAACTACATAAAGTTACCTACTAATGGCAGTTTTTCGACAACTTCAACTGTTCTCGTTCCAATTCCTTGACTATTCCCATTAACTCTTCCCTAACTTGTAAGTTTTAGTGCGAACAAAGCGCGAATATTTTCTTTTCTTATTTTCCCACAATGTATCAAATTCCCGACGGGTTCTATTACGTCTCCTAAATCTCCAGGCTCAACATAATCATTCCCGTCACCAGGTTTTTCAGAATCTCCATAAACACAACGCGTGCTGTGCAATATAAGGCCACCTATAGCGCTCAGAATTATTTCACCACCCGTTCGTCTCATCAATTCAAACGAAAATTTACTTAAAGGCATCAGGAATAAAGTAGATTTTAGATTGTGTTCTTGATTTTCGTAGAGCTGTATAACAGAGACGAAGTGTTCTTGTGACACACGCAAATTGTAGTGGAAAGTGCCATAATCGTAAATAGCGAGTAAATTGGCTTTATTAAACGACGCCTACATACTGCAATAATACGAAACAATGCCTAACTAAATAAACCTAAAGTAGAACTATTTGTCACTAAGTATATTCATGTGTTCTGATGTTGGCAAATTGGATGCGTACAGCACGCAAAACCTATTTTATGTAAAACGTCTTTTGCATTCGTATACAAATGTAACGGATTTATGATGCCTGTCAGATATGATCTCTAGACAAATGTGGATTTGTATTCTAAGGGTTGAATGGAAAAAGAACAAGAGAGATAAATGCAAATGAGATTATACGACACAAACCTAAACATTACACAAATGTAAACTTTGTTCAAATTTATATTTAGAAACAGACACTGAAAGTAGCAGCTTTTTTATATTTCGACATAGACAGATCTTATTCTCTCAAATTACGAAGAATAATAGTCAGGTACCGTAGTATCTGTTATTTCATCAGAAGCCGTGCCTACTGTAAGTGTAGATTTCCCCAGAGTTCATAACACTGATAAAAGTACTTTTGCGAGTAAAAACTTGTCTCTCTTGAGGTACAAACTTCTTGCCAAATAGATTAGTATACAGACCTTTTGCCTCGTTTTGTGATACGTCTTATTCATACGAAATGTACTGACATCGTTTTACAAGAGGAATGAATTTTATGAGTTTATTTCGACATCTAAAAAGGTTCACTCTATTTGACATTAATAAATGGTATTGGCTTGTATAAAATATATGTTGGTAAAATCTAAGCTTTGAACATATTTTAAGATTAATGTCAAGTATTTCTAGAAAACATAAATATCACATTAAATTATAATGTTATAGTATAGGTAACAACTCACGCATCTATTATATAATTAAATAATCAAAAATTAAGTGGTACGATATCGTAATCCCTACTTTCCTACTACTTTTATATTTGCGATAGTAACTCTGTCGTTCTGTCTGATACGCTTAAACGCCACGCCTGAACTAAACTGTAACTATAATAAAATTTGTTAGTAAGATCAGAAGACTCAATCTTGGGAAAGGACAAACGCTACCTATTATTTAGAAAAAAAAACTTGATACAGTTGAAGTAGGGGATTAAAAAAGTAGTAAAGATACTTATCATGATTAAATATTAGCAATACTCTCGGAAAACTTTGACCTCTAAATGAAATGTTTTCACTGCGGTTTTTCGTTTATAAACAATCGATTAAGTTTTAAAACACCTTGTATTTTGTTTTCTGTCTGTTTTCTGTAGTAATACACAATATACTGAATATGCTATATGCGAACTGCATGAATCATTTTATAATATTCTATAATTCCTAAAAAATGCGAGAGGTTTATTTTCAATCACTCACTGATCTAACATTTTGTAATTATTCATTACATACAACAATATAAACATGTTGAAATACAAATTGTTCCTCTTTATAATATTAGTATAGATGACTCCCGGGCTGTACTTTACATACTGAGTAACCGGGCTGAAACCTGAGACAGACAGCTGTAGTGAGTTTATGGATGCCCAGTAGTGACACGGTGGGTGTTTTACTCATCACTTCCACTACCGGTCATATCACTACCGGTAAATGTTCTTTATCCCATTATCTACGCGGACAAAGTCGCGGTTAAACAGTTAATGTTAAAAAAGATAAGTAATGTCGGCTTAAAACTACATAAAACAATAATTTTAGTAACTAGAAGTTAAGAAAACAAATCATTATTACTAAAATTAAAGATCTTAAGAAAGATGGATTCACCTAGGTAATAAGATTAAAGCAATTATTTAAAAAATAAGCAGACCTGGCACCTAGAGGTGAACCAAAATAATAATTATATTATATTCATTTTAGCAAAGCTTTGCATATTTTTTAAGTTAATAAATGTCACTCCTAAATGTGGAAAAAATTATTTCATTCAATAACATAATATCATCGCATAATGCAATTGTGTGTTTGAGTTTACATAGAGACAGTTCGTACGTAATTTTTTTAAATATAAAATAGACATTCTTATAATAAAATTTAATGAATTATACAGTTCAGCAGACTTCAACGACAATAATATGTTTACCTCCATTCCACCTAAAACAAATACGGTCATAATATGAAATCACCAGAAATGTTTACAGATAGTTCCACGAGTCTCACCGATTCTTTCGGCACGCTGTTTGTCTTACCAAGTCTCTAGACGCAATTGAAACTTACTATTTCATATTTCTACTATTTGCCGTCTTTGCTTATACTTTTAATCAAAGTTGTCTACGAGTAAATTCTCATTTCACTGTAATACGACTCATTGTCAACATGATCAAAGAAATCAAGTTGACGACAGTAACTAGTTACTGTAATTGTGCAAATCCTCATCTGAAATTGCTGTTTAGGAGAGTGTTCGTTTTATAAAAGTAATTAAACAATGTAGTATTTATCAGTTGTTTATTTTTCAATAATTGTCTGAGTTTTTTTTTTTTTTTGATGATTACCGCAAGAATAGCTTTCATTCAAATTTCAGTATTGCTATGTGTGGGTGATCATTCAAATATTGACTTATTTTATTGACTGCCTGGCAGTCTTAAGTCAAGTGCCTTAATTTTAAAAAATGATTAACTGCAAGGTTGCAATAACTTTTAGATTTTGTCGTAATATGATCATTAAACTTTATTATAATACAGTTGCATATACAAGCGATGTTGGTAAATTCTATCCCGATTGCCAGTAACCAACAACAGCGTAACAAAAAGGAAGTTACAAGAGATTCCTTCTCCATTTTCCCAGAAATATGTAAAGGGCACACAACTAGGCAGGTTATGGGCACATATGATTTGTCACTGTGTGACAGTCTGACGGCTCACACGCAATAACACGCTGTTACGATACGCATGCCCAAATTTTATTACGTGACACGCAGTATTACACGCAGTATACACGGCATCCAATCTCCTAGAATATCACAAGTCTAGCAAAAAATATTCATAGCAAGAAAAATTCAAAACGATATACTAAGACCACGATAAGCGAGAAAACCGAATTAACATCGTATATTCACTGTAATTTGTATTCGTGCTAAAAGTATGTTGGCGTGTACTAGAAGACACACAGTATTCCCTACAATAGTGAAACAGCTCGGAAATAAATAAATTAAGATGCTCTAGACACTATGAATTAAATAAGATTTGTATGAAGTATAGGAAGTCTAGAAGAAATCTTTTTATAACAATGAGGCCCAGAATTAGAGTTAACTGATATTTAAATTTCTTTAAAGTATTATCACGATCAGGACGAAGATTTTGAAAAAGTATACTGCAATAATTACAGTGTAATAATTCTTTTGCTTTTACATATTAACTCTAATTCTAGCTTATTATACTAACTTATTTAACACTTCTTCAAAATATATCTTTTTAGAATGTGGACATAATGAGAGGCAACAATTTTAGAACTGTCAAATTAGGTTCGTTTAGTAAGTCTGGCCTGACCGAATAGAGGTCACTGTCTAAGTCAAAATATTTCGAAATAATCAAATAAAGAACAAATTGAGTGAAATTTTATGTAAATGAGTTTAGACAGAACTTCGTTGTTTTAATACACAGCGCATAATTAAAAATATCTATCCTATCATTATCATAATATGTTTTACGTCAATGTAAAACTGTTTAGCGTTTTTAAAGAAACGTGTATTCAGGATTATCGGTTAGGGGTGCACTAAGGCGGAGAGGTGTCTGTACCCATCCTAAGGAACAACTTTCACTATGGGACCAACACTGAATTCTTGAAAAAATAATCAGCTGTTTCATACATTTTGTCGACGACTGATCAACTTTTGTATGGAACAGCTGATAGTGAAAGTCGTTCTTTGGGATGAATATAGTGACCCCCTTTTGGCTGAATACACTCCTAGCCGATAACCCTGTAAATAAAACATAAATTATCGTACATATTGCTAAATAGGACTGAGGACGCTTTGGGAATGCAATACGCATGACAATATGATTGCTTTTAAAACGGTGGCTTTTAAATATAAAACCTACGTATTAAATATGAGTAATTTGTCCTTTTGCCTTTGCGTCAATGCGTCTAAAGCCTTAGGCAGTAACTTACACACGTTTTTAGTAGCATAGACCAATATTAATATTTTCACAATACAATTTATGTTAACAACAGGCGTTCGCTTATTAAAAAAAATGTAACCCACCATACCTTAAAAGATTATGCATCATAATAAAATTATATCATTAAGTTTTGTGACAGTTGAATAAATTTACTAAGAAATATTAAATTCTTGTGGAACGTTTATTTGAAATAATTCCCTAGCTTCAATTTATATTTTCAATATGATATAAAAAATATATGAAGTATGTATTTCTTTTTTAATATTCCTTTTTATAATTTTTTATATATAAAGTAAACACACACTCATAGCAAAAAGCCTTTTAAAAATAATGGTATTTTGAGACTTAAGCAATAGAAAATTGTATGATGCAAAAATTTATTGGAAACTCGTAAAACTTAATGCTTGCACAAACAAGGGGATTGTTACGAAGGGAAATGATTTTTTTCATCTCCTTTATTCTCAACATTACAATATTTTGCGCAAGTAATAATTTGACTTTGTTTTCCATGAAAATGATTGTCAGACATATTTTTGCCTGACCTCTTGTTTAAGTATTTTGGTTTGTTTTAATTGTCTGTTATTTTGTTTGTTTGACAATATTATTCTTGTCACATATATAAAAATGCACAAATAATTTTTAAATGACATTTCATTACCTTAAATGTTTATCAACATTACCTTTCGCTTCGTTTTATACAAAGCGAATAATCTAGAGTAAAATACTC
This sequence comes from Ligdia adustata, assembly GCA_947049295.1. NCBI lineage: Eukaryota > Metazoa > Arthropoda > Insecta > Lepidoptera > Geometridae > Ligdia > Ligdia adustata. The sequence goes on from OX346230.1 coordinate 6,749,637, forward strand.
CTGTCTATTTACGAGAAGCATATTGCGTTATAAAAAATGAGGACGGTTTCTCGGGAGCAAACTCGTTTGCTTCTTATCGCCCTGAGCTCTGATAACAGCGAAAGTCGAGACCATAAAGGGAAGCGACTCGACGAGAAATATTTAAGCTTATCTAATATTGACGAAGAAATATTTTACAATATTTAGAAGACGCCACCGACAACGATTTTGTTGGGCGCCTCGAATAACTTTTATATTTTGTTGTCCGTTGCGGTTGGAAAGTAAAAGTTTGAAGTATCTTAGCACGATGCAATTTATTTGATAGGTAATTACCGTCATAGAGGTGACAAAAATAAAGAAAACAGTATATTTTGCATTATAATAAACTAGCTGTGCCCCGCGGTTTCACCCGCGTACTTCCCCTTTGGATTGTCGAAATAATGGGGGAACTACTTTTTTAAAGTCGGTTAAAAAGTATCCTATGTCCTTTTCCAGGGTCCAATTTACCTGTGCACCAAATTTTATCCAGATCGGTTTAGTGGTTTTGGCGTGAAAGCGAAACAGACAGACAGACAGAGTTACTTTTGCATTTATAATATTAAGGATAGCAAAACTTGGTATGAGACATGAGGCATGCTGATAATTATTATTAGATCAACCATGATAAGCAGGGTTGCCCTCAACCTTTAAACCCAGGGTTACAATTCACTATGCATATCATGCCAAAATATAAATTACCGACTTTTACTAGGTTATTTATTTTATCTGGTATACTTTGTCTTACAAACTTATTGGACGAAACTGGAGCTCACCTTTTTTTATAGGACTTAACATAACTTACTTATCTTGATCAATTCAACTCATTTAGATGATCTATATTTTACTTTATATAGATCATCTAAACACTATAGCGGTAATTATTTTAACAACGCCTACTTTATAAGAGTATGACAGATGATTAAATAAAGACTCAATCTAGATTAACTGTTAATTACAAAAACAGGTAAATTATTAATAGCAAAAAATAATAGATCTAGCAGCCTTGTTTACGCCTCTAGTATAAACTAACTTCAACGCTGCGACATGATAAATTATACTAGGCGAGTTTGCCCATTTCGCTAGGCGTCACACAAATTTACTTATTTCACAGTAAAAAATATTTAACATCACAGTGAAATAAAACTTACGTCACTTAGTAATAACGTATCCTTATACTGTATTTTTTTTATTTGGTTATAGTTCAAGAGAACTTTTTACAAATCTAGTCTCATAATATTATCATATACTTGTATCACTACTTTATTACTTATTTCTTGTGTGAAACCACAAGTAAGAAGTTAAGTGATGCCAATATTTAGTCCGTAACACACAAAATATAACACAAAATGCTATCCATTTTCAATTAATCAGTACAGAAATACCACATTTGGAAGAACACAACAGTTACAAAAGCCATTAGCGGGCGAGCAAACTGCGAACTCACTGTCGATATTTATTTGTGGATCTCCGTTTCAGATGAACAGAAATTGCTTTATTGGTCACCACTAATTGCTGTCCTGTGTGCGAAATAGTTATATGTGTATGTCTATAAATAATTATGTACATATTATAGTACAGTATCGTGTTGTATTTAATAATTTTACTGTTATTTTATATATAACAACTATTTTAAGGATCTTAATATTAAGGTCTGTACTGGATCAGATTAGAATACACTCAAGTCATGTTAAAAAGTGACACAATATTTCTGTTCGCAGGCATACATTACTTTTCAGCTATTTAATATACACAAAACTTTTGTAAGATCCTCCTCCACTACCTCTTTACAAGATTATGAAATCGTATAAATTAAAAGATTGAATAAAACTTCAGTTAAAAACCTCTTCCTTTATAGCGTTCCGTACCTAAAAGGTACAAAACATCAACTGTCCGCCCGTCCGTCTGTCACCAGGCTGTATCTCATAGCTAGAAAGCTGAAATTTTCACAGATGATGTATTTGTGTCGCCGGTACGAGTATAACAACAAATACTAAAAATCAAATAAAAACAAAAGTGTTTTTTTTATATTTTTAGCTCTTTATTATAAACGGCAACAAGTGGACCCTTGAAATATTCACAGAATATTTAGTTGTATATTAACTTTTAATAAATACTAGTAATTTAATCAAAGGAAAATAAATATTTCGAGGGCTCTCATACAATAAATGTGTTTTTTTGCCGTGTTTTGCTTGATATTAATAACACGAGCTAGAACTTGATCTAATGTTGTACGATAATGTGATGCGCGAGTCCGACTCGCACTTAACCGATTTTTTGAGGTCGGTCAAAAATAAAATTAGTTACTCAAATTTTTGATTCATTAAAGAAAAATCATCTTCAGACCGCGCTCCGAAGACTTTCTTACTTGAACTGTAAAGTGCACGGAAGAATATCTTTCAAAAGAACCTTTTCAGTTTTATTGGTGGTTGTTAATTGCTCAAGCTAGTGTACTCAAGAGTTACGAGTCCCAAGGTAATGATACTGAGAATAAGCACAATTAAACAGCGGCCGTCTTGAGCCTCCGTATTTAGCTGATTACCTTTTGGTCACGCTTTTTAAGTCTTCCAGCGGTGAACGACTTCAAAGAACTTTTTTCAGCCGTTGTTTGACTCCGCTCATTTAACATTATACATGACTTACTGCGATCCGCGGTGTTACTGCGGTCAGTCGTTTTATCGTACTTTGGGAACATACCGAGATCAATCTCGAAGGAAAGTATGTTAGGATCACATCTAAAAGATCGAATGCGCTCGTAAAGTTATGCTATAAGATTATGTTTATTTTTTGAAGTGTTTGGCCAGATTAATGATCTTCCAATATTTATAAAAAATTAAACAAAACAAAAAAAGCCTCTGGTACGGTTTTTTCTTTTTCAAAATGTTAATTTTATTATGTTCATTATGAAACATGATATATTTTGTTGTTTTCACTCTTATTGCTAACATATTATAGATATTTCATTTTCATTCTATTGGGGTTACAAGATAAGTCTTAAAATTAATATGATAGGACGGTTCACATGAATAAACAGCGTCTGCTAGTAACAGGAAAAAACCCGCAGAGTACAATAGCAGTCCCTTTGAAGGTTTTATTAACTGTAGTAGGAGGCCCTCCGCAGTACCTTTTTTTCTAATTAAGTGTATGCTAATTTTAAAAACGTCTCGGGCTTTTCTTAAAAGGTTTTTCCATCCTTATCAGATTTTGTATATATTTACGTTTTTCGACAACTACCTTTTAGAAAACTGACGGTTTTTTGGTGTAAAATTTACTGCAATGTGCAGCAGGATCTTATTCAATGGTTTTCCTCTTTCTTTTTTTAATACTGACATTATTTGGGATAAAGTAAGACTTTTCTGAGACATGGATACTGTAAATGGCATGAGCTGGTAAGGTATATCAGCTGTCTCATGCATTTTGTTTACGATCGGTAAACTTTTTTTTATAGAAAAGCTGATGTTTCTTTCTAGAATTTAGAGTTGGTCCCCTTGTAAACGTTTTTACATAAGATAAGTATAATGACACCCTTTCGGTTTGTTATACCCCAAGCTGATAACCGTCTATATATAGATAAATAAACCTTGGAAAATGATGTTCCTATTAATGCTATACGAATTCCTATATTTTTTAGTTTTTTATTATGGTTTTATTTACTAATATCTATATTCTTATTTCCTAGTATTTTTCCTGAATAAACAGAACTGCTTCAAACGTACAATATTTGCGTTTAATGATACACGTAGAGAACATTTTATAACTTTGAAAGAAAACAGCAATTTGCTTGTGACAAACATGGAGCTCGGATTGTGACAAACACTAATTCATTAAATTTGTTTGTTTATACTCCATATCTTGTAATTATTTTTTTTAGAGTGTCAATAATTTTAACTTCGCAGGTGCTATATATATATACTCTTTTTTACCGCCCTCACAAAAAAGAGGCCACGGTTGGACTGTTTTTTTTTAATTTAAATTTTATGAATATTTTTCAGGTCTGTAATTTTTTTATTTAAAAGTACTTGTCATAAATCGGTATATCGGTGTATCATTGATAGTATAAATTAAATATACAAAAAGGATTCGGAAAACTTAAAGTCTCCTTCTTTTTCAAGTCGATGAAAAAGTAACTCAAAGCACAGTAAGTATTCACAAAGTCGCACATTTTTATAGGATAGTATGTTACCGCTCGACTTACGTTTGAGCGAGACGCAGTAAGCCATTCAGGCGCTAGAAACAGAAGATGGCGGACTCGGTAAGACCACTTTATGCTTTCTGGAAAGTGCAGTAGCACATAAAGTCACATTTTCGCGCGACTACGTGCCACGTCTACGCGCTGTACTATACAATAGTGCACTTAGTTTATATTATAACGAACGTAACGTTTATACAGTAAATTTATTTAAAGTTTAACATTTTTCATTTTTTATTATTGACGGAACTTTGGGCAACATACTTTATTATGTCTGGCGAATGTGTGGCTGTAATAATCCTTATGTAGCATTTTGTCAAATGATTTTTTTTTTCATCAAAGACAAGCTTGAGATAGCGCTAGTGTACATACATTTATTTAATATGTATGTAAATAAGATAAAACCTGAGAATTTACCCTCTACAAAAGCTTTACCGAAATTGTTAATTCTTGGCCTGTTTCAATATTTTCATATCATTTGCAAAATAATAAAAGATAAAAAATAACACAAACATACCTATGAACGTGCTCTCATATTATCGTAAATATAGCTTCATTTTTATGTTTACCCTACGTAGATCATTATTGAATAAAAAATATTTTTATACCAACTCGAATTATTTTGGTTCAGGGAAGTCTGTACGAGGTTCTTAACAATGTAACCTCCACATATACGGAGATATACGTGTATGAGAACATCCTTTTGTTAAACTCGCAACATTTTTTACGCAAACTCCTTGTGTAAGACTTCTTGGATCGAACCTGTAAAAATTCTGAATATTTTATACAATAAAGTTAGGTATGAGTAGATAAAAGTATTGAGATTTGCTTTTTGACTAACTAGTAGGTGTCACTCGCGGCACTGCCCGCAAAATAAATTGAACATAAAGAAGTTTCTACTTTTGAACCCCCATTTAACCCCGTCAGGTTTGAGTTTCCATAAATCCTGTCTTAGAATTCAGTTTTTAATTCAACTACATAATTCAAAAACAAACATTTTTTTCCACGAACTTCTAACGAACTTTTCTAATTTCGTGTTTCTAGGTTTAGCGTTTTAGGCTTATTTTTTTATATATGTATAGGAGATAGGCTTGCGTTTGGCCGCAACTCGCCTGATATGAAGCGACGATACGGCCTAAGATGGGGCACACTTTGCTTGAAACCGATTCACTAGCGACTTGAAAAGACCCAGATTATATTTATCAGGAAGTAGAGAAGCCGGCAGCGAGTTCCACAATCTAGCAGTTTGCACAATAAAAGTAGACGCAAAAGCGTTTTGTGCGAGCCTTGTTAATTTCTACCATGTACCGGTGACGTCACGCCGTATCTCTACTTGTACAATGGTGAAATGGGGGAATCAAATTGTGTAATTCCATGGCACACTCTCCGTAATGTATCCAGTAGAAAACCGATTGGCTTGCCACTTTCCGACGATGGTCGAGACTTTGGAGCGTAGCCTTGGCTAAAGCATCGTTACCTATAATTTTTCACCCTTTTCCACTGACTCTAACGCCTCGGCTCTGCATTGTTTTCTAATTTATACGAGACAGTCAGTTGGGACTGTAACTCACACGTAGCTGATCTGCTTTACAACTGTTCGCGATGTGGACGTGCTTGCCGTTCCTGTATCGGTTTATATAGCCACCAAAAAAAGTGCCCGATATATCCCACAGACGCTGTTTAAATCGTCTCTATCAGACGCAAAGGCCATTTATGTAGTCGGGACTAAATTATATATTAATTTTTCAATTAATAAACTTTATAAATATGTAATATGACTTATAGTATCTATTTAAGATCCAGTATCTAAAGTTTTTTTTTTTTAATATTCTTTTTTTGTACCAGATACATACAAAATCTCCAAACGAGGGGTGTTTGTGCTCAATCACCCCTACTTCCACCCCATATCTATACCTCGCTCGCTACAACCGGCGCACGGAAATGAAATCAATCACGTGTCCAACGAGAGGAAAGGGTTGTTACTCAATGAAATGTCCGAATAAAAGCTCTCACATCGGGCATTCATTCTAACTTAGTATTTTTGGTAAAAAGTTTATGAGCCACGTTTCCTCTTTCAAATAAGATTAATACTCGATATTAATTTTTATGTCTTGTAATATATCTGGTATGTAGACTGATAGTTACAATATTTCATTATGCATCCCATCCTGTCAAAAACATATGTATTACGTAACACACTTTGATCTTAGCCAAAACGCCGAGAAGCGAAAAATATACCTTACATGTGCAGTACAGAAATTCACAAGTGTTTCAACGCATTTTTTTACCCTAAAAGTTGTGAAATCGAATGTGTAACAATTCAGGGGCTCTATTTTGAACTGCTCGTATGAATTAATTACTCGCTAATGACGTCACTTACGAAGGAAATGCAAAGCGATGCATTTTTGAAGAATTCATACCCTTCGCTAACTAACTAATGGTTTATTAACCCACTCATACTACTACTGATGTATATTTTAAAGATGATACTAACTGTAAAAAATAAATGTAGGTATTTTTACTTTTTCTAATTTACGTTTCTTTCGACGTTCTTAGTTTTAAGTCAATGTCAAAATGTAATTTCTATGTCGATTTTGAATGACCCTCTACTATTCCTGCGTAAATAAAGTATTTTATGTATTTTTGTAAAAAGTAGTAACCTAGCAACTGCAATGGCTCAAAAATGCGCATAAACAGTACTAATCGAAATTAAAATTCAGCGGTCATCGGTTTCTTTCGCACACGTATATCTAATTCCTACGAGCGAGTTAAAAATAGAGCCCGGTACCTACCTATTTATAGGACTAGCTATCCAACCACTCACTGATAACTCGATACTTTGTTAATTAACTAAGAAAATTTTATAGTAAGCAAATAAATATTACATTTCTAAATTTCGTTGAATACCTTGGCAAACACACCTACCTACATGTAATTTAGAAAGTTCTCGATATAGGTATTTTATAGAAAATAAAAACACATAGCGCTTTATTCTTCTTAGTTTCTTTTGTCGAATGCAATTGTCATGTCATTCAGTTATTAATTCAATCAAGTTTGCTTTAACTTATCGATGTTGTAACCGTGCTAGCAACGAAATAAAATTAGAAGAATAATGTGAGCTATAAACATATATAGAGCTAGAAAAGTAGCAGCTGCACAAATAGGTTCAGTATTTTCAATTCTAAAATGTCGAGACTACGAAGTGAAGACGTTTTGTCTATATTTAAACTTCACTCGACTCTTTATTAATTCACTTGACCAGTGTTCTAAGAAATACGTATTTTTTCTAACTGGAAATGGATGGAGAAATACTTTCAAAACGGCCATTATTTTCCCACGACAATACACATTACCTGCATTTTTATATTTACAATATTTAAAATAATTACTCAATTGATTGCGCTCTCAAAAACAAATTCTAACGATCGCTAAAAATCAAAGAAATAGAAAGTAGGGCTCAGGTTTAGCTTTTATTATATTTTAGATAACATAATCACTGGACTCGCATAACAGACTAATCAAATGGGCTAAATTATCACATAGCTTGTGATATAAACTACGAGTATATAACATAGATACATACAATAATACTATTTAATATATTAAATTAATTAGTACTAGTTCATAGTAATTTATATCTGCAATTAACATGTAATAGGTCGATACCACTCTCACGTACAGGGACTGTGCAATCCGTGACTGTCTGCTAGCCCACAGCTATCCGCTAATTGCAGATGCTAATCAGTTTATAATTCTGGCTATCCATTCACATCTGTTATTGGCTTTGTAATGGTTGAACTGTAGAAGTGGCAATATGGATACACAATAATCTAATCTGTTATGTTCGACAGAACATATTCCCACACATTACAGTTTGTACGCCCCGTACTAGACCTCGCAAAATTTATGATAATCTCTTGTCCGATTTAACAACTATTTCAATAAGTTTAAAAAGATGTGTAATAGAAAAAAGCTAGCGTCATTCATACACCGACACTTCGTAAATGTAAACGGTACACAGTAAAAATTTACTTGTATCCAGCTCTATTCTAAAAAGTATCGCAGTTTCCAGACCGAACGAGACTGTGGAGTACAGCCCAACTTTCTTAGCCTATTTTTCACTTCACGGTATACTTGGTTACCTACACCGTGTGAAGAAAACGGTAACGATGTGCTTAGGAAAACACGTTTACTGAACCAACAAAGGCGAGTGTGCAGCGACCCTTAGCTTTGTTCTGTGGTCACGAATCAGACTTTGATCGTAATACTTTAACGGGCTGCTGCAAAGGAGCAACGCTTTTTGTCAAGCTTCGATTAGGGTAACCTCAATATTACATTTCTGTAAACAGTTGTTAAGATAATAATATTTTGAATACGACATTTAAGATATCATATTTGTTTCTCTAGTGTTTTTAGTATAAAAATATGTTCACATACCTTGAATTTTTCCCCGTCCATATTTACCCTTCTATCTGCCATGTCTCAATAGTGGCTTCGCTAGTGTTGGTTGTCACCTGTAAGGATATCGCAACCAACCGACTCACCGCAGATAGTCAATTCATCTAACAATAAGGTTACAATTCAAAAATATTTCAAGATAAGAGAACTATCAAATCCATAATGGACAAGCGTAGTGTGCTTAAGCCTACACCTTATAAAGACATCCGACTTAATTAAAAGCTATTAAAAATATCTTAAAAGAGAGTTATCTGTAGTACTGTTTTATAATAAATATAATGTTCTGAGGGTGGAAGCTTTTGGAAGCCACGCTTTGGAGAATTTAATAACTCCTCAAATCCTGCGAGTGATTTTCAAGGTTTTGACTTAAGATAGTCCCGTTTGCCGGACTTAAAGTTTGACGAGTTTCCGGACCTTTGAGGTTAATTACGGAAACGGTGTTTTAATTAATTTTAATAAAAATGCTAATTTTCTTGTTTCATCTTCGTGAGATAAAAGGTGGGTTAAGAAATATCGTTTAGCTCTCTTTTTACTTTCACTTTGTTTCAGTTTTCTGCACACTTTGCAAATAAACATGTTTAATGTGTATTAAAAACCATTACAGATAAACTAGACAAACAATTTAGACATTTACACAAATGTCTAAATTGTTCTGAGCTACAACTACTAACATATTTTCTAAAAGTATAACTCCTTAAACTTCTACAAATTCATTTTTATTTTTCGCGAGAGACAAGCCCCGCATTTCACGTTCCTTTCAAATTTGCTAACTCTCTCTCTGAAATAATAAAAACTACTCAAGACTTTCTTAGAACAGAAAAAAGTTAACAAACAGATAGTAACATCACTTTTAAGAAGGCTCACGTCTGAGGCAAAAAGAAAGGTCTTCGCTTTTCGCATTTTCCCTTAAGGTAACATAATACGGGAAGTCACGGAGAAAAGTTTTTTTTTACTTCGAAACTAATGATCTTGTAACCAAGACAGATCGAACAAGATTTATAGAGTCGGCCTTTAGCGTGCAAACATAATAGCGTGATGTGTCAAAAGAACACACAAACACAGCAATATCATGTTGTTATTCAAAATGGAAAAGCATTCGGAAATAAATTTGACTAGTTTTCTCGGACTTATTGAGTTTTATTGCCGTATGAACCCATAGTCTATTATATATATTAGCAAATGTAATTAAATATAATACTTTTTATAACCTTATTCGACAAGCAGGTTTCCTCACGAGCGATGTATCCCCTAACCGTTAAGGAAAACGGTATTTATACTAAATAGCACGTGAGTAAACATTTAGATGATTTTAAAACTCGTTCAAGATGCTTTAAGGTTTTTAATATTATTTTATAACTAAATGGAAATTCTTTGTATGAACTCCCTAACAATAATTCCTCTGTCGCTGGAACTTTGTAGTATGATACACACAATTGACAAAGAATCCAACATTATTTTTGTTTGTTAATTGTAACATTAGGGTACGAATAAAAAAAAATATTCATCTTCAACCTTATTCACTTATTAACAGAAGAATTACTGCCTTACCCCTTATGAACTGGACTAAAATATGAGAATAAAAACTAGTATCATTATGTTAAATGCACATTGTCTGGGAGAACGAGTTATTTTTAGGAGTATAACAATTGCAAAATCATAAGAAAACACACTTTCAGATTGGCAAATCAGATTCTATAAACCTTACGTCACGCACCTTAACATATGTTAAGGAAAGGGGTACATACGTGGTATAAAAGTCCACTACTAATAGCTTGCCAAAGTGTAGATTGGGTACTTTAGTTACCTAAGGGTTTCAGCTTCTTCGATAATCCAGCACGACGTTTTGCTTTACTACTGTAACATACATGGTTAATTAGTATTTATCTCATTTTAATAAGCAATAAGGCGGAGCATCACCAACTCAGCTACACTATGCTCCTATAAACAGAACTAATTGATTCGAAATTTTAAATCGAGATTTCTCTCATCCAATTTAGCATAGGAAATATTTAATTTATCGCATTACAGCGGTTGTATCCCCGAGCCGTATAATTTAAATTGATGACAGATATCCATGGTTATTAAATTCTAGAATGGAACCAATTAATTTAAAAAAATATCTTAACATACAAAAGAGTTACTTTATTTTAGTAATCAAGATAAGGAACATAAAATGAAATAATTAATGGGATTTTTTTTCTATTTAGTTTTTTTTTTGAGATTAGGAAGATGAAAGTTATGGTATGCCAAAGATAATAGATAATAATGGATTATTTCTTATCATTTTGTGTCGCTTTTTCAATCGCGTGAATTGTTTGATGTAAGTTTCGGAAAAAAAAATCATATTGTTCGATAGTAACGTAATGTTTTATATTTTAATATTTGTTCAAAATTCAAGAACTCCAATGCAGGGCAATCGCTATAAAACCGGTTTTTAATGATCACGATGATGAAAGAAAATTGTTTAAGATGATGAAATACGTTGATGATAATTTAGATTTTTATCTACTTCAATAGACGAAATACTAAATCTAATAAAACTTACAGTATTTTATATGTACTTTATAGCGTTGTTATTGATAAATACAATTAATTAATATACTGGAATATTTATAGTCTTAAGAAAAATAAATAATTCTGCATTACTGTATCTACTTATTATTATTTACTGTATAGTATAAGATGGATAATTATGACTTATTATATTTAAAGCGGTGGTGTTAATTTTTTTACTTATCAGAGTGTTTAGCTAAATTAAATTGTAATCTGTTAGGGGGCGTCCATTAATTACGTGAGGTGTTCTAGGGGGGAGCGGATCAAGCTAAATCTTTCCAAATCTCACTTAAGGGGGCGGGGTTCTTGGCAAATATCACGTAAATATTCTTCTCGCAGGAAACAGTGTAAAATTGCGTGAAAAATTATTTGTAGAATAAAATGTATGTTTTGAATTTAATTTTGTGGGCATATATTTCAAGATACACTGAATGAAAACTAGTTTTCTTTTCTTTTCTTAATTATTCAACACGTTTACAGGTCAAATACTCGTAGAAGTTTTGAAGAATCTCGCGTGAGATTAGGAGAGGGGGGAGTGAGTTAAAGAAAATCTTAAACCCTTTGGTGAGATATCGTAAGGGGTCGAAATATTCTCAAAAACGCCTCACGTATTAATGGACGCACTCTTCGAAACCCTTTAATCAGGTAAGATGTGCTCGTATTAAATTAAAGTAATTAGGCAGCACATAAAATTATTACTAAGAACAACGTTATATAAAACTGTGGTGTAAGACTATGATGACAATGTACTTAGTTAATGACACTTCATTAGGCTTTTAGTTCTCTACTTTATTCGGCACTTTATCGACGATATAATATTTTAAACCTTAATTAAGCTTTATCCAATAATTTTAATGTGTTACATTTAATTTCAATATAAATTAAATTTGCCTGAGAGCAGCTCTATGCGGGTACCTTTCGCTACAATTCCGGGTATAAGTTTGTCACTCAAATGCCGATAGCAGAATTTATAACCACTTGCTTGATGAAAGGTAACACTGTGAGGAAGCATGATTGTAAGAGAAAGCAACACCTTGAAGCTAACTCCCATGTTAGACTAAGCTAGTGTGATGAACTGTTCCGAGCAAATTTCAAACATTAATATGGGTTTATACAACGACACAAAGGAACAAACAAATTTTTTGACGGTAATTATTATTTAAATATGAAGTATTGGGCCTTTGACTGTTTCGGAAACCAAGTTGAGAAAGTGAGTATTATGAAGTTATTACGAGTGTTAAGCGTAACATCATTAATTGATTGAATTAATTGAATACAACTTAACTAATGAGTGGTAGTATCGCGTAACGTTAGCACCAAAAGAAGTAAAACATGATAAGATTTCCTGTAAACAGAAGAAGCCATATTGGTTTCATTTTGACAAAATCGAAGAGGCGGACTGTCAAAACGAAACCCAGATGGCTTCCTCAGTTTACAGGAAAAAAAGATGCAACCAAGATGAAGATGTCTAAATATGATCGTTTGGAAATGAGCATGATGGAGCCATCTTGCACATTTCCAAACTATCGTGTTAAAAAAAAACTAGTGACAATTTAAACGTAACATGCCTCTTGATTGCATCTGCTAGATTGAGCGCCTCTGTTGGTTTTTTGATCATTGAACCTGACTTCCAAATCTCCTAGGTTAGAAAAATCGTTTTTTTCGTTAACTTTAATTGCTAAGCTTTAATTGCTAACCCACTCATTCAATATTGCTTTCTTTATTGTCTAAAAACCATAAGTACCTGTAATTTAATAAAAAAAACACCATTCAAACTTTACTCGAAGAAAATAACAATGCGTAACTATCTTAGCGATCGTGAAAGTATACTCGAAACTCTTAGAGACGTACGTGAAAAGACACTCAGACCGTCTGGACCATAATAATTGAAGTGGAAATACGAGCAAATGGCCAAATAACGTCCATCGCCAGTTAAAGGTAGGAGTTCACATTTCCACTTCGTACGTATCAAACGCATCGCAACAAGTGTTTTTTTTTATAAGGCATCCACAGCATTAGCATCATTTTGATTTCTCGACGCAACGATCAGCAATCTCAGCACTTTTATTCGGAAATTTGTCGGCATCGGTAGCCAACGGGTAGATTCGTAGGATCCGTACGATTGCGAATCACTTAAATTACTTCCTCGTGAAATAATACTACGATCCGTTAGATGCGATGCGCCAAATACGTACGATGCGGAAATGTGGACGCATACCTTAAGGCGACGCCCACAGAGACATTAATGAAAAAATGAAAATCTCTCTGGAGAACTTGCGAAAATATTGTACACGTAGATAATCTTGTTTTATTTTATTTTAACATTGTAAGGAATATAATATTTACTACAGTTATAGTTTTTTTGATCTGTAGAGTATTTCCTAAATTAAACCCGAAATATGAACTAATTTTTTCAAAGTGAATTTTTAAATCATAGTCGCTAGATAGATCAAATCCTAAGGTTACAATAAAACTATTGATGTACATGTATCTGATGTTATTGTATAAGAGTAAAAACATTGATATTGAATATATGACTTGTACTCGTATTACTTTCCTTTATTTTTGTCGACTTTAGAGCTTTATAAGAAGTGGACTAGAAAAGTAATTTATCTGTATCTCCCATCTCAATTTATCAAATATATTTGTTTTATTTTACCAGATTCAAACGAGATATTCGAAGAAATATCAATACTTCGAAATCAATAGAATGATTAGTTGTTGCTACGAAAATAAGTTTTCGTATTGAAATAGTAGTTCACATGCTGTAATATTTTTTATCATTTAGCTATGTTTCATTAATAACCGACGCAAAAACGATGCGTTATAAGTTTACTTCTCTCTCTCTCTCTCTCTGTATGTGTGTGTGTGTGTGTGTGTTTGTGTGTGTGGGTGAATGTGTGTTTTTCTGTGACATCTTAGCTTTCAACCGGGTGAACCGATTGTAATTTTGTTTTTATTTTTCCCAGAATGTCTGGAGTGTTCTTAGCTATGCCTAATGAAAATCGATGTCCGCCGCAACAAAATAAGGGATCATATATCATTTCACAGCTTCCTCATTGGTATCAATTGAAAGAGCTTGACAAGTACAATACTATATACACTTAGATAAATTTCAATTCCATCCTTCTATTTCAAATTTTAGACACCACTTTTTTGTTTTAGTTATACATTGTGTAAAATCCAGGGGGTACACCCGTTTGCCACCATATCATAGTCAACAGACATGATATTGTTTCTCATAATTTTATTATTTCATACTCATTGTTTACTATACTAATCACGTGCTAGAAACTTTGTTTCCCATAAAGTCAATTTCAATAACATCATTTGTTATTATCATTGTAAGCCGTAATTATCATATGCCATAACATCATTTGCCATCAAAATTACTTCTAGAAAAAAAACCCAAAATCTGCGGCAGCGTCCGGCGAAGTGCCCTAGAAAGACTTGGATATATTTGAAATTAATTTAGTATGGCGTCGTTAAATAATATTAAGTTTAAGTTAGTACTTAATTAAGTATGGCGTTGAAATAGTCTGTTAAATAATATTATTGCAATTAATAAAATGGATAACATACGTGTGGGACTCGTATCATTATGGAATCTAATGTACGGGCAAACAAGAGAATGTCACATGAATTTTATGTCAAACAAACAATTCGGGCAAGTAAAATTCGGACATGTGTGTATCATTACTTATATCTTTCGGGCATACAATAGACAACCAAAATCCAGACATTCTCCATTAAAAACTACGTACAAGTCAAGTTTGTTCGAGTAACAACTAAAAGGATTATCCCTCGATTTAAAACTGCACAGAGTTTCTTAATCGCAAAAGGCTTTGCGCAGTGAAACGTGCTGATATGAGACGTTGGAGAATTTTGTAAAAAATATCTCATAAGATTTCCAGCACATTTCAATAGTAACGAATAGAAAACTATTGTTAATTCATCTGTGAGTGAACATAGCTTTTATAAATGGTTTTGAAAGTGCGGAGTCAAAGTAATGTGTAAATATGATAATATAAAATCACAACAAGTTTCTTAAAATCCAGACGATTGATTGGCATTTCAATATAATGTCTGAAACGTTCACTTTGCATATACATTACTAAGAAAAACAAGTACAACTATAAAATATTCTGCGTCTGCGTCAATAATATCAGTTACGCTGACGACATGGCGCTGTTGAGTGCTTCGGTTTGTGGATTGACGCGGATGTTGGCGATATTTGAAGAGTATACACGCGCTCATGGTTTATTGTACAATACGAAAAAGACCGAATATATGGTCTTTCGAGCCGGGGGAGGCAGGTGCCCAAATACCATACCAGACATTAAACTTAACGGAACTGCTATTTCCAGAGTCGAACAGTTTAAATATCTCGGGCACGTTGTAACCTCTGGCTTGTAAGATATGACGATGACGATGTAGATATTGAGAGAGAGCGGAGGGCGTTGTCTGCGAGGGCTAATATGATTGCCCGCAGAATTGCTCGGTGCTCGAGGGACGTCAAAATAACTCTTTTCAAGGCATTTTGCACGCCCTTCTATACTGGCAGTCTGTGGGTGTCATATACGCAAAAACAGTACAGCGCCTTCCGTGTACAATATAATAATGCCTTTAGTGTTGGGGCTGCCCTGGCGCTGCAGCGCGTCAGGGATGTTTTTGAGGATGGCGCGTCGATTGCTTTTACGCCACTATCCGCAAGCAATGCACATCCCTGATGTGCATGTACTGACTAATGAATCCTACTGATAATGTATCCCTATTATTTGTAACACGTTCGAAAATTTTACAATAAGTATTTTATTTAATTATAATAGTAAATTACTTTATTAATCTAATTTAAAATCCTAATATAAAGTGCAGGCAGGATACCCCGTCACGCTAGCCTTAACGATATCCTACGCCGGGCTCTTACCACCGCTAACTGTGCATTCTAGAACCGAGTGGTCTTATGAGTAGCGATGGTAAGAGACCCGACGGCATGACACTTATCCCTTGGAAGATGGGGGGGCCTTTAGTGTGGGATGCTACATGCGTCGACACTCTTGCACCTTCTCATCTTCCCTTTACTAGTAACAAGGCTGGCGCGGCGGCAGAGTCAGCTGAAGGCCTCAAAAGGCGCAAATATAGTAATTTAGATAGCGGTTATATGTTTGAGCCTTTTAGGGTTGAAACTCTCGGGCCTTGGGGACCGGGAGCAAAATAATTTTTTAAAGCCCTAACAAAGCGTCTAGTTGAAGCTACTCGAGATCAAAATGCTGGCCTCTACCTGGGTCAGCGCATTGGTATTGCCATTCAACGAGGCAATGGGGCCAGCATTTTGGGTACTCTACCAACTGGCAGTGGTTTAGATTTAAGATAGTTTTAATTTTTGGATATTGCTTTTGTACATATAGTTGATAACTTTGTATAGTTTTAGTTAAAATTTTATCATGTTTTATAAGTTTGGTACCTATTAATGTCTTTACTGTACCTACAAACTATAGAAATAATAAATTTCTATTTTTATTAAATAACTTTACAAGATAAAAAAAAATCCTTATTCCTAATATGTACTTACTTCATATAACTTGGAAAATTTGTTGAAATAAATGGCTTTTATTTTGTTTTTTTTTTTTGATTTGATAATATGAAATATTCGCCATAAGCGATTTTCTCCTACGGATATAGCCCCAAAGAGTTTTAACAAATAGTATTATATTCTGAAAACTGCTGGCACTAGCATATTAAAAACCAAGTTTACATCTTAAACTATGAAACAAATATGTTCTAAATTCAAAATTTAAGCATAAGTTCCATAATAAGAGTGATCGACTCAAGTTAGTTCTGCATTAAGTCGACGTACGATTAGTCTCTAAGAGTTTCTCTCAACGATTTATGTTTATTACTACCACACTAGTTATTGGTATTAAGAAACGTTTCCAATAAGTAAATGTATAAAATGAGAAGAATAGATTTAATTAATTCTTTTCGGCTCATTCAATCTATACGCATGTTTGCGTCACCCCAAGCGGGAACCAAAATAGATCGCAATAATTTAGTTTTGTACTGTTGTGCCTATAACCCGTTTGGATAACCTCGTTTAATTAATCTAAGCTTTCCTCTTGTCTGTCGACATTACTGGGGCCAATCACATTTAGGCTTCGATATTCTGCTACAGTCACAGTTAACTTCTAACGCGTAGACATTGCGGCACAAAATCGGGTCGTTGGGATTAGAATAATGCTAATGTGGCTGGATGAGTCGCTCAGTGGGAAACTAGAATCAAAGGCTGGAATAATAAGTAGCGAAAAAAGATGCCAAGCATAATACTGTATATTCGGGATTCGTGGTAGGCGTCCGTAGTGGTCTTAAAGTATGCCCATTACTTACGAACTCGACATCATTTGAGTGTACTGTACAATATGAAAACTGAAATCGCAAAAACATAATACAATATATATTGTAATATATCAACGAAGAATTATACCTTCTTTTATATAGAACCGCTCGAAAATTTTAATGATTTGCGAGTCAATCGTATTGTAAAAATTGCTTGTTTTATTTAGTTTACCAAAAAGTATGTTTATACAACAAAAAAGACATAGATACATACAGTCATTTAAAGGGTATCACAGGTAACAACATAAAAATAGCACAAGCAATATGAACGCATATTAAACTAAAATCATTCATTAAAACATCAAATCAGTTTTACAACTGTTGATTAAAAACATTTTCCTATCTAGCTCTCCTTATGCGATAGGGACAAATTTTCATGATTGGTTTTCGCTTGAAGTGACGAAAACATGTGACCGTTTAATATTTCAGCGGGTTTCCGTCGAATTTAGCGAACGATAGGAGTCGAAGTTGATCTTTTGGCTGCACAATAATTTATGCAAGTACTCTTTCCACCCGCTTTTACGATCCAAGTTCGATACATAATTTAAAGCGAGCGGTCTCCACTGTCGGCCGCAGTATCGCGCTCATTTGTCAACAGCGGTATAACGGGATAGAGCGCCATTTGCATGTGCGTTACTGAGTTAGCACCGAATGCGGAAGGCATGACAATTAGCCACCCAACTACTCGACTCGATGTTACCATTTGTATTTATAGGTGTAGGACTAATTTTGACGGCTTTGTATAAGAATTCTAAAGTAACTAAAGCAACCTCAAATCATTTAAACCTATAAAAAGCAACGTTAAAATACGAGTACTGTACTAGCTAGACTTCACAACGGTGTTTCCGCCGCATATATCAATTTGAATATAAAGTATTTGCAATCGTTAGGAGTACAAAACCGGTTAGTTTTTCTGTAAATGGGTTAATTTGAAAAGGTCCAAATTTTGTATGTTACCTTTGTATATAGAAGTTAAAGAAAAGGATGAAAATTGGTTACAAATAGGTCTTATTATATAATGGCTGTGTTTAAACCTAACTTTAACACAAATAAATCATTCATTCAAATGATGGTACTAACTTGCCTTGAAAGATCCTCAAAGTCTAAATTAGCTTTATTTCATAGATAAGCATACTCGCAGAAGATTAAAGTATAATATACCTTTATAATATAGTATATTCATCTATCATCATCATCATTCAATCAGTCCAGTAAGCTTGATCGAAGTTAAACATACATATAACTAGATTGATCAGTAAGAGAAACTAACAAAAACCAGTTCCAACTAAAAATCAAACTACAAAACTGCGTGATCGATGGCTTTGTTTTGGCTCATTCGTTCCATTTCGATCGGAATCCGCCAATCTATAAATTGCTCGTTTTGAACGAGTCATTTTAAAAGTAAGACATATTGATGTATCAATTCCGAAGCTGATAAAAAACGTATTTTACAAAGATCAGAGCTGATGAAGGTAAAATACCAATTGTTAAAGGTTTGTACACGTTGAATAACAATCGGTTTATCTAGCCCCGTATAATTTTGTAGGATCAGTGTCGCCGTGAGAGGAGATTTACTAAAAAGGTTCTCCGCATCGACTTCAAACGTCGTGTGTCTTGCAAAATAAACATACGAAATTGACCATTTTCTTTGAGAAAAATCATGCTGACGGCATCGTATGAGCAACAAAAGGTCGTGTTAGAGTACGCCCTGGGATTTCGGGTGAATTCCCAACAAACGAAAGTGAAGTCGTCAAGATACCTATATAAATTACCCGTGTACATAACTTAGCGTGTAAAATCACACGCTGAAAGTTTGCACGCATAAATTACAAGTGTTTAGGTATGTATTAGACGCACAACCTAACTTTAGATATACTGTATAACCTACTTAGTATACAATATCTATACCCCGGATCCTATAATTTTCAGCTCTTAATCATGTAGACAATCGCTTCTAACCAAGTGGTTAGTTCGAAAAAAACAGACTGCTAAATCGTTAAACATGTGTATTATTCTTAATTTATTCTTTATTTTTATTTGATGTACTCAGCGTCACTCTCACGACTAAAACGAATCTATTGATTGATACCAATAATATAAAAATACGACAAACCGTTTAGACTCTAGAGCGTGCCAAAGAAATATACATGCATACACTCGAAAAACAAAACCCTTCTCCTTTCAAAGTAAGGTAAAAAACACAAAATATTTTTTATTTATTTTACATTGAGTTATAGCCCAAAAATATTCTTCTGATAACATCTGAAAATAGTAATATTATTATTATAATCCCTATTGAACATCTTGGGTTGATTGTCATATTTTTTTATAAACATACAAAACATGAAACAAAAGTCTTTACACCATTGCTGCAAGTCTTATCGCTTAAGCCATCTCTTCCAGGCAACCTTAAGATGGAAAAAATAACAAAAATAAATATGCCATAGAACGGAGTATAGACTTAGGAATAATAATGGGTTGAGTTTTTAGTAGTTGCCAAGCTGCAATTCTGTTAATTCACACGTCAGAGGATAAATTTAATTAATTAGTAATTAATTGAATATAAACTGTGCGTTTAACCACTCGTCGAAACAATGGAAGCCGGTGTGCGTTGTTTTCAACTTGAAAGTTTCCGATAACACCATCTGTTTGTAATGCTTCGTAATTAAATTTTAAAACAATTTATGACGAGGGATTTTATTTCACGCATGAATTACTCCGGTGGCGTGGCGTGAATTTTGGCGGGCTCATTCGTTTGTTTAATATAAAGAGGATTTGTCGCAGTTCTGTTTTCCGGTGTTATTTTCGTCAGGCACATTCTCTATTGGATTTACATGCGCCGGTTGCACGCTGCCATGGCCATTGCCTCATGCATATGGATGGCTTTATGCAAACTGCAACTTTGCCTTTCATTGAATAAAAATATTTGAAATGTGCCGATGGTACATTTCTGCGTTGCTTCTAGGCTTAATAATTTTCCTACCCTATTATTTCCTAACTTAGATAATTTCTCATCCATAAAGTACGCTAATAATTCTCCGTTATTATAAATTAATTTGCAATTAATTTTGTTAGTGTGTAAGGTTAATAACTCAAATTCAAAACTCAAAATTAATTATTGTATATTTTATTGTTAAAACTAATAAAAGTTCTGTTTTGTATAAAAGTATTTTGAGCACGTAGCGATTGTAAAATGCCAAAAACTTTTACACTTCAATCTCTATGTACGCAATACCTTCAGCGCTGCTCTGAGACGACAAATATTTTCGCTCAAGTTCGCCTGTGCAGTCGGTTGGTTCTAATCTTAATTTACAGTTCGTCGGAGTAGTTTGTTCGGTGTAACAAGTCGCAAGTTGCTGGGAACAAGTCGGTGAGACTTGAGACTTTATGTTCATCTACAATCCATACTACACGTATACGCGCTAGAAGACCTAGAAGTTTAATCATTGCAGTGATTTAATTTAATGAATATGTTTGGCAGGACTATGAGGAAATAAGCATTCTTATAGAAACCTATCCCATTTCGTTGACCTTTCAACTCCACGGATAAAAAGAAACAGATAATTTTTTTGTTGAATGACGTAGAGCTACGTTCTTCGGGACATGCTACGTCGTAGATAAACGTAGCGTTAGTGCTACAAAATGGTGTTTATAACACCATTTTGTAGCACTAACCTTGCCTGTGCTTACCGTGGCTGGCATTAAACAATCCTTTTCACGTGAAGCAGAAAACGCAGCCTGACAAGCATCCATTTGGAACTGAAAACGGTTTATTATCGCACAGCGTCTAATGCATTACGTAAACGGGATCGCTTAATGTCAACGGTAATACCCCTGGACTTGAATTGTAATACGTGCCCAGTTATGTATATACAATTTATTCCAATATAATATAATACAATATTTATATGAGGTATAGTGTAAGAGCCGTTTGATATTTTCAGCACTCAATATGGCATGCAAAAATTTTAGTATTGAAATACTATGCCACTAATTAGGAACTTTCATTAGTGGAACTTACGACTTAGCCTGCGCAAAAAGATGCACCATTCTTCGCTATCAAAAAAAAACAAACGAAAGCTTTGTCTCTGACGACTCGTCATAACTATTAAAAAAGAAAAAATAAGGGTTGAATATGACCAAATAATACTTTTATTTATTTCTTTAAACAAAAAATCAGTTAAAACAGTTTCCTGCTCACTACTGTACAGCTAAGCTATAAACACAAAGACATGCTTTAAAAATAGTTAATTAAAAAGAAATTAGGAGCTTGCAGTGCTGCTTGACAGTTTTTAATTAATTTACAAACTGTAGTTAGTAGTTCTGAACTTTACTGGATGGAACCCAAAGTTCATTATGATGAGGTAGTGTTTTTTTGTGACACAGATTTTGTAGAAATATTGTTGCTATAAAGATTTTTTCCGCAAAAGGAATTCATATGTATGTCCAATAGCTACAGCTAAAGATTTCTGAAGGCAAATGCCGTAGCAAATTAGTAGCTTTGAAAAACATTAACATTTTGTCGCATTCAATTAATATATAAAATAATGGCATTTGCCTCATTACTAAATGTTTTTATAATTCCTTTTTATAAAATACAATCAGCTTTTTAAGGTTCAATTTTAAGGAAATATTTATCCTTTGCTGACCCTACTTTGCTAACATAAACAACGTTTTCATATTAATTTATTTTAAAGCCATAATTCAAAACACAGTATTTTAGTTAGAGATACTAAATATTATATTAATAACGTCAATATTGCTATATGCTTTATTTTATTATCTGTATGAGAAGTAAAAATAACCAGCAAATTTTGTTATTGAGATATTCAAGACTTTTCTGAATAAAAACATAAGAAACAGATAAATAAACAATCAGGGTATCCTGTTCAAACCCAACTTGCAACATTGTTTTACGTGGTTAATGTTATTTTACCAAAACTGCTCTACAGATAATAATGTCGCGTTAAGACAAGCGTTTATCTGTTACAAGACAAGTACACCTGTGCAAACATGTATTTGTCACCTACGTACCAAACTAGTTAATAAATTTAACAGTTAGTGTAGCTCAGCAAACTCAAAGTTCGGTCAAAGGGATTCGGCTAATTTGATTTCTGTGTACGCCAACCGCGGGAGGGGCGAGCGAGCGGTGGACACACGACACACATTTACTAAACAACTTGCTCACTAATAAACAGTTATCGAGGTAACTTTGGAGACGATTAGTTACGATAACAACTTTACTAAGAGTTTAAATCATTCGAATTGGTGACTATTTAGGTTTTATGATTTTAGGATGTAAATGATTTGAGAGCGAATGTTAAAATAGATGGTCGAAGGGGTTCAAATTTACGTATAGGAATGAAATCAAAAAATATATTAAAACAAAGATCTGTAGCGTGCAATACAAGTTAAATATACAATTATTATTTGTAATATTTTAAATTGAAAAATAATATTAACTGCATTACATGGAAATACTTAAGTTGCTGGCCCCCTGAATTATTAATCCCTAAGTCACTAAGATACTTTACCGCTACTCGCCTGATGTCAAGCGACGACGCGGCCTAAGATTGCTCCAGCTTAGGATACGTTGTCTTGTCTAGAAGACACGATTTACTCATGACATCAAACTAACCTGGTTATAGTTATCAGAAAAAAGAGAAGCACATAAAGATCCACATCTGGCAGTTCGCACAATAAAAGTAGACGCGAAGCGTTTAGTGTTAGTTACGAGCTCGTGGGAAGCTCCAACATATACCGGTGGCATCTGGCCGTATAATCTACTTGTCCGATGGTAGAAAGGCGATGGGGTAATTAAGTTATGTACTTCCAATGCACACTCTCTATTAAAAAACCGGTGTAGACTTGCCACTTATTGATGGTCGAAGCTTTAGAGCTTAGCTTTGGCTGAAGCATCATCTATGATTCTTATAGCAAAAGCCTATAAGAAAATATAAAATCATCTAATCTGTAGTTAAGTAAGCGCATGTTCCGTCGTTAAGAAACAACGACGAATCAAGAACCAAGACGACTCCATAAAAATAGATTTTATTATTCGTGTAACAAGTTCTAAAATACTGGCAATGCCAATGACACGAATGGAAGATGTTTGTTGCCAAGGTATCAGGCCGTAGAATCAGGAATATTTATGTCATGCATTGCTATTTTTTTCTGTCAAAATCGCGCTTGACATATTTGGCATTTTTGGAAATGCCATTTGGGAGCTCAGCGTAATTAAAACTGTGTACAAGAAACTCTTATTAACCCACCTCTGTGTTTGAAAGCTGGATTTTTTAAGTCGCAAAATAACTGTGGTAGCGAGGTCAATAGTTCACATAACTACTAGTATATATTATATTTTATAATAAGAATAATCAGTTATAAACTGTAGCAACTTTTTTCCTATAGTCTACGTATATTAATTAACAGCAATATTTAACTAAAGAAGCCATTTAAGTGTGAAGGTGAACGTGAAGGCTTTGTCAGTTCAATAAACATTATTAAATTCTGCTGGTCCCCAATTAAGAGTATATTCCAAAGTTCTCTATTAGTAACCTTGGCAACGAGAAGATACATTCTAGGTGATTATTTAGCCATGATTTATTTATCACAACATCGTAACAGGATCGTAAATAAAATATCACGTTTTCATGTAAAGCAATTAGGGTTTATTTGGTTGTTAGTATCAGATTTCTAAACTTTGATGTGTACATAATATGCGGATCATTAGTCTGAGCAAAGGAGATTATTTTTAGAATGTAAATGTCTACTTTATTTAATTATTGGACAATATTTTATTTAGTATTTCGCTAATGAACGCAAATATAACAACTGTTAAAAAAGCCTGATGAAGTAAATCAATACAGCGGCTAATAATATACCCGTATGTACTCCCTAAAATACTAATCTACACCTTGAATTGGTTTTAGAAGTTTTTTTTTTTTCAAGTAATAAGAAGAGGCTATGTAACTTAGTGATAATTTAACGGCAAAATATATTTTTTTAATCGATCTACTGTTTTTTAAGTTTATTCGTTACATACGAAAATACAAATCTTTCATCTTTATAATATTATAAGTGCATTTAGGGACTAAACCAAAAATAGTTAGGCAAAATAAGCTCGCATAATTGGCACAGGCATACATACTCGTAAAGCGAACCAACCATCCTCCGCTATACTCCTCACTGAAGAGGCTCACGGGTCCATGAATAAACCATCGCGCGAATGTGGATCCCGTGTCAAGAGCTGGCTGTTGATCGATGCTAAACGATCAACTTGCTGAAATAACAATACGGCGAGATGGCTCGTATTAAACACTTCACAAAATATTTTTGGGATAGACGGCTGGCGGTTTGCTAGTCGGTTAATATTTACCTACATAGTAACTGACTTTAAAAGGGAGGTAATTCTCAATTCGAATAATCTTATTCGACTTATTTACATTTTAAAAAACATCATATTCATTTTTATTTTTTGATTTCTTTACATACATATTACATTTTTATAGAGAAGCCTGGAACGATCTGAAAAAAGGATAATTTTCCAAATGGTCTAAACTTTAACAAAAACGGTCCAGTACTTTGGAATAATAATTCAAAATAATTGAAAAGTTTAAAGTCCAGTCTTATACCAACTTTAACTTACAGTAACCTTCTCAACAGCTACAGCGTAAAATTTTTGCGAAGTTCCCGTGCAATACGTGTTATTTTCGCTCTCGGAAAATTACAATTATTACGGCTGGACGTAAAAAATGTAACCGATTAGGATACAAACGCCTCGTATCTGCCTGCGCATCAGAAAACTCACATAACATTTATTATTATACCAGTTTTTTTGCTAGGCATGTGGAATGCTTTAGGCTGTTTCATCACCCACATAAGTGGGGCAAAACGATGGTTCCGATCAATCTATTGATAACATCCTTTTTTTTTTGATCATCGATTGTTTTCTTTGTAGCTCAAATAATGAAAATGAAAACGTATGACAACGGTGTTTTTAGGGGTGTACTATTCCTGAAAAAAGTTCACTGTGCTTACAATTATGAAGTTTTTACTAAGGACCTAACCCCGATAAAAAATTGTTTTTCCATTAGTAAAAAAAAAAACATTTTTTTCCCAAAATATGCGCAACGGTTATTTTTTTTTTTTGTTGTGTTCTAGTTATCCCATAGTAAACCTTTTTGGTGATTAAAAGTATTAGTACCTTTTGGCTTAGCTTAACTGAATATTTTTAGAGCTGAGTCCATCACTAACTCCCAATCAAGTAACTGATATCTTACATGGGTCGGTGTTATTATCACAAACAAAGAAAACCCCTATAAAAACCATAAAATTTCTAAGGAAATGCCATTACATAAATAATATGCTAAAATGATATTGGAAACACTGTTACTGAATGACAAAATTATATAAAATAATACTTAGAAATTTTATAAGCATATTTTCTAAAACTTATCAATGTTACACGAAGAACACAAGAATGCAAGTGTTTCTTAGACTTGTTTGTCCGCGATATAATATTGGTATAATTCTGGTTACGCCACCTTTTGATAATGGTAATCTGTAAATCATTATGGCTACCGGAATGATACAAATGAAAAATATGGTAGTGCTCTGCAAATAGCTGACCTTGTTAGCACACACTGCCTTTTTCTTAGGAAATATACTCTCAATTGCAAAATAATCACAACCAATGTAAAGTTTCATTAAAATTTTGAGAGACAACAGCGACCTGTATGCGTGTACCAACATCCAAATGTACTGACAGACAAAAGATCATTTTTCCAGATATAAAGCAGAAATGCTTCGCTAGCTCGGTCAAAAAATCGGTGTAAAAAATATAAATTCAGCGATAAAACTAGCTTCTGCATCGGACCTGGCTCTTAAGTCACAATATCCAATTTGCACTCGCAGAATTTACTCTGAAATCGAGTGTAGATACAATAAAAGCATTTAGAACTAAAGTTAAATCTTCCGTTGGAGAGTTAAAGCAATTAATTAAAAGCCGTTTGTATAAGAAGTATCTTCTTGCAGGTAGTCTAAGGCAGCGATAGATTTCGAGATAATCGAATTGTACACGAATTTTTTAAATTTTAATTTCGGTATTAAAAAGGTCATATTATTTTAATTACTAAAACTATTGGGACTTGCAATATTTATTCTTCTGACTATTCGCCAAATGATTTCATCGGTGATTTTGCTTGTACTATATATTTTTTTTGGCGTGCTAAAGTTGGTCACGTATCTGATTCTCCCTCTATTACATCGTTGCTGATTGTTACATTGAGACCAAAAAGTTTGGGTCACAACTTTTGAAAACTTGGTAAATAACAACATATTTTAGCAGCGCGCCATGAAATTTACCTATAAATTTTTTTTTAAGAACTTTTGAATATTCCTATCAAAAAAAAAATATTTTGATATAGGTACTAGAGTCTGACGTAGAATTAAACAAACACAAGTATGTAGTTTTATTAAGAGCAAAACCTAAGTACGTTCTGCTCTTATTTTACATAACTTCCGTCAGTGAACAAATTACAAGCATGTTTGAAACCAAATCTAATATTTACAGAATCCTTGTCAGAGTTCTAAAATCGTGACTTAATCAAGCGAAGACTTTACACAAACGAGCGTCAGGCAGTCGCAGTCAAAGCCGTCATTTGGAGTCGAGAAGCTTATTAAGCGACTAAATTGCGACATTCAGAAATCTGGGACTTTATGATACCTTACTCTAGCATTAAATCCTGATTTTGCGTGAGCAGATACGTAGCTAGAGACGTTTGTAATGATTGTGCTTTGTAATAAGGTTGCTGTGAGTAAAGGCGCTTTTATTTTGAATTGTGCTACGTTGCCCGTAGACTGGAGTTTGTAAAATTTTTGATTTGTGGGTTACCTACGTTACATACATAGGTACACTGGGCAAGACGTTTTAAATAGAAAAAAATATATTGTATAATACATAGCTCACCTTAGAATGTTTTATTAATTTATTTTTTGATCCTGACAGACACTTGCACTTTTCTAAGTATATAAAAGAGTATGTCCTGCCAAAGACTGGCGGGACACGGGAACGCTATAGCACTCATCCGCGACCCGCCACGGCCGGCCGTCATCGGACCTATCCCTCGGGGTTACCCCCGCTTGCAGTGCACCAGACACATGACGTTACGCACTGCAACCAGCTCGAGGACCATACCACCGTGTGGGCGTCAGACGATCCCGTGTCTAGACGCCCAAGGTCCTCCTGCGACGGGTCATCAGTAGCCCCGCCGCCTGCCACTACGGCCGCAGCAGATAACACTACTGCGGTCCCACCACATCCACCATTCTACGGTGGTGACCCTGTCAGGGCCGCGGAAGGTAGGGAGAGCGGGACCTCAACCTGACAGTCCTCTCCCGCCGCGGCCCGCGACTTTGCAGCCCGCCTCAGTCCCTATTAAACACCGCAACCTACCTCCTGTAGCCACTCCGACACAGGCTTAGAGGGCAAAATCTGATGGAGCGCCTCTTGGCACCCGGGATGGGGCGTAAAGTTTGAAACTTATTTATATTCTACATATATTACGCCGCGAGAAATGCCGCGCGTGACTACTAGTACTAGTCACTATTAAATTACTTGCATGACAGTTTCATTACATACATCAATCGAAATAAAATTGAAAGCCTATAGCTAATATAAAGCAAATAAAGTAATAACATTTCCGCATCAACTTTACTACGACTAAGAGTAGGTATAAAGCCTTGTAAGACTTCTCTGGCACTTAAGTCTGTAATTATATTAGGTACTAAATACCTCATTTCGGATGTTTTCATAATTTTATTTCCAGAATGACACAATGTTTAACAACTTCCAAGGCTACCCCAGTTTATACATGCTTGCTATTAAACCGTACCAAAATGAATTTAAAGTAAACCTAATATTTTTAAAACAAGTAAACCTAGGCATTCTACCTGAATTTTAGTTTAGGTGTTCGTTTAGTGTTAGAGTTATGTTTTTTGTCATATTAACTAGTTTACATCAAAATTATAACCTGCAATAATAAATTGGCATTATACGCCCTCTTAAACAAAATCTATACGAGCCATAAAGCAAGCTATTGAATCGTTTACTGCAACATTGAATCAATACTGTTAATAGTGTCAACACTGTTCAAGGAAGCGAGGGGTGAAACACTTCGCAATCTTGATGGCTTTTGATAAATAAGACATAAGTTCTGACGAGTAATAGAGTTTACATTCGATTAAACTTGATGTGTTTATACGCTACATGTTTGTACCAGAGACATGGTTGTAATTGTTAATACACAGAGCTGGAATTGAATTTCATATTAACACTACAATAATGCTTGTATAAAAATACAAACTTAAATTAAAGTATGTTATCATACCGATAAACAATATCGCTTAGAAGGAAAACAAAATTGAAGCTATATACGCTTGAAAAGCGCTATTATTGCGTTTACCCAACCTAATACATCGCCTAAAATATATCGGCCGGTATTATTTCCAAATTAAAACCATCGTCCCTTTTTTTTCGGTAAAAGAAAGCGAAAAAAGGGGATGCGGATCTGTAGGTAATTGGTTTTCGACACAAATACGCAATAAGTTACCCATGAAACTTTATGTGTATTCCGTGATGCGAATGAACCACAGTTTTGGGGCCTATGGCTCGAAGTAAATGCTATCACCACCTCCTGAATAAGTTAGAATGTGTACACTGGAACGGCCCGAAATTTGCCCGGGAGAAAATCTCATGCCATGACGTGGTTAATATTAAATGCTCGCCGGATCATCTACGGAAATGCACCCTGTTAGAGCAGGGCTAGGGTAAATACTAAATGTTAAAGCTAATATTGTAATGTATAATTTTGTAAGC
Organism: Ligdia adustata; assembly: GCA_947049295.1. Taxonomy (NCBI): domain Eukaryota; kingdom Metazoa; phylum Arthropoda; class Insecta; order Lepidoptera; family Geometridae; genus Ligdia; species Ligdia adustata. The sequence continues at coordinate 6,779,123 of OX346230.1, forward strand.
TTATTTCGGGACGTTGGACGAATTATTATTAAATAAACCGAATAATAAAAATTATAACTTTGAAATATCGAATTATTATGAAGTTTTATTAAACTCTCTGTTATAAAATATTCTTTATTCCTTTTACCGTAATAATTATAAACCTGTAACAACCCTACAATAAATTCATGACGTTAATTTCACCGGCCGCTTATAATCATCCGTATACTTGCACCTAATCTCGTAATTTCCCGCATAATCTCAGCCAGCTTTTATTCATAATGAGAAGATTAAAAATGTCTGGTTTTAGCAATTGTTTAAGTACTTTTAACCAGATTTTCTTAGGAGGTCAGCGGGAAATGAATTTGCTCTGACCCGCTCTATAAATCAGCGTTAAGTTTTAAAATAGCTCTCCCTTAATGGTTGGAGCTTTTTAAAGTATGTATTGCTCGCTCTAGCAACTCGATTGTGTAGCACTACACTGTACAAGAATTCAATGTAAGCGAATATTGCTGCATTTTTGACGGTACATAGACTAAGATTTATTTTAGATTATAGAACTTGCGAGCTTTTAATACAAAAAACATCAACATTTTTCAAATTTAATACAGATGGAACAAAATTGAAATATTTCAGTGCAATTTCGCGCAGTTATGTTATTTGTATAAACAGAAGCGTATTCTTTGTATTATGATATAAAATGTTATCATTTTCCTTTATGACTTTCCTCACTGAAGGACGATTAATTGTTGAAATTATTCATCGGCAAAAAAGTAAAAGTTTTTCCTAATCTTTCCATTACAAATTTGAAAATGAATATTCATCAGTTTCATTATTTTTGACTGCCATTTGATAATATAATTTTTATTAGGGTTTGGGCCGAAGCGCAATGAAGTTCAAAACAATGTATATTAGGGTCAATTCCATAGATAGGTGACAACTCATACAAAGGTGAGGCAGGAATAGTACGTATTACAAATGCATTTTATCTATAATTTTGATGATCACCTATCAAAAAATTGTAAAGAACAGCTTATACGAGTACCTTTTTATTGAATCAGGTTTCAACCGAAAGTAAATTACTATGTTTTGCTTGTTACTGCAACCTAAGAGTTTGATGCACTTTTAACCGAATCTATACTTATAATAAAACTGTAACAGGTCAAATTCTGTACATTGAATATATTTTAAAAAAGGGGTGTTATTAACGATACAGACCCCAAATGTTTTTTTTTTTTTTCATTTTTGTCTGTCTGTCTGTTTTTGGACTTTCCATAACTCCGAAACTGCTAGATGGATTCAAATGAAACATACACCATTTGAATTATTAGACTATGTAATTTAAAAAAAATGTTTTGACACTAAATTGCTCCAAATGTGAATTATATATCAAGAATCCTCAATTCTTGGAACTGAAATAGCCAATATTTTCAACCAAGTTGCTCCAGGTATTAAATTATTGGATGACAGTTAGCCTTTTAGGGTCCCCAATTCTTGATGATTCGCTGCCAAGTATAATAGTAGCAGAAAAAATTCAAGATTTTCATTCAATATCGGACAGACTACTCAAAATTAATGCTCATATGGCTTATTTCTTAATATGATTCTTTGCCTTTTCGTCCCACAATTTATGTATTTCTTAAGATGTTGTCAACTTTGGAACAAAACCTTACTTTTACAAGAGTTTGACAGCATTTTGAAGAATACACTTACAAGTATTTTTAACATACCTTTGGATGATCATACTTGGTGCCAGGCGCCTCTCTCTCTATAGGGTTTGGAGGACTCGGTATCCGCAAAATTTATATTGTATCGCTACCGGCTTTATTATCTTCTGTCCATAGCACAGATAGCTTAATTTCAGCTATATTCTCTAAAAACGTGAGCGATTGTAAAATCATGTATTTAGAACAGGCTAGACTGCTGGAAAATGGCTTGTCCAAGTAAGTCCTTGCCCAAAACGCCTCGTGCACAAAAGCTATGGAACGAGCCACTCTGCGATATAGCGGCAAAGAGTTTGCTGGAATCTCCTATTTCTTCTGCAGAGCGTGCTCGTCTAAGGAGACGTGAAATCGCAAGGGCGGTTTCGCTTTGGGAATCAGGTCTTTGGTTGCAAGCGTTACCATCTAAAAACATTGGTAACCTTTTAGACAACATGACTTTCCGTTTGGCTATTTCTTTGCGAATAGGCGCTTCTTGCCAAATCCGAAGTCGGTGCCTTTGTGGCGAAATGGTGGATGAACTTGGCCACCATGGCTTATCTTGCCAAAGAAGCGCCGGTCGCCTGTCGCGGCACTCTAGTCTGAATAACTTAATCCATAGGGCCTTTGTAAGTGCCTTCCTTTCGACTATAGAATCGATGGGTTTAATGCGTGACAACAGTAAAAGGACCGATGGAATGACAATTTGGGATGCAACTTACACAAGATGCATCGTATGGTAAGATGTTTAATAAATAAAATTTTAATTAATTTCAACAAAAAATTGTTTAATAGCTAATTATCTATGATATGGTCTTTGTATATAATTTTGCACCTTTTGACGAATTAAGTTAACGAACGTTAATTAGCATACATCTAGGAAAATTATCTTCAATTATCGTAAAATGTTTTAACAAAATATGTCAACCCGTGCGAAGCCGGGACGGGCAGCTAGTTATTAAATAAAGATACAGTTCACTTACATAATAACGCATAAAAGCCTTCGAGCGTGTTACGCTTCCCGCAAGATGTCGAAATTAAACTTTGGCCACATCAATAGTAGTTATTTTTTTTTAATTAATAATAAAGCGTATAATAAATTATTCCTTATTTATTTAAAAATAACGTTAAGCCCGCTACATACACGTAGTTCAGCAAAAATTCGTGCAGACCTTATTTTGGAGCCTAAGAGGTGTTTGAAGGTCCCCCAAATGAAAGCCATAAAATGATAATGGACTTTAAGGTTGTTCGAGAAGGTAACATACAAAGTTAGTTGCGAAAATACTAGGTCTATTAATAACATGCCTAGATTGGTTTTAGGTGTGTAAAGCATGTTTTATATTTAATTCATTCTGAGATTAAATGTATATGGATGTTTTCATTTCATATCACATTCATATCTCATAGCTTGTCTCAAATTTGAGTATTTTTCGTCTTGTTATATCCGATTGAGAAAGTGATGTACCAAATATGAAAATGCTCAAATTTACACATTTCTTAATTAAGCTGCAAGTAGCCAGTTTGCCTTACAAGATACGTGGCTACATCTCGAGCTAATGTTTGGATACTCTACTCTAAGTTTTATTGTTATGATTAATCAGTGCGCTAAACCAGCGTAGGACAACACTTAACCAGACAACCAAGGATGTATGTTAACGCAATTTTATTACCCCATTAGATCGATATTTATCTGCAGATGGTCATGGAATTATAAACTAATATTAATTTTATACCGGTTATTATTTACATCCTGCAATTTCACATTAGGTACTCAAAATTTTCTACAGTTGGATTTTTCGAAGTCATTTTCAAGCATTCGTCACATTTATTTTTGAGGAAGATACTAAATACGAAATATTAAACGCTTGACGATTATTTAAATGTAACAAAGAGATTAGATAATGTTATCGCTGCATTGTCAACAATAAATCCAGCCGTCAGAGCCCTTGACAATCTATTCCAATAATAGAATTCCCAGACTAGTCTGAGTCTGGGTATTTTTGTTCTATTAATACAAATAAAATGTAACCGCTTTCCGACGTAGGATTTCCAACTAAATCCGAAGGCTACTTTCGAACACATCAGTGTTTTCAAAAGTTTAAAACTAATTCGAACATCCATTTTCATTATAAATTCATTTGTTGAGAATATACATCCGAAATTTGATGATAAAATCTCATCTGATATGGAAAGCCCTTTAAAATGCATTTTATATTATTAATACTAATTAATAATGGTGAATATTTTTATATGTAGTTGGTCGCTGAAGTCATCGACGGGACTTTTTTATGGTTCTTCGATGCTATCATATATCGATGTTGTAAGTAGATTCTAGTTGATATTTGAATACGTAACCGTGATAGCAAATATTAGTCAAGAACTATTTGCTTCTTTAAGTCCTTCTGCATGAAATGTAGCACTTTATTTACTTTCATATTATAATCATCTTTTTGTCCTAATAATCATCTTCTTGTCCCACTACGCGATTAAATAAAATTATTTATAAGATAAATTAGAAAAGTACTCGCCTAAGTAAAACTAGGTACTACATACTTGTAGTGTTGATTTTAAGTTAATATAAACAAACAGTAAAATTTCCGCTTTTGTCGCTTCCATACACCATTAATGATATATTATAGAGTGCACTTGCGTAGTTTCCACTCTCTCCCACATACTCCGCCTGAACGAACAAGCTCCAAAAGAATTCCAGAAACAATTTTTGCAGAAATATCCGCAAACGCAAAAAGTTAAAGCGTTCCGTTTCTAAAAGAATTTCCTTCATTTTAACGACCGTAAAAATGTGCGGCCATTGTACTACACTTGCTCGTATGTTTTAGTTTAATTAAAGTTATTTAACGTTACCTACAGAGCAGTATTGTTTTACTTTACTTAAAAGTCACCAATCTATAAAACAGGATTTGTATAATTGTACATGTTTATAGTCAGTACATTATGTAAAATTTGTCTCGTCAGTAATAAACACGTTGTATTTCTTTGCTTTGTTTTGGTGTTTTTTTTTTTAAATATTTTATAAGATAATCAGTTAGGGGTGTACTAAGCCGAAAGAGGGTTACTATGCTCACCATTGCAAACAATATAAATTATCAGGCCAATTCTGAATTCGGGGAAAAAAAATGCGATGCGAGCAGTACTTCATGCACGATCGAACTTGTGCTTTATACAAGTTCGATCGGTATACCTTGTATAAAGCACAAGTTGGATCGTACCGCCGCACCTTCGAGAAAACACCAAGCTTTTTGGCTTTTTTGGCTAGTTGAGCTTTAGACTCAATGTACATGCCAAAACTGAGCGTCGAAGCTATCGTGACACCTAGTAGTTGTTGTAGTTAGAGTTGGTCCTATTGTGAAAATTGCTCATAATAATAGCATGTACTATAAATGCTGCTAGAATCATGTTACAAGCACACTGTTATGATAAAGGTGCTTCAATGCAGCTAGAAACTACAATGTAGGTATATCTACAATTCTAGCCAGTACAAGTAAGTGTATCCAATGTATTATAGTTCATCAGAGAATTACCATGCCATGTTTCCTTTGCACTGCTATTGTAGAATGAAGAGCATTCAGTATGTGCTGAGTGGTAAGATGCGGGCTGTTTGGTTAAGGATAAGCTATGCACTATGTTAGTACGAATTGCTTAGAGCTAGTACTGTAGGTGCGCTTTAATGTGTAGGAAAATAAAGCCTGAATATTGCTGATATTATGAGAGTGGTGCTAGTGGACTGAGAATTACTAGCCTACCATACCAAGAGACTGTACGACTTACGTGTCTGAAATTATAGGATACAACGCAGTTTTACGAAAATTTATACTCGTATGTATGTAAAATAATAACTAAATTAAAATTAAATGTTCCATTCCTATTCGCTTTTAGCAATAAGACCACCCGAAGGTTGTGTTGTATTTAATTGTAAATCACACTTTATTAATATGGTTTCGAAATTTTGTGTTTCTTAAATGATTGTCCTTCAAGACTAATTAACTTTTTATTAAAATACAATTAAAGTTGTTATGAGCTTAAAAAATTACAACGTTTAACAATGTCAGCTTCTACAAAATAGCTTAGACCTTACTTTGACTCATAGTTTCATTACCTTTCACCATCAACACCATCGCAATATTTATTTATCAACTTGCGGTTGAAACTGTGACTGTTTACTAGTTATAAACTGCAGCAAACGGTTAACCTCGCGAACAGAAACTTTTTTTCGACCGTATCTACAGAAGCTCTATATCGATAGAAATATTATTGTGAGTGCCACATGTCTCTGCGGTATGCTACGAGTATTATATACAAATAGATAAACAAGTTATCATACGACGATCGTGTTAGTTTATTACGAGCAATTTTTTTGCATCCTCTTTTGTCCTATTGCGAGTGTATAGATCCACCCAGTTCACAACAGTGGCTGTGTAACGGAAGCATGCAGCGTTAATTCCGTAAATGAAGTGCAGTGTCCTTTACGCTACGTACGGATCCCACTGCGCAGTCGCATCCGGTTTATTATCAACAACGTCATTATTTACGCTTTTAGGTTATTATCGCAAAGGGCAATTCCAACGGCGTGCGTAATAAAGCTGTAACCGCGTTCATTTGCTCTTGTAATTGGAGGAACGTATGACACAAACGGAATTTAAATGTAATATTTTGTTCTCTGTGCGTTGATACAATTCAATTTCAATGGCGTTCGTTCTGGAATGATGACGTTGGAATAAACTTGAGACCAAATGTTTGTTATTGTTCTTGTGTAAGACTGTTAATGCAAAACATAATTCCTGTCTTTATTATTTCGTAAGTCTTGTATATTCTTCAAGTCATTAATAAGTGTACATTGCCAAAATCATCACGAGGAAGGTGTCATACTCGTAGCAAGGCCGTATCCAGAAGTACGCTATGCAGCAATAAAACTGTATTGGAATAACGTCGGTGTATAGGAATATCTACGACCTACGTACGCTTCGCCACTTCGCCAAGTTGTAACTGCATTTGCGGGAGTATTTCAGTCAACACTTCCGACCTTGTTAAACTCAAACCAAAACACAAGTTTGCTCGCTTATATCCCAAACTGCGCCAGATTTTCAGCAGCTGGTGGTTTTTGGAATTTTCCGCTAAAAGATGAGTTTATTCCCTAGGCTCCGAGCTGAGTCTCGCAAGTTTATGCGACGCGGCTCCCGCGGGCGCTGCCATTGAAACTTGTTATGATATAAAATTGCTCTGGTTTATGCCTCCACAGCTTTCGAAACACAGAAAAGGAGTACAAAGTTTCTATCAAGGCGGCCGCAGAAAAATACGTGTCTGCCTTGCGGTCTTCGTTCAAGTTTCTCAGAGTTTTTCGCATTTTGTGTGCGTAAAAGTTTGTGTGTGTTCGATAAAACCCGAATATAGATAGTCCAGCTGGTTGGCAACTATTCAGTTGGAGAACTGTATAGAGTTTTTCGGGATTTCTTGAGGAATTTCGGAGATGGATTCTGGTGAACAATTGTTACCCTTTATATATTATTTCTTTGTATATTTTATATAATATTGTAAACTGCTTGGCTTTCAAAAATTGTTATAAGAATTAAAGAGCGTAAATGTTATTGTGTTTGACATAAGGCCCTGGATATCCCGTTGTAGACTATTAGATGACTGATGATGATGGTTTTATTAATATTGGAAAATATATTTTACCCCAACGCAAAACCGACGGGGTGTTATAACTATACAGTTAGGGTGTGTGTCTGTGTGTTTCTTCTGTCTGTCGGATGAAGCAATTTTGATTATGTTTTTTTGCTTGAATGGTGAATTAGTCAGGAATATTCTTAGCTAATTTGACGAATATTAGTTCGAGATGGCCGCCGCTCAAAAATGGCGATGTCGAGTGTTTTTTTTATTTTTAATGTTATAGCATATTGTGAAGTGCGAGTAGTATATAATACTTAGCGTCTCATAGAATAGTAGGAGAAAAGAAAAGTGGATTGCCTATGACGATTAAAATCCCCTACAAAATACTAAACTTTAAAAAGCCAGCCTGCTACAAAGTCACATGCCATCATGCTACATGCTTGGTTCCGAAACAATTTATTAGCTTTTGTGTTCCAAAACTGTCGAAACGCGAAACGTTTGAAATCGTGAATGTTTACGTCATAAATTAACCACGTTGATTGCTTTGCGAGTCACTTCGAGTTTCATTTTGACTTGCAAATCGTCCATTTCATGAAATATCCATTAATTAAGGATCAAATGACTTTGGTGGGTTCGAGTGATGCTTTTGAAAGTATGTTAATGACCTGTGACATTTCATCGTTAATCAAGAAGCTTGTTTCCCGATTTTATAAAAGCTTAAAAACCCAAGGATTAAATGTAAATAACTCAAAATATATTTTGCACTTAAGTATTCTTTTCTGGCCAATTAGGAATAGTACCTTATTAACACAGTTAATCATCTTGAATTCTTTTTTACAATACATGCATTTCACTTACCTGTTAAATGATGACGAGAATTAAGATAGGGCACGCTTGCCTCTTGGATACTGATTTGCTTAAGTCTACGTTAGTGTTTCATGGAGATTTATTTATATACTAAGCCGGAGAAAGCTCAGTATACATATCGTTTCGAGACCAAAAAAACGGTAGCTGTTTCATATAAGAGTTATAAGCTTATAAGCTATTTTTTATTTCCGGTCTGAACCTAAAAAGTATCGAAAAAGATCACTACCAAATTTTGGCTCTTTTTCGACACTTTTTAACCCTAACTGGATAATCCTTAGAGTTACACAAATTATTTGAAACCTGTGTAGAGGAGACGGGAACTTACACGCACCATTTTATTGTCTACCCATTTAAATCACCCGTTTCCTGAACGACTATCTCCATATTAATAAATTAACACTAGTTGTCCTCTTAAACATGGATATGTACAGGAATTCTAGAGTGAGAAACTTGCGAAGTATTCTAAGCTTAAAATATCATCCTCCGAAGAAATTCCTCCAAGCATCCGGACATAGTTTGTGCATTCCAGTCGGGCCGGTGTCATTGCGGCCTCGAGCTGAAGCAATATAATACATACTTAGGTAAGTAGATCAAATCCATTTTGATTACTATAAAATACAATATATAATTTTTCTTTATTTATAATAACTAGTAGTCCTGCAATGTGGACCTCGCCACCACAATCTTGCTAACTTTTATAAGGCGCCACGGCCAACCACATGCATTCCAAGCCACCGTATTTTAAACCTCGTTTTACTAATAATAAAATCTATTGAAAAACCATTTGTAGATTCATCGTAGTCTTTGCATTTTGCAGAAAACTTCCCTCAATTTGGGGAATCATCGGAAGTCATTGTGAATAGATACATGAGAGTGTGCGGGCGAGTTTTTATCTATCACAGCTAGGCATTTGACCACAAGCTCGGGCGACCACGGATGTCACCGACACTTTAGCCCCAGATGGAAGCATGCCTAGTCTGGAATACACTGGTTCTCAAGGAACGCTGCCGGAACACACCGTTAGGTGCTTGTTGACAGATTTTACAACTTAAGTGTGGTAGCTTGCCAGGCGAGCGATAGGAAACGCACTACCACCATGCTATAGTTTCCTCACGATGTTTTCCTTCACCGGTAACTCAGGCTCTTTTTGCATGTTTCGTGAGATCGGACCTCGTACCTATTGCACGGCAATCGACCGCACTAACCACTCGACCATCATCTACTGAAATTTAATTATCTTTATTATAACGCCATAAACACAGCTGCTCAACTAGAATATAGGTCATGTTTCAATTAGGCTAGCTCTGATGTCTCTGATGTAGATGTGTTGAATAGTCTTCATATAGGGAGGGCTATTGGGTATGTTTTGAGGCATAATCCATTTATATCCAGATTTAGTATTGTCCAGTAGCTCTAGGTCTAAGGTCTTCGCAACACGCTCCACTTCTTGTCTGAGAACACTTCCTTTATGGAAATAATAATCTTAGTATTCGAGCTTACGCTAGGTATTCCTCGTTGTCCGACTTTTTGACCGATATTAAGTCTGTGTTAAATCACGACGTAGAAATTAGAAAAAATATTATAGCTGTTCGAAACAATACTTACTTATAACGTTTAAACTATTTAGTGTTAAAAATTCTAAAAAGTTGATAAATGAAGTTTTCTAAGGAGTCTTCTCCATCTAGGTCTTGTTTCTCACATAATAAAATATAGTACGTGCACTGTATATTAATGACGAGTTTGTATATATTTTATTGCCAAAAACAAACTAGTTCAACCCTTTAAACAACTGATATTACTGTCAACTGTTGACCTCGCAACGACAATAACTTTGCTGCTGTTAAATCCTTCGAACTTCCAAATGTCTTCATAAAATGTTGAAAGTGCAGTTATTGACATAGAATAAATAATATATAATAATGTGAATTTACGGGAAAAACTAGAGTATGCTTAATTTATCAAAACGGTTGCTGTCCACCCAGCTAACATTCTACGCATGACTGAACCACAAAATGAATTTGGGTAATAACCGGCATGAGGCGTTTAAATTTATGAATTTTAATGATAAATCAAAATATGTTTTCTTTGTGTAATAAAATAGGCTGGTGTTTTGTAGTATACGTGAGCGAAGTCTTTGCTCCGAGTCTGGCAAATTGTTTCTGGCAAAAAAGGTCTTAACGCTTAAGTTTCTACACAATGTTTTTAAAACCTTACTTACAAGAGATACCAATCAATGTTGTTTCAAAATCTAATACAGTGGCCGAATCACTTGTATTTTTACTAGTGGGACAAGTAGCCAAAAAGTGTTGTCCTTTATCTTCTTAAAGGCTGATAAACAAATATTTTTAGCAATGAAAAAATAATAATATAATGGTAAATTGTAGTGCTAGGAAGGGGCGAGCTGAGAAGATTGGATTCCGAACTCACGTGGTGAAAAGGTCAGGAAGATGATGAAAATCTGGCTTAAAAACACGATATTTCTAATAAATGAGGAACAAATCACACTGAAATCCGGAATGAATTCTTGGTTTAATTGTAAATATTATATTATATTAAATAAAATTAATTTAATAATTAAACTTGAAACAACTTAATGTTATTTTAAAGCTGTAAAATGTGGTTTAAATACTTAGGAACTATTATTTTCTTTTGTGGTTTGAGTTACATGTATGTCATTAAATTTTATATAATTAATCTAAAATATGTGATGCAGATTCAGCATAAACATAGGATAACGATTTTTCATGATTAATGAATATAAATTATACTCACGTTTTATTATATTTTATATGGATGCTAAACATATTTTGTTCGTCCTCACATTCTGCGTTAAAAAGAAACGAAGTACATATATTATATTATATTATATACTAAAATTAAATTTAAAATCATTTGTTGTCGTTATTGGTCAATTTACCACTAAGCTGTTTTAGGTATAAAGATGTGTATGTGTACCCATTATTAGTATCGACTTTTTTTTAAATCGATAGCTGCCTCTGCTATTTTCTCATTTGTATCAGTGATAATCAAGCGAACCTTACAGGAATAATCTGCATTGCTGAGTTGCAATGGAAAGTTCTTCGGCGGAAACATTATATCACGGAAGTAGTAGTCACCCTGAAAAAATGCATTAATTGTGTGAATTTTAGGTTCACGGTTTATTCTGACCTGGGGAACTGTGTACAGCTTCTGCCAAAACAACAACACTAGTTCAAATCCAATTTTGTTTTTATTTAGTACTGACCACCGCATAGATGTGACATACCCGTATGCATACTGTACGTATGAAAGCGAGGTCAATAATTTAGTAATATCTCATTATATCTATTTCTATATTTTTTTGTTGTTGTAGTTAGTCTTTTCTGTATGTTAATACATTATAATTACACGAGACGTCTACATCTATTTTACACAACTACTTATTCAAGAACGGTTAGTACCATGGCTAAAATTCGACAACAGTAAAATCAATATTATATATTAGCCATTGCATACAATGTTTGTTCGGATGGACACGTTTTATACTAGATAATAAACAACACTTACGGCTTTAACTGGACAATCGTTGAGTGGAATATTAGAATAAGTTTTGAGCCAGTCTTGCAACCAATGCAGTTTTGCAATTCCTTCGCAAGTTTTAAATTCCACCTTTAAGGGAAACTCTGATAGTTTTTTACTGGTGAACTCAAATTGCCACTGCGAATAAGTAAGTTATTATTAAAGTATCTGGTAATAATTAATTATCAACTAAATACAAAATAATATAAGGGTGCCTCCGAATTGCAAAGGCAGCGCGCGGGTGTGCCCGCCGCGGGCACGTTACGGCAAATTTGAAGACGCCCTAACTGAGTTTTATTTACAAATTACTAAATAAAGTGTTATTACGTTTTAGGAAATTAAATAAACTTGTGATCAGACACACGAAAAGGGACCTAAGGAAATAAGGAAAAAATTCTGTTTTTACCCAAATAAATATGTAAGTCTACAGAAACAAAATCAAACCATCCGATTACCAATCCGTACAGGTCACTTTTCGTGTGACCACTCAAATATATAGAAACCTTAATATAATATGCCATACTATGAAATACCAATTTGATTTTTTGGCTTACAATTCTGATTGTTAAGAGAAGGGAACAGGCGGAAAGACGGACGGACGGACAGACCGAAAGGTTTATTTGTAGTTAATACCACAGAACCCTTAAATTGGCAATGTTATATATCGCCCATATCTCACAATATGTCGTTAGGGCGTTTCTTATCTCTCGCCTGGCTAGCTACCACCCTCAAGTTGTAGAATCTGTCGCCAAGCACCTAACGGTGTGTTCCGGCAGCCTTCCTTGAGAGCCAGTGTATTCCAGACTAGGCATGCTCCATCTAGGGCTACAGTGTCGCTGATTACCGTGGTCGTGCGAACTTGTGGTCAAATGCCTAGCTGTTCAGAATAATAAAAAAATACCTAATATATGCTATAAATATTGCTTATAAATAGGTACTCACGGTTACATTGTTTCCAATAGCAAATACGGACGAAGCTCTAAGAGTAGTCAGATATGGTGAACGACGATTTTGTCGAGAAGTAAGAATCGAAATGTTTTTTAAGTACTTCGCGTTGCAATATAGGACTTTCGCTCGCTCTTGTTTAAAATCCTGAAAGCAGTAGCAGATAAGATACAAAAATTTTAAATTTTACAGTTTACTAAGAAACGCGTTTAAACTTTGAGCATCTTATGTCTTGTTTTATCCGATAGATAATATCATTTGCGAAAAAAAGAAGAAAAACTCAATATTGAGACGCGTCTATAAATAACCCCGCTAATAGCTAATACAGTCGTAGTCGTAAATGAGTAATTAAATATGTAATAAAAATAAAACTCCTTTTTATATCAATTGATCCTGCAATTATACAGTCAAAATAAAAATAATTATAATATAAGTAAAAGTAGAAGTGAGTAAAGCACATCCCACGACACTAATAGGGGAATGATAAGAGCCAATTGGGCTGACGATATGCAATAATATACCTACTAGATTTTTGGTTATGGGTGTACTAAGCCGAAAGTGGGTTATAATACTCATCACCGCGAAAAACTTCCATACTAAATTTACAAAAAGTCAATCGGTCGTTGATAAAATGTTTGAAACAGCTGTTTTTTTCCAATTCAGAGTTTGTCCCGTTGTACGGATTAGTACACTCCTAACAGATATCCCCGTGGAGGTTGAGGTCAGTGAAGGACTATAAAAGAGGTGTGCTAAAGAAAAGACATAATTTGTCTAGAAGCGGGTAGATAAGAGATCTGATTAATACGATCTAGATACTTACACTTGGCGAACACTTTCTTTGAACGATCAAAACTATTAAGAACACCACAGCTATTTTACAAAGCATAATTTATATTTGTACGGAAAGTACATAAATTACAATTAATAGGTATAAAAACTAAATTGCCTCACATTCATCCGGCACTATGTATGTTCACGGACATAATGAATATGATCTGGAAAATTCTAGCTATTATGATTTCATTTTCAGATATTCATCTGTTACTATTAACGAATCAAATACTGAATAGTTTTGTTTTGATGGTTTTAATATACACAGGGTTCCAAAGGGTTCCAAAGCGTAAGCCATGTCGTACGAGTTACCTAAGTACAGTTGAGTATTTTGTTTATTTTGTATACATTTACAAAACATAGTAATTAAATCGACTTCAAAAATGAGAAGGTTTCTGTTAAATTAGAATTGTTTGATTTCTGTAAGTTACGATCTTTTAAAGAAACCTGCAGAATAATTCAGGTAGTGTTTTCGTCCGGAATCGAAAACTTTGCATCACGAATTACGCAATGTTTAGTACATAATCTCAAACTTTTAAATGCTATTTTCAGTATAATATTTAATGGCGAGTTGCAAATTTTTCGAATCGGTTGAAAAGGCTACCTTAAGAGGATCACCGACCCTTCACTTTCTTTGTTTACCTCTTCCCCCCCCCCCCCCCCCCCTAAATTGTAACGTATGTTTTTGTTAATTGCTTCATTATGATGTATTTTGGGCCTATACGTTTTATTATTTTGAAAAAAGTTATTGAATTCTGCATAATAGGCTTTTAATAGGCATCGTATCGGCGCAAAAATATGACTGCTTAGGAACCTTGTAACTTCATGGTGATATAAAAAATAGAAAAAAATTAAACTGTTAAGCCTAGTAAATAATATGTTAGCTATGTAAAAAAAAACCACTGGAGTCGGACAACATCAAAAGGTAGAATAGAAGCTATATCTTATCGTATGGACAAGTTGGCGATCTATAGCGGTTTTAATCGGGCTTCTGAAAGATTAGAAAACATTTTTTTGTTCGAAAAGGTGTAGATAGATAAAAGAGTATGTGCTGACAGGCTGACTGACAGGCCTCAACGCAGAACCAAAACCGCTGAACCTAGAGACAAGCGCTCTTATTACAAAAAATATTTAGAAACGTAGTTTAAACTATTATTTTACTAAGCAAGATCAAAAATTTAAACTTCCCTCAAATAAACATAAAACAGGGCAACCCTTTCTGGAGGATGCTAGATCTTTGCTTCAAAAGCAAAAACAAATTACTAGACATCGAATGTCAAAATTGGTTTTGTTGTTGCATAGACTTAAAAAGTTGGTTATCTCTAATCTTAAACAAGTTAGAGCCGTGGATTCGTATAAAGAAAGAAACCGAAACATCCGATCAATAGGCATACGTCTAAATCTTTACGGATGAAGTTTGAAGAGTGTATTCATTATAGTCTTTCAGGCAGATAATGTTCAGTGTCCAAAAATGTCGAGTGTAATAAACAGTCCAGTTTCAACTTTGTAAAGTCTGATTACGTCTCGTGGCTGTATATGACTAGAGCCTAGAAATGTTTAACGCACAAATTAATCTAATGTCTATAGGTTTCCAAAGTTGTCAAGACTTCGGTGTTCTACAATTTTCAGTGTTTGATACTGTCCAATACTCGGAAAAAGTCTTGTTTTCTCAAAACCATCCATTCCATTTACTATACCAAGAAATGATTTTTAGAAATTCGGCCTTAAAGAGAGTCAAATGTTCCAAAGGTTTATGTTGCATGCAACGCCGCAGGTATATACATTATATACATAATTATGTATATACTCGCGATAAACCAAATTGCTTAACTTTGGAACTCCAAAAGCCGAGGTTACGTTGGACATAGACCATTATATAAATAAGTCATTATTATTTTATTTTATCGAAATTGAACTGCATCATTATCGTTATATACCATTACGAGCACATTACAATATATTTCAGCGTTTTAACAGTTACTAAGTTATTATATTATCAACAACGTGCTAAGAATGGGCGAACAGTTGTATTAAGGTTATAAAGGGTCACTGGTAATCAAGTAACATCCTCTTAAAGTTGGCTTCTGGTGTCCAATAGCAACCAAGCTAGGGTCTTCTGAAAATTCAAAAGAATAAATCAGTTGTTTAATACATTTGACCGCGCATCAATATTTTTTGTGTAGAAAAGCAAGAGACCCTTTATAAGTCCATACCAAACCAATAAGTTCAAAACAATGAATCTGATTTATTATCTTTGTATGGAACGAATTAAATCAAAAACTACTGGACTGATTTTAAATAATATTTTGCTGTTATATACCTACATTATCATCGAACAACATAGGCTATAAAAATTA
Organism: Ligdia adustata; assembly: GCA_947049295.1. Classification (NCBI taxonomy): domain Eukaryota; kingdom Metazoa; phylum Arthropoda; class Insecta; order Lepidoptera; family Geometridae; genus Ligdia; species Ligdia adustata. The sequence continues at coordinate 6,794,985 of OX346230.1, forward strand.
GAGTGCAATAAATATGATTCTTTTAAAAAAGTGACTACCAATTTCCATTGCAGCAGGCGCCGATAGAAAAATTTTACCGATCCATTTTATTTTTTCAAAATCTTGACCGATTTTGAAAATAGAAATGGAACTCTTGTAGTTGCATTTATAATAACTTGTAGTGAAGTTACATCTTTAAAAAAAGATTTATTCAAATCGGTCTACTCGTCTCCAAGAAAATAGGTAGGTAACAAACATTTTAAAGAACAGTCGAATTGAGTACCTTCTCTTTTTTGGAAGTCTGTAGAAACCTGCACTGTATAAATTTAACTGTTTAATTGACCGGTTGAGCAAAACGAAACACTTTCAGTTTAGGCAAATATTTCGTCCCTTGGTTGTCATAAACAAAATGACTAACTAAGACAACAAAACTCGTCGTAAAAAAAATAACGTCGTTGTCCGGCTGATCTCTGCAAGTCAATTTAGTTAACCGATTTTTATTACTATTGTTTCATATAAAATATACAGTATTTTACCAAACTGTAAGGCAGTATTTTTCTCATACATATAATATCACTGTCATGAAAATGCTTATTTACTATGTAAAATAAAATATTATTTGATTTACCAATTGATTCTATTCACAATTAATTTCTTTAGTGCTCTTTTGTTGACTGTTTTAGTTTTAAACTCATTGATGAATAGTATGCCATAACACAACTTAGCCACAATACATTTTTGCTTACTCATTCCGAATTATTCTGACAATTTATTATCAAAATAGTGAATACGAAAAGCCAAATCATTTTAAAGCAAATAAAAACTCGCAGAGCTACATCATAGCTGACGAAACTACAGCTAAAATATAATTACCAATAATCAAAAACGACCCCAACTTTTCCATACTTCTAACCAATACGTCTAGGAAATCTTGAAATGCAATTGGGTGATGTTAAGAAGATACTGATGACTGAAGATAAGGCAAGAGGATGAAGCGTATTTTCATCCCACCATCTCGGAAAGAGTATTTTTGCCATACGATATCTGAGTACAACAGCCGTTTTTATCCGCTGGGGATAAAGTAAATTTTAATTTAGAATATTGTGTGCACAAAGTTTGTGAATTAAAAAACTCATTCAACCTATTTACTTCTACCTCTATGGTGCCGAATTCATCATAGACCGGAACCTTTTTGCTGTACTTTATTTTAATTTGTTTTGCGCGCGCCATTATCTTTTCACGTCATATTGTTAAAACCTTATGTTCAAAATAAGTAAAAAAACTAAAATGAGTGATTCAATTATTTTATTTTTCCTGTGTAGTAATTTCCTCGCTGAGGGATGAAAAGTTACGTGTTGAACTCGAGTGCACAGATTTTTCACCTTGTGCTCTTTTAATTCCCTCGCTAACTTTCAGGATTCTAATTTTTGAATCACTCGCTGCGCTCGTGCTTTAATTTTAGAATACTTCGCTTGCTCGGTAATCAAAAGTGAGCACGCAACTTTGCACTCTTGTATAACAAATAACTATTACAAATAATTAACTTTTTACATTCATAGCTCTCGCCTAGAATTTCTCCTGAGTCGAGGATGTCATGTAACATTCATAAACACGCGCACACACACAACACCCAGACTCGAAAACAGATATTCAAACTCATCGTCTTGCAAGACTTGCCCCAACGGGGAATCGAACCCGGGACTTCCGGATCTTGAGGCAAAGATATAATCATAAGTAATAATACGTTAAAAGTATGGCTTCTGAAGCTACAATTTTTGGTCCACGATTTTCGAAAATTTGCAAAATATAGTTTTTTATACATAAAGCCTTTTTATACACAAATATCATTACGCGGCTAAATGTAAATATACGTTTTTTTCTTGCGAATTTTCAAGAGTCGTAGAAAAAAAGTTGTTGCTTATTGTAATCAGAAACCAACCTTACGAGGATGCTAGTAGATTACAAGTCACCTTGTGTATGTACCTGATAAAATAACATTACACACTAACACTTTTTGGGTTAAGGGCATTGATGAAAATAAAAACTTAATTATTAATATTTATTTAAATATATTTAAAAAATAATAATATATTTATTATATTAGTTATCCTTTCGTTCTTAGTGCCCTTGCGCTACCAGATAATTCAGCTATTCTTTCTTTAGTAGCGGCACCAAAAACATTCATTTTTACAGTATAGTCCATTTCTGCTAGTTGTACCGGGAAATTCTTAGGAGGGAATTGTATTTTCAGAAAATGATAGGTTCCCTGAAATCAATCATGCGTATTGTGAATTTAATTTACTGTTGCTTTTGTTTCTTCTGCTAGGCGGAAAGCTTGGCGTTTCTAGGCCTGAGATCTTACGATCATTATCCCTAGAGCATTTAAACCACAGCAGGGCTGAGTTTGAAATGCTACGATCACCTAATTCAAGACCAGGTGAAGTATAACAATTCTAGAGAGTAAGACACTGAGTGACTTAATTCTGGTCCTACCAATAATGTACCAGACATCACAAAAGACCAACTGAAGGCTCAATTTTGAGCCTTCAGTTGGTCTTAGCCAGCAAAAACAAATGACAAACCCAAAGAATACTATTAAGTATATAAAGTTTTATAATATAAACCCAGTAAATAGACTATCATTTTCAGCATAACAGTTAGAATGTTGACCTGTCTATTTCTATGTTTAGTTATCACTCGGTCTGGTTTAGAATAAATGGTAAAAATACTCACGACTTTTATCGGACATTGGACGGGTACATCAGAATAAGTTTTTAAAAACTCTACTATCCAGTCCGTATTCATTAAATCATGGCAAACAAACTCCATTTTTAACGGGAATGACGCTAACTTTGAAGCAATAGCTTCGAACTGCCACTGTGAATAGAGAAAATTACCGTAAATGCACATATTTCTTACGAACCTGAGAAATGCGTAGCTACACTTGTTAGACAGATTCTTTTTAAAAGTGAGTAGCGATTCGTTCGAGCGATCATTTTTCAATAATTTCGTGTTATATTCAAAGTGCTGGATTAATTTTGATAATATTTAAATGTAATAATGATAATGTTGTTGACTGAATCGAATCATTACCAATAATACTTCATCAGTAGCACTTTCAGCTCTCCCAACCAATTACGGTAATAGGCACCTCAGTTTCGCTATTATCAAGGGTCTAAACCTACGGGGCGTGTAACTGCTATTCGTTAACTAGAGGTAATAAAATTACATTCGAGTAGTTTTCCTGTATGAGTTTCCATTATTTTAGAACAAAGGAAATATTACCAGTCTTATGCGAATCTTTTTTGCCTTAGCGTTAGTGAATTGTGTAAAGTTCAATGAATAATTTGGTATTTTTTGTTAATTCAATTCTGGATTCTTTTCAGCAGGAAGTAGCAGAACTATGGAGTACAAAACGTATTAAATGTAAATTTAAATTACCTAAATGAGAACATATTATCATTATTTATTTTATATAATAACGGCCAAGTTGTGGAATTCGATAACGAGTTCGATAGCTATAACCTCGGTTTTTCAAATTACAGTTAAATCGATTTCTTCTAGGCAAGCGTACCACACCCTAGGTCGCATCATCCCTTTACATCAGGAGAGTTGTAGTCCAGCGCAAGCGTTTTAATAAAAAAATAAGCCGCAAATAATTTATTACTGTACGCAGAGTTACTTACTTAATTTGTACATAGGTATTTGTTAATTTACTTACAGTTACGTTATTTCCGAATAGTGCACACGTAGTTATATTAATGGATGTTAGATAAGGCGAAGCACGATCATCTCTGTATGTTAAAACAGTCAAGCGGTCAATATATTTTTTATTGTAGTATATGACTTTGGCCTGTTCTTGTTTGAAAAACTGTAAACGAAAATCAAAATGATAATATTAAAACGAATACAGTGCTTTTTCGGCTGTTTCTTTTGTATCTTACAGGAACCTTTTCTAACCTGTACCTAATTGATGTTCCACTCCTAGGTAAGAAATCTTCTACATTTGACTGTTATCTGCTTATTTGTATTAATATTTATCGGATAAGTCGAGATCTAATTATAAGACAACGTTAATAGTAATCTGAGGAATAAATATTCTAAGTCTACCTCGAGATTGATAATGATTTAAATTAATAATACAGTAAATAATATTTACCAAACACTGCCCACATTTTGCGAGCAATACAATTACAAGCGCCACGTATGTTTTCCAGGACATTTTTTTCAAAACTGATCATACAAATTAAATACCCATCACATTCTAATTTTGTATCTTGTCATTACAATCTGCAAACAGTAACCTCAAAGTAAATACATGTTTGACCGACCGAGCAACGAGCAAAGCGTCACTACTTTAGGTCTGGAAAAAAATAATTCTCTGTCAGTTTTTTATGTATATTTGTCTGAACCTTAGTACTCGCATACGAAAATGGTTGTGGCCGCTCGATCGACTTCAAGTCGGCAGACGCCTTTACACATTTTACTGGCATAGTGATTTGAAAACCAAATTAATAGACAGATTTTGACAAAATGGGAAATAAAACTTCTTTCAAAAATTTTATCCAAATAAGTGAGTCCGAAATGAAGTCCGTAGTAACTTTTTTAAAAGAGCTTATTTTATTTAAAACTAGTCGACCCAGCAAACTTCGTACCGCCTGACAGTTCGAACAAGTATATAATTATGTTCGAACCTTCCCTAAACTGTCACAAACATTTCATAACCAACATCAGCTAAATTGGCCCAGCCGTCCTCGAGTTTTACCGAGACAAACGAGCAACAATTGATTTATACATATTAGATTACATACTTAAAGAGCGTATTCATATTATTTTTAAAAAAGACCTGATGTTGATTTCAATTTATTGATTAGATAGGTATACTTTAATATCCGGTTGATTATAATTACATAATATACTACCGGGTTTATTTCCTTGTGATGAAAAAGAATCAATATTATTATTAGAATTACATAACGATATTATGCACAATTGCATAAAATCGTTGCGGCGTGAAAATTTCGCATTAATGTTTTTTATATGTAATAACCGACTTTAATTTGCTAACACCCTCTACAATAGTAATGTATAGATTAAAATATAATTTAAAACCAAGCTACTGTTCCTACTGGTTTTAATAAAATTGATTCTTAGAAATAGTTTAATAATAGGTTTAATTATTTTTATGTTACTGTTTATTCTACAGGAATGCAGTTACTACTAATGTCAAATTATTTAAAAGGAGGATTTCTTCGAGAAGTTTTAAATCATTAATTTTGTAGATTTTTTAAGAAAGCGCTGTTTTTCAGGCTAAGAATCAATTGTTTGGTGTAAGAAGGTTCTTTAACGAGAAAAAAACGTTTATTAAATACCCTGCCTCCACTTTTAGCGAGCATTCCTTACTTGGCGATGCGCTACAATAGTTGGTAGGAAACAAAGCTTCAATAACTCGCTTTACTCATTGCCTTTGTATGTACGAATTCGAAGAATCCAATAAAATGCGCCTTGTTTCGCTTCCATCGCCGACCGGGGAACAGCTTTGGTTGCAGATGTAGGTCTTCATTTTAAAACTTTACCAACCGAAACAGGGCACTGAAAACCTTCCTGAATCTAAATACTGAATATTGACTGAGCGAAGCATGTCTGCTTCAAGTCTGGCGATTTTATTTAAGTATGTTTGTATCTCAGATGGTTGTTAGGTATAAGGTAGGTAATTTTAGTGTCGTATTTTTCATCGAAACCTAGTAAATCTTCCTACACAAGATTTTGTAACAATTTTTTTTAACTTAAACCTACATAATGCTTTGGCGATTTTAGATTGGGAGAGGTAATTCTCCTAAAAGAAGGTAGAAAGGTTACAATCTAATAATATTACGGAACACAAATTTAAATTATAAACATGAATTAAACAGCTATGGAAGTAGGTAGGAGTGCCGATATTTTAGGTAAGTATAATATAGTTTATATAAAAATGGTTTATAGTTAAGCTTAAGTTTGAGCTTAAGCTCAACTATAAACCATTTATGGACGATGAACACAATGAAAATTGATTTTAACGCATAACATTGCAAAACCTGAAAATAAGATGTTATCGCCAATCTCATTAATTTAAGTTAAGTAAACTTGTTAACTGCTTATTATATTCTCGAAGTACGTTTGCTTTGAAAATGCACAAACCAATTACCCTTACGAACGGAGCTGCCGGAAGGAACTCTCTGGAAATAGACTCGCCCGCGCCGTATAAATCACATTTTCTATTTGAGTACACTTCTATTTCGTTGGATTTTAAAAATAATATTTGTTTCCTTCTTAAGATTCTGCAAAAGTCACAATGACCATTACAATAAACATTACCACGATGTATTTTTACCATTTCAAACTGGTTATAGCATGTTACTTCTCTGGAACTTTGACATTACGATGAGGTATGAAAATGATGGTTCTCATAAGTAAACATTCTGAATTTTATATTCTTAACACATTATCTTTAAGGACCATAAGAATATAGGTACTATATCAAGTTATTATTCTCACAATATATCAGTTTATATTAGTTTATACCATCGTATAGTTACGTCTGTGTCTGCGTAGAAAGCCTCGGCTTTTTATGTTTCCATGATTTATGTCCTAAGGCAAGGTTGGGGTAGCTATGGCACTTGTATGCTTTGATACAACATTAACCTTTGTAATCTGCTAAATAGGTCTACAATAGTAATGTCGTCCGATCGGCAGTCGAAGCAAAGCATAGTTTCCTGGCTGAAAGCCAGCGCGCTTGGACCCGGCCCAAGTCACGATGCTTGTCTGAAACGTACCATTAACGGATTTTTGCACCTTCCCCTTTTCATCTTATAATTGGAAATAATAGCTAACAGTATTGGAAGTTGTTTGCAGGAAGAAAAATGGGAATCAATTTCATACAAACTTTGAGGCTTTTAATGTCTATTTTATTATTATCTATTATCATTCCGTTCATTCATATAATTATAAGTAAATAAGTAACTTCAAATTTGCAACGTATATGTTATGAAATATATATTAAAATAAATTATTCACCTGATATTAAAATGCAATTCAAATTGATTTATTTACGCTTTCGGTATTTTTTTCTATGTATATTTTAAATCCAAAATTCATTACCACTAACTCGTGCTCGAAATGCGAAAATAACATAATCATGAAATCTGATTACAGGAATTTGTATCTTCCAAGCATCTGATCATTTTATTTTAGTACTATATTTTCTCGTCACGCCGCAGTTTTAGGAAATAATACAGTCGGCTCGGTTTCTCGTTACCTAATAACTGTAAAATTCATGAATACGGGAGTCAACCCCTAAGGATATCGCTCGCTCAAGTACCAGTCTCTCAGTATGCTTTCAGGCTCTTGATATAAGACGTCATTTCCATTCACATGTTATACGTGAGAACCTGCTGATCCCTTATTACATATTCCGTACACGTACCGCGCATCATATAATGTATATATTTATCTATATAGATTTGTATATATTTAAAGCGAGTTTATCCCATCCTAGCCTGCCTTTACTCATATGTCATTGCAGAAATCATAACGCTCATTTCTGCGGTTCTTATTTTTATCCTAGTACTTACCCACCGTACATCTCCAGAGACCACCTGTGTGAACATTGGAAAGTCTTTTTTACAACGGCCCACCTTTGTACACTTGGGTGTTTCTTGCGAAATATTTAGTTTCCACCGTCAAATTTGTTATAAAAACTCTTCAAATTGAAGTGCAAATAGATTATGATTGTGTTATTGTACTTTGCAATAACTATGCAAAGTATTTTATGTGGGTTGCAGACCGAAAACCGTGTCAACTAAGTTTAGCTTAGCTCGCATCGCTGACGCGGTTTTAATGCACACGTGTGCAAGTAAGAATAACTTTTTTCATACTTGTGTGCATTGAAGTTACTTAAGTTTTCACTTGACATCCCATATTAGGTCTCGTGATCTTGTAGAAAATTTCAGATCATAATGATGTGTTCTATACCGTTTTTTTACTATATATAGTGATCAGGTAAAATATTTAATTATGTATTTTCAGTGTCAGTTGCAAACTTGTGGAAAAGAAAGAGTGATGAATACTAACCAACGTTACGTGCGTATTCGTAGCAAGCTTAGGTGTAAATATAGCTCTCGTTTTTAATCGTCAGTCAAATGCGTAGCGTTACTTGAGCCATGCCGTGAGTCAATTTCAGTTGTATGTTTTATAAACAATCATAGGTGGCCTAGAAACTCCACTTAAATGTGTTTTTTCTCCAACACGAATAAGAAACCATGGTCCTTGCCTGATCAAAAAAATATCAAAGCGCGACCACCGTCTTGCATTCGAAATAAGGCACTTACCTACTTTGATCTCAAAGCAAACAGGAAGTCCAAGTAAAACAAACTGTAGGAGGCGGAAAAATGATTTTTTCCGGCCTAACATTACTGCATTAAGAAACATTACTTCGTCGTATGATTTGCTATGTAGCTCTCAAGGGACTCTTGTCGGGCTTCTAATTGTAGATAATGGTAGAGAAACTGAGAGGAAAATCCGGTAGATAAGAGTAAATACGCTTTATTTATGACCACATAATTGTCAATTTATTACAAGCTTAACGAAAATTAAAGAAAATTAAGAATTTGCTGTTGAAATCTGCGTGAATATCGAAATCATAATTTCTTCCAAAAATACGAGTAAAACAACAAACATCGTATATCAAAATGACTCACTGCTCTGCGTGCTTATACCGTTACAGACCATTTAACTTTAAGTACTCATGTAAGGACTATAATTAAGACTTATATTGCTCAAGCAAATAAGGTTTGTGCTGCTATTCAAAAAGAGTACAAATTGCAAAGTCAAGAGCACAGCCTAAGTTTCAAGTTAAGCATCCCCCTTGAATCGTATGGGTTGCAGTTACAGTTTCGTAGGTTATGATTAATTTATTAGTTCAATTATGTAGTAAGTTAACGCAAACAGTGCTTAAATTACCCCCTTGCACTTTAATAGTGAGCCTTGCCCTTACAATTAAATTCTATTCTTAATTGTTGTAACTTTCAAGACACTCTTTTATCGATTATTCAGTTTTCATGGTGTGTTTGCAACTGTAGCAAAATGTCTAAAAGTAAAAGTTACTACTTTAAAATAATAGAAAAAAATGATGCATTTATTACCAACAACCATTCAAATACAATTTATGTTCATATAATCATGAATTACGATTTATATTACCTCGAAAACTTTACTCCATTTTTTATGAATTTACGTAAAAATACATACAATAACACACATACAACTTCGATACAACACTTTCAAGTAGGTATATTAAACTCTAAGCTATGATAAAATACATCCGAGTAATACATCAACATAATGCTATCTTAAATCAAAACATGAGCGAATTTATCGAGTTAGCATAACTTTATGCTCAGCTACCCGCACAGCGCGCGTTGCACAACATGAAAATGCACTTCTTTTCCGTATACAGAAGCGAGTCTAACTACTCTCTAAGGGGTCATTTCAATTCAGCCCATCAGATATGATATCACGCGTGTTGAAAACCGACATGGGTACTCTACTACTAGAGTAACCCGTCGTAGGAACAATACCTCGAAAAGATTCTCAAAGCCAGTTTAATACAAAGATGAAACATTAAAAAGGTCTTTAAAAAGCTCTAAACTTCCTCGATTACTTGTGTTGTTCAAAGCAAACTGTTTACTTTTTGTCCGTATTGTAGGTACAAATGCTGGCAGCTAAAACAAAGGCGATGTTTTTTGCTGTTTTTATTTGGCAAAATGAAGCCAGTAAAACATTATCGTTCGGCAGTAAAGTCGAGTGGAGATTAGACCTTCTCGAGGCGCTGCCCGCTTGAGCGAAACGCACCTACGCCCTGCCCGAAGGCTTCAAGTCGCCATAATATTTCTTATCAAGAGTGCACAGATACTGCCATGAAACTTGAAATCCTTAAGGCACTGACTCACTGGGAGCATTTGACTTTAATGTAACGGATCATTTCACGTTGAAACCGATACCTACTATTAGTACTACCAGGATGCTCTATTTTGATAAAATCCTTTATGCTGGTCAATAAAATATTGATCCGTGCGATTGCTTCTCAGTCAGTAAGATACAGAGTTATCGGCTTGGGGCGTGATAAGCTAAAAAGGGGATCACTAAAACTCATCCTTAGAAATAAATTTCACTGTGGGACTAATTCTGAATAGATAAAATAAAATAACACTCCAACCGATGACCCCGTATATACTCGTAGTAGATGTGATGTTCACAATTCATTAAGGCCGTTAGTTAGTTAGTTAGCAAGACTGTGTTGTAAAACAACCTGGTTCAGAAAGTGAAGCAGGATTATGACATGATTCACAAGACTGAAATAAAATCCATCAAAAATCTACGAATTGTTGACTTTATACAAAAATCTAGACCGTAAATTAGCAAAATCCATCAGTCAGAGACACAGTTATTGCATTTTTTTTTATTAAATACAATTATTGGATTGTTACGTTACAGATAAAAACTCTGTTATTAGCAACTTTATACGCACGCCCTAAGTTCTCGTATGCTTGAGGGACAGAGAATTTCAACATTATTTCTAAGGTATTTAATGTCTCTTGATTGTAATGCTTGGCGACTAGGGATTAAACTTAGACCATCTTATTGACAGACTCTATAACGTTATTAGCTCTCAACGTGTGAGAATTTATTTTAATATATCGTGAAGCCCAGACATAGTAGAAAAATGAAAAATAAAGAAAATAAGAAAATGGGATACTCAAAGTGCTAAGTAGATATAACATAGATAAAACTTAACAAGTTTCGGTCTTGTTAATTAACGCGTCTTAACTTTAAACGTCTTTTGTCTTGTTTAGATGCCTGACTTTCTCCAACGGATAAAACAAGAGAAAAGATGTTTAACGTTAAGACGCGTTTATCAATAAGACCACTCGCGTGAATCTATTTTCCTTTTGCTTCATATTACATTGCACAAGCATTGCGGGACTTCTGTTCTGTAGATATTATCCGAGATTGATTTTAATAATATCTGTTGAATTCGAATTGAGAACGTAAATACATAAATAAATCACTTTTCGAGACCGTACATGAGATTTGCTATTAATTTTTTTACCATGCACGTTGTGTAATTATATGAGGTTATGATCTACAGTAGTAGGCATACGCGAGTATGTGTCGTGATTTAGTGAGATACTGAACAAAATACCTTAGCGTTTTGTTAAATTTCGTTAACATTTGCATTTACAACTAAACAAAAAAACATGCAAAACCTACGAGCACCACATGTAAACAACGTTTCTTTCGGCGGCTTTTTTAACTCACATGGGAAAATCTACGATAAAAAGATACGACACGGAAACGCAGAATAATAAACAGTGCTCGACTGAAGCATAACTTATCGTCTCAAACCGTAACACAAAAAGTAATCCATTGCTTTTTTACGAGAGCAACCTTAAAAATAAAAAACAGCTCCTTAACCTTACATAATCCTCAAGCAAACCATAGCGGAGGGTCGATTTTACACGCGATAAACCTGCAAAAGGATTTTTGTCCGTCGCCGGTCACCGGGCACTCGGCGATGTCGTAAATCACTGGCGATAGCACTCTGCTCAGCTCTCTGATGGTAGCGCGAGTTATGGATAGTTTTTAGGGCGAGCTTTTAAACACAAACATTTTAATTGCGTTGGTTAATACCTATTCCTCAGGTAGTCACACCTTTTTTACAATAGTTTACCGACATTTTCATTAAAACAAAAGTAGCATAGGTCAAATGTATCTAACAGGTTGCTCTTTGAGGTAATGCGTTACTCACGCTTTGAACGTGGATAAAAATACTTATCATTTAGTAAGTAGCAAGTATAAGTAGCGAGGCTTTTATTGAATCCGTTTAGTGCGTTAGTAATTTCTCAGAAAGTAACTTTTGGCTGTATGCGCACTATTGAAGCAAAGCATACTTTTATTTTTAACGACTTATAAACCTGCAAGAGATATTTTGGCTATCCCTCGTCCTCCGTGCTGCCGTAAATCTTCAGAGATAGCACTCTGATATATCCCGTGACGATAGCGGGGATCTATTCGCTTTATGGGATGGACACGCTTTTTAACAACTCTACTGGAAATTAACGGCCTTCGCTGCGATGAAGTTGTGATGGGTGCAGCAATATTTCTTACGCTTTTCCTACGCCGCCGTTCGTTCTAAAGCACTTCCACTGTTCAGTTACTGCGTTCAGTGCTTGGATAGTGAGATTGCTTTTAGTCTTGTTTTGCGAGTTAAGTGTTTGAATGTACTGCAAACAGAAAGAAGCTATTAATTCCTAAGTACAGGTAGATATAATGCAGTTATGAACTGAGTGATTTTACTTAAACATATACCTACTATTAGAGTGCTCACTATATGAAATGAATTCTCGCAGTTGTAGGTGATAATAGTTGTTGACTGATACTATACCTCTATACATTTGATTTTACGACCTTGTAAGCTAGACAAATGAAGAAAATAATATAAGTTCATATATTTAATCATTATATATGTAAAAGCGTAAGCATTATATTAGGAAACAATGTATAAATCATATAAAACGTATCAAGCATTCAAATAACCACATTTAGGAAACATTTTATTCTTAATTTCGTCGCAGCGTTTGTTATCTAATACCCGCCACTCTTAATTTCTTTTAGCGTCAGGTTTTCTTTTGCTAAATAAATGTGGATTCTTCAAATAGAATTTTTATTTGCACCAATTAGATAAGGTTTAAGTTACTTGAAACGACGATCTTTAAAGCTTGTGCTCAAGACAGCACCCGCGTTCTATCTAACATCTAATTCTGTTTATATTTTTAATACCAAATTGATTGAGAATGAGTATCGAAGCTACAATTACTTTGTGACTGGGCAAAAGGAAAGCTGTATATTTATTATCTAGTTTATCCTGTGGAACTTTAGAGCTATTTAGTTTAGAACAAACCATATGAGGTTGACAAAGTTATAAGACAACGTGAAATTGTGTGATACTAGGTGTATTACGAACTCCCAAGCTGAACTTATAATGAAAACACGCAAGCGTATTTTCTTCCAAAAAAAAACATCCGAAGTAAATTTTGCAGGCGCCAATTCAGAAATACTTAATTCACATCAGCCGCGGCGTCTCAGATGAAACGGGAAACATAAATAAAAATTGGTACATTGATACCTCTTTTTTGTAGATTTAAAAACTTGAGCTAACTTAACAGAATCGCTATTTCAATGTTACAGCAATAGATGGGGCCCAAGTCTGTTTTTTGAATTGCTTCAGAATTACGTTTGCATTGTGTCGTAGTGGTCGTCACTTCAGGTCGGTTTTCACAGATTTAATAGACATAAAATTTTATATTAACTCTGACCATATCAAAACGACCATTAAAAGGCAGTGCAATTATAATTCTGAAACCATTGAAAGAACAGACTTGAGCCCCAGGAATAATGATTTTTAAATTGAATTGATCAATGGGTAATAATTAAAATATAGAAACCTATCGATCGCAAATATTCAAAAAGCAATCTACAGACTGTTAAATTCTACGAATATGTCAACAGTTACTTTGACGTTATCAATCGTCCATAATAAACCGCGTGATATGATAAAATAATAAGATAGTATGAGATTATTAAGGATAACCTACTAAGGCTTCTTATTAATTAAGTCAGAGCCTTTTGAGACGGAACATCCTACTTATAGCGTAATAAACACTCTTAGTAAGAGTTGTACTTATTTATACACGTTGACTGGTTGATTACATTGAATAAATCAAATTGACCCGCATTTATCATTTAATAATATTCCATGAATAATATTGAATTTCCGTTATAAATAAGGCACTTGAGTCACACTTAAATCACGCGGGCCATGCGACGAGCGTAATTTTTAAAGCCTTAGTAACTACTAAGATTAACCAAGGTTTTCTTATTTTTCTTTATGTATTGGGGTTATGTTTTTAAGTAACATTTTACTATGTTGTGAGACCACCCGGCCACTCTGTATACTTTATTTCTTGGGCAACGTTTACGCATTGGACGTAATAATGTTTATTGCCGTAAAGCCCTAGAGGGCCATCCACGAGTTTAATATTCTTGTCATAAAGCCAGACCACGCGTGAACTTGCCAATTAAGGTTGCCCTGCACTACGGCGGACTTTGGCTTCTTTCATTTGTACCAGTTGTACGGCAAACTGTTCGCCTCGCAAGCACAATTTTTTAAATAGCAAAATGCAACCTTAATTTTCAGCGCTTTTGGTCATATTAATAAAATCTTATAGATTTATATTACCGGCGATAGACGGTGTATCACTGGTCTCTACCAAATAGTCTTGTCAACGCCCGGTAATAAGCGCCACATAATAAGTCTCTCCCTTTTACCCGACTACAAAAGAAGGAGGTCTGTGTTATTCGAGTTTATGTATGTATATTTATTTGGCACGCCCTAGAGCCGTATTTTATTTGAGTGGTGTCAATAGATTCCTCTTTATCGTGAGTGTTACATTACATCAAAATATTTATTTATTTTTTGAAATTATTACAAACCACTTCTTTCTGGAAGAAATACCCCACAACGAAATATTCCCCTTCCCTAAAAAAATCTAAAAACACGTAGCCTATTCATCAATTTTTGTAAAGATTGATTGATACAGACTATTCTATCTATAGATAATATCGACATTATGTATAATTATATCAACATTCATTAAAAACATCTTGCTATCATTATTCCAGCATATCAGGTTTTTCCACCATAAATTATTTAATATCTCGGCAAACTGATCCTTACTTTATTTTTTGGAACATATTCTAAATCCGTCGAACCTATCGTATCGTATAAAAAGCAAATATTAATGTTTTCTGTTAATAGTTTAGCAGGCTAATCTATTTACAGGTACTGTCTAGATTTTTACTTCCCTAAAGAGTCACTAAAAAGCCACATAACAAAACGAGAAACGTCGCTTGCAGTGAATCTGTTTTCAAAAAGGATTCCAAAGTTTTAAAATCGCTAAGCTCACAAACACACCTGTTATTTTTGATAAAACTTTATGTTAGGCAGCGGAAGTGCAGAAATAATAAAATAAAAATATTCATGTTTTGAAGGGTGAGATCCGAGGCTATGGAGTCCGGGATAGGTATAATCAAAAAGGAAAACAGATTTGTTTTTCAGACAGGGTTGGCAGAGAGTCGTCTTTTTCCCATGTTTTTATTGACGCCATATCGTCGTAGAGGGACACACGTGTCTTTTGAACCTGATACGATGGGATGTAACCATCCTCTTATACTGACCCAATTGCGAGGGAATTGAAAATATAACAGGAAAGAATCCGTATGTCGACGAAAATGTACTTATGAAATATTTGATTGTCTTTTCTACTTTCTATTGTAGACTGATTAAAACATAACGTATTTTTGAGTGTAGTATCCCAGCTTTCTAATAGATATTTTTGTAGAAGTATTGTAGTCTAGATTGTGGGCAAGTCTTTATGTAAAAAAAACAAACATCAAAACAAAAGTTTTACGGCTAAGCATTAGCCGTAAAATTTCAAATTCAAGAGACAACTCAATTCGCTAAAGGAACCCACTCTTACTCATTATAAAACTTTTACACTCGGGGACCTTTTCGGCTGCCTCTTCCGAAACGCTCAGCAGTTTCTTTGACGAAACTAAACTAGGGAGTAAACCAATATTGAAGTTGACATCATGCGATATAAGTGTACTTACATTTGCAGTAATGATCAAAGGGTAACCAGTAAGAAATTCCCTTGCGGTAACGAGCTTTACCTGGCATCGATGGTCAAATGGTAAATGGACATCCAGTCGCTCAGCACAATTACACAGCCATACTAGATGGGTATGGCGGGAAATTGTGGTTGCGTTTGAATCCAGCTATCTCAGGGGTAAACGACAGTAAACTTTACTAAGTGAACAGAGAGTTCCAACCAACGCGACGGTTGACATTGTGCTTTGTTTGACGTTCTATTCAACAATACTGAAGCAAGTTATAAGTTAATTTCGGTACTAGAAAATTCTTAACCTTCGTGTAGGTGATGTTATTCTAATTCTAGCGTCTGAGTTTCTAGACCCCCGGAAAATCTTTGACACCATCTGCAAATGTTCTTAATATAAACGACCGGGCTTTACTTTACGTCAATTTTGGTAGTGCTAAAATTGTAAGCCACTCTACAGTCCAGTCAATTCAAGTCAACTTGTATATTTTTACTATCTTTCAATAAGTTCTTAGTCGAAACGTCTATGGTTTTTTAACATTTCTCATTCGTACATGATTTCAAATTCAAATGTGTATTTAAATTTGGTATATGCAGTTTTATTGGATTTTTTTTTTTTTGTATTTATATCATTTATTATTAATTAGTGCACCACCGACGCGATTTTTCTCATCTAGTCCGATCCATCCAAAGAATGCCTGGAAGAAATCGCTTTAGGAGACTTTAAGGCCGCCCAATGTTTTTTAAGATGTCTGTATTCAATACGTATATGTTTTTTGGTGTACAATAACGTTATATTGGAATTGGAATTTAATTTTTTTTTTTTTTAAAGTAGGTAGTTCTCAATATAGTATTATGAAAATAATTAATTACAAAACCTATTCAAGGCAAGATGTCCTTAAAAGCTAATCTTAACGATGAAGGTAGCTAGGTCTCACCTATCAACCCATTTACACTCGATAAGCGCCTGTCAAACTATAATAATAGATGGATCGTAGTTGGGCTCGCTCTATCTAGCATCAGTCTAGGCAGTTAATACTTCATTAACTCCTGCGAGAACCATCCCGCCCGATCCTCCCCGCTTTACGACGCAAACCCATTTGTTTACAAGAATATTCCATTGTTGGCCGCACTTCAGCACCCACAAACAACCTGGCTAAAGTTGCTAATTAAAATTCAAGAGAAAGAACTACAAATAATGACCCTGCTTTAATGGATAATCTAGAAATAATGCGGCACTTAAGGCCAACCTCATGACTTTGTTTTTCTTTTAGCTAATGGACCTGCCACGGGGAAAATCCCGTGCTCAGAGGGATCTACTGACAATGGTCGTAAGACCAATAAAAACTTTACTTTTAACTCCGCACGCCCTGTGGGTCGGAATTTATAAAATTACTTTTTTATCCTCTGTCTTTTGATAACGATCCGACGATTCAAGCGTTCTTAAGTTTCAAAACAACTTTGAACGCAAATTTTGCGACGATACTGTCGCTGTTCCGATGCAAATAAGGTGGTTGTACTAACGAAATGGTTTTAGATAAAAAATCTTGCACAATTCTAGATACAGGAAATAATGTAGATGTTAAAAGAGACGCTGACAAAAAATACAATTTACGTAGTTGATGCTACATTTAAATTACACGCATTGTCGAGCACAGATAGTCGTCCGTCACATTAAACAAATCACTGGACCGTAGTACAATACCGTAATTTAGTGTATTTTATCGAGAGGTCATCTAACATGGATGTCAAACGCATTCGGGCACCCGTCGTCCGCTGATGCCGCATGCCGGAGATTTATCCGCTGGCGCGTACGATGAGGGCCTACGGACGTCACAACCGACCATTTATCAAACCGAACTAGTTTTTAATACCTTTACAAAATTTAGTTTCAGCAACCCATGTCAGACAGCACTTTTTGTGATACCGAATGAAATAAAATATTTATTTTAGTTCATTTACTCAAAATAACTTATATATAAATCGAAAGCAGACTCTGTACAGATTTGTATTTTCATGAAAGTTACACTAAATTACGAGCAGCTACAGCATTGAACTGCACTGAGCTGTTAAACATCATATCATATCATACTATTTAGTATTGATAAGAGTGTGTGTTTTAGCAAAATAACTCTTTGTAGTCTTTTTAATAAATTGATGCTTTTCTAATAAAATTGGCTTACATAGCTATAATAGGATATTGGAGTAAAATTCGAAAAGCTTGATGGTAGGCATATATATGTAACAATGAGTTAATTGCTGTTAAGAGTTAAACACATGCGCCAAATTGTAACTGAAGAACATACATCTAGAACCTTTTGTACAAAACAAAAGGCAAAGGAAATCTATTGGTGGAACAGCTCAATACTCACAGGTTTGAATAGCTCTTTTGAATAGCCGTACCTAGGGGCACAGTCGGTATATAGTTCAACTCGCTCACGATTAGCCTTCTATACTCTACAATGTTAAATACAGAGCTGTTATACACACAAACAAGTAACATTTTAAAGCCCCGACATCGCCGTTTTGACGTGTTGGCTATCTCGGATTTGAAATGTATCATAGTGTAGAATTCTACTAATCAAGCCTTTTCGTTTGTTAACTATGAACATTCCCCACTAATTCAACTATCAAACAAAAAAAAACAAAATCGATTCATCCAATCGGGGGCTACAAAGCCACAGACAGACACGTCAACCATTTAACAGCAAAAAAAAAACAATAAGTTAAAGTACATATTTTTTGTATATGTAGATGATATAATAGTACTTAATAAAAATAACTTCAAGAATAATCTTATATGAGTCTCGATTAACATAAAGTTAAATGAATATTTTACCAACATAGGCAATGAAACCTGTTATATGAGTGTAGCGTACTGGAAGTTTACCGAGTATTTCACACAGCTGCCTGAGAAGTACTCGGTTGTATTGGAAATGGAAATTTGAGGTTACCCCCACGTCCGCTGGAGGCGCTGCTGAGGTTTCTACACTCTAACTGCATGAAATTCTGCTAAGCCCCTTGAACAATTCCCTCACTAAATCTGTTTTCCCCATCCCATTTTACAATTAGACTAATAGAGACACTGCATGACGCCACCGGTATATGGTAGAGGTTCCATAAATGTCACAGTGCAAAAATATAATATTCGGGATTTCGTGAGCATGGAAGAATTTAAACAAATACGTTAAATATCTACACGTAATTGATGACCAGTACAACACTTCGCGAAGCAGATAAGACAGTGAAAAATGCTTGCATGCTCTAGTAGAGCAAAAACTAACTCCAAGTAGACGGTTTCAGCAACTTATTGCAACTCTAGATTAAGACAAATAGTTATCTGACTCAAATGATCACAGGAAGTACATTGAATATTCATTCAAAGAAAATATCTTAAGAAATTAATTTCCATTAGCCATAATTCAAAAATGTCTATTATTGAAAGGAAATTGGACGCAAAGATCAATCACCGTAAATATAATTTCCTTATAATCTACATCTATTAAAGTCATCGTCGGATTCAGTTGCTATGAACCGATCTCCAGAAGTTGATTTTAAATTGGAAACACTCTCCAAAATCTGTATAACCTTTTAAGCAAATTGCGTTAGGGAAGTTGGAAATTATTAATTGCCAAAATGTTTACTAAATACTTGAACGATATTTTAGAGGGCGTGGGTAGTGTCTGAAATCTGCCTCGGGCGTACGAAATTACTTTACGAATTCGGTACCCTGAATTGGATCCAATTAAAACGACCTAAAAAGTTACTGTTTTCGTTTGTGTTATTGAAAAACTAATTTCTGCTAATGCTTTAATGATTTGCGGCTTTGAAGCCAATATAGAAGTGTAGATGGACAATACACGGTGATAGGTCCTACTTGCTTTAGGCCGTCAAACTTAGATCATGGGGCGGCCCAAAAAAAAATATTTTAAGGTAAGCCTAATTGTATTAAAAAAAATAAAGACTTAAGGGTACTTATTTAAGACAAGAAGAGGTCAATCACAATAAAAGACTTTAATCAAGTATATTCATATTAGTTTGTTGTTGATTAGCGGGGTAGTTGATTTCCTTATTTATACCTACATCATAAAAAATCTATGTCCAAATCAATATCTCTAATTGCTAAATATGTTTTATATGCGTATGTTTGATATTTTTAGGTACAGTGTCTGTACAATGGTTATCTACAGGGTGACATTAAATTGACTGCGTATATTTTTACCATGTTATTATAACATATTTCACTAAAAAACACATCTTTGCATTTTTGTTGACATGAAACTGAGTAACTGGTTCACCCAAGCGGGATTACACAAATCTGGGCTAGGCAAACGCGCGTGTCGTCGCTGTGACCTAGTTACGCACCGGGGCGGTACCGCGGCTTATAATATCCCTGAATTTCGCGTTCACTTCGCATGACTTAAATTGAAGTTTTCTCAATATTTTTGTACTAAGTGGGCTAAACAAAAAAACACGGATATTTTTTTTTTTCAATAATCTTTCAGTATACTAAATATACGCACTGAATTTAGAATCACCCTGTATATGTACTAATATTATTAAGCAGAATGACTTCTATTTTTGTTACTGGACCGATTTCAAAAATTCTTCCGTAAGAAAACTACTCATCATTATCATTCAGAAACATAGGCTATGAAAAATTAGAGATCCGCGGGTAACACCACGGTGTCCAGCTTGTTGTGTATATTTTTTTTTTATTAGTACTCCACTAACCACCGTGGTGGGATTCCCGGTCGAGACAGATGTTCGAACGATGACTTTGAATATATGTTTTCGAGTCTGTGTGTGTTTGTAAATGTTGCATGACACAGAGGAGAAGTCCTAATGGGGAGATATGAGTGTGAAAACATTATTATTTTTATTACCACCGACGAAACTATTAGTACCATCCATGCAGAGATTCTCTGGAAGAAATCGCTTTGGCCGTCAAATATAAAACCGATGTAGTGTACTCGTACCTATATATGATTGTATTTACCTATTTAATGTACTAAAAACTTATATTATGTATTGCACGACTAAAACTAACCAATCAGAAAGAAAATGGATAGTCTTACAACGTAGCTTTAAAGTCAGCTCGAAAAATCATTAAAGTGACATATTTACAATCAATTATATTTTAATGTATATGTTGCCTTTATTAAACTGACCTCTTGTATGTACAAATAGTTTTCACACAGTATGCCTGCAAGTAGATATAGTGGGAAGTGCTTATACGTGCATGGCCGAATAAGTAAGGTAACTTTTCGGTCTGGCGCGCCGCCAATGTTTGTAAGAAGTTCCCACCAGAAAGTCTCCAACAGACTAACAGAGGTACCGGTAAAGTTTCACAAAACTGCTGCTTTTGTGTCCTGTAAAGGAATCCTTATTTCGCTGTGTTGTAAAACAAGTGGGTTGTAAGATATTGCAGTGTGCTTTACGTTTTGGATTAGTTTTAAAATTGAGATTGTAATGAGACATACAAAATATCATAAGTAATACTTATAAAAAACAATAAGATAAACATCAATTTTGCAGGTGAATTGTTTACTTGTTTTATATCAATTTTAATAAACCAAACTCAGATAACATTTGTATTGTACTACCTGTGAACTTGTTGTGTGGGACCCACGAGTTCGCAGAACTTGTGTAGAATTTTTCCAATCGGTCCAGCCGTCACTGAGAGAGAATCCGTCCAGGCTTCTCCGGAGAACATAGGTACAAAAAATAAAAATAAATTACGAATTTAGAATCACTTTCTTTTCTGATATCGGTTAAAAAATAATCTTTCCGTAAAGCCGTTACTGTACTTAAATAGGTACTTACATTTATATTAATCGAAGGTGAATTTAAGACGTCTTCGATATTATTCTTAGCGCGCCTAATGCATATCTACATGTGTCGGTTTCCTTACCTTTTATTTTTTAAACTTACGTTTACCTTTTGAGTGCTCATTAAAAAAATCTTGTAATACCAAGGTTAGAAATCCAATGTAAATGCAAAATGTGACGTATTTCCTATTAGAATTTCATCGTGTTTGCTACTTATATGCCAATCTAGATGAAACAACATGACGCGTTACTCGTTGTCAATTTTCTGTTTACTGTCCCCGTAGACTCATAAACACCAGTGCGGGAAATCGACGGGGAAGTGCGGAGATATAAAACATATTGAAACGCCCGTTATGTGTTCACTGCTACTACGTTATATGTAGTTCATGGGAGTATTTTGCTATTGTTACAGCTTTGATATCAAGCGTCTAATAAATGTAACAGCCAAACAAGGGTTCTTTTTTTCATAGTTAAGTCATTAGAGACTGGATTTTTGGCTCTTTTTACCAGCATCCCAAATAAATAGGAAGATATAAAATTTGTTTTTACGTTTATTACCTGATGTTTTGGAGATAACTGAACCGATATTAAAAAATCTTGTTTTGTTTTGCAAGGTGCTATATTTCCGATGTGGTTGCATTAAAATTTAATCAAACTCAGTCCGATTAATTTGCTTCTCAAACTAAAATGTATCAGCGCCTGCAGAATAGAACACGGTAATTAAGGTTTTTTAAAGAACTTGTTTGCGCAGATTTTATTGGCAAGTCTTAAAATAATCAGTCCATGTAAAACAGAGTAGTTGAAGTTCATGGCACTACAGATGGACTGGACTATGTGTCTCGGCTTTGCCTTGCTCCTCGTTCTCGCGTTCGTTAATCAGAGTCGGCCGCTGCAGTAATTTAGAAAACTCAATATCACACTGCAATCATAAACATAAAATATAGTAGCCGTAAAATGTAATTTATTATTTTATCATACACTACTCGCGTTCATTGCAAGAAATCCATTTGATCTAAACATTTAGTACTTTAGTACTCGTATACGCAATCACACTTTCCTTGCTAAAACCGCGGTTATCATGGTAGCTATATGTTCGTAATTAATCAAATTTCATTCAAGACATGTCTGTAATAAGGGGCAGATTTTCTCCTCGAGATTTTAATAGCTTTGTCATGAAAATAATGGCGGGAATTAATATTAATATCAGAGTTGAATGGCAGCGTTTTGCATCGCAAAGATATTTAGTGCCTCTGGTAGAAATTTCTTCATATTTACCTGCACTGTGCTAGGGAGAGGTTTTTCTCGAAATTTGTACCGTGTTTATACGCGTATTCAACTCTCTTGTTTAAATTAAAAACACTAGATCTAACAAGATACATTAGAGTACTAGTAATTTTTATCGATATAAGCCTGTCTATTATTTAGCAGAATATTTTTAACCAAACAAGCACGAAGCGCGACCATAGCTTCTTAATTTCATAGCGCAGCTTGGCGAAAACTACTTAGGTACATAATATAATGTAAGCGAATGTCCAGTTTTTATCCTCCAAGTCAATAAACTCTATTAAAATTATGTGAGAACGTTTGATAATCTTAGCACACACACTTCTCTAAATAAATATAATAAATGCTTGTTCCTATGAACGAACAGTCTCATGTGCGATATTTATTATACAGTGATGTTGCATTCTAATTTGTATACAAAACCGTCAAATGTTAACGGCAACTTCAAATTAATTTACTGCTGGAACAAACATCAAACGTGCTGCCGCCGGCTAGATTGCTAAGTACATATTGTAGCATATTTCCCGCTGTTTTAAGAGCTCAATTCCTACATAATATCTGATATCTAGCCCGGAAACTACTATTTAATGAATGTGTCAATGAGGTCAGAAATATAGTAAGTCTAAAATAGGTCGTGTAGCGCCATTTTGCAACTTTGTATCATTCAATCAGCAAGTAGTCAAGTTGATAAAATCTATCTCTAAGCAACTAACTGTGTTTTCCGACAGCTATACAAAAGAAAAACTATTTTATAGTCACCACAAAATTAGAACATCAGATAATATATACTACAACCGAAATATTTACAAAAGGCGGTCTGATAGCCTTCCTTGAGCTAGGGTATTCGAGACTAGGCATCATGTCACCATGCCTTTCTGTCGCTGACTTCTGAAGTCGTGCAAGCTGGTGTTTAAATACCATTATGATCTAAAAACTTTACTTGTTAAAAATTCGACCCCTGCTTGAGTACCAACATCCAACACACATATTAACAAAAGACAATTTTGCAAGACTCGAAGTAGAGATGAACGCTTGCTCGGTGAGTCACTCTCAAAACGTAGGCGGAAATTAATTTTCTGTTCTCTGCAGCTTAATTACAAATTTCTTTGCGAACGCTTTCAATCGTTGAAAGTTATTTGATGCGCTCCGAAGTACCAGTATTTCCGAGAGAAGTTCTGTTTTTGTTTACGCGCAAATAAAATCAACGAGTGGTTCCATTGATGCGTTGTGCCATTGTTGTACCTGTGTCCACATTGCCTGCAAAGGTTTTTATGGAACCGAATGGCTAACGAACTATACTTTATGCGCATTATTTTATGTGAACGGAAATGTTAAGAATTATGGGCTCACAAAACGACAGCTCACAATAATAGAAAGGGTAGCGCGCAAGCTCGAACGATATTACAATTATTACAGTTTTTTCGGTTACCTTCCAACTAAATAGCATAGATAAAAAACAAAAACTTATGAATAGCTGTATCTGTAATATATTTTATGTATTAATGTTAATGTGTACAAGTAATACTTTCAATAAATGATAGCCGACTTCAATCCGGCAGGCGCACTTGTTATTTTGGTTTAAAATCCAATCCAACTGAATAGATTTTGATAAAATCCAATTACAGTTCGTTTCTGATAAATACTAGTACTCTTTGCAGCAAAAATAATTTTCGTAAAGACATACGTAAAAAAGAAATTCCAACTGAAAACTTTTTCATTTTAAAAGTCGGTTAATAATGCTTCCCTATTGAATCCGAAAACTAAGCAGAGGCTCTACGGTTTTACCTATATAGCCTAGCTAGTACTTACTCGCGTAACAATATCCAACCCCCGAAATCTCCTGAGCTTAGCTCATGATCACCACTTACCACATCTGAACCGTATTTGTGAGAGTTACCATATGTAAATACGTAGATTACCCAGGAACGGCCAGCTCTAGAGTGGTGGTCACAGCACTAGATATTTGCAAATATAATGAGGACTGGGTCAATACAGAATTGATGCCAAAAATATCATGCTCGAACAAGCAGGCGAGTGCGTTTTGCTCTAGTGAAAATTATTGAAGCGCATTTACGCAGAAGCGGACTACTTTGTGTGGTTTAAGCTTGCTCTAAATTTCAATTTTTTTTAAGAATATCAGTTACCCGTTAAAACTCAAAGTTAATTTTATACTATATTAGTATAGTACTTTGCTGTTTAAATTTTTGATGTGCAATAAAGACGTAATGTGTAAAGACGTATCGCTTAGTGTCATTTTTCGTACTATATATTGGTTTTTCAAATTTACATTACAAGAAACATTTTATTAGTTGTCTGAAACTAAATGTTAACCAGATTTACTTTGTTATGGGTTTATAGGATTTCAAGTAACAAATTTTGCTGACGTGATTAGAACCGATCTCCGATGTGAAGTAACGTTCAACCCAGTCAGCTTGAGGATGGGTGAGCGGTATTTAGAGGTTCTGATGTTTTTTTTTCTTAGAATAACAATAATAGGAGATATCAGTGAATTTTGGGTGCGAACTAGCACGCCTATACGAAGAAGAAGATGACAATGACTGCTTCGGTGTAAGATATTTAAGTAAAGAACCAAGTGTTTGTATCGCTCTATGTATCCCGCTTTTTGGCTCATCATTTTTATTTCCACCTTTAGTTGCATAAATAGTGAATGTTTTCAAATTCGGCTAGGCTACAGTATTCTTTATTGGGAAATCCTCATACATAATAAAACAAGGAGGCTGGCCAGCTGGCAGGAACGGCCGAATAAATCCTAATTCAGTGCATTACATTACAGGATGGGCTAACCATTCCGTGATAATCTTGATTTATGGACAGTTACAGCGTGCTTCCAGCGTTTTCATTACGTTTCTCCTGTGATATTTGGGTAGACTTTACACCTACTTTTTAGGCGTAGGCGTTACAGTATTTAAAAAAGATATTGGTGAATTATACAATAATATAGTCGCATTCATAAAGTTATTATAAATGCGAATTCATAAAGATATCATAAGTAATTTTGAACAATGAGTATATAGACGGGAACACTGATAAGTCAATCGCAACTAAAACTCTTACAAATATTCCAAATAAATCTTAGTTAAAGTTAGTACTGAGACAGTGTGAAATATGCAGATCGCGTTGGCGAGACTTTCTTAAATGAGAACTAAGGTAGATCAAGAACCATCAATTGCTAGATGGCTTTTCATATATATCTATGCGTATTAATTAGATGACGATAATTATTGAGGTTGTGTACATAGTTAGTTCAAATATAAACCCGCCGAAACCAGACTAGACGATCACTTATAATATTGAAACGCATAGAATAAAAAAATAATTTCTTATCGAGAAAAAAAGGATGAAGCAATTCATAGTTCCACAACTCGAATTGGTTAAAGCCATACCTTTAAACAACATTAATAACTTGAGAGATTTCAACCTCAATGATTCCAAGCCCACGGCTGCGGTGACAAGTTTCTATTTATTCTGCTCAATTGTTAATAAGTAGTTCTGTTCTGCGTAACTTCAAAGTTTCTACCTTCGATACAAAGACAGCTTACCCTATTAAATGCTAACTACGACTAAGTAACTCCTTGAGACTATTGACTGTTCTTGCCTACAATGGTAAAGGAATGGTTTATATGCGTGGATTAAAAGGATTTATGTTCCTATGTAGTACATCTGATTTTAACTTTCTGGTTTGACTGTTTGACACTGACATGTACGTGACATGACAATATGACATCTATCGTATTTTATGAATATTTGAGAACTTTGTAATACTATATACAGGGTTATCGGCTACGGGTGTACTAAAGCGAAAGAGGATCACTATACTTATCCTAATGATCAACTTTCACTATGGAACCAACAGCTGTTTCATACATATTGTCATACGATCAACTTTTTTTATGGAACAGCTGGGTTTTTTACGGAATTAAGAGTTTGTCCCATAATTAAAGTTGTTCGTGATAATGAGTATGATGGATCCTCTTTAGGCATAGCACAACCATAACCTATAACCCTATATTTAAATATCGATATTCACAAACGAGCGAGAAATCTATCAACATTATTTACTTGTACGAAATGAACTATCACTGGTTACTGGGATATCAAAGTCCTTGTAATAAATAAGTTTGTATAAAATCTGAGTACTGCAGGTAGCTCTTTATTCTTTTTACTCTCTTTGACAATTCTTATATCTATATAGGCTTACTTAAAATTGCTTAAAATAATGATCTAGTTAGACAGATTGGGCTTTGTGAAACCCTATCTGTATTTCAATGTATTATATTTCACCTTATTTATTAAACTTCACAGACACAATTTCATAGACAGAATGTATATTTGTCTGGCGTATTTTGAATTCTGGCATTCTATAATGACAATTAAGAGAATTTATTTTATATATTTTTGTAAAAAAAAAAAAATTTGTTACGCTCCCAACCCGTCGGCGTTGGTCTGTCCGCCCTAGTAACTTCTTAAATTATAAAACTGAATGCGTAAAATTTGGTACGGGTATAGCTTGCATAAAAATTTTATTCATCAGCCAGATACATTGACAATTGAAGACAAGACACAAGATTGATATTGTGACTGATATTTATGGTTTAATATATAATCATAATTATGATATAAGTAATACTTTAAAGAAGAGTTCCCGTACAACTTGGAAATGAATTATTTTTTGCATCCATACTGATTGTGTATGGTATCACTGAAAGATTTTTTTTAAAACAAGATTATTGGTTCTATTTTAAGTTTCGGGCCGTAAAAAAGATTTTATAATTTAGTCTTCGCTGTAAATATATCTAACTATTTATGGCGACATTGATTGAACGGTTATACTCGTATTTAAGTAAATTAAATCGATTGGAATGAACACTTTTAAACTGACTTCATCAAGGTATTTTTATATTATAATAAGTAATTAAAAATTAGTATATTTCGAAAAATAAATCGAAAATTAACAAAACTCTTCTATATTTTACCATCCAGCATTCATTACAATCTAAATAAAGATAAAACACGCATTTACAATAGCTTAGTAGGTATAAAAATGTAATTTGTATTATATTTTAAAAGTAAAATGACTAGAGAACATCAACTAAGTACAAACAGCGCAGTGAACAAAAAGAAATACACGAAGCGAGATATACGACAATATTATAAGAAAAAACACGCTAAACGCTAAATTATACATAGCAACAGAAATAAATCCAAACCATAAAATAAGACATCACTACTACGTATTTAAAACAGATAAATCAAAAATGTGTATTTGTGTCCACGGATCTCGTGATCAAACTGCAGCGGATCACGAATCGTTGTTACCACTGATAACGTGAATCGTTTCCGACAGTAAAATAAAATTATATTTGGTCCGCCTATCACGTTATTCGAAAAACATAAAGTCATTGTAGAAACTGATTGTAGAGTCTCCATGCCCAAACATGCCTGATGGGTATACGTTACTACGGGCATGGGGACTCTTTAATGTTAACGTGACCTTATATGGGTCTGTACGGCTTGGATTTTGTAATAAAAACTGTTTATATGCATTAAATGAAATACAGATTCTAATAAAATGTAGAAACTGATCTCGATGCATAAAGTACATATTTGTTACATGTTATTCTTATAAGAAATAACAATATGATTTAAGTTTTGAATGAAACAATATTTGTATGATTAAGAAAATTGACTAACGAAAAAAATTAATACTTATCTAGTATAAGTAGATGAATCTACTCCTGCAAACATGATTAGCTTCTATTTTGCCAATGTATCTTGGAACAAGGCAAGTAATTAATGAAGGAAGACACATCAGACACTGTGTAAGAATATTCAAGCTGTTCGAGTAAGCTACAGAGATAACTCACAGCTGTGTTTATTGAATATATTTTATTACAAGTTCCCGTGAGAAAAATAATAAATTGTGCAAAATTTAATATGTTGACTGTGTATAAACATAATTTATGTACTAAAATTTATAGATTGGAGTAATTACAAGTAATACTTTTAAAAACTTTTAAGAACTATATCTTATCGACTAGCTAGTGTTCTACAGCATATATATATATATATGCTGTAGAACACTAGCTATATATATATGTATATTAATACAGCTTGTAAATAAAAAAATCAAAATCGTAAGCGGTAAATTCGTTTGGTAGCCTCTAACTTATAACAGTAGTCGTTTTTTGCGTCAGGAGTATAAAATTGAAAATTAACATAAATCTCTGACATTCATTGCGGTGGCCATCTTAAATATGAAATTAGAGAGTAGTAAAAAAATTGAACTTCTCCATTTGGTGGCAGCGGCCATCTTAGGTCGATTTTCATCAAATATAGCTAAGAACACTCTCAACTAATGCAACTTTCATACAAAAAAAACTAAATCTAAATCGGTCCATTTCTTTGCGAGCTACAATGACACATACAGACACACACACGCGCACACGCACAGACACGACAAACTTATAACATAATCTCGTTTTTGCATAGGATTTAAAAAATAGCGGGTAACCTTTGGAACCCTTCAGCACAATGTAGAAAAATATTGCACGAATTGGAGGACCAAGAATGGACAGTACCAACCTAGATTTTAGTACTTACTAACCCTAACCCTATTTTAGAAACATCTTTTTTTTATGTTGCAATAAATAATATAAATTTCATGCTAATATAATTGATGAGATGAATTTTTAGGTAATGTGGAAATAAAGACTGTATTTATTTTAATTAATATTTATAGGATATCCATCGTTTATCTAAACACTCTGAACAGACACTGTGTTCAGATATGTAGCTGCCGCAAGAGAAACTCCAGGGTCTAAACTTTATCGATCAGAACTTTATCAATCCACCGACCTGTTTGTAGGAAGAGCAAATTATTGGCCGAACCTCAAGATTAGCTACAAAACACACTTTTAAACAAAATAACAAGACAATATAGCGATTCGAAACAAGTAATTTGGAAAAGTAAAAACCAGCACGCATGGCAAATCTTACGTCTCCAACCTGAATATCATCTATGAATAGTCAAATAAAACTAAATATATTAAGAGTAAAAAAAAAACAGTAGACCGACTTTGATAAAACTTATATCGATCCAATCAAAAAGTATTCCCATTCTAAGTATTATGTCTGGCTAAGTCTCTAAAATATTTAAGGCTAAGTCTATAACGAGAAAAGTCTCTAAGCGGAGATTGCATTATCCTATCATTATGTTTTAGGTATCTTTAATCAAAGGTTGCCTAGAAGAGATCGCTATTAGCGATAAGGCCTCATGTTGTTACATTGCTATTAATAATAAAACTCGGTATACTGTATTTCTTTCGTGTGTATACAATAAAGTATTTTCTATCTATCTATTGCAGGGAGTAGCAGTGTCGGGAATATTTGGGACTCGTTCAGCTACAGCTCCACATCGTTCTTCAGAGCGGCAAGCTCTAAAGTCAGAACTGTCTAGCTGCTACCATACCATACCTGAGATAGTCAAGGTATAATAAGAAAGAGAAAATAAAAATTGTTACAAATAGTTACTACTTATCACGACAATAGTATGATTCGGTTATACGAGCTTCCAGACTCAACTTACTAACTATTTACTATACTGTAATGGACCAAACAAATAATTTTTGGCTACAATTACAATTTAAGGCCCATTTTATTACGTTTGTTAAATAGGTAGCTGTAACGAGTTTATTATAATTTTAATTCAATCAATGCGCATTGATTAACATTGCGTTTGCACTTTTGTTCGATACACAGTTGACTGAACTTTAATTAGTTCATTTCACGAGTGTGATTAATCAAGTCACTATATGTATACATATGCTTTTTTATTTCATAAATATTAAATATAATGGGCTAAGGCGGGAGGCCTTCCTTGCTTTCGGAAAGCCTGGTTTTGGCTTAGGTGGCCTAGTGTTTATCGTAAGACTAGTTCCTTACTGCACCTTTGTGTGGGTCGACCTCGGGGTCGTATTGAATTTGGTTTCTATGTTGTGTCGACCTTTGCACAGCGTTTGTCAGACATGCCACAGATATGACCTGGAACCTATGAATGGGACTGGGTCATTTGACAGTTCACTGTATTTCATAAAATTCGGTGTGTGATGGTATGTAAGTATAATATGTAAATGTCTTTTAGTCGCCACATTTTAGAATGGCGAGTGATTTTTTATGCCTAACATTATTTATATGTATTAAATAAATCATTAGATTAATGATTATTTAGCGAGCGAAGCATCTCAGCTTCGAATCTCGCTAAATGTTTTTTGACTATTAGGTAGTTGCGTATTCATATACAGGATTATCGGTTAGGGGTGTACTAAGACGAAATTGGTTTACTGTACGCACTATCATTATGAACAATTTTCACTATAAAATCAACCCTGAAAACGGGAAAAAAACAGCAGTTACAATGGTTATCGACAAAATTTATGAAACCTCTGATTCTTATTTTTTGAATTCAGAGTTTGGGCTACGACTTTTAAACGTTCGAATGAATTTATCACTGGCTAATGACGTCATATACGATCGATATTTAAAAAATCGCAATGTTATCTTTCGTAAGTGACGTCATTAGCGAGTAATGAATTCACTCAAACGTTTCAAAAACGAGGCTCCGTCTCATAGAGAAAGTCGTTCATCGGGATGAGTTTGTACAGAGCATCTCAGAGAGAAACCCTTAATCGACAACCCTGCAGTTAGGCTAATATTTAAATTACATACAAAATGATTAAAATTTTACGCTGTATATAACAACCAGCTTGTATTTTATTCAACTTCACAACAATCTACATACAATTTTAACAACCAGTTTTAGAGTAAAGCATTTTTGTGGTTTTATTACGCTTTAAATCTAAGTACTATTTGCTTTTTACTCATGCTGAAAATTACGAGGTTATATATGAGTCATATATTTTTAACCTGCTACAAAAGAGGTCAATTTCAGATTTACAATTTAATTGCTTTTTATATATATTTTTTAATTCATTTATCTAGCTATTTTACTTATTTTGTATACATGAACATTTTAAGGTAACAAAGCTTATATGTGGAAAGATTAGCTGAATGTGTGTCCAGTGACATTAATAAACTAAAAGAAATAGACAAAAAACATGAGCATGCCAATCTTTGTTGCCGTTTCACAATCTCTGCACCTACTTCTGTTAGGCATCCTTTTACTAAATGTTGTTTCCCCTTTGCACTCACTAATATGATGCCTCAACTGTTAATACAAACCAATATTCCAAGGCAGACGCTCCTACATTTATTTTACGATCAACAAATAAGATCATTTAATTTCATTTCCCGTGCGGGAAAAAATACCTACAAAAGATTTATGAATCACCTCGGGTCCGCATAATTCATAAACATCTGTCGGGGCAATAAAGCTTTAACGATAGCAAGACTTTCCCTCCCCCGCACCTTTTGTTTCACAGGGTTGTACTGTAATGTACAATGTAGTAATGTTAGCACTGTGCAAAGTTTTTTTTATTAAAATAAAAATATTAGTTTTGGTTGTTTTATGCTAGATAGTTATAAACTAAGCTCCTAATAGGCAATCCGAGGGTGCCTTCCTCATAAGGATGTCTCTCCGAAGATCTCCGATAATTGCCGATTCGTCTTTCTGTAGGGTTATGAGTAAAATTCACGTAGTATTACTGTAACCTATAACGGAGTATGTCCGAACAAAATAAACCTTTTCCCGGTCGGTATCATATCGACCTTCTTTTAATGAAATCTGCTAACAAATGTAGGTAAGTTTATTAAACGTGTGGTTTGATACGGAGTGCGGTGGAAACGTGGCAAGAATATTAGCTGAATAACTAAAATTACTTGTACATGCAACTCTAAACTCAAAATGCTTAGTTATTTTTATCAGAATGTAGAGCAGGGAAGAGATCCCTTTTAGTAATAAGGCAATTTTTTTATATGGTTACTACATATAAAAAAAAACATTATTCATATCTATGTTTTTTTTCCTTTTATCTATGTAGCTCTAGATAAAGACACTATTTATTCCAGAACAGCGGGTCTACCATGGACAGTACCTGGATACCTGCAAGGAATTGTTTTTTGTTTAAAACCTTCGATATCGCCATTTTGTGGTGGCTAATATCTTAGGACCGTTATGTTACGTTGGACTTGTATTATACTTTAACGGACTTCAAAAAGCAGGATGTTCTCAATTTGTCTGAATACTTCTTTTTCGATTTTTTTTTAATGTTGTTCCCAGTATCAAAATGTCCGTTTTCCCATTATTTCATAACTAATTTTGCTTTGCCCTATCGCCGGAAATAAACGGTCATGGCCAGGCCTACAAAAGAGTTAAACTGAGTTATTAAGTTTCATGAAACGTAATTTATATAATAAAGTCATCGAAACATGACAAGAACAAATTATTTTCTCGGCTTGAATGTAACGGAACATTTGTAAGGAAATGAAAAATGGGACTTAAAAGAACAAATGCTTCAAATGTTAAAAAGTTCCGGAGAAAAATTTGACTCCTGAAATCAATCCAAAGTCGTAAGTTGAATGCCCTTAAGACGTCGGTCGTGCCAGCAGCTGAGTTAGGTATATAGGTATCTACATAGCTAGCTACCTATACAGGGTGGTCGAGTGATGGACATATAGGGGTTGTTGTACTCATTGTTATGACTTTATTTGTGATAGATGCATAATGACATCTATCGACAGAGTTTTTTAACAGCTCAAACTTTTAGGATAAATAATTAAGATCTAGAATTTCTCCTAACTTATGTTACATCTCGGTTGTAAATGCTACTCCGCAGTAACCCATCTAAACAATGACCGGGCGTTGTAACCACGGCTCAATATACAGTTACTTGATAAACTAAATATGTTTGATCCGAACACTCAGTAGCACTAGCTCTAGGTACCATTGCTCAGCGTAGCTTGTGTCATATCTCGGAGAGGTCAGGTCAGGAGCCACGTGCGTTTTATGATAGAATATAAAAATGGTGTCTACACTTACATACACGTTTACGATCCTTACATTTTGTATCGCAACATAGTATACGAACTCCTTATTATTTATACG
The DNA here is from genome assembly GCA_947049295.1 of Ligdia adustata. Lineage (NCBI taxonomy): Eukaryota > Metazoa > Arthropoda > Insecta > Lepidoptera > Geometridae > Ligdia > Ligdia adustata. The sequence goes on from OX346230.1 coordinate 6,828,932, forward strand.
TCCTCGTCCAGTGGGTGCTTAGAAATAGTTTGAACCAGGAAGAAACAAGTGCTATAACATTTCTCTACTCTACTCAGTCGTCGCATGGTTCATACAAAATATTCAAAACTAGCTAGGTAATTTGTTTTTTGTACCTTTTTATTATTGTTGGGCCAGCTTGCACGGTTTAAATGGCGATTTCAAGACATTTATGTTCATTAATTCTTCAACCAGATCGAATTCAGGCTGACGCGAACTGCCAGTAGACTAATGAAAGAATCATACCTACAGCAGCACACAGCGATGGTGACGTGTCTTCGAAGAATAAACCACTAATACCTGTTTCCTTGAATCCAGGGAATAGGATCGAATAATCGACAATCAATAGCCAAGATTGAGAAGCCGGTGTCGGGGTGTCTCGGTTAATGGACCAATAATGATGCGCACTAGACGAGGTCAAACCGCAGGCCGCGCCGTCACGGCTCAGTTATGATGAAGATACTCACAAGGCAATTACAATAGATCAGCGATAGGAAACTACTCAGCCTTATTTATTACTGGCGAGTGGGAGGCTATCGAAGGATTTCGAGGATCGAATTGAAACGCTCCGATTTAAGATAAGACTAAAACGTGATCGGGTTCAATTGGCGGTCGCCGTTACAGAAATTCTGAAGCGAATACCAAAAGACTACGGAATCTGAAGATACGGTACGTGGCGAAGTTTAAAACTGATTTCAAACTAAATGATCGGGTCGGAGAATTTCGAAGCTGAGTTTAAATAGCGTATAGAGTTTTGTTCAAAGTATTCACGAGTATAGGTTTTAAATTTTCTAGAAAGTGCTACTGATATCCAGACAAAAAATCTCAGCACGGCGAGCTGATTTATCGATACAATGGACTGGGCTTCAACGGAATGAACATGGCAGCTACTTTTCAAGTGCTAATCCACTTTCAGGTAGTTTTAGCTTTATTACAAACTACGACAGAGCATGGCTATAAATAGATTGTCTTTACCTACTGTTAACTAGTATAAGGTGTACAGATGCATAAACCAATTAAGATAAATATTTTGAAATATCATAACACCATAAGTGTCATGATTTATACAGAGTCGAGAATGATACAACGGAGATACGATACCCGGAGTTGAAGTTTGAATTCTGTACGCCCGAGATAAATAGGTTCATATAAATAGGATGCTAGTAATTTAGATACAACTGATTCCTCTTTACAACAGTTCTGAAAGACATTTATGTATTATTTTCTTTTAGGGTTGTTAATTTTTTGTAATTTTTTTCTTATCATTACCATTACATGATTACCTAGAATATTTCCAGGTAATAAATAAATTAGCACGTACATAAAATACGGCGGGTTTATAAGGATTCCGTCCGATCCTTTGATCAACAACCCCTTACGATGAGCTAATGGTTCGCTTATGATTAATTTATTTAACGCTACCCTTGTCCAGTCTAATAAAACATGTAGTATCCCGTATCGAAATGTTTAATTCACTTTCATTTCACAGGGTTTGGTTTATTGATATATATTATTACACTCTCGGTTTTTGACGACCTAACGACATTAACGCGGTAGTCATTTCGACAAATCGTTGACATGAAAAACTTTTTATGAATGGTGGGTACGTACTTGAATAAATTATTAAAATACTTTTCACTAAATGTTCAAATAATTTGCGCGAAATTTCTTACAGTTATGAATAAAGGCCGTGCAATCGGCTAGGGTTAGTTATGAAAGAAGCGAAAACAAGAGCAAGCAAACTCGGTTTTGTTTTGACAGTTCGCCGCTTTAACGCTGACAAAATATAAAGAAATTACTTGCTCTTGTTTTTACCTCTTTCGTGCCTAACTTAAGCCGACAGCCCTACAGACATTTAAAAACACCATCCCATTTTGAAAAGCAAAACACGTGCATATCAATATTATTACAATATTTGATATATAGACGCTCGTTGGACATGTTTAAAAGACTCAGACGAAGAATTTCATGAAGTGAAGCACTATCATTTATTGATTCTTGCACTACAAAGAACACGTGAACATAGTGCCTTCCGTTTACAGAGGTTCTATAGATACGTGATAATAGGCACATTTTTAAACACACTATTTATACTAAAAGTTACAATTTAAATACTTAGTAGCCTAAGGCTAAATTGTTATATTTGATATTAAGGAATGTAATTTTCGTAAAACTTCTAATCAATCAAATAAAACGTTTTAATTTTGAAATGATAGTTGATGATAGTTTATTTACCGCGTAATATTACACGGTAAATAAACTATAATCATCCGACAATAATCCACTTCCTGTCTTTTTAAATTATTAGTCATATTGATCTATCACAATATTTCTATTCTACAATGGCTTTACATCTGTGTTGTGATTAATTTAATACCTGCCGCAGGCGTTAATTAATTTAATTTGTGCCACTGCATTAGCCTTTTAGAGCTGGCAACATCGCCAGGGAAGTTCTGTGTGAATTATGCTTCTATTAACATTATAAACTAGCGTCTTTTGTCTATCCATTACATTTTTAATGGAACTCGAAAATTGTATTTCAAATGGGTGATGATCCAAGAGTAATGTAATAGCAGTATAATATTTGTTTATCCCTAACAATATCAAACTTTTGTCTCTGATACCATATTTAAAAAACATATCATCACCCTGATATATAGACACCCTGATCAGACAAAGCAAGTTCAAGTTGGAGCTACATTTTCTTAAAAGCAATCGATGATTTGTGACGTATAAGTGTGTCAGTAACTAAACTCAAAAGTGCCACTCGTTAATTAAGTTAAAGACATTAAAGCACATTGCAGGCGACGCTATAAGTTAAATAGTTAATAACATTTGCAATATTAGGTACTCCAAAAGGTTAGTGTTTAGATTTCTCTTGTATCGTATCATATTAGAACTTTCAAAACAATAATCTAACTGTAACCGTACTTACACCGAAACACGAAATCGTAAAATGCTACTAATATTCAGACACTTTCTATATCCCGATGTATAAAACTCGTCTGGAAAAAACAAAAACTAATACGTTTCTATAACGAGCAAAGCCCAGATATCGTTGCGTATTCAAACCACCGAAAAGTAGAGTGCGGAGCGCTCGCTTGTTCTCAAATCGTCGCCGTTCGAACCCGGGGCATAAACACGAGATAGCGAACAATAACAGCCGAATATTATCGGCCACGGGGCTCATAACGCCGTTTATGTCTTTATCCGGTGGGTTCACCTCGTAAATTGTACCGATTGCGATGTTGCTTCTTTCGGGATTCGCGCTTTGGTTACGGGATAATGTTGGAAAGAGGCTGAATATTAAATTGGTTGGGTGTTTTGTTGCGTCCGTTTATAGATGTTTTTGAACTTTACAAGTAAAACGCTTGTTGTTTGCGAGTTTTCCGCTCACTAAGTATAACTTTTTACTCGGTATGGAGTCCTCAGTGTTTTAGTGAACGAAATATGTAACATAGTCAAAGGCGGTAAAAATGCAAGCTATAAAAAATATTTTTTACATTTAGATACAGCTTCTGTCTATTCAAATATAAAAACAAAAGGTCAAACTATAGCGGTGTAACTTTATTTACTCAAACACGATATCCTATCGCGCCTTGCCGACATTAGCAACGTTTTCGAAGGAAATATCGTATATCCGCCTTCCATTACTTCAAGGAAACAATATTATAATCCAAACTAAAGTATTGTTGTTTCCTATTACGGCGTAAATTACCTTATATTCAAGCATTAACGCGGTAAAAGGAGCAAGCGGAGCGTTTAAAATCGGGCTACGGATCGTAATGGCGCCCTCAACAAAATAAAGCCGCGGCAAACACAATCATGGGACATTTAGAGCGTAAATAAGGTTCTGAGGTGATGAAACGTTTTCCGATAATGGCCTAGTCTGAACCCCACTACTCCCTTCGAATACCCCCCTGAGATTATAATACGTCACCAAATACGAGGCGTCTTTAATCAAAGAGTTGTTTTGATGTTTTGCCACAAATTGTGAGGAAACAAGGAGGCTATTCCCTTTCACTCTTTGGGTTTAAGTTTAAAAGAGACGACAGCAGATTAAGCTTTTTTTGGAAAAATATTATACAGTACTGTAGGTATATTTTTGACGATTAGGTACCTATTAAGGTTGAAAATTAGAAGATAGAAATAACTAAGGAAAATATCTATAAAATAATTTACATATGGTGCCTACAATATATTATTCGGATACGTCACTATGCACATATTGCATTCACCGAAACAATTTTAGGACTTATATACTACAACATTACAATCCGAAATAATCCAGCTAAACCCCAATAAAGCTCTGCATGTTATGAGAAAAGTTTTTACACTCTACAATATACAAAACTTAGTTCAGCGCATATAATGGTTGCCTAGCCAAAAGTTGCACGCAAGGTAATACAAGCGAAATTCCCAGTTACCAGGTGAAATATGTATTTCAAAGAATTAAGACAAATAGCAGTTATCTTCCAAACTCCGCTGGAGAAACAGAGCTTTAGAAAAGCTAAGAAAGAAAATTTACCTCACAACTTTGTTCCCGGAGGTCGGTAATAAGTAACACCACAGGAGGCTATAAATTCTGCAAAGAAACCGCGTTTATACTCGATACCCAGAACATTAATACAGATTTTCTAAGATTATTGTAACTTACTATGAAAAGCTGCAAAAAATGTTTCTGGTTACACAAAAAATGTCTTTGGCTTACCGATTTTTGTAGCTTCTTTATCGCAAGCTTAGATTTCAATTATGATTTACGAAATGTTTTTGGTAGCTACGTAAGGGCCTGTTCAGATATGGATCACATAAACTGCCGGAGCCGATAATGATTAGTAGCTTAGCAACATCCACTTACGATATATGCATGGGCTAGCATGCTGGCACGCTGACCTCTGGTGGTGGGTTGGAGCATTTGGATTATCTGTAGATCTTAAATGGTCAATAGGTAATCTTTCTGCTATAGTTTTTTGCTGTCGTAGTTAGTCATTTTGTTAGTGTTAATAAAGCCACTTACGATACATACCGGATATACACTTCCATACCTGCCTACGGGGTAAAGATTTTTGATAGTGTGCGAGCCATATAATTTACACTAGTTGATGCCCGTGACTTCGTCCGCATGCTATGCAATAATTCATTTTTTTTTTATTTACCGTAAATAAAAGTAACCTATATATGCTGACCAGGACTATAAGCTACCACCATATAAATCGATCCAGTTGTTTCGGAGATTCGGAGCCGGTACGGATAGACAAAACAGAGAGCCAAAAAAAAAATTAAAGAATAAATCTAAATTAGTTCTATTTCACTTTTTACATCATGACTCGGTTATTGGCATTTTTTTCATTGTACAGAAATTCGAACTCTACAGTTTTATTATATGTATAGATTATACCGCTTATACGTGGAAGAAAGGTACGAAATGTCTATAGCAACATTTTTTTTTAAATTACGATATACCGACTAATACTAGCCCGGTGCGTATATAAAGGTAAAGCAGATCGCGATGGTCATAATATGAAAATAATATGAATACCTAATTATTTTTCTAATTCTCGAATTTATATACTTTTTATTTGATTAAATTAATATTGATATCACAGTTTAATCAGTCTGTGTTTAATTATATCATGGGAAACATTTAAGTTCTACAAACAATTTTGTTATTTTTTTCTGGAAACTTCGATGTATATTAAGTTTTTTTTAAACTACTTTATAGATTTTTTTTAAATTGTTAAAATTAATTATATACAATTCTTACAAAATCATAATTAAGAAAAACTACTATACCTAACTTAAAAATGTTTTTTTTGTTAAATTATATTTCATTTGATTGATAACGTAATATGTTAAGTAAACCATTTGAACGAGTTAAACACAATGAACAAAGGAATGATACGTGTATATGTTACTTGTACGTGTGATCTCTAACCCAGATCCTAAAACATTTGTCACTGAATTTAAATTAGTTAACCCACATATTAAAATCAATCTGTAAAAAGGTTACTTCGTAACAATAGAGGCATGAAACTCAAATACGTTTAGGCACTCGGCCGGGACACAACTCAAATACTCAACAAAACCGAATCTTTCAAAGTTTTACACAAAAGAATGGAAAAAGAAAAAGATAGCGTTAAAGCCGGACCATCGTTAAGCGAAATATTCAGGGCATTCGAGAAAAGTTTGGGGTTTAAAAACGACATTAAATGGGCCAGTTGTATCGCTATAATACTTTATCACATCGTTGGCGTGTATTGGGTGTCCCACTTTGCTTTTCCTGTGAAATGGCAGACAATTGTGTTTGGTAAGTCTTTATTTATAAAAACTTGAAAAAAGTTTTCATAAAGTAATAGTAAATCTATACAAGTTAACATAATTCCAATGATAGGTGATACTTATTATTGTTTGCTGTGTATATGTATGTATACGACTTAACAGTTATAGCAAAAAAAATATATACGTATTATAAACAAGAATTAAAGTTCTTAGAAATTTATCTGTTCCAAAAATAAAAGTTTATTGGCCTGACCTTAAACTTCAAGATAACCGATTGGTTTTCTAGATTTTGTAACAAAATTTGATCATTGTGATGAGTATACTGTACTGTGCGCTCAGCAGAGTTTAAACGTATGTTTCAACTAATTTTGTATTTGAGACAATTTCATAACTAGAAGTTTAAAGTAAAATTTCTACAAATACCTACTTCTTTTGACTTTACATGAAATTGCTATTTAGAAGATGCTTAATAGCATACGTTTCTCATTACAGCAATAATAATGTACATAGCAACGGGTTTCGGTATTACGGGAGGAGCTCATCGATTATGGACACATAAAGCATTCAAGGCGAAGACGCCTCTCAAGCTATTCTTTCTTCTATGTTTCGCCAGTGGGGGACAGGTAGTTAAGTTTACCTATTTTTTGGAAATATTTGTAATGAGTATTCTTTTTCGAGACAGCTTCCTAGGCATTTGACCACGAGAGCTCACACAACCACGCAAATCAGCGACTTAAATTAGTAAACAAAATGAATTAAATAGCTGTATTGCACATCGAACAGTGGATCAAAATAAAACTCCAAAAATATAAAAACTATTTCTAATCGATATTCATTTATAACTACGAATTACTAACATTTTCTTCCACAGAATTGATAGTCTACGCCAATATTGCGGTCTACATTTCCTCAATTTCAGATTCGGGCTTCTTAAAAGTCATTATTTCTAAATTTTAAGCAAAAAATTACCACTATATGACGTGTTACAATTACTGTCATTCGACAATAGTAGTACCTACCTACAATTAATAATTCTTTTACACGTGATTTCTTTACAGATAGCACATTGACCAGTTTTTTTACTTATAGATTACCAGTATAGATTTTTTATAAGACGTATTTTAAGATTGAAAATGGAGTACCTACCGAGTTTAATTACAAATAACCGCTATGTGTTCAATTGCAGCGTCAAACGCAATGTGTAAAGCGCGCTGTATTTTAATGCTCTCAAATCTGTGGTTAGTGTCCAGAAACAATAATAGTTACAATACCTAAGATACGAGTACTATAAACACGAGCTGACAGCTCACCATGTAGTAGCTTAGCGAGAAGCTTTTACTTTTATCTGAATCGCTGTAACTAGGTGTGCGGGAACAGATGGGAAATCGTAATACTGTTGTTTAGTCGTCAATTTATGAAGAAAAGTCGATCCGTTTAGGTGCGTTTCGATAATTCCTTTCATAAATTTGGCATTAACTCAAGGATCTGGAAATAATCCTACGCCGATCCTCGGCGTTTTATTTAAACAAAGCTCCATCGCCGTCCGATTAAAGGAAATAGGGCAATAAAGCCAAATATTATTCCATTTCCGATGCAAAACCTCTTTGGGAGTGATCGTTTCCTGTCGATAATCTTTTCAAATCTTTACGGTTATTTGATTTTAACGTGATCATCGTTCTGAACCAGCATATTGTATATATAATAAGTATCTATTTGTACGTGTGTTCGACTTCTTTTTTTCTCTTGTTTGGTTTCTTGATTGAAGATTGGAGAGCATTAATTTTAATTCGATGTTTGATCTATTTAGCTAGTACCATGAAATAACTTCATCATCTTGAGTACTCTTAGTCGTATTTTGCTGACTAGAGCACATCTTAGATAATTCTGCACACATTTCTTTTTGACAACTGTGATATTGGTTGTTCGTTGGTTTTGCATGGTTGTTTCCTTGGGGAAAACCCAAGCAGCAGTGGAACGCACATGATACGATTAGAATTATCAAAAACTTATGTTTAATAAAAATTAAGAGCAGAACAATAACCAGAACCAGAACGTAACTTTTTAATTTTAATAATAAATTTTGATCGAATTACTTCAAATATTGGGTTATAAATTAAATAAATAATTATATACTCTTTTTTTTTAGAACTCCCTATACCAATGGGTCAGAGATCATCGTGTACACCACAAGTACAGCGATACAGAGGCAGACCCCCACAACGCGAACCGAGGGCTCTTCTTTTCCCATATCGGCTGGCTGATGTTGAAGAAAAATGATGAAGTGTTGCTTAGAGGGAAACAGATGGACATGAGCGACATTGAAAGTGATCCTTTGTTAAGATTTTACGACAGGTATTTTGTTTTTATTTGAGTGTATTTTTGACGACAGACTCGTGATCACACCGCTTTGCCACACCAGTGACCATGATTATTTTTTTCTTCGTAGTTGCTACACTTTTAAAAGGTTCGTACTTGAATGAATAGTAAGTAGGTTACGCCCCTACCAAGTAAAGTGAAGTGCCCGATGTATACTAGTATTTTCGACTTAGTGGCAGCCTAGTCGGTGAATCCCTAGACAACGACAGGGCGCGAGTTCGACCTCAGACTCGAACATGTTACTATGAGTTTTTTTCATTGTTGTGCATATTAGAATGAATTACCACTTGCTTTTATGATGAAAGACAACATCGTGAGAAAATCTGGTTTTCGGAGAAGGTTAAGCTTTTGAAGAAAAGTCTCCCACGCAAAATTTGGTCACACATCCTTCCTTAGTGGGAGCCTAACAATGGCACGCTAACAAAAGATACAATTATACGAAGCTTTAAATTAAAGGTTATAGGTTTATGCCAAGCCCTTAAGTAAGTTGTAAGTTCATACCAAACATTTCCATTGAACCTAGAAATTGTAAAAATATTTTTCGAAAAATCAATACAACACGACGCGATTTTTCGATTGATATTTATAAAATGATTAATATTTTCTAAATCGGCGAATACGTTTGTGTAAAAACTCACGACTGAAGTTGCTCGTATTGCCTCTTAAGCAGTGAAAATTGCTAACTTAATTTACGTAATCATGTTACAGGCATTTCAACAAATTAAAGCTGATATTCTGCTACATCCTACCTACACTATTCGGCGTGTACTTGTGGAATGAAAACTGGAAGTGCGCAGTGGCGTGGCAGTGCTTCATCAGGTTCCTAGGCATGTTTCACAGTGAGCTAACCGTCAATAGCCTCGCTCACACCTATGGATACAAACCTTATAATAAGTAAGTTAGGTAACATTTTCTGCTATAATATATTATGCAATTGACAAATGAGGCAGACGAGATCAGCAGCTGCATTTTTGACTTTCAAGAATGTTAAAACAGTTAAAAGTTTAAGACGATGGCAGTTTTATTTACGTGTTGAAATGAGAAATGGAAAATAACTGAAGTGTAATGTACAAATCCACATCAGAGGACTTTTGGCAATCTATCTTATAATTTAAATAAAAGACTAATTTGAGGTAATTAAGAACCAAATATTAAATCAAAATCCTCATTTTTGAGTGTCAAATCCTTACACGACATAAAATGTAATATGATTAAAGCACCCTTAACTGATTGTACAACCACACGCACATTCATAGTATTCAAACTGTACCGGGGCATGTCAGTATAGTAACCTTATAAGCGCAATCGTATTCTTGATTAGAGACTGTAACTACGCAAACGTACATAACGTAGGTTAGCTTCACAAAAGACTCAGGTATAGAATAACTCTGAAGTATAGAACAGCTACAGGTTATGAGTAAATGTTAGATCGAATTACTAGAATAACAGATTAACGTTCATCAGTTAGCTGATTTAATAGGACTGATTTATCGGGGGTCTACTTACTTACCTATGTATAAATAGATTTTTTGACTATCAGACGTATATTTTTTACTGCACCTAACGATCGATTGTACTGATTTCCCGAGCGTTGTAAACATTTCCGTTCTACTCGTATTTTATACTGCTTTAAAACCTGTGGTGAGCACAGTTTGTGCGGTTCACACTGCCGGTGGCATAGAGCCTTACTTGTGTCAATATGGTACAGGATGAGATAGTTAGATTGAGCCTTGAAATCCAATTAGTACTTAGTGTGTAAGGCAGGTATTTAGGTACTTTACGTAGGAATTTCACTAGGGCGGAATGTGTAATGTGACTTTGTTGATTGATTGAAATTAAACTTGGAAATCAGTTATTCGAGATGGCAGGTAATGAAACCTAATATTGACCTGCATGTTTTTTGCTGTAAGCCAAAATGTACCAGCTTAAATATAAGAACGCAAAAATTAAATTAATTCAATACCTACTAAAAATAGCCTAATAAATAGCCAAGCCTGAGTGAGTGACTACTAATTGATAGAACTTAATGCCAACAAGATATAGAAACGTTACTTTCTTCTTAGCATTTATTTAATTTTATTAATCAATAAAATTAATTAATTAATTAACTAATTAATTATTACAGAACAATTGTCCCAGCTGAAAATCGATTTGTGGCAACTTGTACATTAGGAGAAGGATGGCACAACTACCATCACGCCTTCCCATACGACTACAAAGCTGCAGAACACTTCGATTTCTTCAACTTCACAACGTGGTTTATACAATTTTTCGAGAAAATCGGTTGGGCATACGATCTAAAGCAAGCTACGCCTGAAATGATCAACTCTATTGCAGCTAGATTAGGAGATGGCACACCTGTGCACTTTCCTATAGATGTGAAAGAAATTAACGCAAATAGAGCACGCGGATAACTCAAGCGTTTCTTGCGGAAATTATGAGCAATAAAATGTTATAGAATTATACAAACGAATGTAAATATGATAAGACTTTTATTAGACTGAATATGAGTTCTCTCTTTTAGATTTCAATCTGAGGATAAGTTGTATTATTGTAAAGATTATCATATAATGTAGGTACCTATATAAGTGCCTTAGTTAAAATAAAATCTAGTAAATACTGGACTGTTTAATTCTTACATTAAGACTCTTTTTAATTACAATGTACAAGTATGTTTATATGTTTCCGGGCTGTTATAATGATCAGGGTCACGATGTGGTCCGGAACGACCTTGGCGAGCATGCATCAGAAGACACTTCCTACCATGGGACTCTAGATTCTTCTGAGCAGATTTCTTCAATTCCCATCCGTATCTCCAGCTAGTAGCTTCTATATAGTTGTATTTCTCTTCGGGTGCCTTGAAATTCCGAACTTTCAAGTATTTCACTTTGCTCTCCTTTATAAGTTCACAATTTTCTTTCTCTACAGGTTTCATCGAGGCTTCTACTGGCTTATTCGTATTTTCAATGAGAAGATAATCTTTGACGGGTTTTGTTATCCTATTTTTAGAACCGGTGATGCTTTCTCTAGTAATATTGGACATCCCAGCAATTATAACTGATTTATTTATACTGTTATATGAATAGTTAGTAGGTTCGCGACGCAATCCTGCAGCTTTATCTATTAGCTCTTTGTGCTCATGGTTCCATTTTACCCGAAGTATTTTCTCTTTTTCGTAGTTTTCTAACATGAAATCTGTAACAGCGGCGCCTCTTACATCTTTTATTGGTGGCATTTTACTAGCTTATATCCTACGACGAAGAGAACACTTATATCAACGTCTCATAATATCCTATCAAGTACTATGTTGAATATAATTTAAACTATATTCTAGATATTATTGATGCACGTGGCCAACTCGTATTTAAGTGATTTAGGTGTACTTACATAATACTCTAAGTTTTGTTTTCATAAACTTTACTAAAATAATTATTTTATATATACAAGCTTGTCCAGCACCGCAGTCCAGCACGTAATTTGTAGGTAAAATTAAAACTTTTCAGACTATAACTTTGATATTCGGAAAATCTCTATGCTCATGAATCGTGCTAATAAAATGACAGTTGGGGATAATAACTTGTGACATTATAAAAAAGGTTTACTATTTATTTAAATATTAAAGTTTTGATTTGCCCAACATTCATTATTTCTTATTTATTTTAAAATCAAAATATTAAGATTTTATACATACTAAAAACATGAATCTAGTTAAGTATGGACCTGAAGTACTTACCTACTTGATTTTTTCTCTACCAAGTGGGGATCATTTTATTTATAAAATAAAAGTGATTTATTTTATTCAATGCAGTCCCATACAATACTCAACACTATAGTAGTACCTATACAACAATAGTATAGTAGTATTAGTTGGTAGTAGGTATTATCGTTCTGAATTTTTTTGCAATGCTGTTTTATACAATTGTTATAGATATGAGTACATACTATTATGGTTACGGTGCTATTTACTGATGATTTCAATTTTGTATAGTTAGGTGGTATACAACACAAACTAATGTTTCCGCGAACTATTGACCTCGTGACAATGATATTTTTTACGACATTAATAATGCTGTATTCAATAGGTATATCTCTTCCGTTAATAAAAAAAATCACGTTTGTTGTACGAGTATAAGAGCCTCTAAGAACACAGAAAGAAAGAAAGAACACATTTATTTTGTACACACAGGACACTACTACTATAACTAATTACTTAAAAGTAGACAAACATTTAAAATAATAAAGTAGGCCGAGTTGCGTAGTAGTGTCCCGTGCGTCGAACAAGGTCAGCGCTCAGCATGATGCTGGGGATTGCTCTTCAGCGCTGATTTTCAGCGTTACCCTTTAGAGACGCACGGGGTCACAAAAAATATAAATACCTATACATAAATAAATACCAGAAATACTTTAAAATGAGCGTATTAAAAACCTGAATAAGAATGTATAATTAGTACATAGTCAATAATATGAAATAATAAACAAATAGAGATTTCCATTTTCCATTTACTCTTCATTTTCTTACAACATACTTTCAAACAAAAAAAGATATCTTCAAATTGGTCCAGCTATCGTATAGACATCGGGGAACATATATGAAAAAAGTTCAGACGAATTAAAACCTCCTCCTCTTTGAAATCGGTTAATGAATGAGAAAAATATCTCAACAAAGTCGAGGTACAAATCTCATAAATACACTGATGCCAGATTGGGGGGAATTCCCCCAAATTTGGTGTTTTTTTATGTTGTGGGGGGAAATTTGAGGTGAAAATATTTTTGGGGGGATCTTTGGGGTGAAAAAACTGCGGTTGGAGGGAATTGGGGGATTTTTATTACCGAACCTGTGATAAGGGAAAATCCATAGTTATTCTATAGATAGTAACATATATATATAGTAACTGTACGGGCATAAATTAACGCCAATAACCAGTAGCTATGCCAAACATATCAAAACCGGAAAACAAAACGGCTAGCAAGGCATAATGCTGCGCACGATGACAGTCGAGATGTCTGGTGCCAAAGTTGCCGCTAGAGAATTTGTTTCGGTCAATCGTATCGTGTCGCGCTCAGTCTGTAGATCACGTATATTAGTCATAATGGTCCTATCAAAGCAGAAATATATAAAAACTGGGAAATTAGTAATGTATTTAAGAGTTCGTAATTGAGGGTAATGTTATTGAAATGATTATAATCTAGAAAGGAAGTGACATCCTACAAGCAATTATTACGTTTTTAGCTCGCTAGCAATTTTTGAGCGTATTTTTCTTCAAAACCTTAGTTTTCAGATAAGATTTGAGGAGAAGACAAAACTGAATCTGGCAACACTGCATATATACGTATAGCAGGGATTTCTGATTTTGTTGTAGTAGGTATGACCATAGAATCAGGAATCCTTACTTCCATTGTACGTCATCAATACAAATCAAGATCGTTCTCTTGACTCTCACACATGCAAAGTGCAGATGTAAAATTAGGATAACGATAAAGTATAAACGTTGAGAAATATTAAAAATAAGGATATTTATTTTCAAACATGACAAGATAAGATCAGAAACACACAAATGTCTAAAATATAAAATAAACCATATATGTTCAATTCAAACATCCATCATTCAATCGCACTAGCTAGTCTGATGTTAAACAATTGCAAACCTTTTTCTGACAAATTACTGGAAAACAAAACGGCCATGAGTATTTTTTGTTGCGTTTCGACAGGTTTTGTTTGACATATTTTTATAGTTTATCTTTCCAATAATATCATTCTGCGTATAGAGCTTTTATATATTTTAGGTTATTTTTCCATTTGATTCCTTTTTTGCTATAGTAATATATATATACAACTTTTACAAAATGCCGGTCGATTACAACGACCCCGGATTCTTGAAGTTTATGACCGAAAATATCATGAAAACTCAAGAGAAACGCTTGCAATGGTTCACAAAAAACATGGACACACTTACAAAAACAGCCAAATTTCCTGAAAACTACAAGGGCATTCGAACAACCGACGTCTTAAAGGCCAATCTAAAAATTACGTTACCTGGCTTTGTGCAAGACTATCAAAATAGTATGGTGAATCGTAGGAGAAAACCTGTACAAGACCATGAATTGTTGAAGAGTTTTTCCGTTTCTGACACAAACCGGACCGACTCAGTACCAAATTCTGTAATGTTACCCGTTGATCCAAGTGATAAAATCATCCTCAAAACACGTCTACCTTACGGTGGCCGCAAGCAGTATCTGAAAGCAAGGAACCGTTTGAATCCGGAAGAGAAATACTTATTTGATGAAACTACTAATAATGTCTACGGATGGAAGCAAAGGGAGAGTCACTTCTCTAATCAGCATCCACAATTTGGGCACTATTCTGTATTTGTTCACGATTTGAACAGTCGCACCCTTATGCCAAATGTCCCTGACGGTGGCATGTTGTGTAAAAGCCTTGAAAAAATGAGTTATCAATTTTTAAAACACATGAAACAAAATTAAGTTATCCGTGTAGCTATTTTAATTTTGGCCCAATATTCCTTGTCTATCGCTTGAAGTCTTAGGTATTAAGTTATTTGTTAGATGAAGGTAATAACGGTCGTGAACCGCATCAACAAACATTTGTCATTTCGTGTCTGTGGTTACAAAAGGAACATGTTTCGTAAGCGTATTTATAATTTATTCTGACAACGTTTATGAAAATAATGTTTCATGGAAAATCAATAGGTACCTGGTACCTACTCATTGACTTGAATGTTGCAACGCTTACCTCGTGTTCTACTCAACGTCAATAACTGCCATCAATCCATAGAAATCCAGTCTTAGAAAAATCCAAGGGACAGGTTTACGCCATATTACTATCATACACACAGCGTAGATTGTTACTTCATAAATAGATTGTCCTTCCAACAAAGCTGTTTCAAACAAAATTCAGAGGCCAGAGAATACAGCGACGCGAACGTACCAAACAATGTCTAATGGGTAAAAACTTTTATCATCTACCCGAGACCAGGCAGAGTTTAGGCGCTTAAACTTTTATTTCACTTTTGAACAAGTCCGAACACGGTTCGGGGGTCATTCTAGCCGCACAATTAACGTGTTTATAATTTCAGGGCAAAGTTTACGGGATATGTAAAGCGAGGGTGAGCTTAATTTCTTAAACGAACGAAATGTATCGTGGCAGTAAAATAAAAATATGCAAACATATGACCAGAGTTAGGCCGAACAGTTTTGTAGAAAGGCTAACAGCAAAGTGAGCATTTGGTCAGTATTATTCCTAATACACCAGCTACCCTAGGGACTTAACAGGCGAGCCATAGCCCGATTACTTAAGCTGCAGCTCAAGTAAGTAGGTAATGTTCGTTACTGACCTACCATACGCCCGGGGGTAGGGTGAACCTTAACCATACCTCTATAGTAGTGTTGGGAAATAAAAACAATTTACCACTAATTTTAACTTCCACACTACAATATGACTATTCAACATTGTTTCCTTCTCTTCTTTACCAAATAACACTATTTTCAAAAATAAAGTTTACGTATGAAATAATTCTCTCCAATTTAAATAGCGTCTGAATTCAATTCCGCTGCGAAGTTCCCAAGTTTCTACGATGCACGTAGGTACCAGAAACGCGAACTAAATCAAAACCGCGGGTTAAGTAGGCTGCCGCGACGCCACAATTCACTTCTAAGCTGAAAGGCTTACACATAAATCAAGTTAAAATCTCCTGTGTCGTCACTCCGTGAAGTTGCATTATATAAAAGTTAGTAACGATAGAAGTTCGTTCTTAAATCCCTTCGCTCATAGGATCCGGGTGATGAATTTAGTGGTAGTAAGCACGTATGGGCTATAAACTAAACCGTGCACGAAGTTGTCATTCGTTTAACTTTGCCGCATCGCATCGGTGGCTCGTACCTATCAAACTCTACGATAAGATGTCGTCAAGTAGGTAATAATGTATTATTTTTTGATTAAATATGTTATACAGAGTGAGAAACTTATACTTATAAGCAAACGAAAATGATAGTGATGGCCAGGATTCGAACCGAAACTTCCGAATAACACCCCCTCAGATACTTGCTAAGCCACAACTTCCATATGCTGCCAGCCGCTATATTTACGATTACTCACAAGTACGGTTCCAAAGCGAAATATGGCGGCATATAATCTGTGCTAATGGAATAAGCCTAATCATGCTGTGTCTCACCGAGACAACGATGTGCCTTTAGCTACTTTATAAATTGCGTTATTTCGTGTAGGTACTTATTTTTTACAAACTATTTCACGCAGCAGAAGATATTAAGTACCTAGAGTATATTGAGTGTATTACGAGTATCATTGCGTTTTCGTGTTCACGAGAAATAACCATAGAAACATTTTTTAAAAGACTTTAAATAAGGATTAGGTTCACGATTCATCGTAATCTTTTGTTTTGCCCAACGATATCTCATTAATGTTGCCCAACTTCTCAGAGATGGCTGGACCGATTTGAAAAAACTATTTTTTATACATATACCATGTTCCATATACATTTTATCAGGTTTTATCATTCTTCGGGTTGAAAGGAGTTAGTCTTAAGAATTGAGACAGTGAGTACATACGAGTAGATGATATTCTGTAACTGTTCCTTGTAACGTAGGTACATTTTGCCAGGTTTTGCCTGCCGCATTAAAGTCAGCTTCAACATTTTTTAAGAATTAGGTAAAATCTTTGCCACTTAGGGATCTCAGGGAATGAAACTAAAACATTGTCTTCAATATTTATTTAACTAAAAGTTCTTAAATTACCCTTACGAGTAACATTATTTACAAACAATACACAGAAATATACAAACCACAAAAATACCATTTCTATGTTAAGGCTCCGCAAATCTTACAAATTTAGCTAGACGTAGAAATACAATTTTACGTCCTGAAAGTTTGCGTATTTCACGCATGTTTTGTTTAATAATTTGTAAAAAAGTGTTGATTTGCATAATTTGTTTTCACACCAAATTCACGCACACTATTAAATCACGTACCTACCTATTATGTACAGTAGATAACATCACTATGCAAATTCTACTAAATTATTCATCATTTTCGAACATAATATTTTATCGCACAGTAATAAACAGGAGACACCATACGTTACTTTCACAGTTCGCACACTGCAAAATTAGCTAATATTTTACTTTGTCCGATACCTAAGTCTTTCACACCTTCAATCAACTAAATACCGTTCGTTCAATAAACGATCTATGTACCGATCAGTCTTAACATGTTTTAAGTAGAGATTTGTCATTTGAGTAAAACTCGTAATCTTGGCAGTTTATCGAAGACCTGTTTCATGCCTAACTAAAGCAAGCATAAAATTTGAGTTGGTAACATTGAAACTGTGTAAACGGAACTATTCACTCTTTCTTCATTCTTTCATTAGTTCTTTATTAACTTATTACTGAGACAGAAAAAGATTTATCTATCGGTTCGTGTTGCCGCGTCTATTCGCAGTAGGAAATGAGCCTAGACCGGACTATAGCAAGCCTAAAATTTGAGTTGGTAACATTGAAACTGTGTAAACGGAACTATTCACTCTTTCTTCATTCTTTCATTAGTTCTTTATTAACTTATTACTGAGACAGAAAAAGATTTATCTATCGGTTCGTGTTGCCGCGTCTATTCGCAGTAGGAAATGAGCCTAGACCGGACTATAGCAAGCCTAAAATTTGAGTTGGTAACATTGAAACTGTGTAAACGGAACTATTCACTCTTTCTTCATTCTTTCATTAGTTCTTTATTAACTTATTACTGAGACAGAAAAAGATTTATCTACCGGTTCGTGTTGCCGCGTCTATTCGCAGTAGGAAATGAGCCAAGACCGGACTATAAGTTAAAATGTAAGTTGGTAACATCGAAATTGTGCAAACTGTAATATTTATTTTTATAGTTATTATTCTTTCCTCATTCACTCATCAATTAATTCTTCATTCACTCATTACTGACATAAACCCTAAATTTCTACCATTTTGTGTTGCCACATCTTTTGGCCGTGAAAAATAAGCCAAAACTAGACTATACTCGTAGTAAGCATAAAATTTTGGGAACGAAACTATTCTCCTTTTTTTCTATCACTCATTACTGACTCAGAAGAACATCTATCTATCGGTCCGTATTGCCGCGTCTTTTGGCCGTGGGTTTATCGAACACCTGCTTCATGCCGCCGCGGAAGTTAGCCAGCCGAGACGCGGCGCCTTCGCTGGACCACGCCGAGTCGAACTCCGTCGTGTCTTGGTCTACTAGGTGCGTGTACTTCGTACGACCGGAACGACCGAATTTCTTCACTTGCATCACCTGGTAATAAAAATCAAATTATAATTTGTAATAAACTAAATAACCCGCTTATGTTGAAATTATCTAAAACTAACTAAAAAATATAATACTGTATCGAATATGACAAAACCACAAATCCTAAAAATCCTAAAAATCCAGGTAAGAATTATGGGATACTATTCAAATTTTTTTTTATTGTCATCGATCCCTTGTAAGTGCTTAAAGTTTTAATTAATCTGACGTTCTAAACGGGAGGGAAGAGGGTGAAAACCACGTTGAAAGATTTTGTTACATAGATGCATACCAATCTAACAAGATTGTGTTAATCGATCTATATTAACTAGTAGTGTGTACTTAACCTCACTACGACCTCAACCTCACTTGAGAACCTCAAGTCATTGTCAGTCAACGGCTTGGCCGACTTCAATCATTTAGAGGTTTAAAATTTTATTATCGTCAAAAGAAACAGTACGTAAGTTATCTTCGGTTAGATATTTAAACACCGATTGTTCTAGAGATCTCGCTCTGCTTTTGTTTGGTCCTAAACACTGTACATGAATTTGATGGCTCTATTATTCCTATACTTATGCTTTACTTTCTGTCCATCCAAAGGTTGCCTGGAAGAAATCGCTATTAGCGATAAGGCCGCCGCTTGTTGCACGTAATCATAAGTTTTATTAAGTTTATTGTATTATTTATATGTGCATACAATAAAGAGTTTTCTATTCTATTCTATTCTATTCTTAATCCGATTGTTTCTATAACCGATTTTACATAAAGTCCAAGACAAACGCTCATTGCTGGAGGAAGAGACTATATTATTTAAATATCTGTTACAGAACAACAAAGTACAATAAGAGTCAATATTGAATTATTCTCATCCCAATAGATTCAAGTTGAGGTCGAGTGGAAGTCGGACAAGCCTTTTGAGAATGTTTTTTTTTAAAGAGTTGTTTCTTAAATGTATCGAGTTCCGGTCAGGACAGTGTACATGATAGCATAAAAACGTTACGGACTATTTAAACTTTAATATATCAACATAATTCAAAATAATGTAACTTATCGCAGTGTACAAAATCAATTTCGAATCAAAACATTTCCATGTTATTTACGCAAAAGGGTGATTTGTACACAATGAAGATGGCGACTGATGCTTTTTTTTTATTAATACACAGTATTAACCACACCTTTAGTCATTTATTGGTAAGACGTACACCGTCCTGGCCGAAAATAAGACAAGTGCATTAATTGCTACATTACCTTTGGCAGCACAGTTTTGTCAAAGTGGTCTTCCAAAGTGGGTCCAGAGAAGTCTTGCTTGAACACTTCATCTTCCTTATCCAAATAGAAAGCACCTCTGGAAACAAATAATTTTTATTACCATCTAAATGCCATTATCATAATAATTAAATTTAAAATGAGGTCTACTTCAAAAGCTGCCAGCAAATTGTATGAAAATTCATAACTGTCCAGCAATTTTCATTGAGAAGTCATTATTGTCGAGTTTTGTTTGGGAAAAGTTTCATCCAAAAAGATGTATTCCAAATCTAGTTGACCACTCAATTAACTAATTTAAAAAAACGCGTTGGAAATACACACAGCGCCGCGCGTTCAATATTTTAGCAATTTTCATATCAATTCTCGTGATATTTAAAATATAATAATAAAATAAACTTCAAGCGATGATTCCTTCAGTGCAGTATTTATAGTACCACCAGACATTGAAAAAGAAGCAAATTAGCTATTGAACATGTATACTAGTATTAACAATGAATCCAAAAAAGTTTAAGTTTATCACTTTCACTCTTGTCACGTCTTTCACATGCAATAAACACACTAATATTATAAAGGCGAAAGTTTGTAAGTGTCTCTATATGTTTCTTACTCCTTCACACTCAAACGGCTAAACAGATGTCGATGAAATTTGGTACAAGTCGTTCGTCATTTGGTACCAAACGACGAAAGTACACTACCAGTTTTTACCAACACAGCGAATTTTAATGTGATGCATAATGAAATGCATAATGTGACTAATTTACAACAACGGCAAAACCCAACAAATCATGAAGTAGGATCTATTTTACCACAAGTAAAATTTAAAATTTCGAAAAACTTCCACCCTTTCATTTGATACCCATATTGAGGGAGTTGCGAAAAAATATGTACTTCGCCATTATGTGGCGGCGGCCATCTTGCACCGATTTTCATCAAAACACCTTTCATACAAAAAATCAAAATCGGTCAATCAGTTTGAGAGCTACGATGCCACAGACAGACACACAAACACACCCTGACACGTCAAACTTATAGCATTCCGTAGTTTTGCGACAGGGGTTAAAAAAGAGAACCCCATATTTGAGTTTTTTCACTTTCTATCATCTATTATACAATAAACATCGAGACTATTCGAGACACCGTTAAAAAAATTATCATTAAATTTCCTTCCAGAGCAATTCAAACATAAAATAAAGTAAAACTCACCTGTGATAATATTTCTGCAGGAACTTGTATTTCCCCTTGACAGACTTGTTGGTGACTTGTTTAGGGTTAAGTCGCGCCTCTACTCTTCTCTCTTCCTCGGTCATATTGCGCATGCGTTCTATAGCCAGCAACTCTTTCTCCACTCTGAAATATAACAAATATTGAGTATTACGGACACAATTTTTGAACCTAATTTGGAAATTGAATGAATGCAAAAATTATCTACATTGTTCGACTATATATGTTATAGATTCCTCAAATCCACGCAAATTTCAGACAGTTTAGACTGCCGCAATGAAAACTTATAGAGGTTGAATATACAACCTATTTTCAATATCGGCAACTAAGCCACACTTGGGACTATGAGATCTACTTTTGCTCTTGAAACTTAGATAAAGAAGACATTTATTAAGACACACAAGACACTACACAATAGTAAGATAAGACAAATAGTATATAAAAGAATTCAATACATAACATTAAAAGAAGCAGTGTTTTACTATCGCTGTAGTGAAGAGCGCGTCAAAAAATGTCATAAGCTCAGAAAAAGCCTCAGAATTCTATTTGAGCTGTCTCATCTACGTTTTCAGGCTCATATTAGAAGGAAAGAAAAATATCTACTTTTCACACCTAAAAGAGTGTGGCGAGATTCGATTTTAATGATCAAATAGAAATACACCACTTGATGGAAGGAATGGAATATCTATGTATAACTCACGCTTCTCTCTCCTCCTTGTCTCGCTTTATCCTCTTCATTTCGCGCAGTTTCCACGCCTCATATTCTAGCTCGTCGTTTTCGTCGTCCGTACAAACGTCATTAATGTTGCTCTCTTTCTGTTCACCCTGTACACGCATATCAAGGTTTAAATAGTCTGGCAACATAACTAGGTTTTGCAGAAATACTCGGACAAGATTGGCGCAAGACAGGGTAAATTAGCGTAAGATGTAGAATTCATATGCGCTGCAGTGAATAGACTGAGCTGTCTACGACGATGTTATATATGTATTGTATAATAAGCCTAAATAATAACCCACGTTATTGCGGCCCGCTAAGCACCTCATAAAAACATTCATCACATTCGTAAATTTTAAGAATTATATATGAATTATTGCAAGCACACTACAAGCGAGGCGCATGGAATCGCATAATTTTGCAATGCAATGCACTAAAGTAAGATTTTCGAAGAACTGGAGACGGAAATATTATATGGAGCGATGGTAGACGACAGTTTTTGCAGTTAAACTTTGTGTGAGGCCGATGTCGCAAATAACTTAGTAAAAATGTTGTACAGGAAACATCTAAATTAAATGTGAGATGCTTTACATGACAACTACGATTAGGAATACATAAAAGTTATAATATAATATTCAAAAGCTCACCTGGGCATGTCTTTGCTCTGCTCGAATAGTGTCTTCAACAAGTTTAAGAGCTTCTCTTCTCCTCTCCTCTTTCTCTTTCCTCGCCTCTGCTTCTTCTTTCTTCTGCTGTTTCATTTTACGTTCTTTTTCCGCTACCGTCATTCTCTCAGACGCTCGCACAAACACCGGCTTCACCCTGGGTCCTACAGATAAAATTTGTTAGTAAAACTAAAAGAAATTAATATCGTGAACTGTTACACACATACGATACAAAAAATGAAATGGTCTGATGCTCTCGTCTGTACAAAGAGATTTATAGGAAAAAATAAAATGGTCCAAAATGTTAACATTATAAATTAAGGTAAAGAATTCTACGAAACAAACAACACGAACTTTTATCATAAGCTGCATTTTAAAAAACTTTTATCGAAATATACATTTAATGAAAGCATGCTTTTATTATGCATAGACTTTAGTATCAACAAGTAATATTAGAATGTGCTTGTGGTATGCAATTCTAATCTACTTCATCTTAATTATGTCTGTTTTGTTGTTACCTGTATCTTCTTCGCTGTCAGTGTACTCAGTGTCAGAAGATCCACTTTCCTCTTTCTCTCCTTCCAGCATTTCTTCGTCTTCATCTCTACCAAGCAACTCTTTTTCTGCTTCCCTGTAAAGTAGTTAGAAAATTTATTTATCTTTTTATAAAAATTATATTTATTCAAATTATATCCAATATTTAAAAACATACTATAGTCATTATAGATTACATTTCACAAAGAAATCGAAAATATCACGATATCTAGGATTCGAACCTGCATCTTTCCAGGTAATTCAGAAGTTTATATTCTGATATGAATATATCTTATAATAGCTCTCATATAATAAAACCTTACAGCAACCCATAATGTCCTACTGCTGGACAACACTATCTCTGAAAAGAAGGTTTCTTCACCATATTTCTTACACTGTTAAAGCAAATGGTAACAAATGTAATTTACACATTAGTGAAAACTCAGAGGTGCAATGTATTGAAACCACATCCTCCCGCATGAGAAGCGAGGGGTTCAGCTACAGACGTCTACTAAACCTAATAAAACCACAGTTCAATTATATAAAATTCAACAAATTCACAGGAAGTAGTTCAATCCCTTTTGCTTTTTTCTTTTAAGTTACTGCAAAAACTTATACGCAATTTTTTTTTCTGGGTCTAAATTATTTATTATAAAAAAATAAAAATAACTAGTAATGAGGACAAAACTTTTTTTTGGAGCAGTGTAACGTGAAACGACACAACTTGATAGACAGAGCCCGCACTATAACACTATTAAAAAACGTTCATTCCGAGAAAACTGAGTAGCTGACTAGAAAAGCAAGTAGAATTCCCAAACAAATATCAATCACATGCAAAACAGAGATAGATTTTATTTTCAGCTAAAATCAATGTCCACGTCCCAGGTAGCTTATTCTACCTGGGCTCCTGACATTATCCACATAATTTTGTCATACATTGAGTGACAATATTTTCCATTAGTACAAACCTGGCAGCAAGTTTAGCTCTAAGAGCTTGTCGACGCCGTTCAATCTCCTCCTCATCCAATTCATCTTCACTTTCCGAACTATCTTTGGCTTCCTCCACGCTCCCTTCTGATTCAGGCTCTGGTTCTTCATCAATAATCTCTGGTTTATGCTCTGCCCGACGAGGTGGAGACTGTTCCACTTGACGTAAACGTCTCAGACGAGGATCGTCTACCTAAAATATAAGTATTTAGCTATCTTTTACATGTCTAATGCAAAACAAACACTAAGTAGCATGAGAGAATACATCAAAGTAGCTTTAAACCTATCGGTGGAGATGTGGAGTGTCATTCCATACTTCTTGTTAGCATTTACAATGGGTGTCTCAATTTATAAATAAAATTACAGTTCTGATTTAAAACTAATGGTACCCAAACTAGGTTTTCCTGTAAGATGGTGTAACATTGCCCTCTATTTTTCAATATCTTCGAAATTACACTGTAGATATTTAAATGTAAACCACATGCAATTTAAACTAATTTAAAAATATTAATAACAAGGTTAAGTTATTTTCATACAATTTACAAATGATTATACAATTTTAATAACAACATTAATTTGAAATTTGAGTTTGCCACTAAAATAGATACAAGTTTGGGATGGGACTAATGAAAAGGAAAACAATTAATAAGGTAATTTATATTATAATAATTTGTATTAAATATAAGTTGGAGGTGTGTGGAAACATTTGTCAATGTCCCACCATTGTTTCAGAGTTCAAAAACTTTTAAGCGAAAGCAAACAATAACAATCCCAAAATGGAACAGAAAATGGCACTTTGTGCTCATTGATTTTCATTTGTGTTTCATTCCTCTTTCTTTTATAATTAAAATATTAACAATTAAGAACATGATCACTTTTTCTTTAACTTTTCTTTTACTTTCTTGGCCTTTTTAATTTAGAAAACGAATGCTTGGTTGATTCATTTACCCTGATGAAGTTCACCGAATGTGAACAAAACTATAGTTGGACCATTTCAACAATAAGGTATGCATGAAAACCCACATTGTTGCACTGGAAGAAATCGCTTTAGGCGATAAGGCCGCCCAATGTACTACCAAGGTTTTGTTTATAATATATTTGCTGTATATATTTTTCTTGGTGAGTAATAATGATATATTGTATTGTTAATCAAAATTTCTTGGGACTTTTCCTTTAAAATACAAATATCACTTGCAAACCTATGAAGACAAAATGTATTTGTACATAAGACATTTAAAGAAATTAATAACCATATAGGTACATGACCTACTTAAAGCTTACCTGTTTATCAATATTAGAATCTGTCCGCAGTTAGTTCAGAAGTTACACCTAAACTCTAATGCTCTAGACCAGTGGTGCGAACTAGTGGTCCCTGAATGTACCCTAAGGAGTCTGCAAAACCATCCAAAAGTTTTTTTTTCACAAACTTTATAAGAGAAATTGATTTACGTTATAAAACAAATATATAGGTATTATATGTATTTGCTTTTAATGACATAGGTATCTATGCATTCATTGGGAACATGTACTTCATTTTACTTGGTTATCTACTTCTCATAATTAAAAACAGGCAACAAACCAATATGCATTTGGATTTGAGTAGCAATCAACCTAGGATTCAGATGTTTGTAAAAAGTATACAATTGCAGAAATCACACAATAATATCACACATGAATGTAATGTAAAACTTTTGTAATAAAATTACAATAATGTTCACTTTCAATAATTTTCTGTGTAGTTTATTTATAAACAGAACAACCCATATAATATTTATATACATTCATTTGTACATATAATATCATCAAACTATTAGTGGTCCACAACAAAACAGAAATTTTGTCAAATGGTTCTTTTTCACTAATATGTTAAGAACCACTGCTCTAAATAAAAGCAAGACATATCTTCTTTAATTCATTATCATTCAGTTTTGGTTTGATGCATCAACATACTAATTTTAGGTAACTTTATCTGTCAAATCATAAAATAGTCACATAGAGCTCTTTAAATGCCACAAGAAGATTGTTGGAGATGAAATTAATATGTAGAGATCACATGTTCTGTACATAGGTAAATACATTACCTCTTTTTCTTCATCGTTGGGTTCTTCCTCCTTTTGAGATATTATCTGAGGCAGAGTCTGCTGCTTACGCTCCGGTCTCTGCTGCTCTATAAAATCTTCAGCATCGGAGTCTTCTGATGAGGATGCTCCTTGTGCATAATCTGGTTTTTTCCCAGATATGTACCTTTGTACTTTTACTTTTTGCATAGATATTTCACCTGAAAATATAATAATCACAAAATGTATTATTACTTATACCATTCAGCTGTGTTATCAGCGTTAAGTTATTCAGTCATATTGGGGTTATTGGATGTATAAGCTGTTACTCACTTAGTTTAATAGAAATGCATAATTCCAGTGATTGGGCGCAACAACCTCTACACAATAGGAAGAAAAAATCTTACCTTTTTCATTTCGAATGGGCACAGCACCTGCTGTGCTTTGAATGCCCGTAGGTTGTGCTGGTAACACGTTCATGTTGGTGAATTTGTTCACAGTTCTATCAATATAAAACACGTGAATTAACAGCTATAGGCGTGATCGCGTGGACTAGACATATAATAACTACTAAAGACTAATTCATTTAATTTTATTTACTCTTACAAAATCACAAACAAAATCAAACACAGTCACTAACTTACTAACCACAGATTAGCGATAGAGATTAGCACCACAGATTAGTAGAAAAGGTAATTTTTTTTTTAAAGCCTACTGTGGGCATACCGGCTTTTTTATATATGGCACCATACTATTCGTATATTTTCCAACGTCAAGTTTATCAATTTTCAAGTTAACATGATGTTACTTTAACTTGACCACGATGACTTATTACTTAGTATTTGACTTACCTTGATTAATAACTTGCAAAACTTGACGCTGGCAAATATACAAATCGTATGGTGCCATATACTAAAAGAAAAAAAAACTATATTCATTTCATCCAGAAACTTGGTAGTAAATTAATTTAATTGTTTTAAGTTGAACATTTGGACATGGAATCGGAATCAAAGAAAGAATTAAAGTTCCGTGATGAAACTCCACCTGAACTTCCAAGCTTGGATAAACTAATTTCTCAGACACTATCAGAAAAACAATTAAAAGAATTTAACAGGATCCACTATGGGAGAATGGATCACCACGAAATAAAATTGAAAGAGTCTTCTTTAACCTTGGCTGAGACCAACAATTTTGAGGCACTGGCGTACGACTTCCCTGCGAAGAAAGAAGAGATAAGGAAACCTCGTATTGTACGAGTTGCAGTTATTCAACACTCGATCGCAGGTCCCACTTATAACCCAATCACTATACAGAGGCAGGCAATATTTGAAAAGATTCGAAAGATCATAGAATGTGCTGCTGCTGAATCAGTTCACATACTATGTTTACAAGAAGCCTGGAGCATGCCATTTGCGTTTTGTACTAGAGAAAAACAGCCTTGGTGTGAATTCGCAGAATCTGCGCTTAATGGCCCCAGCACATTATTTTTGAGTGAACTAGCTGAAAAATATAGAATGGTAATTATATCTCCAATACTAGAACGAGATGAAATACATGGTGATACCATTTGGAATACAGCAGTAGTTATAAATGAGTCAGGTAAAGTCATTGGAAAACACAGAAAGAATCATATTCCGCGAGTTGGAGATTTCAATGAGTCTACTTATTATTTTGAAGGAAATACTGGTCATCCTGTATTCGAAACCACTTATGGAAAGATAGCTATTAATATTTGCTATGGACGTCATCACCCATTGAACTGGCTGACTTTTGGAATAAATGGTGCTGAGATAGTGTTCAACCCATCTGCTACTGTAGCTGGGCTTAGTGAACACTTGTGGGGCATTGAAGCTCGTAATGCGGCTATAGCAAATAGCTACTTTACATGTGCTATTAACAGAGTGGGAACAGAAGTATTCCCAAATGAGTTCACATCTGGTGATGGAAACCCTGCACACAAAGAATTTGGTCACTTTTACGGCTCAAGTTATGTGACAGCACCTGATGGTTCTAGAACCCCAGGCCTATCTCGAGTAAAAGATGGCCTACTTATTGCACAATTAGATCTGAACTTGTGCCGTCAAATTAAAGACAAATGGGGTTTTACAATGACTCAGCGCCTTGATATGTATGCTGATAGTCTGAGTAAAGCTGTAAAGCATGATTATGAACCCCAGGTAATAAGAAACAACAAGTGATCTTCAAAAAAATCTTTGGATTATGAAGATTTTAAAATTAAAAAAATTGCACAATCATTCTACAAAAGTTACATCACAAATGTTACTAATATTTTGTAAATATTTTATCAATTTTTATTGCATAAATGATAACTGTCAATATACAAAGTTACAATATATACCCAAAATTGGTAATCGTTGTTTATATTTTTATCAATGTTGTATAACTATCACATAATATAACCATGTTATTGATAGGTAGTGAGTTTTATTATCATTTTTAGGATAAGGAATAAAATAAAACAACAATTTGTACAAAACAATTTTGTGTACCAATTTTAGAATAATACAAATGTGAGCTATACATAAAATATGCAGGAGTTAGAATGGGGTACATTCAAGTAACAGGTTGCATACAAGGATTTTAATTTTGAGCACTATTCATAAATCTCAGATTGATGTTATTAGATTTGATGATCCAACACAGTCATACCATTACCCATTAATTTCTAGGTAAACAACTGATAGGTATCTTACAAAACAAGTAGTAATGGTTAGGTACAAAAATGGATATCCTTGATACCTAGGAGAGATAATTTATTTAGTCTATCTATTTATTTCATAATAATCGCATCAGCTTCAGATTTACAGCTGCAATAAAAAAAAGTCTTTGCAAGCACAAACTATTGCATGTACCCCACGCATGTGGCTGTAATATTACAATTATCACTAAGCACTAATACTCTATGCAGTCTTTGCACGGATTGCTGCACGTTTGCCGGTAACAGCCTGGAAACCAGACTTGATGCTTGCAACAGAACAACGGGAACCACATGTTTCACACTGAAGGAAGAATAACCTAGTATCTTTCTGTAGGATGGTGTCAGGAGAACGGCATGTATGACATGTTACATATTCTTTAATATATCTTCTCAACACATTTTCTATTTGTTTCTGTTGAAAACGGCCCTTGATAATCAGCTGACTGTTACCATCTACTGAACCACTTGTACCCAACTCAGCCAGTAGGAAGTCCAATAAATGCTTGGGTTGCCGATGCAGAGTTTTGCAAATTTCAGTAAAGTTGGCAAAGGATGTCTTTTTTGTTCCAATTCGAACTACTTGGGGTGGTCTCATTATGAACTTTTGCTTTTTACCAGACACCATACTGGGGTTCTTCTCACGCATGATGTCGAATACACGCTCAAGAAGTTCGTCATATGTATAATCACGATCACTGCCTATCCAATCCCCATGACTATCTTCTACGTTTTCCTTATCATCTTCCCTAGCATCGTCATCTATTTGCTGCTGCTCGTCAACATTTTTCTTCTTCTTCTTCTTTTTCGTTTTCGAGAAGTCTATGTCCAGATCAAGATCGTCAATAACTTCTTCTTCTTGAGGCTCAGGTTCTTCAGCAGGTGGAGTCTCAGGGAGTGCATTTTCTAACTCTTCTAAGTTGAAAAACGTCTTCTTCTTTTTTTTCTTCTTCTTGCCGAAATTGTCCAAGTCGAGGTTATCGTCCTCGGGCAAGTCTACGTCACCCGTCTCCGCGGGTGCTTCCACGCTCGTACTCTCACCTTGTTCCGCGAGTGCAGCGTCCATATCAAAACCAGTCTTCTTCTTTTTCTTTTTTTTAAGAGAAGGGTCGAATACCATATCCTCGTCCATGGTTATTTGCACAATTTTTCTTTGAATTTCTCTAAAACCTCCAAACTTTGGTTAGATTTATGACAATTTGGCAGGTGGTTTAAATGTCAATCGGTTGCATCAGCTTTGTTCGTTCAAAAACATGAAACAAGCAAGTGATACCATAGATAATAAATAATCATGAAAACCCTTTTTACACTATTAAACTTTCAGATTACAACAAAAAACGTGATAAAATTTCATAATTACTCGACCACGATGACTAATCACTCTGAAACTTGAGCAAAACTTTATAATTTTTTATCTTGTTATTGGCAAATGTACAAATCGTATAGTGCCATATCCAAAAGGAAAAGAATATAATAACCTCAAAATATTTGTATGTGTTGTAAAATGGCTGAAGAAATTAAAATTATTATTTTAGTTTGAAAAACTACACCAAAATGCCATTAACACTTCACCGGTCATTACCGAAATTGAAAAATGTTTTAACTAGACAGTCATCAAAAGTTGCTTTGCTGCATCAAGATGAATATACCGAATCTCCAGAATATCCACCTATTTTGGACACTTCTCTTCAAGGCAGGAAAAAACGGGAGAGAGAATCACTTTATGAAAAAATAAAGAACATAAATACAGTAGAAGAGAAGCAAATAGCTTTGAATATGCCTCGGTATTATGGCTGGAAGAGTATTATGTTTATCGAAGATAAAATACCATACAATGCTATGCCCCTAGTCCAGGGTTACACAAGAAGCCACTTTATTCCTTCAGACAATCTACCTGACGCTTATAAAGAGTTTGAACAGGCTGCTGATGAAGTAGTCAAAGAAGTAAAGTCTCAGATTGAGGAAGCAATAGCTATTGAGCTTGAAGGAGTTGAGTAAGTTATTATCCCATTGGACAATTCCTAAAATTTTGTTTAGATTCTCAACCCTTTGTTTTTTTACATTTTACAGACGTGATATACCAGTAAACCCTGAAAAACCAGATGCAGCTGTACAAGAAAATGCAATAGCGTCTAGTATTGTAAAACAAATCAACAGAGTCATCATTAATAACTTATCAGATAAGTTGGCACATATACTATCAGCGCAGGTTAGTGTAATTTTTTTTTAATGTATCTTACTATAATTTTAGCCTTTGTCATCTTGTTTTACTTATTATGAATGAGGCAGCAATATACAAAAGCTATTCTTGAAATGGTTCAAATTGTAATTTGTTTTAATTTTGTTAATTCTATGGATCTTATGGATATAGGCTGATTTTGGTTTAATTTCTATAATTTTATATATGATGTTGATACCCAGCATTTGGATTCAAAATATCTAATCTCATCTTTATTTACCAATCAATAAAGCAGCACTTGTTTTGTTTAGTTATACTGACCAATATATATGTTTACATGCAACAGTGGTGAAATTAAAATAACTATTACATGAAATAAAGTGTTTTAGCCACCAAATTACATAAAATTATGTTGATAACATGAAAACATGTTCCAGATTGATTATGAACCTCGTCATGAAGCATTCTGGTTTGTTGGTGGTGTAGATGTACCAAGGAAAGTTATTCAGTGGAGGAAACAGTACAGCTGGCTCAAAGATCGCTTGGAGGAACCTATAGATAGAGCAGTGCAGTACAAAGGTGTGTTTCAACAATATTATTCTCTGTAGGAAACTTGTCATGTGTAGCAATGGTTCTTATAAAATGTATAATAGTGACGTAAGAAGATTGTGGAGAGGTGACACCTGCCGTAATATGCTAGCTAACCTTAAGAGTTCATTTTCTTAAGTGTGGCAACCTGTTCAAAACCTTTGATAGAAATTTTTGTAACACAAAATTAATTTTTCTAATCTAAAAAACTTATAAGTGGAGGAATTGTGACCTGCATGTTGCAGCATAAATTTTACTATTTAACTATTGTTTATTTAGTTATTAAGTTAATAAAATATTTTTGTCATTTATAGATATATGTACTTGTTCATTCTTACTTTTGCTTAAAACTCTTTTGCAGGAACACCTTTATTGACATTGAGAAGCAGATTACCGCTGAAGCCCTTGATACCATACAATGAAGCTGAAAATCCTGAATTTAAAGTTGCAAAATTCAGTACTGTGCCTAATGCAGTAGGATATTTTGAAGAATTTAGACATGGCACCAACATTCCAGGTATATATTTGAATGATGTCAATAGACTAGGTAAAGTTAAATTTCATATGAAAGCAATTACATCTATTTAATAATAAGACTTTGCGACAGCAAACAAATGGATGAACAAGCAGACCGACAGGTCTGCTTGTTCATCCATTTGTCTGTCAATGAAATACAGCCTATTTCATGAACCGTGATAGCTTGATAGACATCTGAAATTGTCACAGATGACGTATATCTGTTACCACTATACATGCATTTCAATAGTGTTCAATGTGTGCATTTCAATAGACCGACAGGTCTGCTTGTTCATCCATTTGTCTGTCAATTAAATACAGCCTATTTCATGAACCGTGATAGCTTGATAGACATCTGAAATTGTCACAGATGACGTATATCTGTTACCACTATACCAACAAATACAAATAATAATAACAAAATTAATACTAAAAGGGGGCTCCAATGCAGCTAATGTGATTTTTTTTTGCCATTTTAGACGGCACAGTTAGACACTTGAACTAATGTTAAATTGTTTCGATAATTACCGATTTGACAAAATCTTTTTTTTTTTTTATTTATTTATATTTCTTATATAACATTTAGTATCTTAACACTAAAAAACCTCAGCGAGGTTTGTCTAAGTGCTAGGTCCTCCTGTTGTTAGAAAGTAATTACATAATAAACACGTTCTATACAATGATTGAACATAAAATAATAATAATAAACATATACAACTTAAAATAACAATAAATAATAAATTGAAGTGGCTATACAATAAAAATCATAT
Source organism: Ligdia adustata (assembly GCA_947049295.1). Taxonomy (NCBI): domain Eukaryota; kingdom Metazoa; phylum Arthropoda; class Insecta; order Lepidoptera; family Geometridae; genus Ligdia; species Ligdia adustata. Next base: position 6,862,121 of record OX346230.1, read on the forward strand.
TATACTGAAGTCTAAAGTATAAACAATAATGAACCAAGTTGAGCGAGCAGCGCGCGCGTCGCATTCTACTTACCTACTTGTCGTGAAGCAAGCAAACACGCGACGTCATGCGCTCGCCCGCTCAACAACTCGATATACAGGCTGCTCCATATTACTTTATTTATTATGATAATAATGAAATAAAATTCTTTTTATATTAATTGGAGTTATTTTCTCGCGAATATCATGTGGTAGGCCGTTTATAAGATACGGGATTAGGTAATGGCGCGAGTAGTTACTGAGTTTGTAATGTATGTATTTCTTTTCTAAAAAAACTGCTCGCATAGTATCCTATATTCGACTTTAGCCTGTATTGGTAGTACCTCACAGTATCTAAATAACCCTCTCAGATCCTCCTTGAATTTATACTTTACATAACGCGGTACAATTAATTTTAACAATCTGTATTGTATATTATAAATTTGTTCCAAAAAGGTTTTAAAGGTACGGCCGTAACTACTAAGTCCATAAGAGATAATTCTTTCCCCCCAGTGCCTTGTACATAGTCAGTAAGACTGTAAATGGTACACGACTTTTAATGACGTTGAATTTAGCCATTATTGCTCGAAGCTTAACGCAAATTTTGTCTATGTGCTTACCCCATTTAAATCGATCGTCTATGACCATGCCCAGATAGGTTTGCTCAGTGACTTGTTGTAATACTTGATAGGTAAGAGAACAAGTATTGACATTCCCAATTGAATCTTTATGTAGGCAATCATGGCTGTGTGCAAATATTTGAACTCTTTCGTTACAAAAGTTATTACTTGATCGAATATGTAAAAACTTTGTTTTATCGGCATTAAGGACAAGCCCCGAGTCATGTGACCACTTGCAAATTGCAGTAAAATCAGCTTGTATCTGCTTTAGAGCCTTTACAATGTCCCTGTCGGCAGCTACTAAGCAAGTGTCATCCGCAAACTGATAAACGCTGCAATACTTAATTACATTAGTGATATCGTTGACATATGCCAAGTAATGCAAGGGCCCTAATACCGAGCCCTGCGCTGTACCATCAGTTACGTGGACCTTGTCGCTGAAAGCCGTACCCACTTTGACCTGTTAACTACGGCCGTCCAGATAATCTTTACACCAATTGAGTAGACTGCCTCTAACACCAGTGTTATCCAGCTTCCTACTTAGCAGATCAAGCTTGAGGGTATCGAACGCCTTACTGTAGTCGATAAAGTCTAAAAGCTTTTTATCATTGAGTAATGAGTTTATGTCGTCGGTGAATCGTGATAGTAGCAACGTTGTGCTTTTGTTAGGCTGAAATCCATATAGGTGACAAAACATTATGTGACAAAATATCATGCGACAAATATATTTTTCTACCACCTTGTCTATTACCGGAAGTATAGTAATGGGACGATATTTGCTATAGTCACTAGTACTACCACTTTTATGAATTGGTCTTACAATACCTGCCTTAAGCTCGTTAGGATATGTTCTAGTAGAAACACATGCATTTATAAGTCGCGCAATAACACCTGAAATTTTTAAAGATATTCTCTTCAAATCTATGGCCCTGATTCCGTCAACTCCTGGAGCTTTGTTGATGTTAATATTGCTTAGTATCTTTAATATATCTGACTCGGTAGCAGCTTTGTAGTATATTGATCTGTCCAACGGCTTTTTGTATTGATTAGATGTTAATAATTTTTTTGATGTTAATATTGCTTAGTATCTTTAATATATCTGACTCGGTAGCAGCTTTGTAGTATATTGATCTGTCCAACGGCTTTTTGTATTGATTAGATGTTAATAATTTTTTTGATGTTAATATTGCTTAGTATCTTTAATATATCTGACTCGGTAGCAGCTTTGTAGTATATTGATCTGTCCAACGGCTTTTTGTATTGATTAGATGTTAATAATTTTTTTGATGTTAATATTGCTTAGTATCTTTAATATATCTGACTCGGTAGCAGCTTTGTAGTATATTGATCTGTCCAACGGCTTTTTGTATTGATTAGATGTTAATAATTTTTTTGATGTTAATATTGCTTAGTATCTTTAATATATCTGACTCGGTAGCAGCTTTGTAGTATATTGATCTGTCCAACGGCATTTTGTATTGATTAGATGTTAATAATTTTTTTGTACAAGTTGGAATAATTGACTTTACATTTCGTTGAAACTCATTTGCAAAGTTATTCGCAATTCTTAAGTCTGTATCTAAGCCAAAAGCTTTTGTTTGCAAGGGTCAGCCCTCCACTGCCTGTGCAGTGGTCCCATTTAAATTTTATCAAAATTCAAAATAACTAGCAATTAAGTTCTTAAATCGATATAATTAAAAAGAAATACGGTCAAGTGAAGTATCTATTCCGTTTTTGGGAAGTCTAAAGAAGTATATAATTTGTTTCTTGCTGACAAATTATTTTTCTTGTGTGAAAGTGGAAGTGTAATTAGTTAATCAATTAATAAAATCTATGTGATATAATTCCAGGATACTGGCCGGGTGACCTGGACGAATTCGGTTTGTTATCATTTCATGGTCGTGGACATATTGGTACTAGAAAGTCGTCTTTTGGACCCGAAGACAATCTCGAAGCCATACACTGCCAAGCTATGAAGGTCAGTTTTGGTTGGCTTCTAGCTCAAGCTAATTTCCAAGGCTTCACTACCTACAATGACATTACTTACCCATTAGTCACACAGACGGTGATCACGAACGGGCAACTGTGGTCACTTTATGCATACCAGTTGAACACTATTGAAATGCACAATGAAAAGATGGATGAAAACCCTAAGCACAATATATGTTTTGGGACAAAACCTTTGCAGTTGTACGAGGCCATTGAGAATGGTAAAGTGAAAGGGTTAAATGAAGACATACTGAAAAAGTTGGTGCAGTTCTATATGAATGCACCAGAAGAACGTGACGACGTCATGAAACCGTATTTAGGAAAGGACGAACAAGTCGTTGCGGATATAGAAGATGATAACAAACGTTGCTGGCTCGAAAATATATACAAACATTTAGTTGCAAATAGGCCCCGTCATAGATTGATCCCTGAAGTGTATATGTGGGAAAATATATATAAAATTAAATTTGATACACGGTCATATGAACGTAAAAGAAGACCATTTGAACTTGGACTTAATCCATACAAGAGAAGGTTGGATGAACATACGCCTCCGTATATTCCTAAAGTTTTACGCCCATACCCTAAGGCCAAGAAGAAGTTCGAAACTACTTATTATCCTAAAGTGTAATTGTGTTCAGCCATGTATTAGTTGTATGCTTAGATAAAATGTGTAGATATACTATCCATTGATTTCTTTTTTGCAGTTCCTTAGTAACTAAGAAATTATAAATAAATATATTATATTTTTAAGAATAACTAAGTAAGTACTGACTGTCGATTGTGACAGATCACTCAACGCACAGCATAAACCGCTAAGAAAGGATGAATTCAACCCCTAAAGTGGACAAATGGGATCCTCTCAAAGTTTGAAACTTATTCACATTCCATTTATGTCGCAAGTGACAGCTATTCAGCTATATACTAGTGCTAGGTATATAAAGTAAAAGACAGGATGTGTGATGCTTAGACAGAATATAGATAATAATACTACGTTTAGAAGGGAGACTTCCTCTCCCACTTGACGGACTTCCTCTCGCCTCACTTTGCACCAATTTGGAGTCCAGATTGAGGCTCATTACTCAAGAGGCGCCGCATCGCGCGCGTATGTTACGATTGCGTCAAAATGGTCGTCTTGTGCAGTTTGCAGTTTTATTAAGACGACAATAATATGACATAAAATAAGTTTCCTGAGGAAAGATAAGAAAACAATTTATAATTCTAATTTTGTTATTTATTTAGCTTTGTAGGAGTTAATTATAAATTATAATACTTAATAGCTCTGCAAATAGTTACCCGGTCATAATATCTGATATTAGTTCATAGATAGATATTAATTATTTACGGAGTTTGAGGTTAAGGGACCTCAAACTCGATTATGGAGGCCGATCCTCCCAGGCCACCGACCCTCCGGACCAAATAAATAATAAAAGGCGTCATAATGTAGTAGAAATACAGCCTCCGTCTAAAAAAAGCATTACTACATCTGAGCTAACTATACCATCAATTGTAACCGTTATACCGATTCATCCATGGTCATTGGAGCTTTGTCATACACCTCTGTAGACAAAGGTCCTTTTGTGATTCACGTTTCCCGCACAAGAATATATGTCTCGATGGTTTGAAGAAAGTTGGTGGGAACAAAATCTTATTAGAATTCACTTCAGCTTATAACAATTTTCTAAGCTTCCCAGTCTTGAATATGTGTAAGTATTCAGCAGTGATTCCGACTTACAGTATTACCCGTATGGGTCTTATTCGTCAGGTTCCAATGGATATGCCCATGTCCGAGTTTGATGAGTCTCTCAAACTTCCCCCAGGCTGCGGTAAAGTCCTTAAGGCGAAGCGCCTTAACAGAAAACATATTGAAAATGGTACCCTTACATGGATCCCAACCCAGACAGTAGTTGTTTCTTTCCATGGCCAAGTTCTCCCAACCAGAGTATTTTCCTATTATACGTCACTTCCCGTTGAATTGTATCAATATTCAACAATCCAGTGTCACGCATGCTGCAGATTTGGGCATACCAAAACCCAATGTAGATCCCAGCCTAGATGTTCAGATTTTCTAAGGACCACAGTGGTGACTCTTGTGACATTGTTGAGGTAAATGCCACCTGTCCTGCCATTGTTTTGGTCGCCATTTCGCCACTAATAAAAACTGTCCTGAAATAGAAAGGCAAAAATCTATAAAAGCAATCATGGCTCAGAACTGCATATCATATTCAGAAGCTTCGGCTTAACTCCCTAAGCTCAGGAGATCATATGCGGAAGTATCTCAAGAGATTTTATCCCTATCTGCTCCGGCAAATATTTCCCAATCCCTGCCAACTCGTTCTCACATCAAAACTACCTTCATTCCCTCGCATCCAAAAGCTCCACTAGGTAAGACTTAAGACAAGGCTGCCCACTTAAATATCATTGAAACTCTAATGTCTCAACTGTCAAATGGCTGTGCATTAGGCAGCAGCCATTCTCAAATAGCTGTACAGAATGAAAATTCAATTAAACTCTAATATCACTCGTCATCAACTTAATTTCAACCAATTCCCTCCCATTACCGTCCAACGTTGCCAACAAACTCACTCAACTAGTTTCTATTCAACAACATGGACCAAACCACAATTCTACAGTGGAACATGCGTAGCATGGAGCCTAAAAAGCATGAGCTGATCTATCTTATAAACAAATATAATCCTTCAGTCATTGCCATCTCGGAGACATGGTTGGTTCCTGGCTCTCATTTTAGAGTGTCGGGATACTCCTTCCTCCGGGCCGACAGGGCTGACGGATATGTGGGAAGTGCAATATTTATAATAATAATATAATAATAATAAAAAAAAACACCGCTGTCGTTGTCACACACCTTGTTATCTTTTTTGTATTTTAATATTTGTTAAACTAGTTTTTTTCCCTATATTCAGAGTATTTAATAATCGTTTTACCACAAGCTTTTATAAAATGAAGAATGCCAGAGATATACAGCAATAGATAACTACATATTACAATATTCAAGAACCCGGAACCTTTGACAGTATTCAATTGTCAGTAGTGACAACTTGTGCAAAATAAATAATGAACAAAATACTGAAAAAATACGATGATAACAAGGTCAAGACTAAGAAATCAAGCGGAATCTAACAACGCACGCCCACCACCACAGCCTGTCTTGTCGTCCAGCACCTCATCGGAGGAGGAGTTGGTAACTCCTCCGGATACGGCTGCATCGAGCGATGAGAGCAGGCCACCGACGCCGCCGCCGCCACGACCACCTGCGCGACGAGGCCGTCCTCCGCTGCCGGCACGCTTGGGGCCTGTGGGGCAACCTGCTCCGCGCCCGGCTCCCGCTACCGGTGGTATAGTGCGTCGCATGCGATGGAGTACTTCAATGAATCTAAACGTCATGCGCGCCTACTATAGGGCTACAGAAGGGGGAACTAACCAAAGTGCGTATCGTGATCGAATTCTACCTTTGTTTCAGGCTCTTGAACCAACCATCATCGTTTCCGTTCAACGACTGTCGGATCAAGTGCGGGCTATCCAACGGTGCAAATTGTTGGATCAGTCTGTGCTTGATCAGCTCCGCCTGGAAGCGCTGCCTACTCGTGTGACTTCTTCCTCTTCACGGGATCTACCAGTCGCGTCGTCGGCTCCGACTATGGCAGTGTTGCCGTCGTCGGTGGCGACACTAGCGACACCTGTGGATTCCGAGGGCGACGATGGAGATCGCATGGGTATGAGTGTCAGTAGTCAGGTGAGTGAGCAACTGAGGAGGACTTTGGAGGACGCGATTACCCAATATCGATACGCACCCGACTCTAGGCCGCGACTACCACGTTTGCCCACCCATAGACGTAACTTAGCGCTAATGGGAGCCTTGAATGTTTTACTAGCACCTTATTTACGGGCTAGTGAAGATTTAGTTGATACTCATTCGATCCTATACTGTGGCGCCGTCGCGGCGTGTCGTGTTGCTCGTGTCAAGTTTCCAGACGCTGACCGAGCACCGCGTCCCGCCGGGTATGTGCCTGCCTGGCAGTTACGGATCGAACGACGTATCAACACTTTCAGGACTCTCATAGCAAAGCTAATCTGTTTCAAGCGCGGCAACAACCGCCCCCGAGTCATGCGTTACGTGGCACAGGCCTTTGCCGGGACCGGTATTCGGCCCTCGGATTACTTGGCTAATGTCACGGAACGCATTGACTACTTGAAGCAGAAAGTCTATGCATGGGCAAACCGTATTCGTCGTTACAGGGAACGTGTAAGTCGATATTGGATAAATCGCCTTTTCCAAAGCGATCAAAAGAAAGTGTACCGGAAGTGGGAGGAAATTGATCGGAGCGTGGACGGCGGGCATATACCGGATGCCGATGCCATGATTAATTTCTGGCGCGGCATTTGGTCGGTGCCGGTCAATCACGCGGAAGGTGATTGGATGCGCGTTGTCGAGCGGGAATGCGAGTCCATCGAACCCATGGAGTCTGTTGTCATAGATCCTGTAGACGTTAGTTGTGCGATCCGTAAGACACAGAACTGGAAAAGTCCTGGGCCGGACGGTTTGCACAACTTCTGGATTAAGTGGATTCGAAGCTCGCATGATCGCTTAGCCACGCAATTCCAAGAAGCTCTCGAGGTCGGTTTTCTTCCCCGTATTTTGACCACCGGTGTCACTTTTTTGCTCCACAAGTCCGGTAGTACCACGGATCCGAAGAACTATAGACCCATCACTTGCTTACCTACCATCTACAAGCTTCTTACATCCATTCTGACTACAAAAATTAATACGCACGTTGTTGCGAACAATGTTTTGGCTCCTGCTCAGAATGGCTGTAGGGCTGGGTCTCGTGGTACTAAGGAGCTCCTCCTCATAGACATGGCCATTAGCCAACAAGTCCAGCGGAACAAGGGAGGTCTTTCTGCCGCCTGGATTGACTACAAGAAGGCCTATGATTCGGTGCCTCATTCATGGCTTGAAAGGATTTTAGATTTGTATAAAATCAATGCAACTCTTAGATCCTTTTTAGTCGCATGCATGGGACAGTGGACCACTGTCCTTCGTCAGCCAGGTGGTGGTGATATCTTTCGTGGTCCGCAAAATTGTATAAGGATTGAGCGGGGAATATTCCAGGGCGACAGTCTAAGTCCATTGTGGTTTTGTCTGGCACTAAATCCTCTCAGTACTTTGCTGAAGGATTTAGGGCTAGGCTATAGGCTTCGTAGAGGGGGTGAGTCATCTGCTGTACATGGATGATTTGAAACTGTTTGCACTGAAATGCCAAGACTTGTTGGAGTTGTTGAAAGCTACTCAGGTTATCAGCAACTCCATCAGGATGGATTTTGGTGTAGATAAGTGTGCGGTTTTACGTGTGCAGCGGGGGAAGGTTGTAAATTCACCAAATTTACAACTTTCCGAGACTATGACTCTCAGATCTCTCTCCGAGGCCGAGACCTACAAGTATCTTGGTATGTCAGAGTCGTTGAGTATCTCAGTAGACGAAGTCAAGAAATCGATAAAGGATCGCTTCTTTTGTCGCTTGACAAAAGTACTTAATAGTCTTTTGTCTGGCGGCAACAAGGTGCGAGCCTTCAACTGTTGGGTGATGCCTCTACTGGTATACTCCTTTGGCATACTAAGATGGAACCAGACTGAGTTGGACGCTTTGGATAGGCGAGTTCGTCAACTGCTCACTTCGCATCGCATGCATCATCCGCGCTCGTCAGTTATGAGACTGTACATTCCACGGAAATGGGGGGGTCGTGGCTTTTTGAATGTCAAAAACCTCCACAACCGTGAAGTGTGCAGTCTCAGGGATTATTTCCTGAACAACGAGTGCGGGATGCATTGCGACGTTGTAGCAGTTGACAGGGGCCTCACACCGCTCTCCTTGGCGAACGGGAATTGGCGCAGGCCGGTGGTGCTGAGCGTTGAGGACCGCAAGGAAGTATGGAAGAGTAAGGAGCTGCACGGGAGGTTCTATCGAGCTCTAACCGGGCCCGATGTGGACCTACTCGCTTCGGTGAACTGGCTACGGTTTAGGGACCTCTTTGGGGAAACCGAAGGTTTTGCTTGTGCAATTGCCGACGAAGTAATGATGACGAACAACTATAGGAAATATATCCTGAAGGACGGTACGGTCGACATTTGTCGGGCATGCCGCCGTCCCGGAGAGTCTATCAGGCATATTATTTCCGGTTGTTCCCATCTTGCTAATGGTGAGTATTTGCACAGGCATAATCTAGTAGCCAAGATCATCCACCAGCAACTTGCTCTTCAGTACGGCCTTGTCGAGTCCGAAGTGCCGTACTATCGGTATGCACCGTTGCCAGTTCTTGAAAATGGTCGTGCGTTGCTCTACTGGGACCGCTCTATCATCACGGACAGGACTATTGTTTGCAATAAGCCTGATATCGTGCTGGTAGACCGATCCCAGCGCAGAGCAGTGCTCGTCGACATCACCATCCCACATGATGAGAACCTCGTGAAGGCTGAAAAGGATAAGGTCAGCAAGTACATCGACTTGGCTCATGAGGTTACCGCCATGTGGGATGTTGATTCGACGATCATTGTTCCGATAGTCGTTTCGGCAAACGGCCTGATAGCGAGAAGTCTCAATCAACATCTTAAGAGGCTCTCGCTAGATGGTTGGATCAAGGGTCAGGTACAGAGGGCTCTGCTCCTCGATACAGCACGTATTGTTAGGAGGTTCCTCTCTCTGTAGTCCCTACCATCGGTAGCTTGGGTCCTACCGCGTTGCTGGTGGCACTCTAGGTTTAGGTTTTTTATAATATTTAATGTTTTATATTCATATTGTAAAAAACTTAAATTTAAGAAATAAAATGAATACGATAATAATAATAATAATATGGAACAACATCCACACAAAGGTCTTCAAGTCCCAAACTAGGCAAAGCCTGTGCTATGGTAACCTGATGACTGATATACATACTTAGAAATACATATATACATACTCATATATATAATAAACAGCCAGACACAGGTCAAACAGACATGTTCATGCACACAAATGTTTGACCTGTCCGGGGATCGAACCCGAATTTATCGAATTTATAAAGCGCTCCCTCCCATTTTCCCAAATTCCTCTTCCCTCTCATCCCCGTCCTAACTCCTCACTAATACCAGATATTATTCTTCTCCTCTCATCGGTGCCTCCCCCAATAGTGATCATGGGAGACTTTAATGCCCACCACACTGTATGGGGATCGTCTCCTGTGAGGGAGAGAAATAATAGGCTGTATGCTCTGTCCCTTTTGGAAGTATTCAGTGAGTGTAATTTATGTATACTGAACGATGGTTATCCTACCTATAAAGTACTCCCTTCCCAGGATCCGAGAAGTGCTGTAGACCTGACTCTCTGCTCTCCAACCTTTTCTCCTCCTTTCACCTGGAAAACTCTCTCTTCAAGTCATGATAGTGACCACTTTCCTATTTTACTGTCTATTGTTAATAGATTCACTCCCTCTATCAATCCAGCTCCATTGTTAAAACACAGACTTTTTTCTACCGACTAGCCATCGTATTCCTCCTCGTTAGAAGTCAATTTGAACTCCTCACCCATTTTCCCTTAAGAAATAGACCCTCTTGGTTCATATACTATGTTTGTAGATTGTATTATGGCTGCGGCTAACAGTCACGTTCCCCTGAAAAAAACTGCTAAGGCATTTAGAATCTCTACTCCTTGGTGGGACACCGAGTGTACCGTGGCAGTGTGTAAAAGACGGGAAGCAGAGCGAAAATATAATGGCAGCATGACTCAAGACAATTTCATAGCCTATCAAAAAGCCGCAGCTAGTTTTAAAAGACTTGCATCTAAAAAGAAAAAAAGTTGTTGGATTAGTTTTTGTGAACTTATATCCCTTAAAACCTCGCCATCTCTTATCTGGCAACAAATAAAGCGATTTAGGGGTTCTTATAATGTAAAAAATATTTCATCTAACGACCCTACTTCATGGCTAAAAGCCTTCTCAGATATTCTCACTCCTCCTACAGTTCCCTATCTTGATTGTATTCCTTTTACTCCATCCTTTCTTCCCTCCCGGGATGAAATGGAACAACCCTTCTCCACGGAAGAATTAAACTTAGTTCTGAATGGACTCAAAGATTCCTCTCCGGGAATAGACGGCATCCCCTATTCTTTTATAAGTAAATCGTCTACGAAATCCAGACAAGTATTTCTCACTATTCTAAATTATTTCTTCGATCATGGCATAGTTCCAGAGCAATGGAAAACTCAGATAATAATACCCATCCTTAAACCAGGCAAAGACCCTTCCGACCCAAAAAGTCACCGCCCGATTGCACTTTCTCCCACTTCAGCTAAAATCATGGAACATCTGATCAAACAGAGACTACAATGGTTAGTAGAGAATAGATCTATCCTGCCCAAGTTACAGTTTGACTTAGAAAAGGGTACAGTACCATGACAGTTAAAGCATACTTACTGCTGACATCCATATCGCATTCCAGGAAAATAAATACCTTGTCGGAGTTTTCCTTGATGTTGCGTCAGCTTATGACAGTGTCCCGCTTCCATTGCTCAGGAGCAAGCTCAATCAGCTGAGTATACCTGAGAAGCTAGTCCGTTATATCTGCAATATGTTGATGGAACGTTATTTGGTCATTAATTCTAATCACCATTATCTAAGCCCTCTTACGGTCTGGAAGGGTCTTCCCCAAGGATCAGTCTTAAGCTCACTACTTTATACTTGTGATTTAGAGTCTTTTGTAGACTCATTTTGTGAAATTCTTCAATATGCTGATGACATAGCCCATTAAATCCCATTCCATTGAAGATGTAGAAGACAGACTAAACTCGGCCCTATCGTACCTCAATGGCTACTTGGTTATGGTCTATCCCTGTCTGCTTCCAAAAGCCGTGTTGTAGTTTTCACAAAAAAAGTCATACCTCCGGTTCAATTAATTATCGTCCATGAACCTATTCTCAAGTAAATGTTACCAATTTCCTAGGTATTAACCTGAACTCAAGAATGTCGGGTACCCTACACTTCGACCATGTAGCTATAAAGTCTGAGAGAAATGTAAACATTCTTCGCTCTCTTTCAGGAGTATGGTGGGGTTCTCACCCATACTCCCAAAAGTTACTCTATAATGCTATAATCCGAAGCCACTTTGATTATGGCTCATTCCTATTGAACCTTTGCAACAATGCAGGCCAAGATAAGATCTGCAAAATTCAATCTAAATATCTGCGAATCATTTTAGGAGCAATGAAATCCTCACCTATTAATGCCATGCAGGTTGAATACGGAGAGCCTCCTCTGAATATTCGTAGACAATTCCTCTGTGACAGATTATAATTCCAACTTATTCAAAACTCTAACCACCCTCTCATCCCTAAATTATATCTTCTTCTAAACCTTTTTTCATCTCGCTCATTAGAATTTAAGCCATACATTCTTCAAAGCTTCATAAAATTTAATCAACTTCCTTCTCCACTCAATCAGTTCCCTTCTCCCCCCTTCATCCCCTGTACCTTTGTACTTATGAATTTCTCGTATTCAAACCCAATATTTTGCTTCATTTTGACATAGAGAAAGAAAACATCAACCCCAGATGGTTATTTAACCAGAAAATTACATCGCAATATGCTGGTTGGCGTATCATATTACAGGTGCATCAAAATTATCAGCAACCAGTATTGTAGGAGCAGCTGTATGGATACCATCCGCTAGAATATGCTTGAGCTTTAAATATCCACCCTACTCTTCTGTGTTTACTGGGGAATCGGTTGCTATATTGGAAGCTATTCTCTATGTAAAATCACACAACTTAAATAATTCAATTATCTTCACTGATTCCAAAAGTACAATCTATTCTCTCAAATCCTTTCCATTCTTCATTACGCTTTCCGGTAATCCTTAAAATAAAGCAATCCCTTTTAGAATGTCACAAACAGAATATCAATGTGGTTCTCGCCTGGATCCCAGGTCATTCCGGAATTCCTGGCAATGAAACAGCTGATTCCTGTGCAAAATCAGCCGCTCGCATTGGTTCCTTAGAATATTTCAGTATATACTCCCATGATCTTTGTTTACTCCCCTAGATCCTTCATGTTGAAACGTTGGTCGAAGTATTGGGAGGACTCAAAAAAAAAAGGTAAATACTATACTGATATTCAACCTAATCTATGTTCCCATGGTTCTCAAAGTTTCGCGCTGCAAATAAACCTACCACCTCTATCATATGTCGACTACGTTTAGGCCATGCATGCACAACTGTCCATTTGGCCAAACTCAGGATAAAGAATCACTCAATTTGTGAATGTGAGTTGGATGAAGGAAATGTGGACCACATTTTCTTCTGCTGTCCTTTGCTTTGTTCCTCTTTGTATGAGATTCTCCCCCCTTCTATTCCTCGTCATACTTCCTTTAAATGTATTTTAGCCTTATCCTCCCATCCAGTAATGTACAACATTCTTTGTAAATATTTACATATGAATAAAATAAAATTATAATATTACTAATTTGTTATTTTTGTATATACTATATGTTATACTGTATTACTAACATTACTAACACTTTATTTTTCTTTTGTTTAGGTCTTCTTGGGACTGTTTTTTCATTTCAAAATTTGTGAGATCCTCTCTACAATCAACCGTTCATACTCTTAGTAAGAAACACCTTCTCCAAGCTTATGACACTATCATGAAACGGACACTGGCAGAATTGTGACAACCTGTCACAGAAGCCATAAACCAAGAATCTATCTAAGAATCTAGTTGCACCTTTTGAAATCACTCCGTGTCCCACTACCCATCAACGTAAAATCCCTTCTTTCTATTGCTTCTTCTTCTGTATATAATTGTTTAGCTCAGTTTATTAACTATAATAATATTAAGATGCAAATAGTGTAATTCGTTATTATTGTAATTCTAGATTATGTGAAATTTACAACATCGAAGAAGAATATGAAGATGGCAAATACACAAACCGTGTGAAGCCAAACCCTCGAAAGAGGGCAGACGAAAAAAAAAAGTTCTGCCTAACACGGACGCTCGGAACGCGTCAGTTGTTATTTACCTGTGGCCGCGAACACGAGAAGAACGAATAGTTGCACCTAGAGTGTAGGCATGGAACGTACATGAGGTGAACATATCAATCAAATCAATAATGTGTTTTTGACAGTGACATATTTGACATTTCCTTGTAAACATGTGCTGAATTTTCTTGTTGCTCTTATTATACATGTTTATTAAATTTTAACCATGAAAAACTTAGAGCTTTGGGATGTATCCCTACAAAAACTTAAGGTGGATACCAAAGACAAATTTTGCGTATGCACCGGCCACGACGAAGACACTCTTGCGAAAGCAATTTACGTTTGTACTAGTGATCTCAACGTGAACAGCTATGATGCCGTTACTGGCGAATTAAGATGGACTAAGAACATCGCGGAGTACTCTACTCCTAATAATAAACCAGTAAATGTAACTTGTCTGTCTTTACAAAACTTTCTATGCATTGGTTATGAAAATGGAGAAATGCTTACAGTTAAAGATTCTGGTAGACGATGCCAACCTGTTGGAGTGTTTAATAGTGGTTTATGTGTAAGTATATCTTTCTAGACTCCTTTTTTAACGTTTTCAAAAACTCGAAGTATTTCTATCGGAATTTATTTTATAATTAGGCTATGGAATGGAGTCCAGACCATGAAATGGTCTCATTAGTGACACAAGAGATGAATACGTGTCTTCTTTCCTGCGCATTTGAGCCTGTGTGTGAAGTGAATCTATGGGATCAGGATTTTGGAACCAAACAATTCATCACTGTTGGTTGGGGCAAGAAGGAAACACAATTTCATGGATCGGTTGGAAAACAAGCTGCCAAACTTAAGGATGAATTTGGTATGTTTCGTAATATATTTAATTTATGATGTAAAAATATGATGATATAAAAATTAACAGGTTTTTTTAATTTTATATTACTTTACGCCTGTCCATAGGTAAAAATAAAATTGAAATATAATTTAAGTATTTGGTTGAATGACTTCCTTAGTAAAATATAGAATGCAAAACATTGTCTTATAGGTACTTTATTAAAATTTTCTATTTTTAGAACTCTATAAAGTAGAAGACAAAAGGGTAAAGATAGCATGGAGGGGAGATGGCATTTTATATGCCATTGGTTTCTCAATGGATGGCATTAGAAGGTTCAAAGTTTTTGACAGAGAAGGGCGACTAATGTACACAAGTGAAAAACAACCTGGTCTTGAATCAAACATAGCCTGGCGCCCATGTGGTAATGTAATAGCTACTACACAGAAGTTGCCTGACAAATACACATTAACATTTTTCGAAAAGAATGGTTTAAAACATGGTGAATTCAACGTAAATGTAAATGCTAAAACACAAATACAGGATGTCTTGTGGAGTACCGATTCAGAAATATTAACAATCCAATGTCTGGACACTGAAACAAACACACAAACATTGCTTCTGTATACTACAGGAAATTATCATTGGTACCTAAAACAAACTCTACATTTTAACAGTGATCAAAAAATTAACTCAATTGTATGGGATGGTGATTTTGATGTAACACGCAATAAAACATTGCATGTATCTTTACAAAATGGAGAGTATTATAGTTACACATGGGTTTGGAATACAAATCACAGTTGTGGAACAACAAGCAATGACGATTCAGTTGTTGTTGTTATAGATGAAAAGAAATTGCTGATAACAGGGTTTAGACAAGCGGTGGTACCACCACCAATGGCAGCTTTTGAAATCGCTCAACATACCTATGTGACTTCTGTTCACTTTGCTCCAAAGCATGCTGAAAAAGATGTAGATTCAAATAGATTTTTCATTTTCACGGCAGATAATAAACTAATATTCTATGAACAGATACAAAAATTCCCTTTACAGTATAAAGAGGAAAAAGTCATACAATTTGAGAAGTATGACTATCCCTATCAGTTCTACAACTGGCACTGGGTTTCGGCAGACACTATACTCTGTATTAATATGGATAGAGATTGCTGCTACATCTTACATGAATACACTATAGATGGCAATAATCTTACTAAGAAATATTTTGCTCACATACATGATTCAATAACCAGAATTATACCACATCCAATAGACTCTCAAAAACTGTTGCTACAGTTAAAGAGTGCTGAAATGATTGAATATAAGCTAGGTGGTGGTTTTGAACCACTGGAGCCTTGCTGTAAAGTAGCTTGTCCTGAAATCAGCGCAGTTGCAGTTGGCGATAAATTGCGTTACTTAGCACTTACACACAAAGGTTTTCTATACATAGATGGCACTCTTGCTTTGCCCAGTGTAAGTTCCTTCTATGTGCACACACATTTTCTACTTATAACAACACTTCAGCATGTCCTTTTATGCACAGAATTAACTGATACAGGATTTGATGCCGTCAAAGAGTTTGATAAAAAAGAATCAGAGCATGTATATAAGAGAAAAATTGAAAGAGGTGCTAGGATTGTTGTTGCAGTACCATGTGACACAAGAACTGTGTTTCAAATGCCCAGAGGTAACCTTGAAGCAATACAACCTAGACCTTTGTCCTTGAAAATTATTGGAGAATATCTAGATGCTTTAAAATATTATGAAGCATTTGATCTAATGAGGAAACAGAGAATCAATTTGAATCTGATATATGATCATAACCCAGAGAAGTTCATTGAAAACATTGACTTGTTTTTAGAAAAAATCACAAATAATTCCTGGCTGAATCTTTTCCTGTCTGATTTGGAAAATTCAGATGTCACTAAAACAATGTATGCCAGCTGCTATGTAGGCAAATCTGACAACATAAAACGCGAGAGCAATGCAAAGATAGAAAATGTATGCAACATGGTAAGAGAACATTTAAATAAAAGATCTGACAGTGATAGTAAGATACTGCCTCTAATCACCACGTTTGTGAAAAAAAACACTGTAGAAGATTTGGAGAAAGCTTTAGCCATTATCAAGGAATTGAAGATCCAAGAAACTGGCGGCGCTAAATTGCCTGTAGGGCCTGACGAAGCTCTAAAATACCTGCTTTACATGGTTGATGTCAATCAGCTTTTCGATGTTGCTTTAGGTATGTACGATTTCGATTTAGTACTACTAGTTGCTAATAAATCACAGAAAGATCCAAAAGAATTTATCCCTATGTTAAATGAGCTAAATGACATGAGTGAGAATTACAAGAGATTTACTATTAACAAACATTTGAAGAGATTTACCAGAGCAGTTGAATGCCTTGTTGAATGTGGACCCTCCAGACACGAAGAGTTGAGAACCTTTGTGAAGTACCACAGTCTCTACAAGGAGGTTTTGTGTAAGTTTACACAAGAAGACGAAATCTACCATCAAATATCTGAAGACTTTGGACTTTATCTGAAATTGAAGAAGCAGTACATGAAAGCTGGTATTGTGTATGAAAAAGCTAAAAGCTTTGATAAAGCTATAGAATGCTATAAAGATGCATTGGAATGGGAGATGGCAGTGAAGTTAGCACATTCATGGCCCGAAGAACAGTTCAAAGAACTTTGCTGGTAAGGATGAAATTATGTTAGTAACAGTGAAGTGAGTTTTGATAATATTGCAAAAATTATCTACAACTCGTTGTTATATTTATCTATTATCATAATGTAAAGAACTTTCTACTATTTTTGTTATAAACACTATTCCTAACCCCATAATACGAGTATTATATACTTTACTGACTTAAGTTCCAAAACCTAATAAGTATCCATTGTTTTATATGAAAACTACTTACCAAATAACTTAAATAATTAAAATTTCCAGGAATCTAGTAAACGATCTAAAAGATGAAAAGCGACACAAAGACGCATTACTGATATTAGAACAATTCTATGGTGACTTTGAAAAGACATTAGCATATGCGTTAGATTGTGGCCTTTACAGAACTGCTTTGCGACTATGTGGACAAAATAAAAGGGACGATTATATAGGTAAAAAAGTATTTTGATATTTACGAGAAAGTCATGGCTAACTGACTGATTTTCAGTAAAAATCAACGCAGAGCCTATATCACTGAAACTAGAGATATGAAATTTGGAGGATGTATTTATTATAGGCTGTAAGAGTGTACTAAAAAGGATTTTAACAAATTCAACTCCTAAGGAAAGGACTCAAAGATTGAAACTCCTAAAAATTTCATTTTATGTCGTGGGCCCCGCCGTGAACCCCTCGGCTGACAACTCGTAATTTAAATGTATATTAATATTGTATAATTTTTTTATCGCTAATTGTTCGGATCTAGGCACCTTACAGTGTACATAACGTAAAGTATGTAGCAGTGAATCACCATAAGTGGGTAAATGCAAATAATTTTTAGCCACCTCTGAGTTTTTAATTATGCACTTATTAGAATTAATTACTACTTTCTGTAACAAGAAAAACATGACTCACCCCCTTCTTATAGGAGACCCGTGCCCCAGGTGCGATGTGTATCTAATAAATATTACATCTTCACGATGTTAAAATGATTTCAGGTGAAAAAATATTACCAGTTTTGAAAACAGATTACCAAGACTTGGTGAATCTAATCGAAACAAGTTCGGAAGACTTTGTGAAGTACAGAGAAAGACTCCAAACCGTGAGGCTGATTAGAAAGAGAGGTCCAGGATCAGTGGATGGGGTGGGTGGTAATGACTGGGATATGTTTTCAGACGCTGCCAGTACATTCGCCTCCTCGTCCAGGGCATCGTCGTAAGTTCTTTCCTTGTGATGGCTAGCATAGTTCTCTTTTATATCACATAACATCTTTAATTACGTAGGTAGTGTAAGTGTAGTAGAGGATGTATGCTCCGCAGTGAAGGCTAGTTCCGCTGCTCTGTTCTATCTGGTAATAAATATACTTCATATGACTTAAAATTTGAAATACCTTATTGCCCCGGTAATTAGCATTAGTACTTATAAAATTTGATAATAAGTATATTAAATGTCTTATTCCAGTCGTTCTTCGCATCGGTCAGGCAAAAACAAGAGGAAACAAGAGCGTAAAATGACGTCGCTCAAAGAAGGCTCGCAGTACGAGGACGTGGCTATAATTATGCATTTGCATGGTGTAGTAATTTCTTGTTTCGACATGAGACTGCAAGTAAAGGAAGTGGTCACAGCGCTGGTGTTCTTTGGTTTGGAGAAAGAGGCTGTAATATTACAGGTTGGACACAGTATTTATTATTTTGCTGTCGATTTGAATTCGTCCTGCCGGATTTCTGCCTGATTTGTTTCGTAACTGCCGGTTACATAAGCTACAATGGTCTTTTGGTAGTTACGAAATCGGTATATTCGTCTTTTTTATAAGTATGTCTTGATACGTAACTGGTTACGAACAGATAGTCTTCGTTCGCTTTTGGTTAAACTTAGCATAGGGTTTTTATAATCGATACTAGTTTTTACCGACTTTCCAAAATAGAATTACTTACTCAATTCAACTACTTTTTAAATGTTTGTTACGTGATATTTCAGATATGACAGAAACTGAAAGAAATAAAATTTTTTTTTGTTTGTTTACACCTCCAAAATTATCAAAATCGCTCCAGTTGTATGGTTTTTAAATAGAAAAAACAGAAAAGACGTCGTTGTTCCCCACGAGTAACACCCCCAAATGTAACACAGTGACTGGTTGGCACATAAATATTTTCAATAAACCCAACCAGTCACACTCTTACTCGTTGGTAAGACTATATCGGCGTCTGCCGAAATGTAATCTGTAATCACTTTTTTCAAAATAACTTAACATTATTTTAAAAATAACTTGTTATAACTAATACTCTAAAAACTATTTAAAAGAATGATAAAAAAACTAAAGTGATATTTGATAATGTTATGTGAGTTGAATTTCGATCAACAGTCACCCTGAAACAAAACATGTTGGTATGAGAGTAAGATGCAACCGTAAGCTAAGTAGGTAATACTCGTAGTCATAGCAATTACTGAATATAATTTTGTTTCAGAATGCATTGGAAACTCTACTAGTAGATATGAAAGAAAGCTTCAAGATAATTTGGACCCCCGAACTAGCGCTAGAAGCTGCAGTAGTGGGCCTCGCTGGTCAAGGCACAGCCGAAGGCCAGGGACCTACTGGATTCAACCTTATAGGTGAGTGAATTTTTTAAATGATTTTAACCAGAGGCCATATTTTTGAACCGCTCGCTTTTTAACTTTACTTTTATATGATAGATGATCCTTTTCTACTAAGAGGATACTACTCAGTACGATCATGAATGGTTTCAACTACCAGTAACTGAAATTTACTGATAAAAAGTTTCACAGTGGTACCAACCAGAAGTGAACCAGTGGTATCAGAATACTAAAAACAGAATAAAGTAAATATTTAATTGGGCTTCCATACAACAATCATGTATTTTTTGTTTGAAATATTCACAAAATGTTTAGTAGTACATAAATTCACTTTAACAAGTAGAATTGATAATTTTGATAAACCCCCAATATTTGTGGTATCCATCTTGAAGTTGAAATTATCGTAATATATATTTAGTATTCTACTCGTACTAGTCCAACCCTTTCATTTGATACCCATATTGAAGGAGTTGTGAAAAAATTGTGATTCCCCCTTTGTTGCGGCGGTCATCTTGGACCAATTTTCATCAAATATACTCGTAGCTTACCTTTCATACAAAAAAAACAAAATCGGTCCATCCGTTTGGGAGCTACGATGCCACAGACAGACACGTCAAACTTATAATGGGTGGGTATGACCTGGGTCTAGCTCTCTTTTTGTTTCCTGGTGGTCCCTTCCAAGTTGTCAGAATGCGAGTCCAACGCTTGTCTGTCAGGCGAGCTGTGTGACTTTGGTCCTTTACAGTGATGTAGGGCATCAGTAACATTTGTCGTTTTTCTGATTTTTAAGTGGGTATTTTTTGTCTTTTTTAGTATGCTCCTCTCCATACTTAGTTGACATGATCTAATTTTCATTTTCATGCGAGTTGTAAACTTCCAGGTCTTGCTAGCATATGTAAGAGACACATACGTATTAAAAATATACTTAGCTCACCACAAATAAAAGTTAAGCCTTTTAAGGGCCGGTAATGAAGGCGTGCGGTCTCTCGCTCGCGCTATCTCAGCTTTATTAAGAAATAAAATGTTTTTTTTTTAAATTGCTTCTATAATTTTATTGAGGAGAATATAACATATTTTTTATAAATACTCGTAGTACAAATTACTAAATATACATTTTTTTCATACATAAAAAATTGACTATACTTAATTTTTTGGTAATGCAAATTTTCATGTATGAAAACTTTTACAGATTGGAATACTAAAATTTACAAAACATTGGCAATGTTATTAACAAAAAAATATTTAATGATTTTGTATGATAATAATTCTAACATGGTGCGAGCGAGTGGGCGCCTCCAATACTACCCTTGGAATGCCATCTTTAGAAGTAATGAGTATATGTGCTAATTTCTTTCAGAGAATATTGAGAATATGTGCTAATTTCTTTCAGATTCACATTTGCGAGTACCACCAATCATTCAAGAAATCAATTGGAAGTTTGATGGTTTGGATTAGTTAAATATTTAGATCACTAAATTGATATCATATCTGTCTAAGCAGATTTAATCTACAGTCTATCTACTCTCATCTAGTCGCTGTCATCTGTGTATTTTTAAACATCTTAAATATTTGACACGTATATAGTAATATTAATAGTCATCAATTTTAAAAATATGATGCTACATCCAAAAGATTAAAACTAAATTTTTTTAGCATTATATATCTACCTATATTTGCATTACCTTCCTTGGCCTATATGGAGATGATGATGTATTTTTAGGCCTACTTCTATACCACTCTTCCGAGCCAGATTCTTTAACCCTGTGTATAATAAATATATGCCTACTCTTATACCTTATGTTCCCTGCACTACATTCTAAAATGTACGTGTAAGTGTCTAGATGTCTAAATATTGTCAATGTTCACATAATAATGAAAGATAAATTTAAAACTATAATTGATAATGTAGCCCTTTTAATGTTTTATTCAATAGTACAGAAGAAATATATGCCAATAGTTAATAATTCAAATAGATGAAGTACGAGGGCGGAGTTATAAGTCTGGTAAAAAAAAAATTTGGAATAAATTTATCGCAAATTGCATGGAACCTTCATGTTAAACACTCTTTTGAAGGACTAAGTTAAAAAATTCAGCCAGTACCACCGGTTATTTTTTTTTACCAGCCATTAAAGAAAAACAAATGAACACATTTTCGCAAAGATGGAGAAAAGTGAATTTCGTGTGTTAATTAAACATTACTTTTTGAGAAAAAAAACTATTACGGAAACAAAACAAAAGCTTGATAAATATTACGGCGACTCCGCTCCGTCAATTAAAATGATTCATAAGTGGTTTACTGATTTTAAATGTGGTGGTACAAGCACAAGTGATACCGAACGTCGAGGACGCCCGGTTGAGGTCACTACTCCAGAAATGATCGCTAAAATCCATGACATAGTGTTAAACGACCGAAGAGTAAAAGTGCGCGAGATAGTTAAGGTAGTAGGCATCTCAGACGAACGTGTGCGCAATATCTTACACCAACATTTAGATATGAGGTGCCGCGTTTACTGAATGTTGATCAAAAACGCGTGCGTGTGACCACTTCGGAAGCAGGTTTGGCGTTGTTTCGACGGAATAAGACGGAATTCTTGCAATGTTTTGTAACAGTAGACGAAACAGTGGATTGCTGCGGATGAATCAGCTCCGATAAAGGCCAAAGCAGTTTTATCGGCCAATATAGTTGTGGCTACAGTTTTCTGGGATGCCCGTGGAGTTATCCATATTGACTACTTAGAGAAGGGTGAAACGATTAATGGCGCTTATAATAAGCGCCATTAATCGTTATTAATCGCCAATTTATTAGAACAATTTCACAGAATTTTAGCTGAAAAACGACCGCATTTGGCAAAGAAGAAAATCCTCTTTCACCAAGACAACGCAAGAGTGCACGCCTGCGCGATTGCCATGGCCAAATTTCATGAGTTACGCTATGAGTTGCTTTCTCATCCGCCATATTCGCCAGATTTAGCCCCTTGCGATTATTTTCTGTTTCCGAATTTAAAGAAATGGCTTGGTGAAAAAGAAAAAATAAGCTCCAATGAAGCAATCATGCATGAAACCAACGCCTATTTCGAAGGGTTGAACAAGTCTTATTATATTATATGGAGGGGATCGAAAAGTTAGAGACACGCTGAATGAAGTGCATTGAGTTAGCTACGTTGAAAAATAAATAATAATTTTTATATAAATATCACTCCTTGTTTAATTTTTACCAGACTTATCACTCCACCCTCGTATGTAGTAGCGAAAAAGATTTAACTACCAACTTGTTAAAAAATATCATAGATTATAAGGGTAAAACAAATAAAAACTTTTGTTCGAAATCAATCTCATGCAATCGTTTTATTTTCTTATAAAAAATAGGACAATGTACCACTCTTTTTCACTCTTTTATTTTTCTTATAAATAAATAATACAAAACACATATTACCATTATAAGGTGGATTTTACCTATACAATAAGACTCAAGGTTTATGCACTTCCTAATGACGAATCACCGACATCGTCCAGGCGAAATCCCTACCCCACACTACCTCGCGCCAGAGATCTAAAAATTATCACAGTTGCGCGACTGCCATCACCGAGGCTATTGCAGCCGCCCAGCGAGCCGCCACCACGAAAGCTCTATCAACAGCACGGCGTGACACTCTCCGGACTGCCGGCCCTCGAAATTCTGGGCCACCGCAAGCGCGAGCTAAGGCATCTTTGGGCCCCAACCATATGCGCTAGGACCAAGATGGAAACACCGCGTTGGAGAAGCCTCTCAATTCTGATAGCCATCAGAGCAGGTGAAGATCTGGAGCTGCACCTGTAGCTTAAGGTCAGCTGAGCGCAGGAGCGCTCGCAACCTGCCATCATCGCACCGTATCACAAAGCTTTGCACCGTTAGCTTGCTTATAATATGGGATAGTGTATGCGTATAATATGGCTTAATTCTAGCGGAGAAATTTGGCGGGCCGGCGCCATTGATCCTTACCAATGGCGGAGAAAGGAGTTACCCAGATTTAGCGGAAAACCTGACCTTTATACACTCTAGCGTCTGGGCCAGACCGCCCCAGCGCCCAGCCGGGGAGGAGGCTGATGCCTGTAACCTCTTTCTCTGTGTCCCTTCAATCAATCAAGTAGAATGGAGTTAAGTTCACAAATAAATTTAGATTTCCTTTATAACCAGTCGACGGTTCGACGACGTCACATAAGCGTGGCAAGGTGTTGTTAGATTAAAAAATTTCTTTGGTGTTTTCGCATTCTATATAACCCAATGAAATGTACAGATATATTGTGACGTTGCTATAATTTCTATTGATTGTGAGCACATTAATAAAGTCAGCTCATAAAATCAACGGATTGTAATTTATATGGCATCAATGCTAAACTGTTTGTGTAACATTTTGATGAGCACATAAAACATTTAATGTCCATGAAAGTACTGCTATTGTCATCAAACAATATTTCTCTGAAATACTCTTTCAATTCACATGATATGGAGAATGGCTCTTGGTTTATTACTATACCTCCACATATGCACATGTCTGCATTGTCCAAGTACTGAACTAAAGTTTTCGGTATAATGTTTGGTGCATAGTAAAATTTATGTTTCAAGACTGCTTTAGCTGCTAAATCGACTAACTTTTGAATACTGAGACTGCCTTTTAAATATCCCAAAGTCTGTTTTAGCCTAAAGTGGCGTACAGTTCCTTGGAATTGGTTGCCAGAAATATCAATGTGTTCCAGCCGACATCGAAGTAAACCACATGGTAGGATAGTGAGGTGGTTTCGGGAGACGGTCAGGTATCTACAAATTAAAAGGTGTAATCAATAAAAATTTAAAGCAACTCATTTACAATATATTTTTTCTAGTGTATGTGTTGAAGCATGCATATTTTAAGGTAGCATATAATTATATTGGGTTAAAGAGTATATTTTTACCTTAAAGTGCTAATCCTGCCAATGGATGCAGGCAATTCTTCAAGTTGATTGTTATCTAGTTTCAGAGTTACAAGCTTTTGAAGTTTCCATAAAGCTTTTGGCAGACTATTCAGTTTATTGCCACTGAGATCCAATAGCTTTAGAGTCTTTGTTATCTGTTGGGAAATGGGATATTGCCAAATTTTTTGTAAAATTGTTTAATAGTATAGATCTAAACCAAAGCTTGTCTGGATTTTAAAGAGTGCCTCTGCAGACAATCATAGAACTTTAAAAAATATTAACTCTTCCTAAAACTTCAATTTGAACATTTTCAAGGAGTTAAATTAATTTTACTTTTTTTATTAATTTTTTCAAATAAAAAGATCTATTTAAAAAAATACATGTGAAGAGCAATTATAATTTTTTGTAGTGTCACCAAACCAAGTAAATTCTTAAAATTTGTCTAAGTTGTAAATGCTAAGTTAGCTTTCATGCATTTATGCCCCTTAATGGAAGATATTATCTTTGCTATGACACAGCATTTAAGATATTTAGGTATTAACATATCTTTATCCTACTACTTGGCAAGAATTCTAAGAGAGTGTAAGGCATAGACCAAGATTCTAGCTTAAAAGTGGGTTATCTTTCATGGGGTGGGCTTAAATTTCACCAGCATTTTAAAGGGACTTTCTCTAAGAACTAGTATTCCACATACTGTTTTCCTACAATGACCCCAATCCAAGCAGGCCAAACTTCCTAAACTAACTTAATTTGACAGTTCTAAAATTGTCTCCTCTCTTTTCGTTTCCAAAGGTGAGAAAAAGATAGGTATTATTTAAGGAACTTTTAGTTTAGTCAGTGTGACTGGAAAAATTGGGATTATTTTCTAAAATAAATGTAATTAAATGGAATGCCTTTGCTGGTTTTGGCTTTATCATTCTGATGGTTCTTACCTGTGGTTCTAAAAGCCACCTCCAGTCAATTTCAGGCTTGCCTCCAAGCTGATTGTTTGCTACATACAATTCAATCAAACTTGGCATTCGTCCTGTAAATAAAGGTTCTATAAAGAATACTGAATATAATGAGAATCAAATGTAGCGTAACAAGTGATATATTAAGTTTTATGTGGTTGCCTAAGTGAAAATTATTAGCTAATCCCCACACAAATTATAAACAAGGTGTGTTTTTGGGTTTGTTTGTCTTCTAGTTTCATAAGCTAAATTTCCCCAAATTAAAATATAATGTAAAGGTGTAGCCAGAGTTAAATTATTAAATTTATAAAATATACATTGTACAAAATGAGGATGGCTATTCTTACTGTTAGAGTTGTTGAGAGAGTAAAAGTTAACATGTTACTTCTAGATATGCAAGCTCTAACCTAGATTTCAATTATTCAAATTAAGTAGCCTACACACATAAGCCTATGTGTGTAGACTTCTTAATGTAGTAATCCCACTTAATAGAAAATTAAAATTCTGGGAGTGAACCTGACCAATATTATTATATACTAATTTTAAAGTAAATATATTTATACTCATTACTAACCAAATTCTACTGGCAATTTTTCAATTTCATTGTCACTCAAATTGAGGACTGTGAGATGTTTCAGCATCAGTATGTCTCTTGGAAAATTACACAACTTTTGTCCACTTATAAATAAAGATTTTAATGTCCGTGGGAGACCTTTGTTTGGAAATTTGCTTCTATCATGTATTACAAGCTTGTTAGGAGCATTATCTTTAGCAGTTACACTCAAACTTGACAATAACCTGGACTCCAAAGCTTTAGTATCGCCAGATAAACAAGATTTCAATAATCTTATAAAGCATTTAAGCTGTATAGCTTCACTCTTGATGCACAAGTCATGTGGTGGCTCATCAAATCTTAATGTACATTTACCCTCATGCAAACATTTCACGAATACTTGTTTTATATGTTTCACTCGGTATTTCGTCCCACTTTTATTCACAGTAGAAAAATGTAGAATGAAATACTCGTTTTCAACTTTTGGTTCTTTTCCAAGCGCTAATGTTGATTTTAGGTATTTGCTGTTTGTCCTTAAGTTAAGGTTATAGTGCGTTCTGTTTACAACTTCTACTTGGCACTGCAATTTCATTTTATATGATTAAAAGAACTCGCCGGCCGCCATAAGTACTCCAAATCCAAATATATATTTATTCCTCTTTTGATATATGGCACTATACGATTTGTACATTTGCCAGCGTCAAGTTTTTTAATTTTCAAGTAAGTCAAATATCAAGTCACTTGAAGTCACATATCGTCGTGGTCAAGTTAAAGGCCCATCGTGTACCCTTGTAAAGCGATGGAGACCTTACCAGGCTTTCAATGGCGATTTCCCGTGGGTACGAAAACCACGTTATTCCGTCTTTATATCGCTTGCCCACACTTGTACACATAAAGAAGACGTTAATGGTTTATAATCCACCAATATTAAAAATTAAAACTTGCCGAACCACTAATTTTTCAAGTTTGTCAAGAGCTTCCTGTTGAACTTCCTGTTTTGCGTCTTCAAAGATTTAATTATTCCACAGATTCTTTGCTTCGTTAATTGTTATTGTGAACTTTCTTGTTGAGATGTATTTTTTTGTTTGTTTCATAGTAAAAACGGGGAAACTTTTATTACCCAAATGTAACGACGAGATAAAACTATAAACTATTTCGGATCAGATAAGATAACAAAATCATATTTACACAAAATTGTTTACAAGCTAAAGATTCCATAGTAACTATCTCTACTAGCTATGGCTGCTATCTCAGATGAATAACTACAAGAATTTCAATAAGGTACGTCATAACATACTCGTGAATAAATTTTCTTATATGCGGTCTCATTCTGAGATAAATTGGAAATAATACAGGGCCTGAAATTATAAAAAATATTGCAGCACTGAAATCTCGCAACTCGTAAAACAACAGTGAGATTGCGCCCTTATCCAGTGAAATTATAATTTTATGACAATACTTTTAGAAGAACGAGAAGCAGTATAGTGGCCACGCTCATTGAGGATCTAGTAGTAACAAATCTCTCGCTGCTATGGTGACAATTGACAACATTTCAAATTTTTGATCCCCCATTTTTATAACGATACTGGAAGATAAATGAAAAATAACGTATCCCTGTTTTTTTTTTATTTTAGTCTAAATGGAATAATTACGTTTTTAGAGATTTTTTGTAAATCTAAGTTAAATTCAGAATTATGTTATTTTCATACGAAGCTCGCAATTTTGTCATCAATTATATGTATTTTTGTTCTTTGTTTCTTGTTTTTACGAGCTTTCTACGAGAATAATATTATTCTGAACTTAACTTAGATTTGTAAAAATGTCTAATAACATAATTATTACATTGAGTAAAATAAAAAAGGGGCCAATATATTTGAAATGTTGTCAATTGTATCTACTACAGCAACTATGCGAAAAAAATTCTTCGCTTTTACTGTTACAGCCACTAAAACCACATAACAGAATTCTGTACAATAAGTTTCGTCAGATCATTACACTTTTTATCACTAATATTTTATTGATAGGGATTTTCACAAATAAATGGGTTCACATGACAAACAATGTAAAAACCAACCATACGCTTCGCAACAAAATATCGGTTGCTCTATCTCTTTCATTTCCATAGACATTGTATATATTTCCTTGTCTTCTTTTATTTGGATTAACGATTTTCTTTTCTGTCCGTGTGTTTGTAATAATTTCCTGTTTCTTTTGTTTAGTGTGAAAACTATGGATGTATTGTCTGAAATAAATATTTTAATATTTATTTTCAAACACGGCTCTGGGTCGGACCTTTATTAAGGCATCATTAAGGTCGACAACCAACAATCAACCAACAACGAGAGGCCTTTTTCTGTAAAGTCGGCTTACTGACGATAGTGGAACGTCATAAGAAAAACTGATGGAATGGTTTCATTTTTAAAAAGAAAATTTTAATTTTATTTGTTTGATCGACTTTTTGTATCGAAATAATAATTACCTCTATCGCCGCAATTATCGTTGCTATAAACAATTGACAACACATTCACTTTTCACTGCACTTCATACTTGACGAAAACATTTAAATCTATTATTGTATAGCATCTGTCCACGCGGACGGATCGCTCACTCAAGTTGAAGAGAGACAGATGTCGAACGCTGCCGACCGCGGAGGCCGATTGTGCCTCTTTGTCGCTCGTTCCGTGCTCTCGCCTTCACTTCAAGCCTTAAATGGAACGCCTCAGAGCGAGGTAACGCCGCATGAGTCATGTTTTTTCGTGCGTTCAGCCAGATCCATCGAATTATAAGACGTTGTCACGTGAAAAATTTATAAAAATACAGCAATAAAAGTTATGCGTGAAAAAGGGAAAAACTATTGTTAACATTATGCATTTAAAAAAATCTGGGCTATTGTGATGAACTTTCGATGGCTTGGTACTGGGCTATGGGAAGAGGTACTGCACCCGTCAATTCTGCCTCTTATCAAAATATTACCACGGGTGGTGACTTGCGACCCACTAAACGGGCCTCTCACTAAAGGCCGCCGAATGATGGCGCTGGAGGGGCAACGTTGGTGTGGGCGGCTACAAGGGTGCGGAGAGGTGTGCTGCGCGTTCATTAAGAGCTACTAGCGTCGTTTTGCCTTATAACACTTCCACCCTGGAGCTTAGGTTCTAAGCTCTTGCGTTTTCCACCCCTGGACGGCCAATTAAGGCAAGCCAGGGGGCAGGGGGCCAGGGGTAATTTGGCCCCCATAAATGGTACGCGGTGTTGCCACTCACTAACGACTTGCCACAAAGCCACCTCTGCGTTTTTATATTATTATTATAGTGTGACTGAGATGCCATGTACCCGTCGTCACTCGTCTATATCTTTCTCTGTCTACGTTTCTTTAATACAATAGTAATTTTTGTCGTCGGTCGTTAGCTGGTTTTCACAGTTATTTTTCATAAATTATTAAATATACATAGTGGTATGTAAAACAGTCTGCTGTTTATATTAAAAGAATTAATTTATATCTCAAGCTACATAGTTGGTGATTATCTCATCATATGATAATAGCTATATCGATCGAATGTTGTATTCCATGTTATTGTTTATTTACTTAGGTTTAGGTAGTTGTAAAAAATATATTATATCCAATGTTCAGGGTAGAATTGCATTGTTTCTTCCAGAACCGTTAAGATGGCTGCACTAATTGTTCAATCTCGATTCGCTGGTCTTAAGATTGAAGACGACGATGCTTCTTCTACCGAAAGGATTCCGAAAAACAACAAAATAAAAATCAACAATGATAAGAAACCAGAGCCCCAGAAAAAGACCAAGACTAACAACTCTAAAGTCCAGGTAGTTTCATTATGAGCTCGTCTATTTCTCTTGAAAACAAGTTTTTGTTATTGATCGTGCAGGCTGGTCACCTTTTTACAGTCTGGCACTGGAAATAACTAGCATTAACATTCTATAATATTTTTTTTGTAAATTTAAGTAGTTTTTAGTAGTTAAGGCTTCTGAAACTAGTAACTGATTAGTAAATGATAAACAAGGCTTCTGTCATGGTGGTTTTTCAAGATATCCACACAAGTAGGTAATTCTTGTAAAATTAATTATGATTGCTGTTTGAGCAGAAGCATGCTTGCCTAGAAGAAACTAATTTACTTGCTACTTGACAAGACCTTGATTATAGTTATAGAGAAATGGAGAAGTGAGTTAGATTTTTTTTAAGTGCTGCAGCAGTTGCACACCCAGCTTGCCTTCTGAAGGTTAAAAGCATTGCCCATAATACTTATACTAATATTGTACCTAAGAGTCACACAAATAAAAGTCTTACTGACACCTGGTGGTCTAGCTATAGTTTTAATTTCATTTGGTAGTCATGATACCATTGAGAACATGATCACCTTGCTAACATTGCATCCTTGCCCAAGGATGATCAAAAGATATGTTATCATATACTTGACCATTCTATTCTAGTCAACTACTCGCAGGAAGAAAGCCAAACAAAATCAGATGTCTGCTGAACAATGGGAGACATGGAAGCAGAAGGATGAAGAATTGGTTGATGGCAACTATGAAGATGAACTACAGCAGGTACATTAAATATTATTTATTAATAAAGAAAAGGTGCTCCGCACAATATTATATATTAATATGTAATATTGTGCGGAGCACCTTTATAACCATGTTAAAAAAGGAGGAGGTTCTCAATTTGTTAATTTTTTTCCATAATATATCTTCTCTGAATACTCAGGGACATTCCTCTGGATCAATTTGATAAATTATTTAAAAAGGTATACAGTGGATTTCGGGTATAACGATAATGAAGGTACCACTCTATTTTTGTCGTTATATCCGGAAGTCGTTACAGGCAAAGGTAAAGAGATACAGACACGTACACATGTGTAGTTTATATTCATTTATTATTGAAAATATGTGCGTCTAGCAGCCATACTTATTCAAAAGTTTACTAAACCCAGTTGCTACTCAGAATATCACTTTGTAACTGAACCATAAAAGCTCCGAAACGTACACGCTTCCCTACCTACTTAGTTGATATCTATAAACAAAAGGTAAACGTCTCCACACTTGCTGACCATCTGTGTGCAATGGATGTAAACAAAAGATAAGAAATGTTTGTGAAAGAAAAAAATCTTTGTGTCTTTGGCGGCCGACTCCGATCGCAATATCTGCATGGGATTTCTAGGAATTTGTTACAAATGATTCATTAAAAACAGTCGCTACACCCGAACTCGGCGTTACATCCAAAGTCGCTATAGCCACATGAATTTTGTACTAAAGTATGCTTTAAATTCAAGGGACTTAGATTTAACGTCGCTATAGGTAAATGGTCGCTACAACCAAGGTCGTAATAAATGATATCCACTGTATTTATATATCTTGCAGGTGCACCTAAATAATTGTCATTAGATAAAGAGAAAATAAACTTGCTATCATTATTAAAGTCTTGCTATTTTTTTAAAAGTATTGCTTGTATCTTAACAATGATTTGTAGAAAAACTAGTATCTTATTTGCAGGCAATACTTCTATCAAAGCTAGACTATGAAGAGAAAAAAGATGTATACAAGCAGACTAAAAAAGATACAGAAAGAGAGAAAGTACATGAAGAACAAGCAGCAAAGAATAAAAACAAAAAGCAACAGAAAAAGAAGAATGTCATGAGTCTCGATCAGTTCAATGATATGATGAATGGTGAAGATACAAAATGTAAGTATGAAATGTAAAATGTTCTTTGGATTTGATACGGATGTAGGGCAATCAAATGTAAAGATTGAGGTTAACATGTTTGTGGGTGGCCTAATTGCAAAAGTTGTTAAGTATTAACAAGAAAGTGTCAAATCATTAGGACATCCGGAATAACAATATATCCCTTCGTTATGGACAAAGATGTACGGATGAATTTTTTAAAATTTCATATGAAATGCCTATCTGAGGTAGGTAAAAATGAATTGAGATCGTTTTTAGGAGCAGGCCGTTATTGGACTTTTTAGGAAAATGAGGCTTACTAACCTAAACTGATAAAAGGTTCCATTCCATCGTCTCCCCTTTCATTTACTTTACCGCATTGAGATTAAGTCAGCCGATGCCTCAGTGTTATTTCTTCTGTGCCTCAGTTGGTGTCATTGACTTTTGCTACTATTTTTCATGTTAACAGTTATTATTTAAGATTTGTTACACAACATTTTTGTTTCAGCAAATCACGAAATAGAGAAAGATTTCCACGACGACAGCAAGTTACCCGGTAGAGACACAGAATTCTTCGATAGAGTCAAAGACGACACGAAAAACGAACTGCTAAAAGATAAAAATATCGATAGAGTTCGAAGTAGACAAAGTGCTTCTGACGAAGTCATAACTAGAGTGCAGTTTTTGGATGCCCTCGAAAGAAAGGACAATGAAATAGCGTCGTTAAAGCTAGAAGTTACCGGTCTCAAACAAGAACTGCTAACTGTTAAATCTAGGAATAAAAAACTCTGTAATATATTGGGGCAGGGTGAAAGTAAGATGTCCAAATATTTTCTCTGTAGATTTTATTTTTCGTTATAATTATCTGTATACGCTCAGCGAATATTGTGTCTTATGTTAAGCGATATTATATTTTTGAGCCATTAAATTTAATTTCTCACTTTTTGTGTACTTCAGGGGAGTTTTTTTGTATAAATTATGTGATGCGCTATATTTAGTGATACATAATTAGCACTGCGTGTGTATAAATTATAAGTCATCATTATAGTTGCACTAATCATTTTTTGTAAATGATTTAGTGATATCCATCTTAAAGTGAAGCCGCCTCTTCGATAGGGGTGCTAAACGTACTATTGCTTTTTATTTTTTTACGTTATTTGTAACTTTTTTTGGCTGTGCAATAAAGTTGTATTGATTTGTATAATAAAGGATTGGTTTTGAGCTCAAAACGTTGTATTTTAGTGAAAGATAAAGCGGAAGTGTTGGTGGAAGTAGAGCGACTGCGCGCCGTGCAAGCCGAGCTCACTGCCGAGCTAGCCTCACTACACACGGACCTGGAGCGCGAGCGCTCGCGGAACACAGACCCGAGGACTAAGGACAAGGTGGGTGCTACACTACAGTAGAAAACACAGCAGAGGTGTTGGTGCAAGTAGAGTTCACGGCCGAGCTAGCCTCACGACACACGGACCTGGAGCGCGAAGCGCTTGCGGAACACAGACCCGAGGACTAAGGACAAGGTGGGTGCTACACTACAGTAGAAAACACAGCGGAGGTGTTGGTGCAAATAGAGTTCACGGCCGAGCTAGCCTCACTACACACGGACCTGGAGCGCGAGCGCTCGCGGGACACAGACCCAAAGACTAAGGACAAGGTGGGTGCTACACTACAGTAGAAAACACAGCGGAGGTGTTGGTGCAAATAGAGTTCACGAGCTAGCCTCACTACACACTTACCGAGATAGGTTTTTAAATAATAAAAATCTTAACGATTGTATAGCGCCTGCCAAATAGAATTCGGTAGTCACTTTTTAAAGAATTTAGGACTCTTTTCGTATAATGCGGATGTCAGTGCGTATATGACGCGGTTGCGTGCAAAATTGTGCTGCTGGTTGCATGACGACAAAGACTTCGTATGCTGCTGCGGTCTCGTGCGTACCGCTTGTAACTGTACTTGTGTAGAGCTATGATCGAAAAAAAGTAATTATCACTTATATAATTAAAAAAAAACAAAATTATTAACCATCCAGAGTTGATCGGAATCTTGAAACTAAGCTGCTTACTGCTGGAATGTTCCGAAACAACTACCGCAGGTTTGTGTCAAAAAAACTGTGTCAATTCTTATTTTTGTATGCGATTGAGCATCTATTGCGACTATCTGTTGGAGTCTGTGATAAGGCCTGCTATAAAATTATAGGTGATAATGATGCCTTAGCCAAGGAAAAGTTCTTAAACCTTGACTATCGTCAAAAAGTTGCGTCTCAATTTTTTTCGGATGCATTTCGGGAAGTGTGCTTCGGAATTACATTATTGGATTTACCCAACCCCATTCTACCTACTGACACGTAAAGGGTTTGCCAGAAGCCATCGGTACATGGTAGAGGTTCCACGGATTCGCACAAAACGCTTTGCGTCTACTTTCATTGTGTGAACTGCCAGCTTGTGGAATTCGTTGCCGGCTTTTCTTTTTTCTGATAACTATAATTGCGCGTGAATCGGTTTCTTCTAGGCAAGCGTGCTCCATCTTAGGCCGCATCTGCGCTTCACATCAGGCGAGTTGCGCACAAACCTATCTACTTACTACTACCTACCTGCCTACTTCCTTCGATCTTCGATCGAATAGATCCGCATTATATTATCTTAAATAAACTACTTAAAAATAACAAAATGTAACATGTTCTTACATTTCATTTATTTGTCTGTTTTTTGCGAACAAGTTTTTTTTTTCAATCTAATCTTATTCAAGTGATTCTTTCATTTATTCACAGAAAAGTGCTACAAAGAAGAGAAACATACGTTTCGACGTGTCCTCCGAAGCCGTGCTGTCTAAAGATTCCAGCTCGGGCACCGCTGGTTAATGGTCAGAGTATATTTTACAACATTCTTTTTTATATTCTCGTAGTAAAAACTGATTAAAACTTTCCACATTGAATATTTGTAGGTTCCAAACTGTTTAAGTTTCCATGAGACTGTATTTCTTATTTGTAAGATTTTAATTTTTAATTTTGTAACAGAGTTGGTCTATATATGCTTTTGATGCTGTTCACAGCATTACTGCGAACTATGTTTATAGTTATTGATAGATATTGTATAGATTTTTATTGCGTTCACAACATTGGCATTTGAAAGTAATCTCACCATATGAAGGATAGGACGATATCTTTTAGTAAGTACTTTAGCAATATTCTCTCTAACTAAAATAATTTTTCCCTAGTAAGAGAATAATTCGTATATAATTATGTTGATTTTTTTGGTTTCTTGTCATCTCATAAATTACCCTGCTAACTCTTGTCGAGTTGTTTATAGGTGGATTATTTTCTTTATATATTGAAACCTACATTTAGTGATTAACACGAGATCTCTTTAGTTACTTGTATGTATTATTATTTTGTAAGCTCTTTCTTGGTGATACTCAAACTTATTTTTATTACAAAGTAAATATGATTGTACGAATGTATGCTTTTTTTTCAATTCCTAATAGCCATTTTTTTCATTGGTAGGAGGAGGTTTAGATTTCGTCGATTTTTAATCTATGTTCCCTGATTTTTCAGTGGACAGAATAAGATTTTTTTGTTAGTAAGCGTGTAGCTTCACAGATGTGTCGTATAAAGTTATTCAGTAACTACTGAATAATTTTGTTTATAATTTAAAATTACTGAGATATTTGCGTGCCGAATTCAATTATGTTTTCCATCTTTATGTACCGCGTACCTGATTCAAATTCAAATTCATTTATTCATTCCATAATAATATTTGATACAATTTTATAAGACATAACTAAGGCTAGATTTTATTTTCACAATAATTTGAGTATCTGTTGCCGAACTAGGCAGTGCCCGTGTTTCAGCGTACGGTTCTCTCCCTATATTTGAATAAAATAAATATTTGTCTAGCCTGTACAGTAATTTACAACGATTATTATTACAATTGATTATTTAGTGTTAAAAATAATTCTAATTATATGTTATTACAATGAATTTACTACCATCACAAAATGTGACGAATGTTATAGGCATAATATTTTGATAAAAAATATTAATCATTTCTATTTAACATGCAAATAATTTTTTGATTGAAAAATAAATGAGGTAGTCCTCACAAAAATGCAAAACAGATGCCACTCAATAGTTAATTAGTGTGCGTGCTGTATTCACGCTCGTATCAATTATGAGTGCGAGTGACCAACAATATCATAAATAAAATGTGAAAGAGTGAGACATCACCAAGCAATAAGATAATATGAGTTGATATGTTCCTCTCTGTGTGTATAGTGTTTGTGTGGGTGTGTAAGTGTGTGTGTGAGGTTGTGCAGTATCACGACGGTCATTCGACTAGGTAATACTACACATCTGTGAGTTTTGTTTGCGTAGTTGTGTTTATTCGCGTGAATGTGTGTATGAGAGGGTGTACTATGAAAGTTTTTTTTTATGTTTACGTTTTTATGTGTCTTGGCTTAGTTTAAAATCAATTAAAGTATAAGAATTTAGATGTTGTCATTTTATAATTCAATAACTTTAATTAATTCTTCAGTGTCGTTATATGTTTGTTGCTTTAGCCAATTTGTGATTTTATACTTAATCTCATAATGAGATTGGCTATAAATGTTTAGGGCTAAGTTTAATTTATTGTATAGGAAAGGACCTATGAACTTAATAAATCTTCGATTAAATTTGGTTTTTATACCTTTAGGCATTTCACATACTATATCATTTCTACGTTTAGATAATATCTGTGGATCATATACTATAAGAGAATGTTGTCTAAGAATTATACTTAAAATGAATAATTGTCGCACTGTTAAAACGTCAGATTTCTTAAATAGTGTTATAGTGTCAAATAATATAGGGAGTCCTTTACTAACTTTAATGACCGCGCGTTGAGCAATTTCATTTGGTAATAATGTTGTTTTAGGAGCACCTCCCCACGACGATATGCAGTATTTAAGAACTGATTGGCAGAGGGCTAGATAGATTTGTCTAACCAATTCCACATTGGCTACTTGCCTTAATTTCTTAAATATAAACATTTCCGGTTGCATAAATTTTGAATATGAGTTTTAAAGTTAAGGTTTTTATCTATGTAAATACCTAAATATTTAATGGTTTTAGTAGTTTCAAGAGATTTACATATGCTGATGTGTTACGAGACGTGCCTTCGTTGTGGACTCCAACGACTCATTTCATACCCGACGAAGTCCACTGAATGTGAGCGAAACTATAGTTGGATCTTTCTAACAATCATGTATGCATAAGAACCCGTATTGTTAAACAACATTTATTTTGTTTAGAATCACCCGTTAGTTTTCTAAATAAGGTTTTCCACTTTTTGTACCGCGTACCTGATGCCTGATGTGTTACGAGACGTGCCTTCGTTGTGGACTCCAACGACTCATTTCATACCTGACGAAGTCCACTGAATGCGAGCGAAACTATAGTTGGATCTTTCTAACAATCATGTATGCATAAGAACCCGTATTGTTAAACAACATTTATTTTGTTTAGAATCACCCGTTAGTTTTCCAAATAAGGTTTTCCACTTTTTGTACCGCGTACCTGATGCCTGATGTGTTACGAGACGTGCCTTCGTTGTGGACTCCAACGACTCATTTCATACCTGACGAAGTCCACTGAATGCGAGCGAAACTATAGTTGGATCTTTCTAATAATCATGTATGCATAAGAACCCGTATTGTTAAACAACATTTATTTTGTTTACAATCACCCGTTAGATTTCCAAATAATAATTTTCTACTTTTTTTTTAACCTTTCTTGTACGATATCTAGTTTCATTGGAGGGAAATAAAATTCACAAAGCAGTTTTAAAACAACGCATGATTTATTGTCGTATCTAATTACATACACAATTGTAATAAACGATATTCAACTTAACATTTAGTTATACAAAATCCCGTTAGTCGAAAAGCTTCTAATTAAAATTGTGTATCAATTAATGACAAAACCGTTCTTGACGCATCTTAGAACCGAAACATCAAAAAACTAATTTTAATTTACATATTACAATAGTTATAGCCTAACATATGGTAGATACAAGATAAATAAACATTACTACGTGCTAGCTATTATAGAATTATGCTTAGTCTTAAAAAGAAAGAAGGACGCGGAACAATGCTTTTAAATCGAAATTAAAAATGTTCATCATTTTTGTTCCAAAAATACGTATAGGCGTTGGCGTACATTTTAATTTGGTTACATATAGGCAGAAGTGTATGAGTAATATATTGAGGAAATAACGTAAAAGTAATACTATATTCTGATACATACGATACGATACGAGTATCCAATAACTTGTTAATATTGTTATGGAATCATCAGATACACATTATATTCGTTACAGTATCCAACGGAAGGTAATACAAATTCCTAAGGATTTGACTAGCGGGTTTACATTATACGTACAATTTCTTAGAGTTATTATACGAAAAAAAAAATGTTTCGCATGCTCTGAATGATTCATAAGAATAACTTTATACAAAAATTATATGAATATAATGATCTATAATGAAACCTAAAAGTATTAACTTACACAAAGTGTCATATTGGCAGTTAAAAAAAAGTGAATTATGGCAACGTGAATTTGATTTCTAAAATATTTTTGGTCCAAATACATTTTTTTATAGTATCTTATCTACTTACGCGTTCACGTATTTGTATATAAAGAAATACATACACCATTTTAATACTGATGTTATATAGAATATTAATTAGTAGACAACTAAGCGGGGACTATGTTAAAACTAGTACGTACTTATATAGTATGGCAGTAGGTATATAACTGGGCTTCCAGAGCATTGAACGATGTACGCTACGAGATTCGTATGCTAGTGACACTCTATAGGAGTCTTACGTACGTTACTGTCTATTCGATGGGTACAAATTATAATATAGAAGTACACATGCTCTCAGTCATATAACACGTTCCCACCTCTGTCACATTCACTAAACACGTTCACTTCACTCCCTAACTCCACTGGTCACTCACCAGTCTATCATAAATGCGTGCGTAGAAATTCATTGATTACGGTTTACGATTATCGAAGGTTTTTATTACCTCAAAATTTCGTGCACTTATTTCAGAACCATGTCGTGTTTGATTCTTGTGAAAAGGCGTTAGATTATTTAGTATCCTGACGGTGTAAGTATTTTGTTCAGCAAGCCGGAATGTCGACGCATTTGACTGCGCCGATCGGTTTGTTTGATCGTTTGCATCTAGAATCGTCCACCACTTCGTTACCGAATACACAGTATACGCCTCGCTGTTTCGTCACTTGCTCGCCCTGTCAAAAGTTGTATTTATTAGTTTTTAAACGACAAAAGAAAATAACATGATAAAAAAATTAAGCTAAATCCAATTGTTACAAAAGGAATCCCGCAAAGTCCTCGTAATTTTATATTTTCCCAAAAAGTATGCTTTACAACCGATTTATATTCTCTTTGATTACCAAAGAGAATATAAATCTATTGTAAAGCACACGTTTTACCCAATTAAATAACTCAACTAAACGAAACAAACTATTTTAAGGAGTCATCGAAGCTAGGACTGTATAATAAAATCACAAAAATCGGTTTTGTTTAGAAAAAACTTTTTGTATGGAACTTTTTGGCTGATAATTTTTTTTGTACTTAGAGTTGGTCCAATAGATAAAGTTGTTCCTAAGGATGTGTACTATTATCCCCTTTCGGCTTAGTACACCCCTAGCCTATAACCCGGTATGTGGCTAGTAAAGTAACTAGATATTAATACCGTATTATAAGATTATATGTATGTAATCTGAAAACGGTACTGACCGGCATATGGCAGGGTTTGGAGCAAGTCTTCCACGGTCCGGTCCACCAGAAAGGTTTCGCAGCTGGGTGCGGAGACTGCGCATGCGCCGTGTACGCGGCCGCGTGAGGCTTGGAGTGTGTGGGGTGTGGAGCGGGGCGGGGGGCGTCTCGCACCGTGTGCGGGGCGTTTGGCGCAGGATGTGGAGCGTTTGCCGCGGGGTGTGGGATGTTTGACGCAGGATGTGGGGCGTTTAGCGCGGGATGTGGGGCGTTTGGCGCAGGGTGCGAAGGTCGTGTGGGACATGAAGGCTTCTGGCATCGCTGACGTAGTGCCACTGCCGGTGGCGGTTCGATGCTGTAGC
Source organism: Ligdia adustata (assembly GCA_947049295.1). Classification (NCBI taxonomy): domain Eukaryota; kingdom Metazoa; phylum Arthropoda; class Insecta; order Lepidoptera; family Geometridae; genus Ligdia; species Ligdia adustata. The sequence continues at coordinate 6,902,113 of OX346230.1, forward strand.
AATATGATTGTTCTACCACTCCTGGAAAACAAAATGCTCTTATATTAAAATAAAGTAAACTACATATTACCTGTGACAAAATTTGACAAATATAAAATAGTTACATTAGTAATAATAATATATAAAAATACATTAGTAGGACAGAGTGATAAATTCAGTAGCCAAGTTTTCTGTCGCGACCTTCACCTTTTTGCATAATGCAAAGGAATGTATACTACTTAATAAGACTACTTACGCTTGTGCTGGTCGACGCATTCGAGCTGTCGACTAATGAAACCGACGCCGCAAGAGACGGAGCATGCCGACCAGTCGGAGAGGCGGTAGTTATATGGCCTCAAGCGAGCCGCGTCCACCGTGTACTGGTACGTCACTCCGGGATTGCGGTGCTTGCTGCCGTGGTATAGGCGTTGCTGTCAACGACAATATTACAATAAGTAAAGCAGACCTAAGTAGAGTGTCTTTTGTTTATAAAATTACGCTTCACGGACTCCGTAGACAATTTTAATTTTTTTAATGTTTGGGTCAAATCTTGTATATGATTTTTATTTATTTAAGCGAACAAGATGAAATTTTGCATATACTTTAATTTTGTTTGGATGACACTGCATGACTAAGTGAGACCAAATACAGTATGACAGCCAAGGGTAGCGAACTAGAAGTAAGTACTCGTGGTACTACATGGGTATCAAATGAAGGGGTTTACCCAGAAGAATACAACAAAAAGGTTTAATCTATAACCTTTTGATATATGGCGCATCAGACAAACGATTTGGGCGCAAACATTTTTTAATTTTAGCCATTGTATTGTATCAACTAATACACGTCTTACTTCTGGCTACGCGTCTCCCCAAAGTTGTGTAAGCTCAAAGTGCAATAGAGGCAATGGCCAAAAGAGTCCACACTTTTGTGTGGCCGTGCCACTTTGGATAAAAGCGCAGCGTGATGGATGACTTATCTTCGTAGAGTGTTAGCGTACTGACAAGTATGATTCCTAATAGTCATATTACTATAAATACTTACATATACTTTGATATCTTCGGCGATAGGCCCCGGTATCCTAACTTTCTCCCAGTCGCGATCTCTTTCGTAAATCGCCTGTGTTCCAGCCACGAAGTACTCGGTAAATGTAGTATTTCTGTAAAGAAAACTGTATTAACATTCCTGAACGCTAAAAATATCCTTGATCTTGTCATAACGATTATCTCCAGTTCCCTAAAGGTGGCTCATAAAGCGGATTGCCTTCGACTACCCCACCGTGCTGTTTCCGCGTAAAACTACAATATCTCGGTTACCTATTAATGAATAATTTAAGTTACCCATTATTCGTTGTTATGATAGTTTCCTTACCGTGCTCCAGTCAGATACATTTTCCTAGATCTCGCGCTTCCTATAGAAATGTAGTTTCCGGGGCTCACTTTTTCTTGTATTTTCACGTTTCTTGATCCGGCTGGTATTACAGCGACCTGTTTATTAAAAACAATATTTAGCACTATATAAATTTATTATTTTAAATTTAGCGTAATATTACAAGTGACACTACAATTAAATATTATTTCGAAATAAGATTTTAAACACGGTTAGTTTATAATACATTATTAATTACTATGGCTCGAGACCATAAGTTTCGTCCTATCTTCCGAACTAGTATCTAGACTAGAACTATCTCGGAAGACAGATAATCCAGTAGGTAAAGAAAACTAATAGCTAAGGACGGCCTACTATAGCACATCTTTATGCAGGGCACTAATGCCTATAACACCGTTCATACAAATGTGACTGTAATATAACCAACTTAATACAAAGTTTTCTAGATTATCTTCAGACTTGAGTTAAGTCTCGAGATGATACTTATAAATTGGTATAGCATGATTTATTACCTAAGGCTTTTAAGCTCGCTAGCATATAAAACATGCTAAACGTATTTTAAGAAACTGTGTAAACAAATCGGTTGCTTACTTCATCAAGTCCAGATTGCTTGGTAGTATCCTTGCTATAGCTTCCGAGCACAGTCTTGCAAGCAGAGCCGTCTCCGCCGCACACACCACATGCGTCTTCCGTTATACTGGAGCCTACGACCCAGTCGCACCCCACTTGGTAACATACACCTGGAAAACATAACTTTCTACAGGCTTTTGCTCTGTATTTGGCGAATGGATTTCACATTTCTACGATTTCTTTCTTAAAGTTAAGAACGACAAGTAACGTACTCAACCACGTGTTCAACACGCCGTTAGAACACTTGTCCCAACCGAATCTGGTACTCGAAAACGTCAGATCTTGAAGTTAACGTCTTTGATATGTAACGGTGGTTGTTAAGAAAGAAAGTGTCGCATCTAATAAATAGTACCTACTAAGAGCATAAGAAGTATCGTTTAGTGGAAGACGACGATATGAAGACGGTATGGCCTTTCACACCCATAGTAATGTGATAGACTTGAAAAATTTAAAATATTAAGTTGCTTTGCTCATTAATAAATATGGTATGACAAAATATGCTGGTTTTAATCTTAATTCTCACTCACTTAAGGTAGCTGGTACATACCTACTTGGTATTAGTTTTCTTTGGAGTATGTTATTGAGATAGACTCACCTGCGATACACATGTCTCTAGATCCAAGAGTCTGCTTACAAGGAGTGCCGTCAGAGACGAAACCACCCACCATTTCCAGATCGGTTTCTTTCGCCACGCATTGGAGCTCACAAGGTTTGTCTGCACAAAATCAAAGTTAAATTAAAAATTGGTTACTTATTGACAAGGATAAAGATAAAATATTATTTTGGTATGTTCAATATATATTTCCAATCAAATTACCTACATAACCCTATTTACGAAGGTATAAGTAGAATTTCATTGCTCCCAACATAATTTTAAAGTGAGTACCTAGGTAAAATAAATGTAGCTTCTTATCCTCTGAATTGCTACTGTAACGATTGGGTTTTTTCTTGTTGTGACAGTTAAACGTGTGGCCATTTCTTAACGAACTAATATAGCAGGAGATAGCGTATCTAGGTGCGTTGAAACGTATACAAACCTTGGTCGAAATACGGTATCCATTCCGAGACAGTTTCGTTGTTGTATGTTTTATTATTGTGTTTGGAGCACTGCACCTCCCTGAACGATGGTCCGTTGATAGGGCACGGATCTATGTTGCACACCTTGTAACTGTGAATAGAAACGGAATTTAACGCATTTAAGTGTTTAGAATGCAGTCGATGTGAGCACGAATAATTTTCATTATCATAGACATTTTTGCTAAACACAACATTAGGTATTGTGTTCATGCCTGTGTACAAGAAAATAGTTCCTCTTACAAAGACATGACACTTCAGTAGGGCATATCTGGGAATAAGCTTTTATCTGTAATCTGTAAGTATGTGTGTTTGTCTGAGTAGTAGATTGCTCGATGTAACACGCTTTTAAAAACATTTTTGCTAGTCAAAAACTTCTGAATAGAGAGAAGTTTGCTTGGACCAACGTTTGTTCAACGGTCGATATTTAATGACCAAGCGAGATCATTATGACTGGGACTAATCGAATATCTTACCGGCTCCTATCTCCAATGCAGTAAGCTCCGTTATTGTTAGGGGCTGGGTTGTTGCACTCCCGGGACTGGGTAGAGACTCCAGCTCCGCAGGTCCTCGAGCACTCGCTCCATTCGGACCAGTCACTCCAGCCACCGTCGATGGGGGCTGGTGACGCTTGGCGCGGGACGCAAGTCTGGTTTTGACACCACTGTGGAAGAACAGATACCGCGTTATGTTTTGTACTTGGTTACTCAGAAATAAAACTAGGGATCGTAGTATCGTCCGCTAATTTCCCTCGTGCATATTATTTGGTGCTAAAATATCACTTTTAGCCTATATGTATGTAACACCGCAAATACTCGTTCTTCTGCCTTTCAGTCCATGAACACTTATCGCTTCCGCGGAGATAGAATTATGAATTATGTGACATGTTTCTGTTAAGATACTTTATCGGTTTATAAATTTTTATAGCATCTTGATTATATAATAAAAAATCTCCAAAAGGACCTCACCATATTATCACCGCAAGTGGTCCCGGGTGCGGCCGGCCTCAGCATGGTTTTGCACTTGTCGTCGACCAGGCACCACAGATGTTCGCAGAGTTCAGACGGTTTGGCGCAAACAACTGCCTCGGCGCCGAACTGAAGGTGGCATTGTGACGCTGCGTCGTACATCACACCTAAAGACACAATTGCTTATCATAATGCCCATTGTTATCAAAAAACTCCACCTTGGTCCAAATTACTTACATCTACCTATAGTATCAATCAAACCCCAAGACCCAATTTATATATGCCTAAGTATTATGTGTATTTATTAATTTATATAGGTAATTTAAATACACATGTACAGTAACGAGGTCTACTGAATCTAAGTAACAGTACATAAGTAGTACCGTTTCTAAAATTAGGGCGAACCATGTTAGTGTCGAGTTGTACGTATCTAGATTAGACAAATGTTTAAAATTAGGCTTACCAGCTGGAACTTCAGGATAAGCATATTCCTCTTGTGATGGTCGGTCGCTCAAACATTCTCCCAACCCAGCACTGTAAATACAACACATCAGAGTTTGTTAGCTAGTTTCAAAGATTTACTTCTCTGACCCGAATCCCCGAATCGTTCGTTCAAATCCCGTACTAAGTGAACCGTAGCCAAAACACTTCCAATCGTTGTATTTTCATCCGTTACGACCGAATTTTACATCAGCTTTTAAAGGTTAATTTGAATCGTTGCACAACGCTCTTGCTTTATTTGTTTGTATATTGTAGGTTTAGTTAATTACTCTAGCGTCTAGCGGCCCACGCGAATCCATCACAGAAATACCTACCTACTACGAGTAGGTATAGAACGTAATTTACCTAAAAAGTGCCAGAGACGTTAAGTTTATGATGATTACTTTATTGAATGATGACAAATATATGAGCCGGTGTATCTATAGTTTAGTTTGGTAGTGGTTTGAAATGGTGATTGATTAGGTTGATTACGTCAGCTGTAATAATTTTCTAACAACTAATAAACATTTCCGTTATTACAATTCGATAGGTGTATGATTTATAGATGTGTAGGATTGTACCTTAACATTTTATCGATATAATAAAACATTTTATGCGGATTACCCGCAATGAAATCGATACAAAATCGATTTACTTTCTCATGCTAATATAATGCTGAATTAAGATTAGTGCCTGTAAAGAAAGTGCAATAAAACGCTGTCAAAAGTGCCGCCAATGTGTCTCAATAAGTGCAAAAGTTAATTCTTCCATATTCAATTCTCAATTACCCCAAGCACAGCTAAAAGCTTTTTGCAATTCGGTCGTAGTGAATAACTTTATGTGAATTTCGAGATATAATATTAAAAGTCGGAGGCTCATTAGGCATCATTGTAGGTAGGCTTTCAAAGATATTCGGACTGGTTTCGGAAGCCGATAGCTAGATCGCTTGTTCTGGATTTCAATAGCACGACTATTAGTTGATACGTATTAGAAAATAATAAAATCTATTTCAATACGTTGCCTTTTACCGTCGCAAATATCAAGGTGAGACATTAAATTAAACACTTAAAACCTACTTAGAAAAGGCGATCAAAATCGGAATAATCTAATTTTGAAATCGTAAATCGATCTGTCAATCTCCATTGGTCGATTAGTAGCAGACCCATTACTAATGGTCATAGCAAAAGGACTTAATCAGATAAAGCAAAAGTAGCCACTCAAAATCGATGTTAGATAATTGATACTAGACATTAAACTCGCTTCAAAAACTGAAAGAGGTGGCACTGTAGCCACTGGGTAGAGGTTTTAGTGTGCATTCATCAGTAATTTTTTAACATAACACGAAATTTTGAGTAATTTACATTATATGTATATAATAAAATGCAAGTAGTTAGGTACCTAACTACGTAAATTATATAGGTATACTAACTAATAACTACAACCTATTAGTGATGTTTGCATCTGTCCTTCAACTTTTTATACATATAAGCTTTATATAATATAGATTATATACATATATTTCATATAGGGTTTTAATTTGTAGTTTTCCATTGCATATCTATGTGTATGATTACCTATGGAAATGTGTCTTAATACTAACTGCCACTACTCTCTACCTATAATTCTACTTTATTATGCCACTCTAAGATATCGTTTTATGTTTTTAAGTCTTCTCTAATTATGAACTTCGGAGCTTTTTCACATGTGAGTAAGTAAAGTTAGAAGAATTGACTCACTCCAAGAAGTTTGTGACATCTCGTTTGCTGCACCTCGACCAGGCCACCTGGACAGTGTCAGCTTCGAAAATTGGCGTCATAATGTGAAGCGTAGCGCCTTCCCGTCGATGACAGCCAATCTTTTCGGTGTCATGGTAAAGGCCAAAACTGGAACAAAGTGTTTAATGTTAGCTGTGTTTCGTAAAGCCAGAGCTAAAATCGTCCACTAGGATTGGTGCACAATCGTAAAGAGATATTGCTGTGATATAAAAAGTTAGAGCTATTATAGAGGCGTTAAGATAGTGATGAATCAAATATAAGAGATTAAACGCTTAATAAGATAATTCTAGTCTTACCTTCTATCTATCGTATCGTCTCTTATTGAGCGTATAGTCCCTGTTTTCTCCGTAGTAGAGGAAAAAACAAGAACTAATTATACATTCTAAAAAATTTTACTATCTGGTGCAACCGAAAGTGCACGATATCTTACACATTAATAACGTTGTGACTTATTATTATGCCGACATTTATCAGAAGTGTATATAAGAAACTGCAATTCTTATTAGATAACCTTAAAAGGAATGAGGATGCATGGCACTATGTAATTATTTATTTTGAAATGTGCGTAGTATGCCGTTGTGGGTTAAAACAAGTATGCAAATCTATTCCAATGTATTTTTATGTCAGACGTCTCTAACACCTGTTCTATTGAGCACTGATATTGTATTATTCGCATTGTTTTCTTGTATCATGATATATATACGACTATTTGTGGTTACATAAAGGCATTTTATTATTGATTAAGTATAAAACTACGAGTATTTGTTAGGCTTTTAACGTTATCTTTATTGCAATATTCGCGATACAAAGACATTAAAGATAAAAAAGTCTCATTAAACGTCGCTTGCCGACTGAATTGGCTACATGAATTCAAATTATTGTTAAGCATCCTTTGTGATAGGTCATCTGTGAATCAAAGTTCATACGAGCGTATTTTATTTTAATGTTAACGATGTATCTACTTTGTTATCAGGTTTACCTATATTTATTAGAGCCGTTCGGTTTTCTATGCTAGGCTGAGTTAAGTCTAGTACTATAATAGAGGCTCCTTGTTTCTAAACAAGTAGGCAATTGGGTAATACCTACTGGTTACTACTATTGACCTTTTCAGCATTAAGTACGTATTACTTGCATTTATTACTTGTCTCTTTACCGTAGCACACCTCCAAGTGTTAAATGTCAATAACCACAGGACTTTTCTTAAGTAGTACTATTAGAATAGATCGTAGATTACACAATCTTCCTGCAAGAGTCACTCTTAGCTCAAAATCTTTCTTACTTAATGTGTTTTCGTTCTTATTTAAAAGCAAAAATTTGGATTTACAAAATATAATTTCCATATCTTGTAGCAGCGCATGGCGCTCCATTTTTAATTTGTGTACAGGATTGAGTCAACGTGAATAAATAAAAATGCTTATTAATGGTCATTTTATTGTCTGCATCTAAATGTCAAGAGTTATCAGATCGTACACAATTAACATAGTTTATTATGACTTTAAAATTTAATAACAATTCGAACAAATAACAAAATGTATTTACCTAATTAGGTTAACATTATCTCTGGTTACGCACACAAGTGCACTTATTATTGTAAAAATATTTTTTACGTTGAAAGTAGATAATAAGAAAGCCAAATATTTTTTCAATTTATTGGAGCTATTATAGATATTATTCTCAGTTGTTAATGTGTTTAACATAGTGGTACCCATTTACGTATGTTTATCGTTATAAAAATGAATTAGCTGTTTCTAACATAAAATGAATCGCATAGCAATTAACTGCAATAAAATAAGCATAACATATTTATCTAATGTTGTTTATTTAACTTTTTATCGAATAGGCGCCTATCGGGTTTGTCGCTAATTAATTGCTTGTTTTATATTTTATAAAATGTTCTTTATTCTTTGTTTTTGCTAATGATAAGAAAAAAACAAGTATATGCAAACAGTGGTCTATTGACATGTTGGAGACATTGCTAGGTGGCGCTGCAGTAGAATTATATGTATCTGTAATGAACGTTTATTAAATTATGTTATAATATTAAAGTTTGGCGTTCAATCTAATAATCGGCCAGGGTAGATACTCCGGTCGAAAATCAAACCCAAGACTGAAGTCAGAGCGCTAACCACTAGAGCGACGGCACGGCGCGGCGGTTGTCTTTACGGCCTCACGCCAAGGTATCCTTGCTCCTATGTATGTACACGTAATCTGTGGGCCGATAGAAACGTCAATGATCTGACGAGTGCATTGCTCGCTACGAATGATGCATTGATGCATTCACGTCTATTTACGAAGGTCAATGCCTGTGTCTGGAGATTCGCACCACTTAAATCATCGTTTGTCTTACCACTCTACTCGTAGGTCAATATACCCAACAGATTATTGTTTAAAAATGAGTCGCTAATTATCTATTACAATATATCTTTGAATTCTTTTAAATATATTGACAACGCATACTTAGTGGTAGAGAAGGCAGGAAATACAAAAAAACAGTTTATGTGAAAAATCATTACGTAAAATTCAGAATAACGTTAAAGGTAAATAATAGGGTTAGGGTTTAAACCACTAAAACTCTTATTATTGGTTCACGTCGGTCTTTTATAAGTTAAAATAGCTACAATATCCAACGCCACAAATACTCCTGGTTCAAATCTCACAACATAAACTCACGCAACGTTCCCGTTCCCTCTGCAACAAAATGTTATTAGCGTTTCATAATTTTCTATCTCGAAAGCAACGTCCTTGCGGTAATCTCGGCTTGGGAACATGACTCAGTACCAATAACCGAAGCGCTAGGTAACCGTTGCCAAATAAAACTAACACTTATTACCAAAATAATACAAACAATATTACACCATACACCGTACATGATGAAAATGTTGTTCGAGAGCTTTTAGCGGGCTATTGACGATGCGTGATTGATACATTGTGTTAGGTCTGGCGATAAAAAGCAGCGCCTATTGCGGTTTAGACAAAAGAGGTGAGGTTTGTACGACGTGCAGTACACTAGGTCAAGAAAGGTCAAGATTCATGCGTCGTTAAGCGCCAGTTTTTCATTGAAAAAGTAGTTAGATTTTAAATCTTAGTTGAAATGTTTTTGCGTCCGCTACATTGTTTAGTAGTGTTTGGACTACGGTACCGCATCGCGTAAATTTTGACCGGGTGAGGGGATCACGTCGGTCTAATGAACGTGTTGCAATGTTTAAATAACCTATTTATCTGAGATCGATACTGACTACGCCGCCCAGTGTTGTTGGCTAATAGGTTCATAACGTTGTGAGTTATTAGAAAATTATTCACTTACGAGTTGCATACAGAAATGTTATTAACGGATTTTAGGCCGAGGAGACGATAGTAAAATTAATCATCACAAAATTTATAATCACGCGTTAAATTATTTAATGTTATAGCAAGTCTATTAAATGTTTATTAGAATCTCAACATTGATTTTGTAATGTGGACGCGGATTATTAAGAGTAACTTATATCCGACTGTGTTTCTTGCATGCGGCCCGAATGTCCTGATGTCTAATCTGACGTTAAATTATTTATGACGTTATAAAACATCGCGGGATATATTTGCATGCGATTTTATAAAGGACATTAAGCATATACAATTTTTTTTCGCGTTATATCTACTCTTACGAATATTGTGTAATGTTTTGGTTCAATGACATAATGTCTTTCAATTAGTCAGTCTGCTAAATTTATTTTTGCAATACTACGATTGGATGTATTAAACCAGAAGTTTACATTAAATCAAATAGTAATCTTTACAACGTAGGTACTGGCGTGTTGCCATCAAAATGATACCGTACATGAGAGAGAAATATTAGTTTTACTATCGAAGGATTGAGATATAATAAAGATTTCTACGCGTCTTTCAGTAAAAGCTTCAAACTTGTGTTAGATAAGATTTTAGTTTTTTTTTACTACAGCGATAAGCAGTTTTGCAGCAGTTGTATCGATGTACTTGCTTCCTAGAATAAAATTCATAGCACACAGAACTTTACTATTTCTCCATATCTTTGACTATTCATATTTTTTTGTAATACTTACCTGATTAATTTTAGCGTGAAAAATGCTGACGTAAGCAGAAGACATGAATAGGGATAGAAAGGGATCCCTAATAAGCAGTTCTCTATGAACTCTAGTGTTTACCAGCTTCGTTTTGTCTTCGATCAAAATTCAAATAATAATTTTGTAATATACTTAATTGTAGTTTTTCCTCAATAAAATCACACCTTACCTTCTTTCTCTTAATATTTATCTTTGACTCAGACCCTGACACTCTCAACACGTATTAGGCCTTGTCACATGGGTTTTTAAAGGCAGGAGCTGTTCAAGTTCTCTTCATGCGCTCGCTTGCTTACCCCAATTAAAATAAGCAATACTAGTGAAAAATCTACTTTTTTACACATTCCTTTTTTGGCAGACAACATTTTTATTTATGTTTGCTTTATAAATCAAAATAACAAAAAAAAATCTGCCAAACTGAACTGATTTTGTTAAAATATATAAGGGTTATATTCCTTCCTATTACATCTCTGAGAAATCGGGAAATACGTAAACTACATAAAACTAATTAAAGAATGAAGACCTCTTCCTTTTTGAAGTCTTTTAAAAAAGTATGACAGTATATAGGTACTTACTTATGTCCCAATTCATGAGTGATGGTGTGTGCTAGCATGATGCCGTTGTCTTCATTCACTGAACAGCTGCGATCGGGTTTGCACATCCCAGCTACATGAGCCACTCCAAGAGTGCTGTAATAAAACATTTCGATCAAAATACGTCATACTCATGGTGGATTAATGATTTGAAACATTGACTTTTTAAAATCAAGATCACATCATCTTTATTTTAAAAAGTCAACAAGTAATAAAGGGTAAAATAAATAACCGACATAAATAAATAAAATACCAAAGAAATCTTAATAAAACTAAATAATCTTAGTTTTAAAAAATATTCAAACATATTTTATGTAAGTTTTCATTATATTGCAACTATTAAAAATGTAGCAAAATGCATACAAGAAATATCTGTTAACTCAATGCTTAAGATTCCGAAATTCGGCTACCTTCTTTTTGAATGGAACTATAAATTATAGCTTGTGCTTCGAAATTTAGCTCTTCGTATTTGATTGAGATGCATTTACTTGTCTGATCTGAACAGAGCTCCTACATTATGTATATATACTTATGTATACATACATAATGTAGCTCCTACATCGTTGTAGGAGCTCAATAAAGATCCTTATAAAATGCTTATAAAAAGATCTTAAGGTCTTATCTTAAGCTATGCTATATAAAGCATAGTTTAAGATAAGGGAAACGTGAATGGAAACTTATCTCGTTGTTTTCATTCTTACAGTAATTATTGCGTAAGTTTAATAACTCGTGTTGTACGGAACGATATGCAATTCTTATGCGTGTATTAATCAGATGTTTGTCACACGGGAACTTGACTATTTATTACGCGTTACTAACTATCAGTTAACTGAGATGATATAGAGTGACCGGCATTAAACTAATTGTTGAACATCAAGTTAATATACTGGTTTATAATTTCCTCGCCTAGTTAACGAGTTAGTCGCTTTGACTCTATATTTCTACTTTAGACTTGATTATTGCACTAATCATATAATAAACTAATATAATAAATACGAAAGTGTGTCTGTCTGTATGTGTTTGTTACTTTTAACGGATTGGAAATTGATAAACAAACAGCTAGTGAACATTATGTAATTGATTTATGATAAAAACTCGTATCTTACCATATCAACCCATAAAGTCCCAGCACTGGACACGGGTAATAATAATTATAACATTTAATTATTTGAAGAAATAACGTTAAAGTTTGTTTAGATTCCTAATATAACAACTTTGACGGTCCTTGCCATTAAGAATAACATAAGTAATGTGTAATTTTACTGGAGGAAAATTAATAGCTCTGCGTTCAAATCATTACACTGGCATTAAAAATATTAGATATCTACTTGCTTCAGTTAGTAGTACTAATATCGATCTCCTTAGTACAAGAATATAGTATGTTTATTTAAATACTTCAGAAAGTGTAGCAACATTGTAGCGAGATTGTACGTGCGTAGTTACGTACTTGGGTGTGGCTGTAGTATAATTAAAGTCGGTCGACAGCCGCGTTGTCGCGAGATACTTCTACAGTGCAAATTATAGTGGACAAGATTGAGTTGTTTTACAAAACTAACTAGTTATTTACCGGGTGCGAAAATAAACACACGATTACCAGTAAAATATCAAATATGAATTTTAGCTCCTAAGATATTATATTATATTGAAACTAGATAGTTTCAATAGTATTATCTACGTAGTTAGATTATTGACGTAATGAGTCATGCATCCATCATTAGCCGGATTTTTATTATTTCGAGTCTCACTACAGTGACCTAAGTTTGTCTTTCTTTCATAGCTTTACTTTTATCGACAATGCTTTCCTCCATTTTTTTAAATATTGATATTTATACATGTATCAAACAACAAAAAATCAGTTATCCAAAATGCATCTACAGTCTTACGATAGTTTACATCAAATTTACATTTTCAATTCTCGTACAAATAATTTGCAATATAGATTGATTGCTGTACTCTGATTCAGTTTCTATTCAAATTACCAATAGAAATGTAGCTTTTCCTCAGCACACGCGGTTTCTGTGGCGTAGGAATACTCTAATAATAAACGCTCCAACTCTGACTCACTACACACGGAAGCCGATGAAAAGCTCTATAAATTCCAACTAATAAATTTAATACACTCATACGTAAACTGTAAACGTTAAAGTGAATATTTATTGGCCGGTAAAAGCTATCTTCGCGGGACACGTGACTTCAGTTTAGTCGTGAATCAAAATATATAATCGCTATCTGTATTGGAAGACACATTGCAACATTTGCAACTTTGTCTTCGTTCGGTATTAAATACCCCACATATTCATATTTATATATATTCCTGCTATATATACGATGTTTTGAGTATTTGTTAGCTAGGTGTTAGATAAACACATAATAGATATTAAAAAATATATAGAGGGTATTCAGGCAAATTATCAATATTAGGTAAATTTCAATAATAATTTTATTGTGGACCTACTTACAAAGTGCAAAGGAACGCGTTGATGTCTTTTACAGGCAGAGTGTATTGTACTACGTCAATACTCCACGGACAATCTTTTTTGTGTTGAACTAATGTTTGCATATTGGAGATTGAACAATCAGTAGATACCTTAAATATGTCTAGCTTTATTTAAATTAATATTTTAAATATATTAACGATTAGCTTTCAGAGTAATTTGTTCATAATGTTTTGAGTTTATACACTCTCATTAGTCGTGGGGCATGTCTTCCATAAGTGATTCTAATTAAATATGCTAATTGAATACTTTGGTGTCTTGAAACTCTAAAAAGCTCTCAATGAGCCGCGGCGGCTTGTTCAAACGATCAGAGAAAGTCGCTTTGTGAATACAAATAAATATTTTTAAACAGTTTTACAATACCGATTTTGGTCAATAATTGCGTGGAATTGGAACGGCCGTGACACTCTCCACTTAGCCGACGAAGACACCATTTAAATAAAGATTTTTATTCGTTACACGCATTTGTATGCTGTACGTTAAAACGGATGAGTGGTTCACGCACGACATGTTTTTCTTCTTTAAATATTTGTTTTGTTGCGTAAGCATACAAAAAATGTACATCTACACCTCTTAATTGTGACTACTAATAAATTCTAGTCTAATCCTCTTAAATATATGTTCTTTAAACAAACAGTCAATTGAAATGGAAGCGAGCCTAATGCCGCGTGCGTGCCACAAGATTAGCGCGAACAGCGGAAGATAAGCCCACGCGTTTACCTCTGAGACTGTTTGGCGTCGATACCTCGCACCGGCCGGCGGCGTTCGCGCCAACCATCGTGCTCCAAATCACCTTTCCCTCCATTTTAATTCATAAACTTTACTCGGCAAACGCAATAACAACATCATCTACACAACGCCATATGTCAACATACTACAAAAATACAAAATTAACAAATCTGCGTCTAATATCTTTCTAGACTCGTTTTATTAAAACGATTTCTATGGTCCGGTAATTACGATATTTGAATAACGCGTGTTGATTTTGTAACCTGTGTTTGATGCTGATGAGGCTGAGACAAGGTCGGCGATAGGTCAAAACCTTTAAATACCTACGCGAATACGTAATATGACGAAAAATATCCGATTAGATCTCGGTCAAGTCGTATGTATATAGATTCCGGGCAGAAGCGACCGGTATGGTACTCACGGAACTGATTAAGTAGCGGGTAGAAAAGGCAAACTTTGCGCTGCATAATATCCTCAGTTTACATATTGATGATTGCAGTTTTTATGCATTTCCATGCATAATGCATGCGCGGGTCCGACGCGGCCGCCCGAGGGTTCGCTTCGACACCGTTACCGGTGCGCTCATTGTCTTTTGATTGCCGCCTTCCGAGAACATTCGACTACTCGTTTGTACCGTTTACCAAATAAGCCTTCCTCGTTGCATTCATTACGCACTGGTTTTTAACTGCTCCTCCAATACAAAGTTATTGTGCTCAATTACACGTATCTTATCGGCTCTGAAACCTTTCGCACGGCATCAATGACTGTTTGGAGTGTAAGCGGTCCCGAGACTGAAAAAGTTCACGAGGTGTGTATGTGTACATCACCAAATGTAAGTAAGCACCCCTGAAAGTAGATTACACTTGTACTTTATCTCACACATTTAGGTTGCGTTCTAAAACCAATCGCCTTTAGCAGAGTGAATTTTACCGAGTGATTTTTTGTTTTGGAACTAGGTTTGGGAGGGTGAATATTACTCGAAGCGAATTGTGTTTTGGAACGAAGTAGCGCGTAATTTTTACCTTGAGTGCTGTATTTGCCATTTGTAAGATTTGATGGCCAGCATAAAGCTTTTTTAGCATATTTGTGGCTCAATCAGTAATGAGCTGAAATAGGTCACTATTCATAATGAACTAAAAACAGATTTATAAAGAAATAATATAACTGAACAAAAGTTTTAGTAGTAGGTTATTATGAAAGAGTAAATACGTAATTACGTACTAGTGTGTCTCATTTCTTGTTCCCAAATATATAACTTTACATGGCGCAGCCGGAATAGAATTAAAATAAAAGTGATTAAAACGAAAGAAGAAGAAACAAATAAAACGTACGCTTGTAGGTTTTGGAAGAAAACCACTAACAACTATAAGAATGGAATCATTACTGCAGCCGCCTAAGCCCTTTCTTTACGAGAATAATTTAGCTAACGTAACTTCTGGAAACTTGAGTAAGGAATGGGAAAAATGGAAAAAATCGTTTAAAATATACTATGAAGCGTGCGAGTTATCGAAAAAAGACAAAAAAGTGCAATTAAATATATTATTACACGTCATCGGAGATCGGTGCCGGGAGGTCTACGATCAATTCACAGATGATATAAAAACAGTGGATGAGTTGATGTTAAAATTCGATGAAGTGTTTTTACCTAGGAAAAATTTAACTGTTGAACGACACAAGTTTTTTACACGAGACCAGAAGGATTTGGAGTCCACGGAACAATACGTGTTTGAATTAAACAAAATGGCAGCTAAATGCGAGTTCAAAGACTTGTGCGAAGACTTAGTACGAGATCGACTCATATGTGGAATAAAAAACGGCGGGCTACGGGAAAGGCTACTAAGAGAAGTAGATTTAACATTATCAAAAGCGATAGATATTTGCAGATTAGCCGAAATATCTCGCGTTCAAGCTAGCCATCTGGACATGGAAAATACGCAGCATCAGGCACATGAAGTGAACATCAATCAGGAAACAACTGTCAGAGCAGGTGAAATTCACTGGGTGAACCGTGGCCGCGGTCGGTATCAGAGTCACAACCAGAGGGCGCAAGCGGCATCAGCACCGGCAGGTTCGCGTCGACCTAAACAGAGCAACGGTGGATCGGCTCGGGGCGGAAGGAATTTGCAGTTCAATACCTACACAGCGCAGAATTCATACGAGAACATTGTGCAATGTGATAGATGTGGCAGTAGGCATAAAAGAATGCAGTGTCCCGCGTACGGTCGTCAGTGCAATAGATGCAACCGGTTTAACCATTTCGCAAGAGCATGCAGGGTGAATGAGGTCCAGGAAGGTCACGCCGATCAGGTAAATAATCACATTGATATTAATAGTCAGAAAAAGGAACAGTGGTTAGTGAATTTACAGGTAAATAACCATATGTTGAAGTTTAAATTGGACACCGGAGCTGACGTAAATATAATTCCTAAAAAATACATAAGTACTATTGGTTTGTCTGAGTCAGATCTAACGTCAACATCGATAACGTTACAGGGTTATTCGGGAAGTTCAATAGAAGTAATAGGCAAATGTTATTTAAAGGTAATTCATAGAGGTATTACATATTTCTTAAAATATATTATAGTAAACTCAGAATCTGTGCCTATTTTAGGAAAACGTTCGTGCGAAGAATTACAGTTAATAAAAAGAGTGTGGTCAGTACATTCAGATAACGGGGAAAGTTACAGCGAAATTTTAACTGAATATAAAGACGTGTTTGAAGGGATGGGTTGTTTGCCTGGGGAGTATAAAATACAGTTGAAAGAAAACGTGGAGCCTGTGATTCACCCTCCCAGAAAATTGCCAGAAGCTATTAAAGATAAAGTAAAAAATAAACTTAGAGAGATGGAAATGCAGGGTATTATTGAGAAAGTGGAAGGCCCGACGGATTGGGTCAGTAGTATGACGGTTGCACAGAAACCAAACGGGGATATACGTATATGCTTGGATCCCCAAGATTTGAATAAAGCAATTAAACGTGAACATTTCAAACTTCCTACTTTTGAAGAGGTCACGGCAAGGTTATCGGGGTCCGCAGTCTTTAGCACTTTAGACGCTAAGCATTCATTTTATCAAGTAAAGTTACATGAGACAGATCTGTGTACCTTCAATACTGCTTTTGGTAGATATAAATTCCTAAGAATGCCATTTGGAATATGTTCGGCATCAGAAATATTCCACAGGAAGCTTTACGAACATTTAGATGATTTGGAGGGAGTTATACAGTTTGTTGATGATATTTTAATATATGCTCCAAATAGGCAGGTCCATGATCAACGATTAAGAAAAGTTCTGCAGCGATGTAGGGAAATTAACATAAAATTAAACAGTGAAAAATGTAAATTCGGACTCACTGAGATAAAGTACTTGGGGCATAAGATATCCGAAAAGGGTATTTCACCAGATGAAGCGCAGGTGATTGCTATAAAAAATATGCCGACACCGCAAAACGTAAAAGATGTCGAGCGATTTTTAGGTATGATAACGTATGTCAGTAATTTTATGCCCAATTTGTCAGAACAAACTTTTGTTTTGAGGGAGTTACTGAAAAAAGGTATAGAGTGGCACTGGGAGGATAGGCATCAACAATGTTTTGAAAAAATTAAACAGCTATTAATAAGTGCTCCAGTATTGCAGTACTATACATTAGATAAGCCGGTCACAATTTCAGTTGATGCAAGCAAAAATGGGTTAGGTGCTTGTCTTATGCAAGACGGCCTTCCGGTGTCATATGCGTCGCGTTCGTTGACGAAGACGGAGCAGGCATATGCACAAATTGAAAAGGAACTTTATGCGTGTGTATTTGCTTGTGAACGGTTTTATACGTACATATATGGGAGAATAGATGTTACTTTAGAAACAGACCATAAACCCCTTGTGAGCATCATTAAAAAACCCCTTGGCAGCGCACCACCTCGTTTACAACGAATGTTAATGCGCCTCCAGCCGTATTCATTTAATTTAGTATACAAACCAGGCAAATATCTGTACATAGCAGATACGTTATCGCGAGCAGTGGCACCGACCGGTTCTACCGATGACTCACACACACAGCCGCGCGACCATTTAGATATACAAGCGCAGGTGTGTGCGTTATCAGCGAGCAATCAGCTGATCGATACACACTATGTGCAGATACAAAAATGTACGGGACAAGACGAGGAATTACTTAAATTAATAAAAATAATTAGATTAGGTTGGCCAGTCGAGAAAAAAGAAATAGAGAATATTCTAAAACCTTACTGGGACTACAGGGATGATCTGTCGGTAAATTTTGGGATAGTATGGAAAGGTACTAGAATAGTAATACCAAAATGTTTAAGGCAGGATATGATGAAAAGAATTCACATTGGTCATTTAGGTATAGATAAATGTAAATTGCGAGCTCGAGAAATTGTATTTTGGCCTAACATAAACACTCAGTTAGAAGATTACTTATCGAATTGTCAGATTTGCTTAACTTACAAAAAAAAATAATACAAAGGAGCCGCTCATATCTCATGACATACCGACGATTCCGTGGCAAAAAGTAGGCGCAGACGTATTTCATTTCCGGGGTGAAAGCTTTCTGTTAGTAGTAGACTATTATAGTAAATTCATCGAGATTAAAAAACTGAGCTCGCTGCAATCTGATCATATAATTTCAAAACTGAAGAGTATATTTGTAAGGCACGGTATTCCGAAATTGGTGAATTCGGATAATGGACCAGAATTCTCATCGAACAATTTTAAACAGTTTTCAGAAGAATGGAGATTCGAACATGTCACATCTTCCCCCAGATATCCTCAATCTAACGGTCAGGTCGAACGATCCATACAGACAATTAAAAATATCATGAAAAAAGAGCGCGAAGAGAATGGTGACTTTAAATTAGCTTATTTAGAATACTTAAATACCCCTATCAGTAACGATCTACCATCCCCAGCTGAGTTACTGTACAATAGGAAACTTCGAGGCATATTGCCGAGGTCTGAAACCTCTTATCAGCCAAAAATAAACACAGGTGTGCACAAAAAGCTAATTAGTAGACAGGTTCGACAGAAACAGTACTACGATAGAGGGTCACGAAATTTAAAACCATTGTGTATAGGACAAAAGGTGAAAGTTAAAATAGATAACAGATGGGAACCAGGAACCGTAGAATCAATAGTAGGTATACGTTCATATTCGATCAAGATGTGTTCAGGAAATAATTTAAGGCGCAATAGAAGACATATAATAGCTGACTCAGACCAACGTATAGATCCCGCGCCGGGTTATGTGCAGTGTTATGACGACATTTTACCTAACAGCGGTAACCTAATTGTTCCCCTCGCACGCAGCTCCAGTGTACCTGTACCGACTACATCTAATTACCGTACTCGTTCCGGCAGGGAAGTGATACCTCCTGATCGGTGGACCTGCCCAGTGGACTTGAGGTCTTGGTCCCGCACTCGCGTCTAGACGTAGGATAACCAGTGAATTTTAGATAAGTATAGTTTGTAACCAAGGAATGGATTTATACCTATAATTACGTTCATCATAATAAAATAACAATAATCTTTGTCAATATAGTCTAATATTAAAGTTAAATAAGTTTATAAAATTAACTACACAATGTTATCAGATTAAAACAAATGAATACTTCTGAGTGATATAAATATACTAAATTAGGTACGAAAACATCAACTCAAACATAAAATGTCTATAAAAAGAGAATAGGAATGTTGTATTAGAAGTAGGTACTCGTAGATCCTTATAAGCAGGCATACAAATAAAAGGCAAATTCAAGATGTTCTTTATTTATTTACTGGTAAAATTATTGTTAAAAGTGTAATGATTTATATAGTTTGAATTTACCTAGAAAATTATTATGGCATGTCTATTGTATTCATAATAGATCCTTAAATGCTAAATTTATTAATACAAATATGTTAATATTGTTTTATTGTGAACGTTGATTGATTGTAGCATGTATAAATTATATTTTTATTATTTGTTTTATAAGGGGATTGTGGGTAGATGTAAAATAAATATATCTGAAGGTGGCATGAAGGTAGGGGAATAAAATCAGTCGAGTCTTACGTACTAGTGTGTCTCATTTCTTGTTCCCAAATATATAACTTTACACCGATTTCTTTTGTGATGGGATAATGTTGTCAAATATTACAATAATATTAAAATATCATTGTCTTCCACCCTTCTTAACCCTGTATAACAAGACAATGAATTTTATTGAAATCTAGTGTAATTAATAATTCTTTAAACTCGAAAATTGGCACATCAAAATGTCCGCTCTAAACTCGCCATTTTCCAACCTTATATACGAGTAAACTTGTCACTTTATCTTGAAGACATGAGGTAAGATTATCTGTCAAATCTGCCAGAGTGATATCCAACTTTGATTTTATCAGGGTGAAATATTTAAACTGTCAGGTGAAATTTTACCCAAAGGTAGGCGCCAAACACCAAGTGTAATTTTCAAAAAGTTTTTTTTTCAATTTAAGTCAATTTTAATCGGCATCCGGCGAAATTCACTCTCTGTCGAGTAAAATTCACATGTTTTGGAACGCAACCTTAGATAGCGATTTGACGCAAGCACGAGAAAAAACTGCACCGTTACGTAAACATTTGCATAGTAACTTTTTGATTTATTTGTTCTGGAAATGTTCAGTACTCGTATCTGGGGAAGATAAAACAGAATGAAGATTTGATTTTGGCAACGAAATCGGTTGACTTTCACGGCTGTTGAAATATAACTGTCGTTTCTGGTTGACACTGATGTTTATTCGGCTTGTAAACTAGATTACCTACAAGTTTGTTTGAGTTAAATGGTGAAATTAGTGTACAAAAATATGAGATTCTTAGGATACATGTTGCAGGAAGTGGTGTAACACAGCGTCTGCTTATCTTTACAGTAATCAGGTCTGCGGGCCACCGACACACTGAATGTTTTGTTCAAACCAAAATATTTAAACTGCATCTGAGTTGCTTCACCATTTCATCGGAGATAAATACTTCATCGTGCATCTGTGTATATTATATATATTGCATATTTTTTTTTAAATTTGATACATACATTTGCGTGCATTTAAAATTTATTCGAATACTGTAGCTAATGCATTAAAATTTTTTATCTACCACAGCAATCTTTCATCATATCATAGCAGTTTAAATCAGCACCTTGTAAGTGGGTCCGACATGATTCGCGAAAAAGTTGTGCAACAGATAAAAACTTCACATGTCCAAAAAAACTTACTCGTAATTATATAACGCTATATGGCTATGGGCTTTTGTTAAAATAATGAATGTCCAATTTGTGCACACCCAACATCCTTGGCCTTAATGTCGGCGCGTTTGATGTGTCCGGCCGCTCGGACGTCGCTCGCCGTTAGCGATTCACAAATATTCGCAAACACCCGATAATGATGTAAACAGCAACTTTCCGACGCGACACGTTTTGGGAAATGTCTGACATTATTGAGAATAATTGTAAAGACGATGACAGATTGCCTCGATTCTGTTGTAAGATCGCCTTTTAGAAACTGTAGTATGTCATCTTCCGGCACTTCATGAATTCATTAAAATATCAATTAATACCACTTAACTTTTTATACCATCTCCAACAGCTGCAATTAAAATAATCTTAAAATTAACTATGTGCATGTGATAATGGATTCCTTCAAGGATTTTGTAATTTACCCGGAAAAGACACGAGCCTTCTACGAAACGATGAACCGTGTTAAAGCCTAAAAATAGCTATGTACTATGATGTAACGACGATAGTGTAACGCATTATCTGCTTTATCTCTTTATCGCATTCGAGAACGGTACATTGCACCTTGCAACTGCCACCAAAGATAACGCTCGCTGTGAATATTGTGTAAGGTATTTATTTACTTTAGTCTCGGGTTACGATCAGACATCGCGGGGCCTACTGAGAACTGTCGAACGCTCAACGGATCATCGACAAAGCAAACTACTAAACCAAATACCGCGCAGACTAAACAAGACGATGTTACGACATTAATGTACACAGCAACTGTGTAATATCTCTACCTAAAGTAGATTAAACCAATACACATACTTATAGTTTCTATTGCAAAATATCTACAATCTTGTTAAATTTAAACACACCTAATAGCTCAATCAATACAGGTGCAACGAAGGCGTGGATATTATGTTTTCTTACTAGCTAAAGTCATAGTTTATTAAGGACGTGAACATGTGTAGATCATCTGCAAAACGATCTCGAGCGCCAACACACCTATCTCCAGGTGTGGAAGATCGAGTCTGAAAGTATTCTATTTCTGCAGTGGTTACTCATCGTGGTTCTGTTTACTTTGCTAACAGACGCCTGTACTCCTGCCATTGACCTTGTCTCGAAGCGGTGCTCAAAAATATATAGAAATGCTAATGTTCTGCGTCTGCAGACGACTATAGAGCTTGACTGCATATTGCAGTTATGACAGTTTTTGGCGAAATGGTTATTGGTTCTTCATTTGTCGCAGGTTTTGTAGCCATTGACTTGAAATGCTATTAATTAGAGCAAAATTACACGACGTAAAAATGCTCTTGACTCGATGATGACTTAACTTTGAAGCTTGTTTTATTACAGACTTTTTTAGTACTCCGACCAAACCTATAAATTTTATGGCCACAATGAGATGAAATAGATATAATATGTCACTTGCATAGATGACGCAATTTCTATGTTAAAATATAAGAAAAAATAATGATGTTGAAAACTTATCCGTACCTACAAGGGCTGTTGTGCTGACTGCAAATATCTTGTCTCGTCACAAGAATAGCAACGTCGTGGTGGTGAGGGTTGTTGTCATCTTCAGGGTTCAAATTTTGCTGCCACTTGCAGAAAGATGTGAGAGTGCTATCGGCGTTGGTTGAGACTTCTAAATCACGTGCGGCCTCGATTTCTTCGACTAAGATGATCTTGACCACCACTACCTTAATATAATTGCCGATAGAAGGGTCCATGTATAATGACGACACCTAAACAAAATGCAATAATAATTATTAACAGATGCATAAAAAATTGCCCTGAATATATAATAGTGTTGTTCTTACCATATTCATGATAGTGAGTAGATAAGTTTCCAAGGTTCCCTGATCGTGAAACTCGGTCATAGACTTATCGGCTACTAGGAGCACTTCAACGTGTCTTGCTTTGCTGACTGATCTCGTCGATCGCCTCGCTCCGTTCCATTGACTCCACTGATTTAGACGGTTGTGATATGCATGTTGGTTATTCTGAAAATAAAAACCTGTCAGAATTTCTGTCAACTTTTAAGCGGTATTGGTATGTTTAGTTGTACATACCTTGTTATTTCTCATCATACGCTGTTCTTCAATATTAGCGGACCTCCATTGGTACGGTGGCTGTTTCGTCGCGCAATTCTTTCTCTTCGACCTCTTCCTCCTTCTCCTATTCCTAATTCGAGTTAACCTATCGTTACTATTGCTATATACGTTTTTGTTTCGATTTCTTTTCCGTTTTCCTTCAATGGATTGTTCCAAAGACTTGCTTGCTTCGACTGAATTGCTTCTCGAAGCGGAATGACGTCTTTCTTCCATGCGTAAAATAGATTGTTGTCTTCTGTATTCGATTGGATTGCGTCTCATGGCTTCTAGCCTCATTTTCCTTCTTTCCAAAAACTCTCGTCTTCTACGATCCGCGTCTTCTCGGCTTCTTCGCCGGTCTATATTTCGTTTGGGATTCCGATCTTTATGGTGGTTATTTTGTTGGTTTTGCGAATTTTTTATTGTTTTATTATTTACATTTTGAGTATCTAATCTTTCCAATTCTCGTTTTTTTCTATGAAAAGCTTCAACTTTATCAACTGCAGAACGTCTGAATATTATGTGTGGTCTTCCTTCTGAGCTGTTGGTGGTGATTTGGTTCGAAGGTTCAATCCAATATTCTCCCTGCTCCGTTCTTAGATGTCCCGCCTGTTAGCAATAAAAATTGGCATATTAGGTCATAGACAAATTTACAGAAGATACAAAAGCTCGTCAAGTTATTCGGAATCTTTGAATAAGGTTTGCATATTTGAAACATTGTATCAGCTAACTGTCTGTCTGGTGATGCCTCGTTAGTATCTGACACATTGAGATGAACTTCCTGCCGATTCGATATAGCTAATTGGCAGAATACTAAATCACTGTCAAACTTCGATTGATACGCGTGAGATTTAGCACTGATTCGTTTTAATCTTGATTCGTGTGACCTTGAGCATTAGTGTTTTGGTTTTAAAGACACCAGTACTCTGTAGATAAAATATTCAATATGTAAGCTTTATAAGATTATGACATTACAAAAAACGTGTTTTGCATTACAGCCTTATAAATATTTGCATAATATTTATCATAAAGAAGTTAATTTTGATGTATTATTGTAACTACATCTATAAAATCAGATTAGTAATAATACTTCTCTTGTTCGACACGTTTCCAATTGATATTTGATATGTTAGGTATAGATAAATTTATATTTCTACCTTTATTTTGGTAAATAAATATCATTTTATATTAGAATAGCTTATCTCCTGTTGAGTTGTAAACCGGTCAGACCTCTAGTGGGTCAACAAATCCGCGTGTTTGCTACTAACGCTCGGCTAAACTGTGTTCAGTAGATAAATTGATTGATAACGAACCAGAGGCGGCTTTGCGCGAAATCTAATGGCAATTATTCCATCTGAATAGATATCTTGATCGAATTACGTACCGCGTGCGTAATTACACAACGATTCTTTAAATAGCTATAAGCTATTTGATAAATGATAACCATTGGCGATAAGTAGGACTTAAAACTGTCCCGTTAGAATCTTAAACCTCAAACTCATTAAATTTAACTAACTTCTACTAACCCTGATTGCGATTTATGAATACATGAATGAAGGCAGATACAAACATCGCCATATAATTCATATTTAAATCAACTCCGGCGGCAGATAAAACGAACTCATTCAAACCAGATGTATTCGCGTGTAAACCATTGTTGCCAAGTACGTGTATCAGATTTTTTACCGCCCGTCTGTGTGGCTAATATCAAATTCATATTTAATTTAAAAATAATAATGTTACAATGCCACCTATAAGTACTAGTTCATTCAACAAGAAATGGGTAAGTTTTTTTATTGTTAAGTAACGAGTTTCTTAGTTAATACTGATTTTATAGTAGAATATCTATTACTAGTACAAAGAACTTCTACGGTTATAATAACGTGAACCTAGTTAGGCACTGTTGATTCTGCTTGTGACGTCCAGCCTGTGTGTCGCCGGCCTTCAGGCGAGAAGGTCGTACTCGAAAGCCATTCGAAGCAAGCTCACTACGCAATTTGACCAACCCATTCAATTGATTAATGATAATTTTAATTTAATAGCTCATTGCCCGCTGCGTCTCTGTGTAAATTCATTCATTTACTTATTCATTTTCGCACTTTTGTATTTTCACATATTTAAGGACATAAATATGTGATACAAAGAGTTAATTCAAGGTTTATCACGGAGTTAAGCTGACTTTTATTCTGAGCAGGAATTTAGGCAATTCGTATTATATTTATGAATTGATACCATTTTTTTAGTTTATTTTTTGTACTTTTGACCACTATAAAAAGATCTTTTACACTATAGATACCACGTATGAGAAACGTACCTAACGACTTCCGCTGATAACTTGTGAAAACCAATTTACGTCCAACAAGATTGCTTCAAACATTTCTTTAAGATACCGTTTAGGGGTCCTTATAAGTCAAATGTATGCAGGTTAAGAACTTTATCTTGGAAATTGCAGTAAAAATTCAGCGCAGCATAGAACTTCACAAGATATGACAAATTACACAATGGCTCGCGGAATTGAAGTGCCCGAAAAAATCCTATCAGACTCTAATACTGTTTTTATAGTACAACGTAATATCGCACTTTCAATTTCATCAGTAGTTTTTACGATTGAATGTGCGTAGAAAGTGAAGGTGGTACACGGATGTGAGCACTTGAAATCCAGCTGTTCAAGTGGTACCAGGCTAAGTGACGGCGGTGCTATTTGATCTCGCAGACCATGCGATGCCATGCCATATTGGATTTAGAATCCATTTCCTTGTATTGAGTTTTGATACTTTTTGCTCTAAGACGATTTTAAACCATTGACTCTTTGTATGTATTTGGTAGTATGGTATTAATGTGTGCATTAATGTTTATAAAAGAGAAGTAGATGATTAAACAAGAGGTCGCTCTGCCAGTTGACCAAAATCAAAAAATTACGACCGATTTCGAATAGGCACCCAAGCTAATTTTTCATAGTAATTTAACAAAGTCATTAAAAACCCAATTTCAGCGAAACACAAGTAATATTAAAAATTTAAAACCTCGACATGAAAAAAAAAATGTTATTTGTCATTTTATAGCCATATTGGATGGAATTTGAAATGTATCATAGTGTATCCTACTAGTAAAGCCCTTGCATTTGATATACATATTGAGGGTTATGTAAAAAATATGCATTCCGCCATTTTGTGGCACTGGTCATCTTGGGCCGTTATTTCTCGGATATATCTAAAACACCTCCGAACGATTAACCTTTAAACAAAAATAAAAAAACTAAATCAAAATCGGTTCATCAGTTCGGGAGCTGCGATGCCACAGACAACAAATACAACAGACCCACGTCAAACTTACTCGTATCACCCCGTCGTTTTTAGGTCGGGGGTTATAAGTGTAAACATAAAGTTCGTTTCTTTTGAACAAACTTCAAAAAGAAAAAGGTTCTCAAATTCGTCGGTTTTTTGTATGTACCTATGTATAACCAATTGAGAAATTCTTTTTATGTGTAATATTCACAAAAAAGAAAGAATTCTCCAATTGGTCCCATATAATTTTATCAGAATCGATTCAGTAGTTTTTTATTATCAAAGTATTACTTAAATAAAGATGGTTTTAGTTATATTCATCCTAGGTGTGCCGGAATCATCTTCAACTTATTTCTTAGTACATAAATACTAAACAAAATATTATAATCGCATTGGAACTAGAATACGTAGATAATGATAATTGATAATACTCGTTAAAAATCAATTTTCCCATAACTGATTCTGAGATAAAATTATACTAGATATCTTTTTATGGTAATATCGGACCTTTTCAATCAATATTTTTTACAAAATTGGTAGGTGCATAACAAAAGATTAGCTATTTGTTAAGATGATTAGCATGGCATATGAATTTAAATTAAGATTAATAGAGTTTATTAAATATTTTATCCTTTTTTATTCACTTATATAAGTAGTATATATTATAAGAGATCAGAGAAGACTTCAAAACATTTTAAAACCTTATTTATAATTTAATGTACCTATTAGGCTCGTGCGTCAACTTATCGCGCTCGGACTGATCCCACTTTTTTATTTTTTATTTGTATAACCACGAAGTAATTTCTAAATTAATGAAATAAAATATCTGAGCAAAGAGCCTCAGCTGAGAGTCTTACTCTCTGTCGTCTGTTAGTTTGTACATTTTCGTCTGGATATTGCTTTACGTGTACAGATCGTGGTTTTCAACCATATGAGCAGTGGCCGGACTTCCCACTTTATTTATTTTTGACCCAATGCACTTTGCACTTGCCAACCGTACGGTGAAGCTGCAGGCACCACTTTTGTCAATAGCTGCATCCTCTATAAAAAATGTTTTTTGTAGACATGTAGAAGGTGCCTTGCTCGATCGATACTATATAGCTTATATAGATAAGCTATATAGTATCGATAAGGTAAGATAACTATAGAGTTATCTTACCTTTGCTTGAATACATTCTATGGTTGTTTTAAAACGTTTTTGTTCTTTATATTTTTTATCCTGAAAATAAACGCCGGCTGTTGAATTCGAATACATATTCGTTTTATGTTTTGCTATAAAATTATTAATTCATTTAGGCTTCCCTGTGGTTTATACGCAAAAACTCAGGTCGGACTTAATGAACCGCGTCCGCAATTAAGTTATAAAACAAGGAAAAATCTATTTAAATGATCATTTGACGTAATTATTGTAATGTTCTTCATCTGCAAAAAACCAAGAAGTTTTTAATGTTTAAGTTATTGTTTAATATTTTTGTTGTACTCGGGCATGATGTGGCTAATTTACGAGCATTTTATTTTATTTTTTTATTAATAAGTTTATTTATACACAATATCAGAAAACAGTTTTGCTATACATACTGCAATGATATAGTATTAATATATACGATATTTTAATACTATACCATTGCAGAAAATGTTACAAAAAAGTAAAAACCAACGAGAAATTTAGAAATACTCATACGTTTGTCTGGAAAGTTACTGCTGGTGCTGCGCTCATATAAAATAATTTATTCATAGCTAAGTAACAATTTTAATCAACCAAAACATTATTGTTCTTTTTTATGTTTGCAATATGTAATTTATTCCTTATCGGGTTATCAAACAAGTGCGTCTCGTAGAGTGAATTATCTTCTACGCCGCCCACGCGTGTAACGTTGCTTATTAATATTTTTTGTTACAAAATAAGTATCCTGATACAATCTAAATTGTCGGTTGTTATTTTACAAGCTAAACTATAGTCTACGTATGCAGATGATATTTAATATAATTTCGAATAGTGTGAGTTATTATATCATGAGTAACATAACAATATCATATAGCAACATCATGATTGTTACATGTCAGGCATGCTATTGCTGTTATGACTTTTCTTCATCATTCTACTAATATCATAAACGTGAAAGTTTGTAAGCATGTATGGATGTAAATTTGGTACGGACATTGTTTAGAATAAAAAGTAGCCCTTGAAATAAATCAGGGTGGTTTAACACATAGGCTGCTTATTATTCTATATTAATGCGTGTAACACCGCAGGGGGCAGCTAGTTTATTTATTAATGATATTAGTAATTGTAGAGTTCGCTCAAGTTGTGTATTTCCAAATGAAGTCGTTCGTGAGAAGGTTTTTCTTCTCTTAAAATCTATATTTCTAAATGTAAAAATTTATAACGTTAAAAATGTTGAATTTGTATCGGTTTATGATCTCAAAGACTTATAACTAAACAAGTTTGTAGGAAATGTAGTGGTGAGATTTGTATCATAACAACGTTATCTCTGTCATTCATAATTAAGTCAACAGTGATCGATCACCAATGCCACCGCACTCGAAATTAATTAGTGCTTAATGTCAAAACAAGATATATAAACTGCTAAACGGGCTATACTGTCCGCCTACTTTAATAGACTTTTTGTAACTTATCCTTTAACGGACAATATTTGCAATGTTAACACCTTTCGGCACATCAAGGCCGTTTTGTCGTGAATTGGTACGCATTAATGAGACGTGTAAATACCTACAGATACCGCAGAGACGAGATTTATATGCATTTAAAAAAAATGCATTAAAATGATTTTTGACAGGGTTATAAATCTTTCTAAGTGTTTAAGTTTAATTTTGTAATTAAATCTTGTAATTTTATCTTAAAAACGATAATGTAGCCTACAGTAATTAACAACTTTGATATCAATAAATTCATGATGGTTGTCCACTTCCATATAAAATTTTAAATAATTTTATTAATTAAAAACCTATATAACCAAAGTTAACGAAATGTTCAAGTTAATAACGATACCATCGTAATCGTTTACTATCCATATAATACATAATAAAAGTAAATACATATATTATATTACTTTAATTACATGAAATCGGTCAGAAAAAAAATTACGGAAGCTACAATAAAATTTTTGTGTTGCAAAAAACCGAGAAGGCTTGGCACCAAATTTATTACATGAAATAAATTAAATACAAAGATCAATAAAATATGATTTGAATTCCTAAGTGGACGCGGTGATTGAAAATCAATTATAGAAACACGGGTCCAACAAAGTGTGCGTTCTTCGGCCGCTGCTAAATCAAGGTTTCTCTTTCCGCATCAGGAGATCTTGAAAGCCTTTCTTTGTCGACATAGTTGATTGCATTACAAGCAATCGCTTTCATATGAAAGTTAACCAATACTATCAATATTTAAATAGTCTATTTCGATATACATACAAGTATACGGCGACCGAGATAGACATTTATCGATTTTCGATATGTCAGTGGGGGCTACAAACTGTAGTTGAACGAATAAGAATGTCTTTCTCATCTGATCTGTCTACGTTTTATATCAAAAGCTATTAAGTATATTTCTTTCATTATAAACCGATAACGGCGACGAGTGCTGATCTCTGAACAAAGTTACACAGAAAGCCTCAGGCGGAATGGTCATCCAGATAGGATTCCCCAGGGATCAATTCAGATGTCATAAGTTTATATATATGACTGACCAATTCTGTATGTTACGTAAACTAACTAAAAAACTACCTGTATAAACTAATAGTTCTAAAACATAACCATCCTCTTCTCAGTTATCGAAAAACTCTCATTTGCCCGCGGCTCCGCCGGAGTTATTTTTATTTTACTGGGGAATGTATAATTTGACACTCCCCGGACCTCGTTGCAGAGGAAAATACAGAACAAATAAACCAACATACATACTTTCGCGTTTATAATATGGATACGGATAAGAGAGGCGTCAATTATAGGGCTGTCTACTTTGGGTTCTTTAGTGAGTCTGGTTTCCCCGAAAGGAGGTCAATGAAGAAAATATTAAAAGAGCTAACATGTATGTTTATGATGTAAGCAGTAAGGCACGGTAGGTGAGTCCAGAGCCGGAATAATCAGACGTGAATCAAATTAAACACAGACGTGTACCTGGAACTAGTCAGCCTTTTGTACCTATTATGTTTTATCTGTCGGCCTTGCGGGAACAATCTTATGTGATTTATCTTACAATTCGTTTATTTATATCTGACAATAAAATTAACGATCCACAATGGTAGACATAAAAAGTTCGGATTTCTATTTGTGATGGATTATATCGGTGGTTTTGGAATTCGTTTTGTAATTTGCGTGAAATCTTCAGATAAAGAGTTAAGAGACCATGGAGGATAACCATCGAACATTAATTTTAACTGGCTGTGGTTTTCGCGTTCCGTACGGGCATTCCGATGTTATTTATTATTCTTGTGGTTAAATTTTGAGTGGTCTTTGTTTCAGCAGAGGCTATAA
This sequence comes from Ligdia adustata, assembly GCA_947049295.1. Lineage (NCBI taxonomy): Eukaryota > Metazoa > Arthropoda > Insecta > Lepidoptera > Geometridae > Ligdia > Ligdia adustata. Next base: position 6,933,410 of record OX346230.1, read on the forward strand.
CAAGGGGTAAAGTGTAGGTATACAGTTTAGAAAGATTTTTGTCAATTAAATCATTGTAATAGCTGGCTTATTTTTGAACAGTACATATTTGATAATTATCTAATATTTTGTAGAGTTCTGAAACTCGGTTCAAGTATTATTCTTATTGGTTTTAGTGAGTAGGTACACGTGTTAGAGTCAAACCATTTCAAGAGAAATGCATATTCAATCTTTTAATCTGATCGTCGTGGCTGATACTACCCATTTATATTAAAAGTACCCAGCAGGGTTAGCATGGGTGTTGACGGGTGTTACTCGGGAAAGAGTAAGATAAAAAGGAATACGGTTATAGTCCATTAGAATGTTACAATTTAAGGACCTAATGTTGCATTTTTAGAGGACGCAATTTTATTTTTTGAACATGTGTGGGGGTCAATAGAAGCTTAACTCCAGGTTCGTGAGGTTCCTAGTCCCCCGGCTGCCATCTTGGAAAAAGGGTGCAAACACCTTTTTCGCTATATCTCGGAAACTATGCGTCCTACAAAGAATTCGTACTGACATAATTTGTAGAAAATCGCTTTGCCTACAATTTTGTTCCTATAACTTTTTGCCAGAAGTTATAAGGAAAAAGCTTTTTTAATTCCTTTTCTAAAAAAGGTTCTACTGACCCTCCCACATTTCCCAAAAATAAAATTGCGTCAAAGAAACAAAAAAAATTGAAGTACTCTTTTCAAATTTAGTTCCTCTGTCTGCTCCTGCTTATCGCTCAGAATTTAGAATTACACTCACAAGTCCGTCGCAGGCGGAGATGGCGACAGCAGAGTGGGCTTGTCCCCTCACGGAGCCGGTGTAGTGGCAGGCGGTGGCTTCAGGCCGCGGTCGGTCGCGGGTGCGTCCGCTCGCCCGGTGTCGCTCCACCACCAGTGCGGGCGTGATGAATGTCACCGATGGCCTGTGGACAATGTTATCACATCACTACTAAGACGTAATAACTATGCTGGACTGGTCAATATAATTCTCATTTTCAATCGTACATTATATATAACTAACACGAAATTGTACACGTTCCTGAAAGTTGTAACGTTCCAACTATGGTTCTAACTGCTTTTCGCTTAGGTTTGCTCCCATAGCGCGCGCAATAGCGCTGTTAAATATTATAGCGGAATACATTGACGTTTTTAATTGTAACCTGGCAAAATTCACAGAGGCTGCAAATAGACTCTGTGAACATTTTGTCAATATCGCCTTGGTTTTACTGTCATGATGCTATTACTGTGTTTATCCAAATAAATAAATAACTTTCAGATACAAATCAGTATGATCAGATATGTTCGGAAGATTGAGATAATTAACTGACAGTGCCAAAAATGTTAGAAGAAACATAAAACTAAGCTAGTAAAAGATAAATATATTCATAGCTATGAGTACTCTGACATCTAATTGGCTTTAGTAAAAAACCCAGTATATGAGACAGCATCTGTTCTTAACTGCTTACACCGAATATTTAAAAACGATTCTAAAACATCTAATTAGTTGTATTTACGTCCAGATTTAGTTTTAGATATTTATCTCTATAGTAATATAATGACATAATTGAAATTCTCGGGCGGAAGGCACGCGCCTTATCTGTTGATGTATACGAAGTTACCACCAGACTGGCCCAAGATCCTGCGTGTTTGAGATTCCTGCGCGCAACCAAATTATGAAAGCGCATCGCAATAAAACGAGAATTAAGTACTCAGGCAGGTTTCGTAGTAGTCTTCGGTAGTTCTAGTTCTGGACGGAATTGTAAGTAACATCATTTATATCAGCTGGTGTCTAGTAAATTTATTTTGTTTGTTTGCCGGTTCATAGGGTATTATATAATGTAGATAAGCACTGCATGGTTTAAATTAACTTGTATAGTCCAAAGAGTTGATTGTATATATCTAATCAATATATAACCGTTATCCTAAAAGCATGGTGGTTTATCGTTAAAGCATATTTCATTATTGAAATACCAAAGTGTCCAGAGTTTCCAAGAATCAATTAACGTTTTCTCGTTTCAATATCGGATGCTAAGAATCGAGGAGCATTGAAGAATGCGAGGCGATGGCAATAAATTCAAGCTGCGGTTTAAGCGCATATCGGCCAAGGAATCTGTCCACTATGGCGTCGACAACGACCATAAAAAGTAGATTTCGCGCCGCGACACGGTCAAGATTTATTGAATACGACCTTAGATACAGAGCGTACAATTGCGGAATGTATCAATATATTAAACGCTACTGAAAATGGTAACTAGTAGCTATTTTGCGCCAATAACACGCAGGCTTCATACTCGTGTCATATGAGGTCCTTAGTAAAGACCTTTGTCGGAATCCAATCTCTAAATAGCTTGGCATTTGAAACACGGTCATCTTCTTTTTTATTCTATGAGGTAAACCAATGATCATAACTATTAAAGCTCGTTAAAGCGAGCCAGTTTGGTTGACGTATGAAATCATTCTGATTCGTTTCAGGGTTTGTTCTAAATTGATTTATTCGTTAACGTGCTCCTTAATTAAAAACAACACTTCAAGATTATCCAGGCCTGCAATAAGCTCTTGTCAAATGTGGGACAATAATCTGACTAAGTCTAACTCTATAATGTATTGTCCTTCCTGGAAGATGCAACATAGTAATAGCAGAAAACACAATGTATAAAAAACAGTTGCAATTTTTTACTAATTACCAATTCCAGCACGGCCAATTCGAGAATCGAAGTTTTATGCAATAAAGATTGTCTTAACAATAAAATTAATGAATACTTAGAAATAGGCTATTAAGCAACCAAAGTACAAATAACAGTGTAGGAGATAGCAATTCATTGGAACCTTTATAAAGCCTACGGCAAATGTTTAGAGCTTTATGAAGCGCGCCGGTGTATGCGTTAGTTTCTCAACTTAGCAGAATAAATACCCTTATCGGGTGGTCAGCAAAGTGGCGCCTTAAAGCTAACATAAGGCGTGCTCATATAGAAACTGGGTATTATCAGCCTCGGCCAGGGCTGTCGATCGGCAGCAAACAGTAGAAGTGGTATAGCTAAGCACACAGATAACGCTCGGTCACTCATTACTGCAATTAGTAGAGGTAAACATGCCCGGCCCAGATACGTGCCGTTTGTGAGACGAGCTGACATACGTGTACACTATACTCGGACGTCAATCCTTCTGCTATGGAGGCTTTTAGTTCGGATAACGAAGAAAAAAATTAGATTTATTGGAGGCGACATAAAAAATATATGCAGAATACAAATACAAATACTAAATCAAAGTATGGATGATTGGATGCAATGAATCTTTTAGTTTCACACGGACTTGTCTGGCGAATTCCAATAAATAACATGTTCATTCAGATCACGTTTAGAGTCGTTCTAGAATTCGAAGGAAACATCAAAGGCCGCTTTTACTTTTGCCATTCGTGCGAATTGTTATCTTGATGGAAATTCGCAGTCCTGCTGTAGCAATAATACATTTATTGTGAATATTATAAACTGTGAAAACTTCCACATACGCTAAGTATGTTTGAATCCACAGATAAGGACTGAATCAGCCGACTTTAAACGAAGGTAATTTTGAATGTTTATGTCGTTTTGGATCCGGTACGGAGCAATTAGAATTACTAATTGCGAGCACTATTCAATCTAATCTATGTGAGTCCGGTCATCAAGACACAATTATACATTATAATTATTACCAGCATAAATATTATATCTTCATTGCTGCGTATCATGCGTGTATTTAGTTACATAATGATTGTATAGGCTCTTCTCTACGATTGCAACGCCTTGTATATATATTCTATAACAATCCAGTAAAAATGCGGGTTTCAAAATATGGTAGAAAAAGGGTTTTTCAGCTACTTCAGTGTAAAAACGTCACACGTATCATCGACCAGTAAATCTACAAAAATAAGGTAATGATTTACTAAACCGACTGAAAAATCATACTTATACTAACAACTAAAACATTAAAATAATATTATACTGGAACGCTAATAAAATGTATAATTCGAAATCTAGTTTACACCAATTAGTGCCGATGTTTTATTATAGTCCATTTCATCCTTATACGAGTTTTGAACGCAACACCTATATATACAAGATAACTGTGCAATTATTCTCGTAACAGCTTCCATTAACATGGAAATATCTACCAAACATGGTTTACTTCCAGAGATCGTGTTGGTGTTATGGTATACTCATTTAGATAATAATGGCTGCTTTCACCAATTTTGGTATCATTTTATGGTTCCAGACCGTTCAAAGATACAAGATCAAAGCGAGCTGCACGTGACTATTGTGGCCTTTAATATTCGGAAAAACGTAAAACGGGAGTAAAAGTTCACGATTCAATTTCAAATATTTAAAAAGGTGCCAATTGAACAAGGTTGCGTAATTTTATGATCAAGATTTGGAAACCGTTCGAACTTACTTTTTGTGTTGCCTCGCCAGAGTCTGTGTTTTGTACAAAAAAGGTTAAAAAGACAAATGGAAAAGGCAGTGTTTTCGGTTGTTTTTGCCGGCGCTTCTTGTGGTATCAAGTATCGCACCTTGATATAACAACACAGCTTCGTATAAATTTCTCGAAGCCCTGCAGTTTTGGCGCCCTGCCGTGCAAAACCTTTATTTTATTACAGCCTCTTACAGGTCCTTGCACTTGAACTTGCTCTTGTTGTGAATTACTTGGCGGCACGTGCCTAAGTTGTATATTGTTATGGAGTGTTTTACATATTTCATAAAGGTTATATAACAAAATATCTACGTACGCTCTTGAAGGTTTGTCTATTTCCTAATTTAACAATTGCTGATAATCATCAGTTATAAGTCATGTGATTATTTTATGAGACATCGGCTATTTTATATTAACTTCCAAAAAGGCCAAGCAAACACAATTAAATAATAAAACAAAAATACTTAAGATATCTTCACACGATAACGAACCCGTTCCCTTTTCTTTTATGTCGATAACGCTTAAGTTAGTAGCAACGTTATTTCGCAATTTTACTGTGGTACCTTTTTATAAATTCTAATAAAACACTACTTAAAAATAAACATTCAGCGCATTTCTGACAAATTGGAACCCATTATCACACCCCTGAAGTTATTAAGCAAATAACGTTGTTCGCGTCTCTGTACCTTATCTGTATCTAATTTGATCGCTTATAAATTTCGTATTATATTTTCAAGCTTCACATTATTTTCGTTTTATATTTATCCTTTCGTAAGTAACAGCCTGTTGAGACATTAATATGTTACGCGTGCAAAAGTTCTACGCTATAATACATTTTTCAGTTTCTGCGTTAAATCGCTGAACGAGTATAAATAAACAATAAAAAACCTTGAACAGAGCTTAGCCTTGGCCTTCCCGTTTATACATTTTACATCATGATGAGTCGGAATCTATTCCGATCCTGTAGAGTTTACTTCAAAGAGATAAATGTGAGATTGATCGGATTTTTCTCATTGCTCCCGAAGCGTTGCCATGTTTATTCGAGTAGAATAAACTAGGCTTTTTATTGATAAACTTTAAAAATTTTCAGCAATGAGATTCATTAAAAATATGCTAAATATTTCGGTAATACGATAAGGGTTCGCGCGATCCCAAGATGGGGATCATTGCGCAATCTTTGCATCATTCATCGTTCATTGTATCACAATAATTGCCGCATAAATATGTATGAATTGAACTCGCAAGACCATACTGAAACTCTTGAACTGTCGGGTTTTTGTTCCGAACCCATTAAAATGTATGAACTCGTCGCCCTAAGGGCTTCGAAAGAAATACACAAGGCCATTCTTTCAATCATATTTAGCAAAAGACCATAATATGGATGGGGCAAAGGTGAAATGTGAATTATGTATATGCTAATAATAAATAATTAATCTATCGCGTGACCACTTCCAATAATTAGTTACTATTAAAGTGTTGGTACTAGTCATAGGTGTTCTTACTTACTGACATAAATGATCTGTTTCAGTACAAGGTAGCCTGTTATTGTCTGGTACCAACTTGTTATATATATGTAAAATAGACTCGACGCATTAAGTTGCATAATATTGCGTAGGTACAAAAGTGCAAAGAGCGTTTCTTAGTAATGGTGCATTCACACGAGGCCAGTCCGAGTGATAGCCGAACTTCTGCGAAGCTATTGCATAGCGAAAACGCGACGCGCTTCCGGACTAACTGCTTTGATCGCCCTCGACAATCGCGTAATATGTTTGTAGTCTGGATTTTATGATAATATTTTATCGCCAGTCAAAAATAGATCAATTTTATTACTGTCAAGACTGGATAATTTTGTACGATAATAATAATGCTAAATTTTAGTTTTAGATTTTTTGATATAGTATTATTGTGACTCCATCAATGCCTTCTGATTTTTCATTTCAAAAATAATTATGTACATGTGCTTCACAACAACTTATATTCGTTTGCATATAATTTATTGATTAAAGTAACAAATTAATAAATCATTCGTAATTCGACTTTAGAGTTGTCTTTTGACTAAACACAAATACATATATCATCACAATAAATAAAACAAGCCAATTTATGTTTATAAGTTAAAATCAGTTAACAAGGCTTGTCATTTGTAAATTTATTGGCGCTAACCGCTCGGCTGTTGAGTTCTGTTACAGCTTCCAGATTAGGAACTTATTATATCTGACGAGATAAAGCCATAAAGCCTGATTAGGAGATATTACTTACTGTTGCTAGTAAATAGGCAAGCATTGCAATGCTTGCTTTGATTCTATTACATATTAATGTATTCTGTCTTAATAATTAATTATCATCATAAAAGCTTTTCTTGCGTTTCTTTAAAACGTCTGTAAGTATTTAAATTTATAATAGGTACAAAAAGACGAAATTAGTTGAGTGTTATTAAGTGAAAGAGTTTGAAAACAGCAACGTTAAAGCTTTGCTGAAACTAAATATTTCATGCTTTAGCCATTTGGTCAGAATATTTATAGCCACAGATTGTACCAGCCGAAGTCCTTTGTATAGAATGTAATCTCGCAACCAGGAGATACGATATTATCATACGTAAATAATCAAAATGTTGATTTTTTAACAATCACAAATACCCACGATATTTGTGTTAGAGAAAATAGACATATATGTCCTTAGTAATAAACGCATCAATTTAAAGCGTCTTTTGTCTTGTTTTAGCGCGGGACGTTCTTTATCGGATAAGGCAAGACAAAAGATGTTTAATAGTATTTATATTTCTGGTCTCTCGTCTAAAACGAACTGGGTAGATTGTGAGTCGTGTTAGTAAATATTCTTTTGATCGACAACCTCGGAAGCTTTTAGGAGACGGCCCGAATCTTTCGCACGAGCCATTTGTAAAATCGACATAGGTCAGTGGGGCGATCAGATTTACTGGAAAAAAAGAACGGAAATAGCCGCAGAAATTTATGAAGTCCAGTAAGTAGTGCATGCTCGGGCTAGGCGCTGAGCCAACGTCATGTCCAAAATTAATATCTTGTATCTAGCTCGTGTAATAAACGACATAATTATACATTGTACTACGAATAACCGAAAACCAGGCAGCTCGATCATCGTTCATAAATTTAATGAGGTTCCGATAGATAGACATTATCAAAACTTATTGCGGTAAACCATTTTCTAAAGCGAAGTATACTACATATATTTTTATATATGTGTTTTTTTGTATATATACAGATATGTTCTGTATATCTGTATATAATATTCCCATTCTAAATACGTTCTTATGTATTCTTGCACAATTTTTGCGTAATCATCAATTGGCATTTTCAGAACGGAAACGATTTCATCTCGAAAGCAACAAATATTTTCTATATCCAAACGCACGGAGTCAACGCTTATTGTATTTATAACTGGTAGTCGTGACGTCACCTGTAATTTACATGAATCGTAATCTAGGAGGATAAACCAAACCAATAGAAAAGAGAGATTTGCTAAGATTTATGTGCGTATTCTTTATACCGGAGTCGAGTCTGTCACACTCGTCTCAAGGCGAGATTTGCTACTTTATTTGCGGCATCTCGTAACATTTACAAGTTCCGCTACCAAGTAGCAAATTTAACTTGCTCTACCGATAAAATCACTGCTCAAACTGGATACTGTTGTGTATTTACATAAATCAGATCCTAATTAGCTGTTCCTTTTTTATTTTTTTATTTAAATACGACGGTAATGATGGAGACAATTGAGCGAATTGAATAATATTTCCGTACCAACCTACAAATCTACTTAACGACAATGACACCATCGCTTCACGTCTGACACAATTAAATAGTGATTGATCGAGTACTTTTAAAGTTTTTGCAAACCTCCTTGAACCGTGTGGGTGTCGGTGTTCGGTAAACAAAAACGAAAGATGGGATAAGTTCAATAGCATAACATAATGTATCAAGGAGAAAAAACAGTTGATGTTCGTGCCCGGTTACTAGCACGCTGAAAATGTTAATTGTTTCGTAACAATGCCATGAAAATGTTTATAAAATTACAAAACCAATTTGGCAGCGGAACTGAAGAGCCGATCACATAATTAAGCTGAGTAACCAGTCACATTTCGAGTGAAAATCCGGATAGGAAGATAGAACTTAAACAGTATCTACGTTTCGCGATAACAATACATGACATTACTAGTTTGCAAATGATAACGCCGCAGATGTGCCACACGACGCGATAGTCGCAGCAAGTTCAAATATTTGAGAAGGTCGATCCGCGATAGGCAAAAAATAAACTATGTCAGTCGAGTAGGTAACAGCCAGAGGTGCGCACGCGCTTCGCCTGACAAAGCCACATGTCGCCGGCGCCACGCCGCTCGGATATTCACATATCACATCATAGCTCGTATGTCCATTCCATTATAAGAGTAATAACAACTTTAGTTTCATAATTACTGTATCGACAAATTTGGCGATCAATGCTCTCAAGATTTTCAGTTACATGACCGTGAACTTCATCGTTATCTCGAACGTTACACGTGCCTTATCTCAAAATATTAGAAATAATATTATTATTTGGTACAATTGTTTGAGATTGCATAATGATAAGTGTTTTTTTGTGTCTAGACTTTTTCAATCAATTGTAATAAAGCGTTATTGCTATTTCTGGTGTATTGTTTTAACTAACAATGATAAATGTGGATATATTTTAGATTCTTTTGTTATGGTAAAGGCAGAGTACGCGTGTTGATAAATTAGCCTCTGTTACGCAAAGGTGTGTAGCGCTATACATTTGTAAAAGGAAAGTGTTATCTCTCATACTCGTAGGTACATTTAGAGTTAACCGTGTCGATAGTAGCAGCGTCACGCCACATTTATAGACAAACAATTGTGCTCGATTTATAATTTGGTAACACACAAAGACATTTTGAATAAGTATTCAGTTTTTTGTCCTTCACGTGCTTTATTTTCTATTAATAAATTATACTATAGTATTAAGGCAGATATTGAAGAAAATAATCGAAAATTAAATCTGGGTTTGAGATTAAGAAGTATCGTATCATTTAATAACAAGACAACTGTGTCAGAATTCCGATAAAACACCACATACAACCGCGAAGAACTCCTAAATTTTAACTGCTCCCAAATCCATAAAATACGCGTGAATTCGTGAGTCATCCCATCATGCCATAGCAACTATTAGGACGTTGACTTTGTAATGCGAAACAGTGACATGATCGGGCACTGCTCAGGGCTGAAAATAATTAAGATCAAGACAAAAATACTCACGTACATTTTTTAAGCTCATTGAAGATTCATCTGTTGTTGAATGTGGGTGAGAATATTACGCATAAGTATTGGGATAATTACAAATTTTTTTTTAATAATAGTTTTTCCTAGTGACATATAAATAAAACGACAAATTTCAAATGCAGCGTTTTCTCAATCCAAATATCAAAGCACAAAAACTGAACGCAAAAATTATGGAATAATTATTAATTAAATTAAAAATAATAATAGAGAGTAGGAGAAGAAGATGCAACTGAGCAGTTTGTACTTCATAAAATAAGAGATATGGAACATCGCGTCGTTCAAAATAGTATAATAATAATCACCAAGGAGAAAGCTATGCTATGATCTATAGGTGTTGTTTTATATGTTTATACTGGTAGTGCTAACCATGGCGAGTATACAAAGTAGAAGAAGACTTTTTATTTCTTACCGCAGGTCCAGCCTGAGTTCGCGACCATCAACAGTCAGGTTGTAGTGGAGAGTGTGCGGCATTTCGTGTTCGATTCCGTGCAAATCCCGCCTGGCTCGTGCATGTCCGTGCTCGTGTGAATGATCGACAGCATGGGAGACCAGCTCACCGTCGCGCGTCACTTTCACCGGGTGGGTCACTTGTACTTGCGACGAGTCCAGGTGTTTGTGGGAATAGATACCTGGGGGAAAAAGAGGAATTTGAAAATAACAACATTTACTACCCGACAAAAATCCCCGACGACTAAGAGAAATTTGCTCAACACCGATATATTCTGTTATAATATTAATGTCTTTGTAAGCGTTTTTTTATTGTAATTTAATTTTAATGTTTGTTTATTGAACTTGGATTTAATTTAAATATTTTGTGATTTTTTTTATTTTAATTTTAATTTAACTTTAATATTGTATATTTTTTATAAAAACAAATGCATGTATTGTACGAGTATAACTCGCCACATGCCTTGGCGTTGCTGTAAATGTGGTAGAATTGAATAAATAAATAAATATATATATATTCGTAGAACCAGCATATCAAGCATCACCGATGGCAACATCTAGGTAAACATACAAACCAAGAGACTAAAGAAATAAATGCCAAACCTGAAGTAGAGACGTTTCGCTGGATTGATCAATAAAGTAATTCCGAGTGTTTGTAGTTTTGCGTTACTTAAAAAACCCTCTAAAGATTACTTACTTACTTAGTTACTAAGAGTACAGACTCAGATAACCCTTATCTTTATCGCACAATAACTTCTCGAGATGAGTTTCAACACCCGAGTTGTAAAACTTAACTCTAATCAAAAGACGCTTTTACTTCATCATAGTTAAATTCAATTAATTACTTTTGGAACGAAATCAAAAATAATACAATTGAAATCTGCAAAACTAGATCACTATGTGCTTGTTATAAAAATATGATGACATAATTAATTATAGAAATAGACATAGAAAAAGGCGGTGACAACCTGCTATTGCAGAAACGTGCTACTAGGCAGTAACAGCCTTGACGGTGCTTTCCAGGAATCGCGGAAGGCAAATAAACAAAAATGCAGACTGCTGGCACTAATCGCTGATGGAAGTAAATAAATATACTGTCATACGTGCGGATTATGATGATGCAAGCCTCTTTAACATCGGACCATATCTATTCTGCAATATTAAACTCTTTAAAAAACATTTCTGACTGGTGCTTTTCAGAATAATTGGATCAGCAGCGATCGGCTCAAGATAAACTTTTGGAATACTTCTTTTATTAGCGAGTTAAATAAAAAAAGGAAGTGTAATGCAATATAGCTACAGAAAATTTTACATGGTCATAAATACGTGTTACCACTTTATATTACAAACTAGAAACTAGAAATATGGAGAATATATGTACCTAGGCGTTAACACATTCAGCGCTAAGGCACCTCTGCACCAAATGTTGTGGAAATCACTACCTCTTTTTAATATAATGACAGATGTATTACAGATACACGGCCTGTGAGAGTTACTCTAGGGTGTAGATATACACGTGACTCTGAACGTGACGAATACCTAAACCATCTTATTTACAATTAAATCTAGTGTTACAACAAAATTTCGTTATAGTATATATTTCAAACAATTTCCCTAAAGCCTTCCGAAACAAATATATTTGTAAGTACTTGTAATATAACACAGTATAAATAGGTACTATTGTTTAATCTATGGTATTAAATAGTAAAATATTCTAATGTCTATTTTTTACTTTCAAAACTCGCAATTCAGTGATTGTCTATCGACTAGTAAGGTTTAAACATGAGGGTCAATGTCGCGCCCTGCCCGCCCTAATCTGGCGCTATGTCGCGCCGGTCGGCGGTAGACCGGCGCCGACACACTCCTATTGTTTTATGGAACATTCATTATCGCTAATTATACACCAACCAATCTTCTAATATATTACGCTACGTACGTCACATTAAGCCTCCGTCATTTTATTTTATTTTAGACTGTGGGGCATTCTAATGTTTTGGGTTTTATAATTGGCGTTCAAGTCGTTCTTCTCAGCTCTGACCAGTTTATTGGTATTTATATGAACTTAGCCATTTATTGAATATATTAACTCATTGAATTTGGGTTACTCTTGTACCCAATTGAAACAAAAATACTTGCAAAGGCTTTTTTAAATATATATAATTAACAAGTAAATTTGATAACTCCCGTCTCTTCTATGGAACTAATTCGATATGTTTGCGTTGCAGTGAATTTTCTAGAACCGTGTCTTGTGACACCCCCATAGAGGCAGATTTCTTAGTAATATGTCCTATTTTTCATAGACAATCATAATTCCTAGCTTATCACTCATCATATGAACGATTTCATACGAAGTTTGTGTGCGCAGTCAGCGGACTACTGGCGCTAGTTACTCGACACTGGTAGGGCCACACAGAGTTAGGGTTACATCTACGTACAGAAAACAAATATTTAAAGAACAATTGCCTGGTGTAAAACGAAATAGCGTCCTTACTACCGAAATAACTCGCGGCTCTTGTAGCGATGATGGTGGATTGGTTAGTGGGGTCGATTGCCGTGCAAAAGGTACGAGGGTCGATACCACGAAACATGCAAAAAGAGCCTGAGATACCGGTGAAGGAAAACATCGTGAGGAAACCATAGCATGGTGGTAGGGTGTTTCCTATCGCTCGCCTGGCTAGCTATCAACGTCAAGCTGTAAAATCTGTCGCCAAGCACCTAACGGTGTGTTCCGGCAGACTTCCTTGAGAGCCAGTGTATTCCAGACTAGGCATGCTCCATCTAAGGCTACAGTATCGCTGACTTCCGTGGTCAAATGCCTAGCTGTGTAGAATAAAAAAAAATTGACACGGAAATGCCTGAAACGCGGCTTGAAGTGAACCTGTTTGTATTACTGGGAAACTAAGAAGCTAGTAGCAAATTCAACATCTTACACGCACAAAGTACGAGTAAATCTCTAATATCGCTTACGGTGTCTGAGTGTCACTGTGTAAATGTATATATAACTTATAAGGTGTCATAGCAGAAATTTCACGCAGAAGCTATTGAGAAGTATTTAATAATCAAAGGTTTTAACAGATGAAGTTAACATACTTTGTTTATCTACTTGCGTGCAATTGTATTTGTTTGTAGGCATTGACAACCCTAACCTCCATACACTCCACTTGCGCCTCACGTTTTACTCATTCCATATAAGCCTAAACACACTTACACATAAGTAAATGTATTTAATTAGAGTAAAAACTCCGATTGTCCAGTCCATCCATAGCTGATGGGAAACGTTTAAAACTTCTTCAAGAGCATCCATAACAGGCGATAATGGCCGCGATGAAGATGATATTTCTCTGAGAGAATTGCAAAAATTCTTATGATTGATTTAGAAATCCACACACAGGAACTTAACTAGATCTTCTTGACATAAATGAGGCATCTGTAGATGCCTGACTAACTATCTAAATGTCCGAGTGTCGGATGAAACGTACTCATTATATTACATACCTTTCCACTGATATTAAAAATAGATATTAAAAAGGTTTGTATATTATAATCGTCATATCGGTTTGTTTGAATGTTTTTTTGTGGCAGCACGCGTGGGCTGTATACGAATGTTTGTGATGAACGCCAGGGGCTCGGCGGCAATTACTTGCCATTACTTGAAGCTTCGAAGCCAGGGTGCCCGCCCCGCGGCGACGGACGCCGACCTCTTGTCATGACACGCGACAGAACCGTGTGGGAGGATACACACAATACTCGATACTTATACAATATCATCCATCATTTGAGCCACATGCTGTTTAAACACTCACAAAGTAGCTGATTTGATTTAGAAGAGAATAGCTATCGCCGTAGGGCGCTCTACGCGGCTTTTGCAGAAGACAATTAATAGTCAGAGCTTCGTAATTATACTCAATCGTCCTTATCTCGAACACGGGACCTCCTGCTGTAATAATAAGTACGTAATCTAATGAAATTAATTATTCATCACGTTCCAATGCCGGATGGAAACCAGTCTTTGTAATTCTCACGACTTACGACTTATTGCCTCGATATTAGGTTTGAAGTAATTTTCTTAATCATTTCGGGTCTGTGTCCGGTCATGGAGGCTCGAAATATTTTGATTGGTTTGTAAGTGTTATGTTTCAAACGCGAAACAAATGGCGCATCAAAATTATGTTCCCAAGCAATTTGCCGAGCACCGAAACTAATTTAAAGTATCGAGATAAAAGTGAGTTACATCATCTTTAATTGTACAATCAGAGTAAGCAAACTAAAGCATTATGTGTGATGTGACATGAACCAACGTCTTAGCGAGTTTCCTGTGAAAACTAAAAATATGATGCGTAATTATTTACATTGTCACTAGATATACAATACGCTGACATTGTATTTCATTCAAGGTATACTATAAGAATATTTAAAGGTTCTGTAATTCTAAAACAAGGCGTGTGAGCAACATAGTTAATCCCTAGCAATAAATAGTGACTAGTCCAATCTCTAACATCAGCAACTACGAGTAGAGTTTGTAGAGGATTGTAGAGGTTTGATTGTCTGTCAGCCTTATCCCACTGGTTACGATAGAGTCAGCATGTGATTATACTTAATTTACGACCTCCTATTTGCAATTCTCTGCAAATAATGAGATCAAAAGAATATAGACTATATAGACTACGCTATCACCGATAACGTAACGAAAGACCTAGTCTCTCACGCGCGGCGTAATCACTTGATGCCAAACCAGTCCCCGTTCGCAACCTCACCTGACAATTGACAGCTTTACGTCATCCCGACGTCACTATACTAACAGATTCGCACTTTTCGCCACCAAAGATAAGATTTTCCGAGCAAATATTAAACTAACCTGATAACAGAATCAAGATCTATATATACTTACACTTTCCAGCGATTTCGGGTACTTTTACGGTATACTTATCGTATGTTTATATTGTGGTTATTATGCGGATGGTTTTGAATTGGAAGAGTAATAGGCGCAGTGGTTATTCGAATAATTGGCAGTTACAGATATAGAAGTCAGGTTCGTCGACCGTGTGCCGCGGTTGCGAGCTACAAGGAGGTTTGTTTCATAAATCCCGGTTGAGATTGCCAGTTTACGGTTATTGGTTTCATTGGGTTTATGGTTCATTTTGACGCGTTCAGTTCGGCTCAATCTACGCTATCCGATGTTATTTCTGGGATCACAACATTTGCAACGTCTGGGAACCTTTTTTCTTTGTTGTTACTGCAGCGAATGTGTCATTTTATTTAGATAGATTGGGTTATTCGGGTTGCTTCCGTTTGATACTACATATAATTTACCCCTTCCTCTTAGTTTTTCACGAGTTGACTTCGCTCGGTTATTATAAAGTCAATGATTATTATGTACAGAGATATTTTTCAATGTCCTTGGAGATTACGTTACATGAGGCTACGATCACAAGAAACAATTAATAATGACACGAAGGTGGGGTAACTTGTCTTTAAATTGCAGTAATATAACACTCTTGATCCAATTGTGTGGGAGTTTTATATTACATGTCCCAAAAACTGGTCTAATTTGTGAAGAAAAAATACGCAAAGTACTTAAATATATACCTAAAACTACAACAGGTGTGGTCTCATTCAAGTATCAAATATAATTATATTGTTCGATCTTGTTTATTGCCTTTTCGATAATATTTTTTACACAATAAAATGCAGAGTAGGTGCCCAAGTTATTCTTGTATATTCCTGACCAAAATAACTATTCACGTTGTAACAATTTGTTAATTATGTATCGATTTAAGTTATCTTAGGTACAAAACATTTTTATTACATAGTTATTTGTAGATACAGAGTAATCAGTGAGCTCGGTTGGCCTCACACTAGGCACTGATTTGAAGTGAGCTGAGGTAAAGGCTGTGGCCTTACGTGAAGCAGCAATGCATTGAGGCAGTTAGTACGCATCTAGTACATTTAAATCTATGGTTAGAGGTGTATCTACTACATCGAAAGTTCAATATACCTATCATAATCATTGACAGTGAAAGTCATTGACAGCGAGAGCAACTTAAATAAAAAAATCAGGTATTTCAGCGTGGTAATGCGGCTAGCATGTTTAGCACGTTGCCCTCTGCTTGTGGGTTGGAGCATTTGGATTATCTGTAGACCTTAAATGGTCTATAGGTAATCTTTCTGCTAATTTTTTTGTTATTGTTGTAGATAGTCATTTAGTTTTTGGTAATAAATGCACTATTTCATTCTTATTGACGATCACATCTTTTCTTTGCTCTGCGTTGGGGGTAATAAACAAGACTGTTTTATTTTGAAACTCGAATAAACGTAAACCTAAACCAATTTACAAGCTTGTCAAGCTCGTGAACTCAAGTCAAAAATGCAATTTAAAACGTTCCAAATTAGTGACAAGCTAAAACGACAAAGTCGATTAGCGATGCTATAGCAAAATTAAAACCGACGAGAAATAATATGTTCGGTCTTTTAGATGCGACCCTTGTCAATTCACGATACGAGCACTTCAGCTAATCTTTGATCACACGACGTTTACATTTTTAATTAGCTACGTTCTATTCTTATTTGACGGTATTTTCATAAGGTGATATTATAAGATTGCCTCTATTATACTTTAAAATATTAAAGAAGTTTTTATATTATCAATTTATAATTATTAATTTAATTTAGATGTATTACTGTAGACGTTAAAATGCGATCAAATATTTTTATACATCAGATGGTAGTTAAAGTCAATAATAGAGTTTTTATTTAATATCTCAAAATTATAGTAAATCTTCTTAAAATTAAAAATTGCTTGTCCTTGCAATCACAATAATTCAAATCCCATACTGTATCAATTACCAACTGACATTACTTCCTCACCAGCTACGACGATGCATTTCAAAGTTAAAAAATTAGGGAAATAAACACTTAATTTTTTTACCAATATCCATGAGACTCTTATAATACAATACAGGTACGATAGAAGCTATCATTTTATTCTTAATCTTATATATAAATTGGTAACTCACCAGAATGTAATAGGTTCCTAACGCTACCCTGGACTTGTTCCTCCAAATCTTGCATATCCTGCGGCGACTTCAAATGTAACGTGACATGCTTCGCCCCGCACCACGTAACCAGTATTTGGAACAGCAGCAATTTGAACAATAAACACCGCACTTCCATTTTTAAAAACATTCTACACTCCCGAATGTCACTTAAAACCATTTTCGGTTCACTACGTCTTTAACTCACAGTTCTGTGAAAGCTACTACCGGCTCGAAGACTTCTCCGATGATCGTTCGATCATTTACGACTTGTGCTTATAGTTGGATATTGGAAACGAATACATTATTCGTCTCCTCCAGTCTAGTACTGTCATTGTTAACGACCTGTGAACAAAAAAAAAGTTATATTAATATCAAATGTGAATTAATCGCGTTATGTGAAGCTGTTTTTTGCTGTCGTTCAAAAACGCCATTAGGCAACTGTCACATCAAGTCATATCAAATTGTTTCAATTAGTTACGGATTGTTTATAAAAAGCAAAGTGTGCGCGTGAAGGTTGTGAGATGTCCAAACGATAACTTCCCGTCTTAAAACTAGTTTTTTATTTCGTACCATTATAATTTAATTCAAACAAAAAAATACTTATTTGTTGAATATTATATTACATGTACCCGTTAAAATGCCGCAAAATATACACTAGAAACATGCTTGTAAAAGTCATGTTTTTATTGCAGTCAAATAAAATATTAAGGACTACCTACCTTTTATAACGGCCAGTAATATGAGAAAGCACTAGTTATTTTTAAGTCAAATCTTATGAAAAATAAACTAAAAATAATTCTTAAACTCAATTAAAGACGTTGAATGTCCGTAAATCTAATCAGCCGTGCGCTCTACAGGGTCACCGCGCACAATTTACGCGTGGTTGACTCAGCCAGCTATCACTATCTGAGAAGCTTACATAATAATTGTTCATTAGCCTATTATCTCTCTCGTTCACGTGTGTGTGTAGGTGTGTATATGTTTGTGAAAATTGTAGAATCCAAAAAAAAGAGATTATTGTTTACTTCTCTAAATAATGACACCAAGTCAGTTTTGAACTTCGGTTTGTGATCGGCTGTGACTTGAATCAACCAACATCCTTAGCATCCACAGTAGACTCTTATTTATGTCCTTAACTTTTTACTTTAAAGTGGTGCCGTAGTCTATATTAATGAATTAATGGGTATTAAAAGCAAACCATTAATAACTTAATAATCTACTCGTATCTGGATTAATGTATGCGTTTAAATAAATACAGTGACAATTATATAGGAGGAAGTAAACTAGCAAAATGTATAGTAACGTTTAATTGACACCAAAAAAGCGGTTGCAATGATACAAGCTCGGGCGGCGGAGGTGGCCAGTGCTCTGTATAAGGCCAAGCTTTCTTCATTGGAATCGCGACAAAACAAGAATGATTGACAGGCCCTGACATTATTTGCAATTTTAAATCGTAAACAAACACACATACATTGGCAAATATGCGCATATTTAATATTTAACGTCGTTATTTGGGAAAGTGCGCTTCCTACATATCTAAAGATATCGTTCAAAAGCATGCGGTTGGTACCTACCTATTCTACTACTATCCCTGACTCGAGTTTTTTAAATAAACGAAACTTATTTTAGTAAAGCTTTTTCACCCAACTTCAAACAAGTAGACTTTCAATTTATCAGCATCTTCATCGATTACTCAAAGACGCCTAGACTAATATGGGAAAATCATCGTTTGTTGAAATGAGTAGGTATATATATATATCTTCAAGTGGTAACCATAAATTAAAATATACAATCGGTCAATAAGTTGGACTTTAATTAATAATTACTAAAAAAGGCAAATTGCGTTATCTCTTTTTTTAAGTTGATTTAATAACGAGTTGAAATATTCTAGGAAGGAAGAATTTCTTGGGTCCATGTGGCCCGATAAGACATGGGCGCCACAGCTCACTGAGCTTGTTTGTTTTTGTTCCCTTCGTCTGTCTGATGGCGCCTAACCTTTTCCCATTTATATTTAGACAGTTTATGGGCTGTAATGAGAATTATGACGCGGAAACAAAGACATGCTTTTATCTGGCGTTAAAACGTTTCTCTTTTGTTAATGTGCAGCTCATTAACTCGTTTTAGTGCCTGTTTTTTTTCTTCATTTGAGTGTTTGTGAAAAACGTGTCAAATAACTTATTTGGGAAAATTCGTTTGGGTTCTACCTAATCAAGAATGATTAAATTAACGACTAGCGGATGTGATGATTGTAGAGCACATTTTGGACAATTATTATTTTTTGTCTCTCTTACACTACTGATTTCTGCGCCCTTCGTTGTTATTTATACGCATATCACTAATAAACTGTAACACGACTACGTAAATTACTTAAATAAGTAAAAAAATACTTAAATGACTGGAAGTAATTGAATAAGCTTTGTCACCCGGATTATTATTACGAAGGTATTGGACATCTCATTCATAAAATTTAGTTTTAGGTTTAGTAGTTTAGTTCGTAAAACATATTTTTACTTCGCCGTAGTCGTGTGAAGAGACCCACATTAAAATACCCCACGACAAAAAAAATACAATACAATTAGTTAAAACTTATTAGATATCATAACAACGACGTTCCTATTATAGGCACAGATATCACACATATTTATGTACTGACAGATAAAAGCAAATTTGTTAGATTTGATTCAAACAAAGCTGCTTGGTAAAAAGTAGAAATTCTATTACTTTTCTCAAAAAAAATTATTCATAATATATAATTTTCAAAGACAATTAGTACCTAACTACGTGATTGCCGTCACGTTAGTGTCAATTTACGTAACGATATTGCCACGTGCCAATATCGCCACCTGTAATAAGGGCTGCCGCAAAAGAGCTTTTTAATTACCTACTTGAATACTTCAGATTGTATAATGGATCAAAAAAGAAAGGTCCCTAGTACGAGTAAATATAATCTTCAAAAATCAGTGTTGAAGTATTTCGTAGGTACATCAACAGACAACTAACAACTTAAATTAAAATTACCTAAATGAAACATCATACGATATTTGAATAACCCATTCTTTTTGTTACTTTTATCTTTATTTTTTATTACACGATTATTAACTCAATCACGTTTGTATTAATTATTCAATATGTCTCACTTAGTTTTTATTCAGGACTTATAATATTATTTTAATACCTTTTATTTTTGACAGTTTTGCTAACCCGTCACCATCTTTGCCACAGCTGTGTGGATTCTACTTCATCTGTGTAAATTGTATCTTACGATTAAGACAATAAACGTGTTCGTCACAAAGACTGATAAAGGTTACCTACTAATAATTTCACGGACTAAATAGAGGTCATTTAACTTTCAATTAATTAGTTGATAACACGTTAGTTCCGGCGGCTGTACCTAATAGGGAACTTGCATGAATTTACTGTTTAGTTTATAAAAGGGCTCATGGTTCTATTTAACCTAAAAAAATAAAATGTTTTTTTTGATGTTTAATTACAGTTCCGTTGTTTGCAATTTTCACTGTCATGGATAACACTATCTACATGTATATAATAATATAAAATACTTATGATTTACTTCATGGTTTATATATAAAATTTAACTATTGAACAAAAACATTTTATTTTCGAAATTTAAAAAAATTTACCACGTGGAAGAAGCTAGAAATCGATAAATAATCGAGAGTTTTTTGTTTGATGTATTGGCCTTTACGTGTATATGTATCGAAACTGAAAAACTATAGTTCCTTATATATTGTATACCTACTCGTAAATGTTTTAAAATATCAAATGACAGAGTTTCCATATTTTTTTTTGCGAACAGCAAACTGATGCTATATTTATACTATATATATCTTACGTTGAGATAAATATAGATACAACACACCCCAATGCAAAATTATACAAAATTAATTTGTGCATCAATACTTTTGAAAATTGCACTTTTGCAATAAATAAGCCAATCTAATGCATTTTATTACGTTTATTATTACGTGATTATGTTAACCTCTAGGAGAGCAGTTCTCAGAAACATAGCGAGCAAATTATGCAAGTGTTATATGTAACATAAAATAATAAGGCTTCACGCCACACGTTTGTCTAAACATTGTAATCTTTACAACTCTCGTTTCCCGGTACACGTAGTAAGTGTTATCAATTAGATAAAGTCTGCACATAGCCTAATCTCGTCGGTGACCCGATTCGCCTAGTCTAATAATGACGTATAGCCTAGACTTCATCTCGAAGCTAACGCAAACAGTAGATAATGGAGATTTACATAGATGGCCATTTGATTGGGGCCATAAAAGTAGCTAAGAAAGTTCTGTGTAGCATTTTAAACGAACGATGAGAATACATAGAAATATTTTATTTCCTAATATATATATTTTTTTAATTAATTATTTATTCAAATATAACATGACTTGCCTGTAACTAACGTTATTTAAAGGTTGATAGATATTTCTCTATCTCTACCATTTTTACACATAAATGTTCCCCGATTGATTAAATACCTCTTTGGTTTTTTTTTTGTTTGTACATTGGTACGATATAAATATTATTGAAATGAATTTAGTAGTTTGTTTGTAATTTAGAATAAAGAAAAAAAGTTATTAAACGCCTGTGGAATTGAAGTCAGTTGTCATTTTTTTAAAGTATTATTATTAATTTAAAATTGTACTTATCTGTTAGATATAACTCAACTACAGGAAAAGCAACTACGGATTATACGAACGTAAATTTAGCGAATGAAAATTCATAATAAATAATAATCATTCATTCTTGCATAGATTTGCTTGTCGAAGTTTCATGTTATTAGGTAAGTACATTTTTCAGGTGATTTTCTGTTAAGCAATAATTTAAAAATTACCTAGATCTTGCACAGTTCTTTAAATAATTTTATTTATCGGTTGACTACTTTATACGTGTCTCTAAATATAAACATAATAATATAATTCTTAAAAAAATAATTTCCATAATTATTGCAGCAGAAAACTACTAAATTTTGAAAACAACAAAAGAAGTAGGTATGCCTTGATTTTAACTTTTTTAACTACATATTCTAGGTTAAAAAAAATCCATTAATTATACTAAAATATAGTTAAAAAGAGAATGGTGAAAAAGATTTACATTAAAATATATGCTAGTTAATGAACTGGTCAATTATATTTAGCGTTCCATAGAAATTTACTGATTCACGATTAGCTTACCCGTATCAGGTTGTATTTGCCAATAAGGGGTACAAGTGAGAAATGTGAAAAATCAAACTAAGACAAAGCGGTAACTAAAATAGATTCTTTACAAATAGTGACCAAAGCGATAGAGCATATTCAGAGGCAGATGAGAATTTTCAATAAAAGTTAAGATATAAACAAATTGGTAAATAGTGTAAGACAAAATCGTCATAATTATACTTAGCTAATCAATTATTTATTTGTTTTATAGCAGAGAGTTAATAACAGCAATGAAAATTGAAAATTACATTTAGCAAATTTAAATACACTAAGTTTTACACATTTTATATCAGGTCAGATTGGCAGCAATGATGAAACGTAAATTCATTATGTATTCTATAAAACGTTTTATATATTATTATGATGTTTGTACTTGTAATGTGTGTACGCATAGATTTTCAATCTTGGCTCCGATAACGCACGATGCTCTGTCATCCTACTGACTTACTTCAGTCAATCATTTTACAGACTGACAAGGCTTATTGCGTCCGTCGGTGACATTGTCTGGAGGGCGTAGTTTTAGAGTTCGACAGTAGGTACACAGATTGACTGTGATCATACATTTCAACCAATTTTGATAGAGCTTACACACCCGATTTCATCGAAACGCTAAATACAAATACTCGAGTACCAACATTCAGACAAATTAGTACACTGAACTGTGACGAGTATCTGGTTTTTTAAATAGATAATGAGACTGTCTCTTTAAGTTCAGTAAAACACAAGACAAATCCTGAAAATACGCAAAAATAACCGGATATTAATTTTATTACATAGTCAAAGAACTATACTTAACCAATTCTGTGCGTAAATTTACAATCGTTTAAGTCGTTGGACTAGAGCTGAGTCAGTCGTCTCTAATCTCATCTGTTAATCAAAATACTTCAACTCCTGCACCGGAATGTGCCTAGTTCTCGAAGGAAAGGCGACAATGCATCCGTCAGGCCGCCAGCTCGTAAGGGCTTTGTGTAGGCAACCATTGTGACGCTGCAGACCGGTAGCGCCGGTTGGCGAGTCTCAAATTATTGCCCTTTATGAAACCGCACGCAATTGTTCGCAAAATGCGGGTAGTTGCACGTGCTTGCACTGTACTGAACTATCAGATACGAGACCTTAAGTTTGAAGCGTTTTTGTGCATGTAACCCGACACTAGAGTTTTCAGATCGTGGAGTTAATTCGCAATTACCTGGAAATTCTTAGAAAAGTCATTAAGAATATTGGTAGGTATGTACATTTATTCATATTAAAATATCAATCAAAACTCGTTGGTAATTTTTAGTTTTTGATGTGAAGTCTGTGTGTGTAAAGATAGTTTTACCGAAAGACTTTCATGTCGACTTTTTTTCTTCGATGGACAGATGTGTCCGCGTTCGTTTTGTCTTGTTGTGTTTGTCTGCTATCTGTACAATCTTCGAATTCCCCTGGAGCAAAACAAAGTGCTTCAACAATAACTCACAACCCGGAAGTCTAAGGGAATCCGTCAGTCTCGACGTTCGGTTTTTGTCGTCTATTGTCTTCGAGACAAGCACTATTTGTTGTGTGTATTGATGGCGACAAATAATAGCTAACCCGGCGTGCCGGCCGGATTTAAGAACTTCGATGTCTTGGAACTTCATTAAATTATACTCCGCTACCGGATTATCCGTATGATTAACGCGATGTAATAAACTATAATTGTAAATTTCCGAGTTGATCTTGAATATAGATAACGTTTTAGATAAAGTTTCGTAAAATAGAGTTTATTTTAGTTTAGATGCCGTCACGGAATTTTTATTGTGCTGAAAATATCACCATGTTTTTTAATTTGACATAATTAAGACGAAATTTTATTTTCTTAAATTTAAGAGGTGATGAGTTTGGCTAGAAAAGAGCTGCCAGCTCCAAACCTACCAAAAATAGAGTGCATTATGTTGTCAATACGTAGGTATTGACAAAATAATGCACTCTATTTTTGGTAGGTTTTTGTGTGAGTAGTCACACATGTACATATAGTCCCACATAATATCTATATAATAATAAAATTGAGTGATCCAAATTAAATGTCATAGTTTCATCAGTGAGTTAATTGGTGTCAAAAGTGCGCGTAACGTTAAAATACGAACCATTCTTAATGACTTCATTTTTATTGTACGAGTACATAGTTCATTTAGAACAAACTGTTTTAAGTTTTAAAACATAATTTGTGTGTAATCTTATCAACCTATTTACATGAGTAGGTATACTAATGTGATGACGTCTTTGCAACGTCAAAACTGGGTATTGAACTTCAGATTTGTAGTACAAGTACGATCAGTTAGGCATTTGTCGATATTAGGCCGTGAACTCAGCTCATCTTATATATATATATTAAATATATCTACATGAAAGAAAATAGAGTTAGTTACACCACTTGTAACTTAAGGAATGCTGGATTGGTTTTAATGATCACTGATGTTTTGAATTTGTCTACGCCTAGAGTAGCATAATAACTACTAAAATATCGGAATATTTAACGAAAATAATATTGATGCACCAAACATGAAAAATTGATTGCCTTTAAGACAGTACAAAGTTCGCCAGTTCCGCTAGTAATTAGACAATCATCTAATTAAATAATATAAGTAAATTATATAACTATCATGATTTATATAAATTATATACTATATTCTGCGGTTAAAATAAACTCTGTGTCGTTTATTCATCTGCTTTTCCTTAAATGTTATAATTATTCCCGTAATTTCCAATATTCCAAAATCAGATTCAGTCACCACAAGGACGTCTTTTTCTGTCTAATATTTAATGGTAATACAAAAAATAGTAAGTTGTCCCTATGAGGAAGGTAATTTCTATATGGCTTACATTTCTACGTAAATTAGGACTTTTAGTGTAATGGATGAAAATCTTTCAGCTGTGAAAACTGCATAATCGTAGATGTGTTTGGGTCCATTAAACCTTGCTAGCGCTATATTCACGTGGCGGTCACCTGTTAATTTACGTTTTTGAAAATGAGATACAGTATAAATATACATATAGTAGCTAGTTACTGACAAATTTATTCGACAGCAATTAGTTATTCCGGTCGTAGGCGAAAGAGCCAATTCGTGTGATCAAGCTTTTGAAGTTACACTGGTTTCCAACATCCAACTTATAAGTGATTTGTTATCGCACAGTATCGTATGCTTTACAATCACAATGATGTGATGAAACCTTCATGTACCATCATTACACCATCGAATTGACCGCAATCTCTGTAGGTATCGTGTGAAATATTTGATTGTGTGAAATGAAAAGTAAACAAATCACAACCGCGCGACAGGTGCGATTTTTGTCCATTATTTTCTTTCATAGAGGTTTTGCAAAAGTCAACAATGTTTTGTGGGTCATTTCATTGATGTACTAATATAGGTCGCTCCTATCGCTGAGTCACAGCAAAAAAGCTTCGTCACTATGGAAACTATACCATTACATTAAAAGTTGTGTATCAGATTATTTATTTGGGAGTTACCTACTCGTACTACATAACATAATTAGTTATATTATGTTTTTGTGTCATGACAAATGCTTACTATCTCTGAAAAGTAATGGAAAATTCATTATTTTCCTGCTTATGTAAATAGGTATTAATATTTTGTACTGTGTAAAAGTATTTCAATTGTAGTTATGCAAATCTATAGTTTAGTTTGTGACACTCTCTAAATAACCGCAAAAAATTTGGTCTTTTCAAATTAAGTTCAATGACATTTAAAGTAAGACCCATTGACTTTGGTAGCTCGATGTTTGTTGGCGAATTACATTCAGATCTTTGTATGAGGCGTGAATGAAATCTGACTCTAGTGCGCGTCTTATGACATTGCCTCATTGTCTCTATTCCAATGTTTCGTAGAAAAGCTTTTTTAGGATCGCATGCGCTGCGCATTCTAGCATCATTTTTGAGCGTGTAGGCTACGATTTATCGGTAAACGTATCGTGTAATGTCCCATTGTATTCCGACTTGTACCGATACAAATCTATTTTATTCAGGGTACAAATTGCATTTGATGAGTTGAAGTTGAAAGGAGTGCAGGTCGATGATCAGGTTTGTAATGCTTCGAAATACGCATTTCGAAGCATTAATATAACTTTGATTTATTGATAAAACTTATGAAACGCTATCTATTTTTAATATCTATGCCATAGTTAGATACCCGATATTGACGATTATGGAAGCTGTTGAAATATGTACAAAGTCTTTTTAAATGTATTCAGTTTAAATAACACGCTTCAATTAAACAATCCCGAGATTTTGATAACACCCAAAAGTTTATCACTATGTTATTCATTCATTGTTATTGATACCACAAAATGTTATATCATATCTATATTTGCGTTTGTAACAAAAGGTCTTAACGGCAATGTTCGCATAAATTTATATGCATTTAAACATGACAGAAATTTTATCGCCATCGCTAGAAGAATTTGTTCCTAGAATGTACGTAAGTAATTTCATCGAATTTATCTTAAAGGAATCTTAAGGTGTCTGGTTATTAATTACACAGGCAGGTATGATTGTATCTGTGGACATACCCAGAATCTTAGGCCACGTATTCCCAAATACCGGTTTTAATAGAAAGAATGTTAATAGGCCACCACGATTATGTAGGACAGCGTCGTGCGAGCATTGCGTGTTAATTTGTTCTACGTGGATTATAAAAAATGCTCAAAGATACCTAAAGAACCTAAGTGCATGGAAATTAGGATATTTTAGAACTCTATAGTATATTTATTATGATACTCTATGGTGATATTTATTATGCTTGGTAGTTAATCTATAGATCTTCTTCCACTTGACGTGACGTTAAAACTTGCATCCAAATTAACTACGAGCACTACATAATATTCATATAGACTTTTAATTAGCATTTCTACAAATAACATAAATTAGTCCTCACCTCTTTTCCAAGCCTGAAAGGGATAAGTTTTTATGTGTGTTTAAAATTATTTTAGAACTGTGTATTAGCTGCACTATGTTGCTAATAAGCGTAAGTATTTGTATTATTTGCAATTAAATTATAATATTTTCTAATAAACAAAAAATTATATAATATTGAAGATCATTACAAAACCAAACCTCTTGCTAAGTACATATATATTTGTAAATTAATGTTTACAGTATTGTATGCGAAAATAGTTTGTAAAGAGGGCAATGATATTGAGATTGTTTTGTTTTAATTGAGTTCGTTCTTCCAATAACAATAATTTCTGTTTAGAAGAATTTAAATCGGTCGAAATAAGTAGACAGAGTAATCCCGCCTGTCTGGACAATTACCAGATAATTTACGAGCATTCTTTGAATGTACAGCTTTGTAAAATATTTACAGTGCTTGAGCTAAAGACTACTTAAGCGATATACCTACCTCGTCAAATGTAGACATGAAAGTCGTACAGATGACAACGATTTTTAAAATGGAAATTTGAATTTTAAGCTTTACTTAATTTCAATTATTTGCATCCAAATCAGTTTGTACAACCAATTTTAATTTTTTGTATTAATATATAACCTCAAGTTGTAAAATCTGTCGCCAAGCACCTAACGGTATGTTCCGACAGCCTTTTTTGAGAGCTAATGTATTCTAGACTAGGCATGTTACATCTAGGGCTACAGTATCGCTGGCTTCCTTGGTCGTGCGAACTTGTGGTCAAATGCCTAGCTGTGTAGAATTAAAAAAAAACCCTAACTATAGCACGCTGGCGGGCTGACTGTTTTGACGATTAATTTATGTCATTTTATGTATTCAGTACCTGTTAAGCAATAAATAATAGTCTGATTCTGATTCTTATAATCTGGTTCATCGCAGATGATGATTATCAGGACTTAGTAAATTAGTGGTTCTGGAAACTGCTGACTTCGTGACCACAATAATAGTGCGACTACGAAAAGAAAGAAGTTTTTAGGGTTCCGTACCTAAAAGGTAAAACTGGACCATTTAATATTACATAGACTTTACTCCTTGTCTGTCCGTGCATTCTTCCCACCGTCCACCCGTCTGTCACTAAGCTGTATCTCATGAACCGTTATAGCTAGAGCTGAAATTTTCACAGATAATGTATTTCTGATGCCGTCATAACAGCAAATATTAAAAATCTAATGTAATATTTATTTAAAGGGGCTCCCATACAAGAAATGTGATTTTTTTGCTGTTTTTCGCTCTTATTTAATAACGACAACTGGTAGTCGCATGAAATATTCACAGAATAAGTTTTATCTAATTTGTATATTGACTTCCCGATCTTGGTCTATTTAAATCGTAAGTATATCGATTGCTTCCATGCAAGCGTCTCCATCTTATACCACATTGTCGCTGTATAATGTTGACAAAGCAGATCCATGGCCTACAATGGGCTATAGAGAAACGCGGATAGTGACCTCTTATTTCAGACAGTATTAATCTTTTTCACCATCGTGTGATAGAGTTTTTTAACAGATAAATCTGATGAATCCTTGAATGAAAGCAGGTGAGCTTAATTCGCTTACATAACGATATCAGAAGATGCAAGATTACGCTTGCGATAAGATAAAAATTACAGTATTTACTTTAATCGCGTAATCAGCGCCTATTAAATATATCATATATATATTTAATAGGCGCTATATATCTAACAGCAGTTATACATTCGTAGGATGTATATTTAGTCGTATATAGTCTAATATTTAGGCCTTTTTGAATAAACCTGCAGAGTTCAAAATACAATTCGTTCGTTCAGTTTATGAATAACTCTTTACGTAGGTCATTCGCGCCCACTCGCCCACGCGGGCGGCTGGCGTCCTACATTATACAAATTGTCTAAAAGCGATAACTGCAGGCCTTTATTCTCAGGAATCTTCAAAAAGATGAATAGCAAAGTACCGATTTCTTTGGTTTACTTATTTCAGATTAATTATGCCGTATTTTTATTAAGATATGACTTGAAGCTTAGGTTCTTTACACCACGCCAAGCCAAGCGGTTACGCAATGTTATTTAATTTTTAATTTAAGCAAATTTTGGTAGCCCGGTAGTAAGTTTAAATTCTTTGTCATGGGCTTATATATTTTTTTCTGAGATGCAGCATAAACAAATAAAACAGTGTTGGCAATTGGCGTGAGAAGCGGTACTTCTTTTTACATCTATCCAGAAGAAGGCGTAGGCTGAAGCAAGGATACATAAATCTGTCTCCTGATTTGCCAAGAGAAAACCGTGGAACGCACAGCTTTCGTACCTATTTTACTATAGTATCAGAACATGTAGGCGGCAAGGAATATTCTATGGCTAAAGTTTAATTATGTCTTATGAGTTGTGGGTACTTTGCCAGTATTTACAACAAATTGTCTCTAGTGACTTTGAGAAATTAAATTAATTAAATGGCTACGACATGATGTAGGAAGAAGATAGGAACGTGTATTTTATTGTAATTATTAAATAGCATTTTTAATGATGTTGATTTATCTTCTTACTAATGAAATAGTTATGAATGAATGCGTTCAGAATTCAAGGATAATGAAATTATTAACGCATTTGATTCTCAGTAACAGCTGGACTCAGTCAGTCTAGACATTTACAAAAGAAGCAATTTGTAGTATTGCCACTAATACAAACCAAATTGACACCTGACGACAACTCATTACATTCATCATAGGCTGAAGTTGGCAAAAAGTCAAGTAAAGGCGAGCCTACGAGAACTATAAAACCATCTGAAAGATGTTACAACTAAATAAACTGTTTATTTTATTGGTAATTTCGTAAACTAACTAATTAAGAAAGTGATAGAAATTATGGGTACTAAAAGAAAGAATGAACAAAGCATCAAATAATACTGTTTGTTTGGATGTTGGTTCTCGTATACAAGTTTTCAACTATGGTTCTGGGAATTTTAGACTTATTTAGTGAATGTGATGTTTTGATTGGTCGATTATTTGTGGTGCGTATTAGGGGTGTGTAATTTTTTCATGAGATTGCAGAAGTACTAGGTAGTAATATGTAAAACTGTACTTTTTATCTGAGAATTTATAGCTAATAATATGTATTAATCGTAGTCTCCGTTTTCCGCAAATAAAATTTTAGAGTGAAAACGTGCTTAATAGAGCTGATACCATGATCGTTACCTGCCTGTATTGTATTAGGTCCTTACATATGAATTTGGCATTTTGTCGTACTGGCCACTTTGATCTCAAATATCTCGTCTTTGGTTAGGGATTCCAATTTCAAATTTATACAGCTATTTATTCATACATTTGTATTTCGAAAACCGTAATTCATTTGTTTTGTCCTCGTTTGGTTTTTTCTTTGCGTCACGCAGTTTACAAAATGGAAAACTTGAAATATCGCGTTATTTACGAGTACGAGTTCCACCGTGGTACCGAAACGGCCGGTGCTGCAGAAACGGCTCGAAGGATTAATTATGTGTATGGCGGCGATGTCGCAAAAGAAAACACAGTGCGTTTTTGATTCCAACGTTTTCGTTCTGAAAATTTCGACCTGCAGAACAAGCCCCGTGGACGGCCGGAGACTAAAGTTGCTAAGTTTTATGAACATTTTTGATGTTTTTATAATATTTAAAATATCATTTCATTTTATAATATAATATGCATATCAGGTCTGTTGAATAAATCACTTAGACTTTACGGATAAATGCTAATTCAAAACAATGGCTAATTATTGGGTATATGAATATTATTATTCGTATAACAATTAGCGTGAAGAGTTAAAAACCCTTCACATTCTTACTATCTATATATATCTCTTCACTAATTTAATCTATCTATTTTGTTTTATACATTAATATTTTATGTACCTATAAAATAATGAATTAATAGATATTTTCATTAATATTAGGTAACATAGAACCAACAGAGATTTGCTGGTTTTGCATACACTTCATGCAGGTCGGTTATACAGAAGTCTTTACTTAGGCCTTAGATAGGTACAGCTATCGTTGCTGCAGCTCTTTTGTTTACTTTACTAGTTTACACCTGATACTTTTACTCGACGAGCAGACTCGTTGACATAATGCAGTTTGGTGAATGTTTCTGCAACGGGATATTTATTACATACTTGAAATAACAACTGATATGAGGGCTTGGAATTCTGATGCTTTTAGAACTAAAACCTATGACGATCATATCTATAATTGATAAAAATAATTTTAAAGCAATTGTGCTTAATTACTATTATATTTTTAATGGTTTTAACTAACTTTGTTTGACAAGTAGCAAACAAAAACCAAAGTGATCGAAGTCTTTTTGCAACAATATGTGCTTTATATGTATATTTCTATAAAGCACAAACCAAGACTAATAAAAAGATCAAATTCTGATATAAGTGACGATTATCATATAGGGCGTTAATTGTCTATAAACACATAATAACACATAAGTAAGTATTCAAGTTCATTGAAAGATGTTATATAGTAACTATCTATTTATTTTTGCCGTTTACAAATAATATGCAGACTACTTAATATTTTGATCTCAAAGCGTTACCTATCAATGTAAAAAATCTCGATAAGTACATTCTCGTGTCTACCCATGTCATAAACCTCACTTTTAATGGAGCGTGTTCTGAATAAGAAATAATAATGAATATTCTAGTACATTCTTATTGCACAAACTTGATAAAAATTATATTCATTCTTTGATTTTAGATATTTAAGTCACACAATACCTTCGCGGTGTCTGTTATCTTTCTCTTTTACAATGATAATGACCTCGGCAAGGCCAGGGTGTATGAACTACTTTATCAATGAGTATTAGTTTTGCCAGTCGTCTTTATCTACTTTTTTTAAATAATAAACAATTCTAAAGATCACATACTCCGCCTATCGCAGGTCATAATTATCGAAAATGTAAAGAGTTATAAATTATTAAACTTTTTTACAAGTAATTACTTCAATCAACCGAAATTAAAACAAAGAAATATTACATGCCTATTCTCGTATCTCCAATATTTGTTCTTTGAGGCAATTAGCAAAACTGAGAAATAATAGCAGGGTTTTACAGTTATATTTTATTTAGAAAACTAACAACTTGTTTGGCTTATTTTGATTAACAATACGGGTTTTCAAGTTTCGGTTTCGTGTTTGGGTCGTGTCCACAACGATGGAACTATTGTTGTGGACACGACCGACTCATTTCATCCCTGATAAAGTTCACTGAATTTGAATGAAACTACAGTGGACCTTTCCAACAATCAGTTACGCGTGATATCCAGTATTGTTAATTAAAATGGCTCTTTTTTAAGATAATTATTTTACATCCTCTTCTAACAAGATCTTAAATATTTTTCTAGTGCTGGAATTAATATGCCAAATAACATCGCTGGAAGCAAAATTACAACAAGCAGATTGCTAAGTGCCTATTAGGTACCTACTTGCACAAATGCATCGTCATCCAAGACTTTCCGCGAATTGAAGAACAGAATACTATGGATTATATCAGTAACGAAAAGTGTGTTATAATGTCAATAATATGTAGGTGAGATTGGTATCTGGACAGCTTTATCACAAGAAGACCACTGTTGTTACGGATTACTATACAGATTTGAGAAAAATTAATACATACATAATACAGGATACTACCTATAAAACTGTGTATAGATTATGATACTCGTATCAGCGATATCTTATCGACTGGTGCCGTTCTGTCTGCCAATACTGTACCTGAATCTCAAGTCTTTAAACATAGTACAATTTGTATAATGTCAAATGTTTTTAATGCTTTAGTATCCTGACCTTAGGGGACGTCCAATAATTACGTGAGGCATGTTTGAGAATTATTGACCCCCCCTCCTCCCTTAGAGAGATATCGAAAAATTTTCATCAACTCCCTCTCCCTCCCCTAATATCACGCGAGATTCTTTAAAACTTATATTTGACCTTTAACGTGTTGGATTATAATGGAAAAAAAATCCTTTCAGTGTCGCGAGCTTGAAATGTATGACCATAAAATTCGAAACATAAATTTTATTCTTGATATATTTTTTTAAGTTGTTTTCTGCGAGAAAAATAATTGCGTGATATTTGCCCAGAACCCCATGCCCCCTAGGTAAGATTTGGAAAGATTTAGCTTGATCCCCTAACCCCATAGAACACCTCGCGTAATTAATGGACGACCCCTTATCTGCGTGAAACAAAAGTACGAGTGGTATTGCTTTTAACGTAGGCCTACAATCCCACTCTATCAGTCGTCATATAATTATTTTCATACTTCCTAGCTAGCTAGATTGTACGTAACAGATGATTTTCGAAATTCCGTCGTAAATTTAGCATGCATTTACTGTAACTTATTTGGATCCACAGTTAAATTTTATGACTGTACCTTAAACCTACTACCAGAGAATATAAAATAAAACATACCACGTACTATGCCTGCGCACCGACCGTTCGGAGACGCACAGATAAAATCTCTACGGTTTCTTTTGAGCTATATTCCTAAGACTACTATGTGATTTTTAATGATTTACCATTAGATGTACTCTTTTATCGTTTTAAACTACTAATAAAGAAAACAATACTGATTCCATCTGGGATCAGATTGAAAAACACTATAATTATCAAATTTGAAATTCAGTAATCAACACCAACATCATTACATTTATTGTGATGTGATTTAAAGTTTATATTGAATTTCACTATGTATCTACTCTAGCTCAACATCGTCTATTAAAATTTGTTCACAATTGGTAGTTGCTAGTCGAAAATGTATAATTCAGAGCTTGATATATGTTGTATCTGCGATCTATTTTCGTCCGGCAGTTCGCCTCGACTCGGAGGCGTGCAAGTTCAGGGAAACCAGACGGGAAAATGTTTTATTGAACTCTAAAAATTAGGCCAATATGTCAAAGATATAGGTAAAGGAACTTTCCAGATTTAACGATGCCATATGTCATGTTCGGACAAGGAAACAGTTTTAGATCGATATTCGGGTCAGTTAAACGGGTCCGTTGAGACCCGTTTAACTGACCCAATCGCGAATTCGGATACGATCACGTTCGACCTAAATCTATTCGGTTCATATGCAGACACAGTCTGGGGTCATATATCGAGTGCGTTTGAGCGATTTCATAGAAATGTCTTTGTAAATATGGACTTGGCATATACTCGTATTATATTTAAATCTTTATGATACCACTGATTTTTCATTTCATATCGATGCAAGAATCTGGGTGCTGTAAAGTTAATATAGTCTTCCTGTTTCTTTATGCATATCAGCCTAACCTGTTATAGGCACATAATTGCTGTTAAGTCCTATATCATTAGTAGCCGAGTTGATTGGCTCGACACACACACCACGTGTATTGCATCTATTTGTACATAACATCCTAAAGCAGCGCGGGTCTGTCTCTAAATAGATTTGTTTTGGTTTTCACACTTGCTTCTTAGATGTCTCATTGCACCATGTTCGTCACTGTAAATGTGTCATCTTCAACTGAAGTATTCAGAATGTTCTCTCCCATTGCTTATGTATGAGACGTCTCCTATGATTTGAAGACTGGTTATGTAATAAGTTTTTGAACGACGGGCGGTACGTATTAGTTCTGTAACAATAGCCGGTCCTTAACAATGAGATGGTACGGCACGAAGGCCACCGAGCCAAGTTCACGACTGTGCAACGACCGCTATCATTACCATTCAATGCGGAGCCCGGATCATTACCGCGCCTCTAACCCGAACCGATTAACTTTTGCTTGTCCTCTACTGTTTTACATGTTAATCAACGATAGCAGAATTTACATATCGACGAATACATGAAAGGCACGTTCTCAAAAATACATTTATATAAACCGCCTTACGATAATTTTAGTAATGATCTTCATTTATCACCAAACTGACGCACCGCCTCAATAACCTCCGTGTTCTGATAAATCGATCATCATCAATACACTCAGGACAATTTATACATTTTCTTATTTCTTTCTTTATTAAAATAAAATACTCATATTTTAATCGAACGAGTTTCGCATTTCTGATGAAGCCGCATATTAACTACATTGCAATCCTATATTCCTAATTCGTCAGGAACAATCCGGCTTAATGGTTCAACATTCCCGGAGCCACGCAGAAACAAGCCACAAGCAAAAAGGTCGTCTTTTGCGAATAAATTGCTCATAGCATGTTCGCAGCAAATCGACAAGCGAGATGTTTCGAAGATATTCGCGTGCGATCATTTATTTTTCTGTTTGAAAGTGAAACGTTACAGACGGTAATTA
This sequence comes from Ligdia adustata, assembly GCA_947049295.1. Classification (NCBI taxonomy): domain Eukaryota; kingdom Metazoa; phylum Arthropoda; class Insecta; order Lepidoptera; family Geometridae; genus Ligdia; species Ligdia adustata. The sequence continues at coordinate 6,969,067 of OX346230.1, forward strand.
ATATGTAGAAATATGGTGCCGGGCGTGTCGGTTGTGTGTATATGTAGGACTGGCCTCGAGTCGAACTGCGAGCTGCGAGCTGCGAGTTCACGGCGAGGGCTACATTTATTGCTTTAGTCCATTTAACCCATTTCATTGACGTAATCTCATCGACGATTTTATCGCAATTTTGCCAACGCTCTACTTCCTCAAGCTCACTCGTAAAAAGAGCTTTTTAAAATATCTGTCCGTTCTATGAACAGTACCAGTGTATGTTTGCCATTTTGATTATGTCGGTCAAGAAATGGGCGTAAATAATGGCTTAATGCACTTAAGACATATACATAGTTGCGCGGGTAGTTGGCCTGCATATAAATCATCTATATTTTATCGTCCAATTGAAATACATTGCTGTTTGAATAATATTAATTGGGTATAATAATATTGAATAGGGCGTTATAGCTCATTTCTCTAGGGCTTCGTCACCTACTACTTGCCCTATGACCCGAGAGATCGAAACAGTTCTCACGCGCGCCGCCTCGCCAAAATTAACAACGACAATTTAATTGATACAAACAGTCCAGTAGGCTATTTGGGGCCAACCAAGTGATGAATAAATGAGCCTATGAGCTTGGAGACAATGAAATAATGAGGGATATTGAAGTTGAGTAATGGACAAACATTTGTTTAGCGTTGTAGAGCACGTGCTGAGGCTCTAGAAGGTGACGTCTTAGTTTTTGTCATACACATAATAGGGCCTTCTGTTTCACTGTTAATCGATCAAAACTGCAAATTATCTAAATTTATATAGTTGATGTAAGTTTTTAAACTGCAATAGTAATAAAATCCTATGCGTTCTAGGAATATCAAGCACCTTCGTGGTTTAACCCTCGACGTCAAGGTCTCTTCCACCACACTTACACGCTAATAGCGAGAATATTTTCGCTAAACAATAAGAGCAACAATTAGCACTTCTGAAACACTGCACGACGGTCATTCACCCATTAGATCTTCCGAGAAACGATGTAGATGTACTGTGATGAAATTAAAAGTAACGCAGATTAATGTTTTTTTTAAAATGCATTTCAAATTTATTATGGCATTTTTGTGAGATTAAGAATATTAAATAATTAAGTTACTAGAATTCATCTTTTAACAAAATATTAATATGTTCCAAAAAACTAGATACCTAATAGCAAAACGCTTCCTATAAATTATATATTTTAAAGTTCGTTACCCTAAATTTAGGCATTGCGTCTTAACGGTAGTTACTCGTATTAATGAGCCAGAATGAGAGTCATAAGACGGGAAATCACTAATGACTCTCTCCATTTAGATTTGCTTTGACTTCGGTAGGTACACACGAATTACAAATTTTCTTCAGTACTTGAGTAAGATAAATATTTAAATAATCTATTTCAATTAGCTGAGTAAATATCGATAAATAATTAACTTTACAACATGTACAAGTAAGTGGGTACGTGTTACTACAACAAGCCTTTTACCTAACACCCTAAATAAATAACGGTATCATTGTGGATAACTTAACTAGAAATTCGGGTGGAATATGTATAAATACTTCAGTGATTTTTTATCAAAAAATAATAGAAATATAAACAATTGATCAAATAACTCTGAATGGCGATTTTAATTGTTTAAGATATTACATAATGTAAGTATAAGTAATGGATTACAGATATTATATAGTTCTACGTCTCATTTTAATTGGACGTTCACTTGGACATATTTGTAAAGAACAGTATAACTAGTCCTATGTAAACATTTTTTAAGCGCTACTGTTGTCATTTATACATAAGTCTACATAAACCAATTCAATAAAATGCAAAAGAATGCCCTGACTAATTTGACGCATTTTTTAGGGTATATCATTATATTATATTATTTAATTTAAGCTATGACTATTGTATGGTATGAATTTAATTAAGAATTTCCTGAATAAATACTTGAAGTGGAACATTTCAGAATATATTTATTCAGTAATACATAATATCAATAAATCAATACACACTCGTTCATAAAACCAGTATCCCTAGAAGGACACACTGACATACTTTTGCATTATCATGGTAATTATTATGGTATGATTATACAGCTATCATGGTGTTTTTCTACTATAGGTGACTGCGTATATCTGTATTTATAAAATTAAATAACTATTCAAATTCACAGAGTCATCGACTGCGGTGTCAAATGTCAGAGTTCACGCGAGGTGGTATCATTATGTAAGATTTACTTAGGCCCTTTACACATAGTAAGTAACTATTTATTACTTTATATATAATAAATATACATAAATAAATATACACAAAAGTTTTTCGAGTTGGTATCAAGCATAATATACGTCCCACCGCTGGCCATGAAGCTCTTCTAAAAGGTAAGTTTTAACGTTTACTGACAAGCAGTTTTTATCATGACGTTTCCCTTTACAGTTAGAGCAAGAGTTGATTAAATGTTACTGCTTATGTTTATTATAAATATACACAGAGTTTTCTAAACCCAATTGACGACGTCTTTTTGCTTGAGAGACAAGGAGTTCAACGGCAATACTAAATTTACATGAGTAAATTGAATACCTAATATGTACACAAAACGATCGGTTAATAGAAATAAGATTTCCGTGATATGTTTATTTTTTTTAAACTGATTACAACCGAATATGCAAAAGTCCGCCGTTTGTGTCACTTTTCAAAATTTCAGTCGTAGCAATTAATGCTCGACGTATAGTTTCTGGGTTTGTTGTTCATGAAACCAATATTGAGATAGATAGACCCTTAGTCAAAATACAATTTAACTTGACCTAGAGCATTATTACATATGTTGATTTGATTTATTTTATTACTTCTATAAAGTAGAGCCATTCATGATAAATTAAGTTGAATCGATATGTTAATGTTGAATAACGAGAATTAAATTAATTTGTGGAAATCAAATATAACTTGCCAGATAAAAAATACGTGCACTCGTCATTCTTGTTGGAAATTGGCCAAAATAGGTATGTATAAATATTCAAACCCACTTAATTGTAATCTACCTATATGTAGAAGGTCTCAGCATCTACCTTTGACCTCTTATCACAGTCACGCAAAACTAAACATAATTTTCCTTGTAAAACACATTATCAAGAAATTATCTGAATACCAGTTTGCAAAACTACCGGTCGATCACAAGTAATAATTTTAATAATACACTTAGTATAGCATAAACTTGTTATAACGAAATTAAAATTAAATTATGAATAATTTAAACAACGGTGAATAAAAAACGAATCGTCGATTGTACGTCGACGTAACCTACGTAAGTACCTTAAAACGTAGATACGTTACGTACGACGCGTCGTTAGAGTAAATTGATTCAACTGGCTTGAAACCTACTGTTCAGAAGTGGGTTAAATAGACGTGTAAATAGAAAGCAGTTGCCTAATAGGCAATAAAATGAATTAACAGCGTTCCTTTAAATACCTTTTTACCTAAGCTTTTCACATCAAGATATTCAATGATAGTTTCATTATGTAGCAACACAGTGTCGTAAATAGCGAGAACCTGAAAAATAATTTTCTAAGCTTCGTGGATTTATAAGGAAGTACTCTCAGATATAGGGGGTTGTAAAATGCCATGTGTTCTAAAATTATAGAACAAAATAACTCTACCAAGCCTTCATGACGTGGTGAATCAAGGCTGTGCAGGGATCGCCGCTGAGAAGGGAGTAAGGGACAGTGTGCAGTAAAATTCACTAAACTGGAGGGGCGGCAACATTAATAACTGTTAGTAACTTAGCAAGGTCAAATCAATTAGGAATTAATTACTAGAAAACTAACGTGTAGATAAAATATTATTTATTATTATGTAAATTACTAAAATTAATATTTTTAGTGACCGGTTCCGAGTGTTGCCTCCAACAATTTATTATTTTAAATGAATGGTGTTAAAATAACGTGAAACACAAATTCAAAGCAAAGCATCAAGTCTTAATTTAAACATGAGAACCGTTAGCCATTGTCTTTAAATGAGTTTCAGCGACTACTTAGCTGTGACTGAAAATATTACTATGCGATAATGCGTACTCGTAACCTTCGTACATACGGTGTTTAGCGTAATTTCATACGGTTCGTATCGAATGCGAATATATCGCCATGGATATTAATAGCTGCGTCAAAAATAAGGGCGTGTAGGTACTCACTCGGATCAGATGTGCATTTCCCAGACGCAGCGCAGACGAGTCGATCCTCGCCGGTAAAAGTGAAAATTTCTCGGCGACCACTTCGCCCCGCCAATATAATTATTCACTCGCAGTGAAAAACGCGAATCGGCAACAACGCGTTCGGTTCGCGCCAACTATATTTAAAACACGTGTCTTACAATATTGGATTCCGAATTTTAAAATAGCCCTTTTTATTTCGTTCGAATAAATCGGTATTTATTTTCTAGAATCATAGATGAGTGAGAAGTGTCGATAAGTGCGTTCTCGGGTTCGTAGGCAAGAGCGGCTCGGAGAGCGGAGCGCACGACGCGGCGACTTGCGGGCCACTGAAGCGCGCGCGCAGCCGATTGCCGACGATCCTCAACTCTTCCAATTTTAAATACCGAACGGGGCGCCTGCATACATTTTCCGACATTCGGTGAACCGGCGACGGCGGCGGCGTTACCGGCTCGAACAATAACCGATCACTCTTCACATATACAACACACGCTCTACGACTGCCAAGAAGAGATTAACGGAACGTTACTTTAACAAAAATTATGAAGTCTGAATTACTCTACGGGATTACTCTTCAGATGATTCAGATCAAGGCTATATCAAAATAATCTAATGACACGGTTGATGCTATTTGCGTTTACTAAAACTTTTTTTTGTGTAGTTACCTACAAAATAGAAGTCTTGTTGATCATTCGGTTTTTAGGGTTCCGTATTACTAAAACTTCCTAAAAAAGCCTGTGTACTCATGAACCGTGATAGCTGGACATTTGAAATTTCCACACATGATGGATTTCTTTTAACGCTATAACAACAAATACTAAAAACAGAATAAAATAAATATAATTTGGGGGTCCCATACAATAAACTTGGTTTTTGCCGTTTTAACTCGATATTATTAACGGCAACAGCTACCCGTTTGAAATATTCAAAGAATATTTAGTTGTAGATGGCACTATACACTGTTTTTATGGCACATATTAATAACGATAACGGATAGAAACTTGAACTAATGTTGTTATAATGGTACGGAACCCTTCGTGCGCCCGTCCGACTCTCACTTGGCCGATTTTTTTTCCAAATATATACAGGGTAGGATTAAATACAAACATGAGGCTTATCGGTGTCTACTTTAGTACACAAGAAAAAATTTGCATAAAAAATATAAGAGATATATTTGCATCATTGCAGAATGTCACCTTTAACATTATAAGAATGATTTCGTTAGCCAACAATTTTAATTACTACCAATGCATATTTACCAGTCTGGATGGATTAAACGATTTACTTACATATAGATAAAAAAATCCCTCGGGATTTGTATATACAATTGTTAAAATTGGAGAAATAAACTTTGCAGTCGTCCATGTTTGTAAACATACACATTATTGTTACGAAAAGACGTTAATTAATTTATAATATCAATAAAATCAGATCTCTATTGAGAAGGACATCCCAATTCTCGAAATTTATGAAAGTGTATAAAAGCGGCTGTCCGTAAATTTATTTATGGAGCTGTATAAAACTCGTTACAGATTTCCATAAAGCATTTACATTGATTGAAGAGGAGACGTCCCGACCTACTTCGTGTCTACTTACCATGAAAATGTATGCTGCTATTAGCTGGAAGGTCGATGATGTCACCTCCACCATCGGGTCTGATGTATCGCCTCTCTGGATACAGATTAAGCCCCTCGAGTACCACTACGACACGATCTGCGCCTCGTGTAGACACTGCCTTGTGATTGCTGAACTGTCTACACATGTTTAATGAGTTTTACAACCCTTGAGAAGTAACGATCTCAGTTTTGCAATGGTATTTTTACGCTGGCGTCTGGTTCTAGAACATTTGAATTATCTGTAGATTTTTATTGTTCTATTCAGGTAACAAACGTTTAAAAAAATAAAATCAAGTCGAGCTCGCTTTTAGAAGTCGGCAGAAAAAAATACGTACCTATATAGCATCTTTCGTCGGTTGATATTGACCAACTTCTTTACCTATATGAGTTGCAGTAAAATAACTTGAAATATTATTAATTTTAGACCAACTTATTATAATTTAGAGGTTCTAATTTTACGTGTACCAAGCTATTGAAATATAATTTTATATGTAAAAAATAAAAGGAAGGGAGAAATAATTATAAATACAAATGTTTATTGGCATTTATAATTAATTTCCAACATGCAAGAAGAAGTCAGGAAGGTAGGAAGGATATGGGCAACAAGGCATATAAAAACGTGTGGTTTCAGATAGCCCTCGATATGTAAACATTTGGAATCAATACACGGCCATATATTATTTTTACTACGCCGGCAGAAGCGTAGCAATAAATCTCATAGAAATAGTTAAGTCCACGTTAATAAAGTTTAATGTTTTCGTGGTGGGCAATAGTTCGACCTTCGATTACTAATGCTTTGCAAGTATCATAGGTAATTGCTAGTGACGTAAAAATTTGATCATCTTAGAACTGAAAAACCTACGAAATAGAAAAATATTAGACGACCCTTTTACCAGAAGAGTACAAATCAGATCATATTTGTAATTATAATGACCATCACACAGGGAAGTTCTTTTCCGCAGTGAAAAGTAAGGTTTGTATCCACGGATCTCATGATTTGACTGGGAGTAGACAATTATAATGTGTTAATTAATTCAAGGTTAAATCATTAGTCTCCATATTTTATCTAAGTTTTTGATGAACACACAAACTCTTGCATCGCTGGCGAGTATTAGCAAAGCGTCCTTGTTGATAACGCTGGGAAGAAATGTTTCCGTACTCGGAGCTGTCCGGTGGATCTTAAGTTGTTCTAATCTACTAGCAACATTTCTCAATAAATGATCATGAACATTTGCAGACTGGTTCGATACTAATATGTTTATTTGTTGTATCAACTTATTGAAAACACTTGGCCCCACTACACCCCTCACAATAGCACTTATCCCTCTTTACCCTTACGACCTTATGAATAACATGTTGACAGATTATACTTATTTAAAATTGACAGATTAAACAGCTGCTCTTGCCAAATAATTTGCACTGCTGCTGCTGGTGAACGGCGCCCTGGCAGTAGTGAATTTCTTGAGTGAAATATCCATAATAAAAAAAAACCGAAAATTCGTAAATCAGTTTTCAGACTAACATAAATGATTAACATATACTCGATATTGAGAAAAACTTTTAGTATGAGTAACGGTTAACTCCTACATATTACGCTGAAATTTAGCACTGGCTTCTCCCTTACAGTGTCCTTTGTACGTAGAGGGGTTTAAAATATATATACATAAACTTTACGTGTCGATTTTTTAATAAACTTTGTAACGCGCTGCCCTATAGTATTTCCAAATCAGTCAATATCACAAATACAACCGGTCATACAATTCCGTGTGTGGTCCAATACGTTCGTCAACCAGTTGTCAGATAATATCAATTGTCGCCCGATCTGATCAGCAGTTGTCAGCGATCGTATCAACACCGTTCCGAATACGGACTAATCCCTATTCTTAGTATTGTTACCTACAAACTAGTATATAAACTATGGCTTATCTCCGTAGAAGCTATGTATCAATCTGCGGTTTGTGCAATGTGTTGATTGACTTTATCGAATGACTCCGTGTGGTTAGTTAATAAGCTGAAAGTAATTGGCTGCAAGTTCCCTTTGTCCACTTGCGTAATAGACAACATTGAAACGAGCAGCAGAATATGTATATCGTTAATAATACATGCGGTAGTCACCAGAAAACCAATGCCATTCGGCCTGTATTATAAATAATAACAACATTTGTAAGAATATCGAAACTAAATTATATTCTTTCTATCTTTGCAAATGGTTATAAGATCAATACGCCGAACCTATGCCACAACATACCTATCAAGAAGGTTTCTTCGGCTCAATGCAATGCCAGTTTTTATTTGTCAAAGGTAGAAAATAGAGTCTATATCTCGCTAACTATATACCCATTATTCAATAAGATCTTTACAACACAGCAAAAATAACAATACAATTACAATACATCCATATTTACACAACCAAAGGAAATGGTAGACAGTTTCCAACAGATATCAGAGTTCATCTAAAAGCAGCATGTTTCGCAGGTTCGCGGTACTGGTCGCCTGTCATAACATCACATCATTTCGTTGTAAAGTAAAACCACCACTTCAAACGAACCACAAACAAACGTCCCGAAATATACGCACTTTTATTTCTTCGTCACGTTGTCTGCAAAACGTGATTACAACAAATCACGTTCCCTGACTTTACAGGATTCTCGCCAAAAGTTTCATAAAAGGTATATGTAATTCAGAAATATATTATTTTATTAAAGTTTGGTAACTGACTGTAGTTCAGGTATCCAACACTAACTAAACTAGACTTAAATAACAGTTCCGAAAATTGTGTTCATAGCTTTTCTTACTATCATGTGAAATACGAACTTGATTGGACCAGTGAAGTTAATATCCAAAAATCAATATCAAAATCATGTAACAATTTGAATAAAAGTTTTTTTTAATTAAGTGAACCATAGACTAGACTCAAGTAGAATTTGACAGCGATCGAGTGGTGGCCGAGTAACAACCTACAATATTATGTAAGGTTTGAAATGTACATTTCATTTTTCTTAGATGATATTTAAATATAAATTTTAAACAGCACTGAGACATTACGAACTCAATTAAAGTCTTTAATTATTAATATCGTTTACCAAGTGACTGTAAGATTAACGTGAGTCATCATCCAACCTATTTTCACGTCTTCCGCGCCATAAGCCTAATAGAGACAATAAACGATCAGAATGTTTCATATATATCTACTTATACCACCAAGTTACGCATTTGGTAATCGCGTATGACGCGATAGCTAAAAAAATATAAATATTTTTTCGTATTATCAGCAACTGATAACTTATAAATTCCGTATTAAAGTCTACCTTATTTTCAGCACCATTATTCAGTATGACCGTTCAGTATAATGTTCATCGCGTTAGCTATTAGGTGTTATTAGTTATTCTTAAATACGTCGTAATATTAGTATTTACATTTAAGATGTATATATAATGATATCTCGTGTTGGCACAAAATTGTCTCGCATCACAGTAAAGTGCCTGAAATGTGTCTGCCGGTTATTGCACTGCTAATTTTGCGCTAGCCTTTCATCCTAGTGTCTAAAACGTCTGGGATTTTACCTACACTCATATGAAGCGTCTAAGTATTTCGTTAAACTTTACGAACAGTTGCTGTAGAGTCGAAAATTGTAATTATGCTCGAATTAGATTGTATTACATTTTGTTAGATGTCAGACAGAAATACAACTAACACATTCTCGTAATAAACTCCAGGGCCTGTGTGTACGTTACTGTACTGACTGTCACATAATATACAGTATTGAGTAAGAAAGTGTAATTGAGTCCTAATATAATTTTTTAACACATTTAATCGCAATAAATTATTCGTAGCATTTTGGTAAAAACTAATAACTTTAAACCACCAAAGACAGTAAAAAATAGAAAGTAGGTAACTACCTACTAAACAATGTTTATCCAGTTATTATAGATAACAAGCATTGTTTTATTATTTTACTTTCTATGTCTTCTTTTTAAATTAATATAAAATAATTTGTGGGGGGCGGTTGCAGAATAAATAGCACCTTAACCGTAAGTCATAATTTAATATAGGTATGTTTTGATATGTTGAGATGACGTACATTACAATACAATACAATAATTCATTATTGTCACCACATAAATACAACACAAAAAGAACCGGGTTAGAAGTCTGTCAATTATTAATGAGTACTACAAGGAATTACCTACCTATACAAAATGAACGTGTGAAAATGATTTTCAAAAAACATTGCACTAAATCTTAACTATGAAGATTTATTCTGTGTCACATTTAGCATCTGTTATATTGTCTTATCTACGTAAACTGTCATTGTAACTAGCCAGTGTTAATTTTGAAATCGTTGTCGGGGCGTAATGCCAAATGGTACATACTCGTTTACTATGTATGATTTACACATTTGGACCGCGGTTGGCGCCACTTTCATAAACCGGGAAAAATCTGTGTCATCTATTTTTAAAGTGAGTTACTATCAACTTTTCGCGTGGGAAATGTTCATTTCTATCAAGTTTATTTGACTGGTGTATTCGATAACGTTACCTAAGTGCACTGACACACTCGTAGAAGTATTGCTTATGAAATTCTGGACGTCCAAAAAATTTAAGTAGTTAGTATTCGGGCTTTGTCTGCAATTTAACGTATTCTTACAGATTTCCTGATGCAGTGACCCCGGGTCTGGCAAAACTTCTTATTCGTATAAGTGAAATTACTTACCCTGCGAGTTATTGATAGGTACTAAGAAATAATTAAAGAATGGTTTCTGAGGATCAATAACTCCATATATATAAAGACAAAATGACAACAGTTCAATAAGTAAGTTATACTGCAAAGATTAAAGACTGCACTCACGCCCGTGGTAAATAGCAAAATTACCATAAAGATTGCATTAACGGATTTATTACTAATAAACCACGAGTCAACTGCTCGTTTGTATGTTAGACGTGATAATGGTATACTACCTACGGCCACTTTGCTTATCCCGATGAGTCAGATGATCGTTGCATCCACTGGTCAATGGTCACAGACTGGCGCCTTTCAATTCCCTCAATCAGACAGATTGATGACACGCGATCTATCAAGACTTCCCAATTGCTTACAAACTGTAGCGTAAACTATGACTATGGCTATGACTACCGAGAAATGGGTCGCAGGCCACCAATCAAAATAAAAAAGCTATCAGTCTGTCTTAATCGGTGTCTTTATGAATTTATAGCTAAATAAATATGTTAATGCTTGGGAGATATTTAATAATAGTTAGTGACAGATCGGCCCACCTGGTAGGTTGCGCTCGCGGCAGTCGGTGGCTTGCATTTGAAATGATTAACTGCGTTATACGCGGAACGGTTTTTATTAAGCGATAAGAATGCTAATAATGTATATAATGGTGACCTTTCAATAAAATATTCATATCATACGTGTTTTCCCTCTGTCAATGTGTAACACACCTCGTAAAATATTTTGACTTATCCTTATTTATTTTTAACACTGGGAACTACCCAATTACACATATGATTGGAGTTCAACTGGTTTCATGGATTCCAATGGAGTCATTCCCGATATTGTTAGCGTTATAAGAATGTGTAGACTTTAAGATATGCCATTAATTTTATAATACTTTAAAAATCGGCCAAGCGCGAGTGGGACTCATGTACTAAGAGTTCCGTACAACATTAGTTCAAATTTCTCCTGTAGTTATTAATACCGACCAAAAAACAGCACAAACATCTCATTGATACATCTTCTGTGAAAACTTCAACTGCCTTATTATCACGATCAATCATGAAATACTGCCTGGTGAGTGATGGACGGACGGTCAACGACATCTTAGTAATAAGATCCCGTTTTTACCATCTGGGTACGGAACCCTAAAACGTGACAGCCGACATCCATTCCAAAGCAGCGTATACAATTATTTGAACAGAAGGACGATATATACCTCTTCCCCTTGAACTGTATACTGAAGAGTATTAACATCGCAGTTAGAGTTATGACACCTACTTTGTTTGCACTTTATTTATTATTTCACAGTTCAAGGGGAAGAGGTCCCTGATTTACCATATCTGGGTTACCAGATCAGGAACGAATTCCCTGCACGTATAGCAAGAACCACTACCGTTTTTGTAAAATTAAATCAGCGCGTCTAGAAGTCGCACGAGATCACATTGCAGACGAAGATTGCAATATACCGTGCCACAGTACTGCCTATATGCTTCAGAGAACAGGTACGTATATTGAGCTTATTGAGAGATATTAAGAAGTCAGACGCTATCTATCTTAAGTGCTTGCGTTCTACTCGTTTTCTGCGTAACAAAGTGATCGTATCACGAATAAAGAATATGTTATTCGTCGTTGACAGACATACTGCATCAGCTTTTCTGGCTGTCTTTTCTTCTTCAACAGAGGCTCTGTTGAAGAAAAGACAGCCGCCGTTTTTGGGGAATCTGGTAACATACATAAGGAATACATTTGAATTTAAAAACCACCTCCATTTATGAAATGTGTAAAACATAATCTATTTTGATAATACTACTTGAAATCACAGAATAAGTTGTAAACTTGTATTATACATATTATTATAATTTCAAGCACAAAGTTATGAACTTTATACTTAAATACGCAATAAAAGGATTCGGATGATTTCACTTTGGGGATTCGGATAATTTCACTTTGGGGATTCGGATGATTCGAATTTGGGGATTGTCTATCGTGCATTTTACAAAATTCTAATCCAAAGTTCAGACAGAATATTACAGAAAAACAGTAAAACAGAAAAAAGTTAAATGTCTCAGAAAGGAAAGTTAATGTGCACATTAACTGCACATGGGAGAGGAAAACTGTCATTTAATTATCTTTCTACACGGATTATTACTTCCAGTAACGACCATTCCGCTGAACCCGTGTCAGATATTATGTTATGTTTGCGTTTAGTACATAAAATCGTGTAAATGCCGTAATGTTTAGCTTAAGCTCTTCACATTATAGGGATTTTACTGAGTACTTCGTTTGGTTTAACACTCTGAACCGCGATTTTAAGTAGATGGGTACATCGTGACCTATCTTATGTTAAACGCTAAATTAACTTTTATATGTTTTACAGTGTTATAACACACAGATATAATTTTCCAATAAATGTTAGATAACGATTTTCAATTAAACAATATCATCACTTTTTATGATACGTATAAAATTTGCCGTCATTACTTATGGCTAAGACTTACACTTCATCCAGAATACTAGTCACATATCTTTTAATGGTTACTATAATGTTTTTTTATATGTTTTTATTAAATTAAGTGTTATCTATATATCTTTACAAGTAGGTACCTAGTTGTCACCCGCGGCGTTGCACTCGACATTAAATTGAATATATAGAAGTTTCAAACATTAAACTCCCCTAGTTGGGAGGAGATTTTCTAAAAATCCTTTCCTTGTACCCAATAATGAATATACTCTCCTAATTTCATGTCTCTAAAGTTCGGCGGTTTAAGTTCTACGTAAGTACCTATAAGTTCTGACGGACTGACTGATATTCGCTAGGTTCCTAGCGATTTACTCTTTTATAGATATAAAAAAATATATCCAAAGCGTAGGTGAAGGATTAAATTTGATCCTTCCTAAGTGTTATCCCACTGTGGTCCAAATTCTTTGGCCAAAATATATACATCTCCACACGTAGCCAATTTCTTATATCAAGCTCGTGAATTCATATATCGTTCAATCGTATATCGATATCTTTCAGTTTAATACATTTGAAACAGTGAAAATATTCTAAGTATGTTTATGTTCCAAAATCTCGGTGGATTGAAAACAATTCTTCTTTTTTATCGTAAAGAAAAGCGAAACTATCACATTTAGAAGATTTACGACTCGATTATATTACATCTCCATCCAAACCTCAAAGCAAAAAAACTAGATTTCAGTTTATAAAACTGTTATTTTTATTTTACTGTCGTAATTTCGAAGTGGATTGAGTTTTGTCACCGACGGAATTAAATTTTAACTTCCGTTCCATTATAAATACTCTCGTCTAAGAATTTATACACAAAACAGATGTTAAAATATTATTTTTGACTGTGATCGGTGTATATTAGCAGCTACTATAACTATAATAATTTACTCTAATCACGTGTCCCTTCTCACCTAATAATAGGTCTATTTTATTGCTTGTACGCGTAACGATCCACGAGAGACGTGTGAAAAAAATGTGATCCAGCTTGGAACATAAATTCATGAAGAAGTTTATATAGGTCTTGTTATTTACCTATACCGACTGATGAAGAAAAAAGGCCAATCAATTTAAAAGAAACGCTTGTACCAATCAATGTCATGAATCGAAATCCCAGCGACCCATTTCCACAAAAATTGCCCAAGCATCGGCCATTCACCTAATGATATCATCGCCCCAGAATAAAAATTCTCTCGTTTAGACCAATTGACGATGTTTATGGAACGTTTTCTCAGGCGAAATTAGACGGTCTACTTTCGTCTAGGTAATGCGTGTCTGAATCCTTCCTCATGCGATTTTATTTTACTGCAAACGTAGCTGAGTCACAAAAACCGCCGTGCATCCGCGTCGCCGCTGGCAATCGTAAAACAGAACATCTGGATGTGCCTAATCCAGTTATACTATTGAAAAGATTTTGACAATCCGTGAAATAACGCCACTCGTATTGTGTCTTTACTACGGTTTAACTAACGTTTGAAACGATGAGAATTTAATTACGCGGAAACGCTTTGTTCTGCAATTTCGACGCTTTTATTTTTAATCTTTGTAATGCAAAACAGTTCGCGATTGAAAAAGACTGATAATTTGTAACGCGAAGTTTTGGTCTGTCGACAAAGCGCCTTGCAGTCTACATAGGTGATGCGCTGAACCCGGCCATTACTCACCTCTGCAAACCGCGATAAATACAATCGAATACTGAAAGAAGCTCCTTATCTTTTAGCAGATTGTAAAACCACATCAATGGGAAATCACTTGTCTGTATACAAACCCGCAATAAAATTTGATTAATAGCGTGCTCCGCTAGAATGTGCTAATTTCTGTTGCCTATGATATTGCTAATTAATAGCTCTAATTATTCTGTGGCAGTGATATCACGAGTTTCACACTTTACGAACGAGCAGACGTCTATTTGTAATGCGGTATAAATAAATATCCAGTAGTTAGACAAGATAATTTTGCAAGTTTTCAGAAAAGATAAAAACCATCTATTGTGAAATGGTTCTTATTCTTATAAATTTTATTTGTGGCAGGGTTAAAACCTACTGGAAATATGAAATTGAAAGCAATCGAAATTCATACTCCACATATTTTTATTCCAGTAGTTTGTTTATCGACACACATTGTTGTACTATAACTGAGTGAATTTAGAGGCTTAAAATAATATACAAACCCAGAAGATTAACCTTCGCCTTGTGCGTATACTATACTAGTATCGTAACGCGTCGTATTTTGTAATGTCGACAGCTGAAAAGCCCTTGAAAATGTAAATAATAGTGAGTCTTATGATGATTGCGCTAAAGATCAAATTGTGAAATTATAATTGTAAAGGCCTATGTACTTATTCTAATTGTGTTTATGCGAACTTTTAAGAGTTTTCGTGTTTACGTTGGGAGCACGCTCCGCGCTACGCACCGGCCGTGTGGCTTTAAAACATTGTTCGTAAATTATCGAGTTTACTATAAATTGTTTCTAAGGAAATTCTATCCGGATAAATTTAGATGCGGCAGTGTTTGAAACTAGTTCAAAGTTATATGACTCCCTGTTAGCACGCTTGTTAAGTATTGTATTAGGGCTATTTGAATGTGATTGCATACTTATTCAACTTTTTAGATAGTAATTATTTTTTCCTGCCTTTGTAAAAACATAATGGCACCAGAAATAAAAATAACAGAATGGTTGCTGACTCATGACTTTAGTTATTTTGTTGTAGAAATAAACATCATAAATAATATAAAGTCTAGTATGCTTATCCCATTACCTTAATTGTATATTAGTACATTACCTTCTTAACTGCTATTTAAATTAGTAGGATGTGACTGTACTTTTTTAGTACGTTTCGTCCGGATATATGAGTAATCGTAGCCTAAAATGACGAAAATGTTAGCGCCCTGAATAATAGTCCGTAATTGGATGAAATACTCCATTATCAAACACGTAGTCAGCGTTTGATAATGGAGTATCTCATTTGTTAAATATCATTATCTTCCTGGCCTTATCCCACTACGTGGGGTCGGCACAGCATGTCTTCCTCTTGTATTTTACTCTATCAGCTGTCATCTCTTCATTCAGTCCCCTTTCACACATATCCCTTTTCACAAATCTCATCCCCATCTTCTTAGGTCACCCCTAGGATATCAAGAACACTTATATGAAATAAATAAAATATCAACCTTTTCATGATCAAATCAAACGTCTTTGAAATGATCAAGACAAATTATACAATTCGCATACTAGTTACGTAGCTGAATACTTATTGACAACTCGACGTTCGTTAGGCATGAAAGAAGTGAAAAAAATACCAAGCAAACTTGGTTTCGTTTTGATAGTTCGCCGCACAACTTAGTGTTAACTTATTTAACACTGTCAAAATAAAACCATTTTGCTTGCTTTTTTTTCATGCCTAACTCTAGGCGAAAGCCCTGCAGCATGGCGCGACGATTAATCTCCGAGAATATAGTATAAGTTACTAGAGTCACCTGGGTGTATCGTAATGGTAGAAGGGCCTTAGTTGCAAAGTAAACAGGCCTCTTCTATCATGTACGAAAAACCTTAAAAACTCTCGAGGCAACGCAAAGCTAATTTAATTACAAAGATGAACAAAGTAAGGTCAAGTACTAGGAATCGCTCCAGTAACACGTTTTACTCACAGAAGTGATGTCTGAATTGCGTTAAAAATAAAAAGAAGCTTTGTTGCGGTTCTAGGAAGTAACGCACACCGGTAGCTCATCAAGCTTCAGATTATCTCGATGAGCCATCGTTTGGCTGAACTCAATTTTATTAATGCAGTTACAGGGAGACGCGGCTACTTTTCTCTGCAACTGACTAAAATCCCAGAATTTCCGGATATTTCTCTGCTTTCTCTCTATTATACATAAGTAATATTATAAATAGATAAGTAATATTATAGTGAGGTAAGAATTTGCGAGTTTTTTTGGAAAATTAGAAAATAATCTCTTGAACTACTGAACCGATTTTAAAAATAGTTTCACTAGTACTATTCCTGAGTGAGATAGGCCTTATGGGGTGAAATATAACTCGTTCATAAAAATGAAATCTAACTCGTTAATTCATTCACTCACTCACAGAAGAGCCCATATTTTCTTTATTGTCTTCTTTTCTGTGCACTCACTGGTTTAGTTAAATACGGAATATCAAAACCTAGGTGATATTTTCAGAGCATTTTCGTTGCCATGAAACTTGTACTGTATATTATAGTCATAACATATACAATAGAAAAGTTTACTTTTTTTTAAAGTATAAAACGCTGAAAGTTATTACTTTCCAATCCGAAAGACCACGTTGTATACCCCTTAGGAAAACTATTTTTCTAGCAAGCTACGGAGCTACGATGTCACTCGTCAAAATTATAATATTACCTGATACAAACTCGAAAATAATGCTACAGAATCAGTACGTTATTTTGACATGCAGTTGATTCTTATGTGCCCGTACCTAACATAAGTTGCTGTTGCTACGAATACACTCCTGAATTTTAATTGTTACTCGTCATATAATTCCTAAAACAAGCTCTCAGATGCAAAAGGGTCATTTGACTTCCGCCATTGTCAGGTCTGGCCAGACTCGCTCTAAAAGTACTTATTACCACTACGACTTAGCCATAGCTCTAGGTCACTCCCCGTTTTAGGATGCCAGCAGCTCGATAGACCCTCACCGGGCTACGTCCCGGAGAGCGTCTATCCAAGCGCCTCACGAATCTCGGCTTGAGCCGTAACCCAAGCCGAGATTCGTGAAGTGCCTTTGTGCTCGTCGACAACAAAAACTCTAGGCCCTACGCTTTTTGAGCTTGCCAACGATCCGGTGAAGCTGTAGAGACCGTCTTCCATTAACAGCTGCAAGTCTTTTCCAAAAAAACCAAATCGACATAATCCCCTCCAGATCCTAATTAGCATTATAAGCCTACCATTAATAAGAAACAACACGTAAACTGACTAACATATAAACTGGCTTTTAATAGCTATTTCTTTAGTAACTACTTGCGAGACGAGGTGTAAGTTGTGCAAAGCTAATGCCACCGCACGTGAAACACGAATCACCACTCATTACAGTAGAGAAAAGCATTTGTTTAAAGTGATATTAACACCTTAATTTATACCCGACTGCCCGTAAGGAGAGTGATGTTTTTCCAGTGCATGTTTGTAGATTCCTATGTAAGCATGTCTTGTGACCCTCTACAGCTAAAACCTTTAGACCAATAATGATGTGCGAGGTGTCATTGGAATTGTCTTGTAGATGCAAGTTTTTTGCAGTCGGGCTTCATTGAAGTCGCTTCTAGCCATTTGTTTATAGTTCTGCGTGGCATTGATTTTGCGACTTAATTTTTGATCTTGAATACCCTCCCCTTCATGACCGGACTTAGCTTCTCAATATCCCACGAATTAAAAAAAAACAATAAAGATTAAAAAGAGATTCGTTGAGCAATAAGAATGGTAACTAATGATGATGAAAATAAGGTTATTGAATAAATCTCGCACTCTCTGATTTATAGGACCAATCCTAAATTCTAGAAAAAATCCAGCTGTTCCATTGAAAAAAAATATCGGTCGTCGACAAAATATATGGGAAAGACTGTTTTTTTTCTCGAATTCAGAGTTGTTCCTATAGAAAAGTCGTTCCTTAGAACGTGTTTAGTGACCCTTTTTTAGCTTAGTACACTCGTAACCGATAACGAAGTATAGCTAGCAATATAAGGTTAGAAGCTCAATTATTCTAGTGAAAATAGCAGCTACCTAAACAAGGTGCAGTCATACCCGAGTCGTGTCTGAGTTGTACTCGCAATCCCGATCCCGATCCCGATCCCAATCCGAATCCCATTCGCTATCGCAAGCGCTATGCCCATGGTTATCACTGTTGTTAATTTCATCTTTATAAGATCACAGCTCAAGCCTTCTCATCTCATCCATTTCCATCTTATCCGTTCCGTCCATTGCCATCTCGACCCACCACATCCCACGTTATCTCTATGTATAATGGAAAAGTGTTCGCGATGATCATACAGCTATTTTACAAAAAAAAAATGCAAAACTTTCCGCTCCACTGTTAAAGTAACTTTGTGATTACATACAATCCGATAAGATTTATATAGAATGTCCAAGTTATATATTCAGTTTGTATATCTCAGAAACAGTTAAAAAAAATTACAATGTTATATATTTTCCTTGCTATATAAGATAAACAATAACTGTGTACAAACTTTGAATGGCTATAACTCTTAATGTACTGTGTGTGTGTATTTTTATGTTATTTGGAAATATATTTAGATATGTATGCCTTTATTAGTCTCAAAAATATGAGTTTCCAGCTTCTCCCACAACGAAGCTACAGGGAGGTCGAAAACGGCTCGAATCGCTTCGAGAAAAGGATGGTACGGCCGTGCCTGTTTTGCTCGACTTACCGACTGCCGTGCCCCCAGATACTTAAAAAATCATAAAAGCTTTATGGGGAAAACGACACGGGAAGTGTTTATAAAAACCACATAACTAATATAGATAGACATTTATATAATACCGTATTAGTAAGTATTCAAATTCTCCTTCAAGGACATCAGTATTCAAGTTTTGGTCCCGCAACAATCGAATAATATCGGGAAGCGATGGACTATTTTCCGCTAAATGATTTGCGGAGGTCTCTCCTCGGAATATTAAACAAATTTAAATTTATCACTTCGGTTCCAATTTACATGTGCGTGAGTCAACTTCCTTCGCTATCGCCAGACAAACGAAGGCGTAGGGGCGGCAACCGACTACTAAACTAGGAACTAGATATATAACGATGAAACCAAACTGTGTCGCAAGCGTCCTCTATTCTCGTAATAGCAACACGAGAATAGAGGACGCTTTCAAAGCACTATTTCTTATCACAACAATAACACAGATTTTGCCGCGTAGGTTTAACTTTGCGACTGCTCTAACACTTTAGATAGGACATTACGATACGTCGATCAACCATTGTCTATTAATTCAATTCGGGCGATTGACATTTCAAACAATCGGTGTAATGCATCAGCTTAATTGAATTGTAACTTATAGTCCCCGCCTTCTGCTGGCACTCTATAAACTAAATTATTTGAGTTAATTTTATACGTTGTTAAAATGTAAGTGCCTGTAAACATGTACCTATATTTGGTGCGGAATACTGCATAACGCCCACGCGTGTATTATGCAAGGAGTCGCTTTCGTATGCACATCGATTTCAGACTCTTCAGTGCAACCAGTATTGACTCGCCATTGTGTCCATGCTAATATAAACGATTCAATGCACTCTGATGCAACGCAAAACTATGTCATACGTAAATTGCATTAAACATACGTCGACGTATTATGTACCTACTTACTCTATGGGTCTATAAGAAGCTGAAAACGTTAAAATACTGTCACGCCTGCCC
This sequence comes from Ligdia adustata, assembly GCA_947049295.1. Lineage (NCBI taxonomy): Eukaryota > Metazoa > Arthropoda > Insecta > Lepidoptera > Geometridae > Ligdia > Ligdia adustata. The sequence continues at coordinate 6,989,504 of OX346230.1, forward strand.
TTAATGTGTGTGGTCCATGTTCATCTATTTTTGTACTAATTTATATTCATTACACTTCATTCGTATAGTTTCCAGTAGCAAGAAGGGCTCCGTTGTGGGACAAAAATGCTGCCAACTAAATTAATTACCCCATTAGACCGGAGACGCTACGCGTATGAATAACTCTGAACAAATTGATAATTGATCATGTTAGTCAATGTCGGAGGTGCTATATTTAAACTACAGATTTTGTTTGTGAGATATACTTTGTAGCTACCGAGATAACTAGATATCAGAATTATTTTTTTCTTGTAGTATTCTATTACTTATAACTGTTATCTAGAGTAGAGTCAATCGACTTGGCGAGACATACATACTTGATTTTATTTTACATATATACATACTTGTTTTTTTTTCATTTGCAGCTATTACAGACGATAATTGTCGGGCTCTTTTTTGGTGACTATATACATTGTGTAACATAAAGGTTTGACAATAATTAAGGGTGTTAGACTATATTATAGAATAAAATTTTGCAAATTTCAAGAAAAAAAAATTGCGTCCTCCATACACCCTGGCCGATCACGTGAACGGTCTTCACTTTGACGGGTACACTAACGGCCTTAAGAATTCACACCTTTCTGTTACGCCTTGTATAAAACGATTCAGGAACGGCAAATTCGTCCAGATCGAGAGAAGTAGCATTATTATCTTCTTTGGTGAAACTAATTTAAGCCGTGAATACTCGATACACTTTCATCGGTGAATGATTACTTATCAGAGGCAGATCTTTGGTTAATTATGGGTTGCTAATCTAAAATCCGAATGAGGAAGGTTAGAAAACCTTCCTCACACAAAAACCTATATTTTAACGTAATTGAACTGAAGACTTTTCAGTTTAAATTCATTAGTAAATTTAACACGCATGTATACGATGCTCATATTGTTCATTAGAGTTTGACATGGCGACGTGGCTCAGTAAAAAGGTAATTGCAAAGTAATGGAGCGTGTAATAGTTTATTGGGCGTGGGTTGTCGAGCAACGGCGTTATAAAGCACATGTCCTGGACAGCGAGAAGGCACGTCGCCCAAAGTAAATACTTATTTCCTGACAATAATGATTCCGATTGAATGTGTGTACTCGTATTGTCCGATATAACTATAGTCAAAAGCCTCCTTGCCTTTGTGGTTTGAAAACGTAAGCTGACGATGATGTTAACTAAAGTAGTTTTGATATCGTTTGTTTCATATCGTAGTACCTATTTGTACAAACGAAAGTTTAACTATGAGTTCATTTTTAGGCGGCAAGTAACTCAATACTTCAAACTTCGATCTTCATTATTACAATCGTAAGAATAATATACGATGAAAGTACACTTTACGCTCAAATTTATTGCACAACTAGCATCAATGTTAATCCATTGATACTAGTTGTGCAATAAATTTGAGCGTAAAGTGTACTGCGTACGTACATTACGATATTATACGTAAGTAAAATTTTAATCGGACAAGGAGAAAATTAATGACTCTTTGTTTTCTCCGGAAACGGGAACTGAGATAATGGGATCGAAGGATCCTGTTATTGAAATATATTGTTAAGAAATACTGTTTGCATTCTTTGCTCTTATCGAAGTCTGATATTTTATACAAATTAAATTATCTGTCATAAAAGTTAAGAAAGATAATAAAAGTAAAAAAGTTAATACGTCACAAAAATCTCTGCTTCAAATCGGCAAAATAGCCTTTTCGTATATGTTAATTTGGGAATCGTTGATAATTATTACCCAAAATATTCTATATAATGTATAAAAAATTAAAAGTCAGTCACAGTTTATTACGTAAGTCCTGACTGACTGACTGGTCACATAAAACGCAAAGCCTAAACCGCCGAACCTAGAAACATGAAGTTTGGAGAGTGTATTCATTTTAAACCCTTAACGATGTCAAATAGGATTGAAAACTTTTTATGTTCAATATTATGTCACTGGCAACACCGCGGGTGACAGCTACAGTATATGGATAAGCCAATACTAAACTACTGCTTGGGGCCGGCAAATCCCATGTTATGCCACTGCTCAAAGCTTATTTCCGCTCATAATCGATAGATATTGAGCAAACCTTATTAACCTACAACACCATATCAGATAGTAAATGAAATGTGCCATAAGCAATAATAATCTTTTAAATTACGTCGACAGAAATATATCGTTCAGCATTAAATCAACCGGCAAATATCTAAGGTTGAATATCGAATCTATAAAGTTACAGATTCATTCAGGAAAGCTACTGTATTGTCAATTAAGAACCTATGATTTTGATTTTAATAAAGTTGCTTTAGTTCTAAAATATTTTAACTGAAACATGAGGTAGTCGCTTTATTTTTCTGTTTACTTTATTTTCATTTGCACTTTACAGACGTCATCCTCCGTGTGTATTTTATTTAAGCTATAATATGTACACGCACTAATACAATTACATAATACTTAGATGTCTATTCTAATATAAAAATAGGCAACAGACTACTTAACGATTTCCCAATTATCTTTGAAATATTAGAAATATTATTACGTGTTTCTATACCCCGAGCAAACCGGCCGCTTCAGCATCAGCCCGTTCATGAATTGCAACGTGTCCCGGACATTGTCCACTTCCACAATAAAGGATATTAAAAAATAAAATACCGTGTTATTCTGTTTATCCCACTTTAATACAACAATATTGAGAAAACTTCAATTGAGGTCATGGAATGTGAACACGAAACTCATGGACACCCTAAACGAAGAACCGTCGACGCCCCGGTGCGGTATTAGGTCTCGGCAACGTAGAAATATACGCAGTAAATTAAAAAACACCCGTATTTGAGAGATGAAAACGATTCGAGACACGACGAAATCGTCTAACGATTCGATATAGATATTATGGAGAACTTAAATTCAATAAATGAAAAGTTCCGTTAAAGAATTTGACAATCGGGAGCCAAGTGCAACGCCATTGGTTGATACTTGATACGAAAGTATTATCATTCAAAATGCAGAGATTGAGGAAGCCAGATTCACCAAAATAAAGAACCCGTAGGAGTAGTAGGAACATAAACCAAGAGTTTTATTTCTCTCCGAGTGCATTTTGCAGCATGACACACATGCTTTCTCGGATTTAAAACTCGAATGGTTCAACAGCTGCTATCGAAGTATCGGGTAAGGATGCCAAAGAGAGTGTCGCTGTCCATTCACACGCGTCTATAATTAGACGAAGGTGCGTGACCGGCTGCAGACGGTGAAGGACGCTATGACGAAAGGCCACCATAAGCGATCACTCACCAACCGACAGTTCCGCCGGACTACAGTGTTAAACCATAAGTATCCCTTTGTCTTCAGTTTTACGATCGCTCATTCATAAAGTTGCTGCCATTTTTGTTGCTACATCGATCGATAAAGATCGAAGAACGTTTCAGTTATCCTAATAGGACTTGGCTTAGGTTGCCTGTAAAAAAGCGCTTTTAGCGATAGGGCCTTTGTGTAGATGTATATTTCTTGTACTTTTATACATTTCAGAGTCAATAAATTAATAAAAAATACGATTTAAATGAATGCTAAGTACCTATGTATTATGATATAAATATATCGCAATATAGCGACTAGTAGCGTTGTTAATATATCAGTCGTCGCTATGCAGGAAAAAACATCAGTGTAAAATATTTGTGTAAAACATTCGCTTTAATGATTCACTCATCCGGCTTTTCCGATTTTCCTCAGTCTCGTTGACTTACAAAAATAATTGCTAGAAGTTGTATATTTTTATCGAAACCTCAACGTGATTTCCTACTAGTTGGTATCAAAACAAATTTATGTGTGAGAGTAATCTAATATTTAATTTCTAAAGAATAATTATGAAATGATATAAATGTAATAAAAAATTACTGTTCACGTCATGAAAACGTTAAATTTGCTTAGTGTATTTTTTAATAGTGTAGATAACCATTCCAATATAGCTCTCCAAAGATGTATGCGCATTAAATAATTAACACATTTCATATACGGTTAAGATTAATCTTTAGATATAATTTTGCAGTTCAGGGCAATTCGCGACTATAAGCGGCGCAAAATGGACCTTAAGAAACCAAAACTGACACTATGGCGTCACAGGGATTAATTTGGACGATTCCTACGTCACCGCCTAATGTATTACAAAGTACAATTACATTAGTATCCGTAAAGGACGTCCAAGGTCCCACTAGTGAACTTATATGGTGTTCACTATGCTCTATAAGGCCAGATATAAGCTCATAAAGCGGGAGAAAAAAAGATATTATATACATCCTGTAATTGCCACTCTATATCAGTTATAGTCAACGTCATATTAGTTCACCTAATACCTATGACGTTGCTTATAGTTACTACTCTAATAATAATATAAGTAGTGAAATAAAAAAAACATATTCATCACAAACCTATATTTAAACCTTGAAACAACAATGTACCTAACTGGTGATAAACAAATCTTTAGAAACTTATGAATCCATCAAATGTTATCCAATATTTTTTGTACTTCAAGAAGTAAGCTCTAAAGCTTCCGCTCATTGTATAAGGTACTAAAATATATGCAATTTTTTTAACAAGCAAAGTATATACTAAGTTTTACGAATGTCATAGACCGGAGCTAATCTTGTCTTTAACATACTAAAAATCTCCTCCTAATTGTTCAGTCCGAACCTTTTGATCAGATTTAATAAATTCATTCATAAACACGATTTAAATATATTCAACCACATCATACACGGGATCAATTTATTGCAAACAAAATGTATGATTCGATTCACTGATTCCGTGAAGCGTTTAATCCGACTTTGTATTCAATCGAAACCGCTTGTTATTACCACGTGGAGTTTTGTACCAATGAATACTTAGTACATATTATAATGCTGCTTAAAGTCACAAATATTCAACGTGGCTAGACGTGGCCATGTAAATATGCAATAATGCGCTGCTTGTTAGTCTACAGCTTGGTTAAGTAAAAAGGGAGAACCGCTAGACTAATAGATGATTTCTTAGTAATTACGCTTACTTACCCATTACCACTGTGACACGGTGTAACATTTAATTTTCTTTTTTTGTTTCATAATAGATATACTCGTTAAATGTACTTTCAATTCTTCCTGGTTCTTACGTTAATCGATTTTTACCTACTTCCCAAAAAAGAAGAAGGTATTCAATTGTTTAATATATTTTTAGATTTGTGGAGGGATCTCTAAACGAACTCACCGGATACTTAGGTAGTTTGCCTAGAATCAGGGTTGCTCGGAGGCCTACCATGTGTACGATAGTTGTCCTAAGGCAAAGACCGGGACCCAGCACGTCACATTACTCATAGTATTAGGTATGTATCAATGCATGTATTAATTATAATCGATGACGCTATGGCGTTCCAGGCCACAGTAGTGGTCCCCTATAAAGAAGGTGTAGGCGGATTAGGGAGTACCTACACTTATCTTCGAAAATATTAAAGCTTCTTCGACAAAATAGTCTGCTCACGTTGATAGCCTTCACCGTTAAAGCGATTGACAATTAAATTTGATTTGCACAAAAATGAAAATCTTACGGTATGCTTGAAACTGGGATCAATTCCGCACCCTGCCGCAGAAAATGCAAATAGTTCAAAAACTAGTCTTTCAATACTACATCATCATACTTACTCATCGTATTTATCAGTTTAATGCAGAATATATACATTAAAACTTGATATATTAACTTTTCTAGCCTGAATATAAAGTAAATTTATTTTTGTCTAGGCTAGATAAGGAAATCCCAAAGAATAACGTGGACTACTTTAAAAGATTTACCGCATGAGCAAAGACAATGGGCATTAAATTATTTATATAAAAGCTTGTCGATTGTTGAGTAGGTACTTACAATGTTTAATTGATTGTAGCCAGATTGCAGTAAAGTATTTAGGTTACATGCATCTAGATGTTATCACTGGCGCTTGCAGAATTTCATAGTAGCCAATGAGCCGTGAACCAAATTGTCTGAGAACATAAAGCAACCATCTCATAAATTGTTCTTAATTTAGTCTAGGTAAACACGAATGCCGTCTAGCCTGGCTCCGCTGTTCTAATCGTTAATGTCGACTGCATTTCACTTGCACAATATTTAACAAATATTTTAGACGATTTATCTGTGCTTTTAGTTAGCCGAGTTGTGTTCAAAGAAGCTGTTGAAATATTAGATAGATAGAGCTGTTACGAATAGATGCCACAATATAGTAATGGCGACCTGGATAGGGAATATTGTTCTATCACTAAAATTTTACGATGCCGACACAAATCTATACATATGTATACTTAAATATTTATATAAAACGAATGACCTGGATCTGCTAACTGTTATTCACTACTAATTAATGTAGAGCCTAAACCGATAAACCTAGAGACATGAAAAGAGTTGCTATACGAGTACAAGGTCTATAAAAACAGTGAGCATTTTAATTAGCATCCCGGTGACGGCCCTATGAGCCCATTGATCAAAATAGACAGTAGGCAGCAAGAGGAAATAGTCCAGGCACAGGGCATGTAAGGGCGCACGTATCCATAAACCTTCGCTCTGTCGGTATACTGTCAGAGGGTCACGCCTTGAATCCAGATGAGAACCGGCGCCGTAACCGTTTATATATACCTAAGTAGGTAAGTACACAGGGTGACTATAACATACATAACTCTTTTCATTTTAAATAAATTTAAAACATCAGGCCCCACGGGCCGAATCGGCTAAAGTTAGGCATTAAAGAGTCACTACAATACATAAAATTAATTTTAAACTCTGTGTAAAATAGTCACATAATCTTTCCGTAAATTAACCGGAACATTTATTTATGAATGATTATTGTGATTATGACATGTACGTAAAGGTATGTATTAATTTTTATTTTATTTTTTATTTTTTCTTTGCGGTTATATTGCGGTTCAGTATTTGTACAATGCCTTTTTCTCTATTTTTTGTTATTGATGCACCACTGACGTGACTGTTCTCATTTAGTCCGATCCATCCCAAGGTTGCATGGAAGAAATTGCTTTAGACGATACGGCCGCCCAATTTACTACCGATGTTTTGTTTTTGTTTATATCTTATTGTTTATATATTATTGTTTATATCTTATTGTTTATTTTGTTTTCGGTGTGCAACAAAGAATTATTGTATTGTATTGTCAAGCTGACTTAGTACAGTCGTATTTTTTTTTGTTCATTACTGTTTCTTATGTACTTGTTTCAATGTACTTGAATATTCGCTTGCAGTTACCCTGTATAAGCAGGTACTTAGCATAAAACATGCATTACTAATTACTTAAAACGTACCTTTTAGTTTCGTCTCACGGAAAGGTAAAGTACATGATATATTATTTGTGATTTTCAGAGATAATAGAGACTGTTACCATACACGCCTCATTGCGATTATTCGTCAAAACGGCTAGTTTCAGTTTCAGATACATAAAAATGTGCCGTAGAAGACATAATGATGTATTAAGTGACAACTCAGGTGAGTAACGCGTTCTTTAATTTCGATAATTCTTTTTTTGTTAGAAAGGACTAACTAAAATTAATGTCCTCCTCCTCCTGTGGGAAGGATGGTGGCCAGCCAGGCTTAACCGACTTGACCGAAATTAAAAGACCGATAAAAAAGAATTATCTTATCGAACAAAATAAGAAATAGCTAGCCTATCTATCACGGTTGATAATGAGATACAACCTGGTGAAAGACAAATGGACGGACGGCGAAGTTATAGAAATAGGGACTAGTTTATTTTACCCGTTTGATACGGAACCCTAATGAAAAAGATTATTACGAATTGCGAACCGTTTTTGAAGTCTATTAAAATGAGTGCTGAATTCACAAATATTAAATAGGGGTTAATGTTATGCAGAATCTTTAGATTTTGAGAAAGTGTTCACTCATGGTAAACATGCTTATGAGAACTTCTCTGTATCGTTTCGTTTAATTAAATTTACTGTTCAAAATACAGCTTATTCATGGGTAGGTATATTTTTCAATACTAAGACTTTCAACTGAATAAGATTTTGCAAACAAGGGCTCAGATAGGGACAGCTAATTCAGTTATAAATAAGCAAAAACAAATGGATAAAATGCTTACATATTTTTTTACGTGGGGAAAAATGTGCCTGATTTATATGAGTACCAAAGATAATAGTATTTTGAAACTTATACTGGCCCTTTACAGTTATAGATATACTTACTACAGAAATAAATGTGTACATCGTTCTGGGCTATCTGAGTATTCATAGTATCAAATATGATTCTCAAAACGATACGAAACGATGCCAACAGTGACATAAACACACAGCAGTTAAATTAAGCTATTGATGGACATCTAAAGCTACTTCAATAAATTATTGCGAGTTAGAGAAATGGGTCGCGTCGGCGTCATGATACCATTACGCTGCGCTGTTGACAAACGATACACTATAGCGCCCACTGGAGCAAGTTTCCTCATAAATTTGCATACGAATTCGTTCCGATGCAGGAAACCGACGCATTGTCAGCAGGGTTCAATGAATAGGAACGCTCGCAACTGATTACATCAACATTATGCTTTATTTACCCAATAATAAGGCAAACAATTTGTAACTCAATAGACATACGCATCTGATTTTAACAGACCCTCAATGACCGGAGGGCTTTATCCACTCAAGCTATTAGGGCTGATTGACTCGAAATTTCTACTGGCGCCACTGGAGCTTTCAATTGGATATGAAGGCCTGATGACTGCCTTCCGTCGATGCTGTCATCTATGTGACAGAGCGAGCAATGTGTCGTGTGAGATTTAAAGAAGTCTTTAAATGCGGAGCAGTAGAGAAGTCCCTGGTGACATCACGCGTGGCGCCGCTACGCACCAATTGCCGGCAATTGTCTCGTGCTAGGCTCACTGCGACGATAATTTACTGCTTGCCTAATGAAATCATTGCAACTAAATAATTGTATTACACTTGGTATCGAGCAAAGGACCCTGTCGACGTTTTTCATTTGTTTATTACCGATCCCTTTGACTGATTAAGTAGCGTCTGGAGGTCGTCGTACTCATCAATCAAGACGTTTGCTTCAATTAGTTGTTTTCGTAACAGGCATCGCTGCACTGCAGTGCATGGTAATCCGATATGCCTTGTATTGTGACCATATCGAAACCGACACTCCCAAGTACTTTTGATAGGTACTTTGTCCCTTAATTGGGTGGCTGCACGTGACATCTTACGGGTTAAATCATGATTAATTTTAACAGCGTCTGTAGATGTTTTTGTTTTAACTGGTTGTTTGCTCTCGTATTTTGTTTAAATAACCTCGTTTGTAGTCATAGAGTGAACTTCCTTATTCCAGCGTTTACCTACTTAGTTTTAGTACAATTAAACAAGAAGGCACTGCTACTACGAGGTTTCCGCGCAGAATAGGCAGACATCTAAGTAGGTACTACCTATAATCTGCATTTTATAAAAACATAGAACATCTTCACATCCTATTCATAATAATATTATTCTATATTGACCTAATACCTACTAAATTTTTTTGTTAAACAAATATGGCTAGACCAAGGCGTCATTAACTTCATTTGCACGAACTATATTTGCTTGTTAAGTTTTTAATAGAGATACCAACAAGCCTTGGAATAACGCCAAAGCTTGTTCAATTCGATTTGAGATTTAGTTTATAACTAAGCTACCTTCTATACCTACTTATATACTCCGTTCCTACTAATCTAGGTTTGTGTGAATCATCGAAATTACCGGACGTAAAGAAAATGTTTACTGGAAGAGTTCTCAAAAAGAAATTAAACCGACACTTATCTATTTTATAGACCATTTTACTATCGCATATTGATAGGTAGCCTAGATAGACCAGGGTAAGGGCTTTTAAATAATAGTAGGATGAAACCGACTGAAAAAAGAGGAGAATATTATGAAAAATAATTTACGGGCGATCTGAGGTCGGGAAGGGGGGAGGGGGTGAGTTTTAAGGATAAAAACGGTTTTCGATTACCTCGATTTCTGGCAAAACTAAAAGTCCTATGGAAAAAAGATACATCGCAAAGTTGTAGGTAATAAAAAGATCTAAAACTTTTGTATTGACACTTTTTACACATTAACCTAAAAAATTATGTGAAAATTTCAAAAAAACCTAGATTTTGATTTTTTATTTTTATCTTTTACAAAAAAGTTTTTTTCACGAAATTTGGTGAAAACTTACGTTTTTATGTCCTAAATACGCTGTAATTTATTTGATTTGCATTTTTTATTTTTTCACCTTACTTTGAATTACTTAATATCGAAAAAGCACCCTTGTTCTCCCGTCAAAATATTAGCTCTTTTAAAAAATTGGTATGCTTAGGTACCTTTAATTTTTTAATATTCTCCAACTTTCCAATGGGTTTAATCCTACTATTACTTTTTTTGGTTTCATAAATTATCGACTCAGGTCTAAGACTTTTATATGATCGTAAGGAAAATCATATCGACCATTAAAATATTTAATCCATTGAAATAAAACTCAAAATGCGCCATTATACTCGAACATACATACTAGGTACTCGTAACAAGGCTGTACTGACGCTCTTGTACCTAAATGCTTTTGAAAAGTTATAATATAGGCGAAATTTTGCACATCTCGTGACACACTACCTATACGTATATAACAAGTTGTTAGAAACGACTTAAAAAAGCCCGCCTACTAAATATTTAAACCTGTGTATCACCAATAATTAATTTATTTTTAATTTTTGATGTACCTGCCCCGTGTCACTCTCACGACTAAGACGAATCTATTGAAACCACTCATACTTACATACAAAGACTCGAAAAACATAATCCTCCCTCTATCGTAGTCGTGTAAAAATATGAATATTAGATACACACATACCTATAAGATATTTAAAGGTGAAATTATTGTTGGTAGGTAAGTACAATACTTACAATACAAAATTACATTCCCCAAAAATTCTACATAAGAGGATAAGTACCTACAACAGAAAACAGACATAACAGAAAGAATCTTTTGCAGACAACTTTGCTAGGGTACTGTTGACAGCTATTCTTGCCAATCCATCTGAAAATGTAGAATACTCTACACGACTTAGACGACGAAGACGTTGCACAAGATTGCTCCTAATCAAATGTAAAGAGCAAATATACTTGAGGTCAGAAATTTATACCAAAATATTTTAAGGCTCCAATATAATCTTTGTCATCATTATCTTATTTATCACGGAGACAGATAACTTATATGTATTCCTCATATCCATATACGCTCAGCTCTTTAATTTCCTACTTACATTAACTCTACTAAACCTCCAGATTTCGTTACATTGTTTTATGAAGTGGTAATTGATTCTTATTTACACATAGACCAAAAAATCAGAGGTGCATGCCTGTTCCTGGGTTTGAACTTGCGCTCTGTCGCTTGAAATGCTAGGGGTTCACCCACTAGGCTACCAATACCATTACCTAATCTATGGACTTATTAGAGGACCTAATTCCATAATTTATAAATTCGGTGGCTTCGGTATTTATAACCCATGAAAATTGCAATTTATGTGCTGGTAAGCCGAGCACACAAAATTAAAACTTGGCGAATAATGATTAAAAACTACCATACATATCCACCGTCTTTTCCATTTTAATTTCCAAAGTTCGTTGATCATGAGAAACAATATATTTTATCTATACTTCCGGAATAGAAACAAAAAATCATAGACAATCAAAGAGAGTCATTGTTTATTTGCTCTACCATTGGCTGTACATGATTCCAAACTGACATTTCGTAGCAATACTTAAAATGATTGGTTGAATTTACAAGAGAAATGGAAATTCACCAATAATAATTTAGTGTAAACGGAAACAAACCATGTGCTAACATGGCGAATTTTCATTCATATCTGCATGTCGTTTGATAATTAATTGCGTGGCTGTTATGGACACAACATTGTACCGTGTATCTGTTTTATTTTGAACTAATTTTGTCTGTTTTAATCCCTACAATCACATCGCGAAAAAATGAGCGTCGACGCGTACGGACCGAGTTCCCAAACACTCACGTTTTTGGACCCAGAAGAAGCAGATCTTATCGGAGCTGATACTCAGGGTTCTGAATTCGAGTTTACGGACTTTACTCTACCATCTCAAAGCCAAACACAGGCCTCCCAACATGACCATGGACTTACATCGTCCAACCAGGTTCGTAATAGATTGTTGTATTTACGTTGTTTGTTCCCTAACCTATGAATGAATCATTCGAGCTGACCTAGTCTTGTGTTATGTTTCGTACAGGTAAACGGTTTGGGACGTTTGGATCTGGGATCTAAGGTTTCCAGTGTGACGAATGCCATAGCGGAGTTGCAATTTGAAGAGGAAGATGAGGCACTGTACAGCAGTAAAGAACTGCCTGATCATGCATGCAAGTACTGTGGCATTCACGATCCGTCCACTGTTGTCATGTGCAACATTTGCAACAAGTGGTAAGCAATTGGATTATACTACTTGTTACAGCCAAAGTTACAGATCTTGATTTACATAAGCTCTTGAATTCAGATACATAATATATCCCTCAAGCGTTTTTACAGCTGACCAATAGATCAAATGATATATTTTTAGCATTTTAGACTTAAGACTTAAAGCAAAATAGAATGACATAAGAATATTTGATTTATTGCATAATAGTGTACAATTTAGGGGTTTATATGTATAAGAAGTTTCAAGAACTAACCCAATCTGGATGTGATTAAGTAAAGTGTAATCTATGCTATATTATGTAATTACATAACAAGTTTGAAGCGGCCTTACCTACCTATAAGTTCATTCTGTATTGCAACACTGTGACAATAATTTCATTTCATGTGAACTACTAAGCTCTGAATCAAAATATCACTAAATATGTGTACTCCTATAGGTTCTGCAATGGTCGTGGTAACACCTCTGGTTCTCACATCATTAATCATCTGGTGCGAGCTAAGCACAAGGAAGCTGCATTGCACCGCGATGGACCACTTGGAGAGACCTTACTGGAATGCTACTCTTGTGGAGCTCGCAATGTCTTTGTTCTGGGGTTCATTCCTGCTAAGGCTGACTCTGTTGTTGTGCTGCTTTGCCGGTGAGTCTTTGTTTTCTTATATATTAGACTATCCAGCTAAGTTTAAAACCACATTTTTTGAACTGGATCTAATTGATGTGCTGTGCATTGTTGCTGCATCAGTTTAAGCTGCATGATAATTTTCAGTTATTTCATATTATAATCCAAAAATGTTGGACTTTTTGTACTAGTAACCCAGAGCAGTGATCAGTTTAACTTGGGTGGATATTGTATGCCAGTGGCAGGAAAATACAACATCCCAAATGAGAAGTCAGAGCAGGATTTATGACCCTATTAGAAAATACAATGAAGCAAACTACTCTGTCAGCATCAATTATATGGTGACAGAAAAATGTGTGCGTCCTAAGTACCAGTGTCAAGCCATTCTAGGTCTGAGCCCAAATGTAAAATATCCTAAAGTATAGACAACTTTTTTACCTTGCCTAAATAGAAATATACAGCTTATTGTAAAATTATTATATATGTCACAAAAACCTTCCAAGCAGGTTTCATTCTTGTCATATAATACCTAGATTGCTTGTTCATCTACGGGATACTTTTATTCAAACCATTATGTTTCTCAACAGCCAACCTTGTGCAGCTCAAAGTTCCCTGAAAGACATGAACTGGGATCAAGAGCAATGGAAACCATTGATTGGTGAGTGAGTCAATTCCTGACATTTATACTTTCAATCACTCGTACTAGTCTCAGATTAACTAATTATCTTACTAGAGGTATGTTTTAGGTAGCCTACAATTAAATTTATTGTCTATGGATATTGATGATTGAATTCATTGGAAGTACCTATTAAGTATTGTGCATTTACACACATTACATAATTATTGTCCTTTCATTGAATAAAATGAACCATCCACAGAATGACTGGGCACAATGTTGCATAATTTTATTGTGATAAGGTTTGAACCATTTTAGCCTGCCACTTTAAATTTTTGGTATTTAAAGGAAAAAATATATGTATAGCAAAATATTACTTGCTTTCATTTAAAATACTTGTATAAGTGACTGGTTGATATAAATAAAATAATAATTAAAGTAATAACAATCTACCCGAGATTATATTTGACATTCATTTAAATAAACATGTTATAATTTTCACAGCTGACCGAGCCTTTCTATCATGGCTGGTGAAAGTACCATCGGAGGCAGAGCAGATGCGCGCCCGTCAGGTAACTTCAGTAACGTTTACCCAATTGTACATAAATGATCTATTTACCAAATTAACTGCTAAACCTTGTCTGAAAGCTTTTAAGCTATTGACTCCTCTTTGAGTAAATAGTTATAATGTGAATATTTGTACTCATAGCAATGAAAAATTAGGCCTAAACATGTTTTTTTTATGTTGTTAGGTGACTCCCCAACAAATTGGTCGTTTGGAAGAATTGTGGCGTGATAACGTAGATGCTACCTTCCAAGACTTGGAAAAACCTGGTGTGGATGAGGAACCCCACCAAGTATTGCTTAGGTAAGATATTAGGAATTTTAGTTAGACAAAAGTTTTTGGACTTGTCTGTCACATGTATAATAATTTATTTGACAACCGCAATGGATTAGTGCTGAGAATGCTTGCTTCAAGAGCTGATGGTAACTGCTACGATTCTCGGCTGTGAGAGGAACATCTTAAACATAGAATGAGTTTGAATATCTGTACTTGGGTGTGGTTGAGTTGTGAATGGTGCAGGATTTCCCGACATCAGAAATCTGTGTGGGGATTTTTGAGTTTAAAAAGTACATTTTACAATAGAAATAGAAATATAAATATTAGAAAAAAACTAAACCTAGGATGCTGCTGGCTCAGAGCTAGGTCCCAAGCTACTGGTGGTAGGGCTGACAGAAATAGGAACCTCCGCACAATGCTCAATTATTATTTAAGCAGTAATCCTAATATTTTTTAAAATCAATTTGAATTGAGTTTTGATTCTAAACAGATACGAAGATGGATATCAATACCAGAACATCTTTGGTCCTCTGGTGAAACTGGAAGCGGACTATGACAAGCGTCTCAAAGAGTCCCAGACTCAAGAAGGCATCGAGGTCCGCTGGGACGTGGGCCTCAACAAGAAGACTATTGCCTACTTCACTTTGGCTAAAACTGATAGCGACATGAAGTTGATGCATGGAGATGAGCTCAGATTGAGGTGAGTTTTTAGATTGTTAAAGTTTAGGCTTGTCTTTTAGTAAAAAATTAGCTAAAATATACTTATCTAATATATTATGCCTGAAGCAGTTTTTTTTATTTATTTTTTTATATGTCTGTAAAACTTAGCCATCCCTGAGACCCAGGGTATTCCAGACTAGGCATGCTCCATCTAGGGCCACAGTATCGGAACTTACGTGGTCGTGAGAGCTTGTGGTCAAATGCAAAGAAGTGTTGAATAAAAAAAAATGCGCGAGCAAGCAGGGTGCATGCATTAATTTCGGCGACTACAGTCCTCATTTGTTGGTTTGATTGATAAATTATCTCGTATAATATAGATACGTAGGCGAGCTGCACAAGGCGTGGTCGGGCGTGGGTCACGTGATCAAGGTGCCTGACAACTACGGTGACGACGTGGGGCTCGAGCTTAAGAGTGGAGCGAACGCGCCTCTAGACTGCACCTCCAACTTCGTAGTCGACTTCATTTGGAAGAGCACCTCTTTCGACAGGTAACATTTGATACAGATTAAGCGGGAAAAAGAGAAGTTATATCCGCCACCTGTATCACTAGATGTATTTTTTTTTTAATAATTTCTAAAAAAGAGATGAGATACCCAATTCAACTGCATATTTAAAAAAAAGTTTTGACGTGATTTCTCTGAGACGTCTGATCCGATTTAAACAATCTTTCTTTTATTTGGATGGTTATGTACTCCCATACATTTTATTATACTAGAATTGAAGTATGTAATCAGTTTTTTAAGAACTTTTCAGCTATAAGGCAGCCAATTGTAGCATTACATGCAAATTTATCTTTTTTTATTTAGTGTTTTGTATGTACAAAATGTATGTAAAGTTTTATGATGAGTTCATGGCTATGTAGCATATAATGAAATTTACTCGTAGTAGCTGCACACCGCGGTATTACAATACGTATAAAGTAAACACTTGAATTATGCCTTAAACTTTAGTACCCCTTATTTTAGCCCTGTTACAATCCTACTCAGCTAATATTTCCTATTTATAATTAATCCTGTGAAATAAAAGAGATGGTAATGAGATGTGACAGATTTTATGTTTAATCAAAGTAGTTGTAAAATTTGTTACTCTAAATTATGTTTTTTTTTTAATTTAAATTTAATAATCTAAGTTTTTACTTAAAAACTACTGGACGTATTTCAAAAATTCTTTCGGCATTAGAGAGCTCGCTCTGAGTAACATAGTATATAAAGAACTCAGCTAGTCATGATTATATACTGGCTTGACTCACAATAAATAGTTACATACTGTTTTGTATCCAGGATGCAACTGGCCCTGCGTAAGTTCGCTGTGGACGATTCATCAGTGTCTGGCTACATCTACCGACGGCTGTTGGGTCACGAGGTAGAAGAGATGCTGTTCAGAGTGCATCTACCCAAGCACTTCAGCGCCCCGGACCTGCCTGATCTTAACCGCTCTCAGGTAACTTGCACATGGCACCATCTTTATGAGCTTTCTTCTAGACTTAGGGCGCCGCATCATCTATTTACATCTGCCTGTTGTGAGGTGGATATTCTGTAGGAAAATCTGCTTTATCTTCAGCGCATGTAAATACTATCACATTACTTGGTGATTATGGTGACATGTATTTAAATGTTTATTCTGTTGTATGCTAACTCTCAAACAACTGGGGTTCTTTTAATTTTTAATATTAATTACTCAAAAGCTTATTTTTAGTTCTGGGAGGATGGTAAATTTACTTAATTATTTTACAAAAAAATACGCTCGCCATTGTTTCAGTTTTGTGTTACATGTTTGCTTATGTTTTACTCTTCCGCCCAAAATTGGGGTAATGTTTTTTGAGTGTTAGTAATTTTGTAAGTATGTATGTCTTACTCTATGTGACCCTTCTTGACAGACTGAACTGGTAAACCGATTTCGATGTGCAAGGTGTCATTGAATTTGTATAAAATGTTAACATTGTATGTTTCAGGTATACGCCGTAAAGCACGCGCTGCAACGTCCCCTGTCTTTGATCCAAGGCCCGCCCGGCACTGGCAAGACTGTGACATCCGCAACCATCGTGTACCAACTCGTGCGGCAAAATGGCGGGCCCGTGCTCGTCTGCGCGCCTTCCAACACAGCCGTCGATCAACTCACTGAGAAAATACATAAGACTGGCCTCAAAGTCGTCAGGCTCTGCGCCAAGTCTAGAGAAGCCATGGAATCTTCAGTGTCTTTCCTAGCTTTACATGAGCAAGCGCGCGCTTTGGGCACTAACGATAGTGAGCTCAGGAAGTTGACCCGATTGAAGGAAGAAGCGGGTGAGTTGTCCGCGGCCGATGAAAGGAGATATAGAGCGTTACGTCGCGCCGCTGAACGAAGACTGTTAGACGCAGCGGATGTAGTTTGCACAACTTGTGTGGGAGCTGGAGACCCGAGAGTTGCTCGGATGCGATTCCAATCCATTTTGATAGACGAGGGTATGCAGTCTACTGAACCAGAGTGCATGGTACCGGTGGTGCTGGGTGCAAGACAACTTATCTTAGTTGGTGACCATTGTCAGCTCGGCCCCGTCGTCATGTGCAAGAAAGCGGCAAAAGCCGGCCTCAGTCAGAGTCTATTCGAACGACTCGTAGTCTTAGGCATACGACCTTTTAGACTCGAAGTCCAATACCGCATGCATCCAGAACTGTCGCGTTTCCCTTCAGATTTCTTCTACGAAGGTTCGCTCCAGAACGGAGTGAGCGCTGAGGAGCGCCGTCTCCATAAAATAGACTTCCCGTGGCCGCGCCCCGATAGACCCATGTTTTTCTACGTCACTCAAGGACAAGAGGAAATCGCCGGGTCTGGAACTTCATACTTGAATAGAACCGAAGCGGCCAACGTTGAGAAGCTGACTACGAGGTTCTTGAAAGCTGGAGTGCGTCCGGAACAGATTGGAATCATTACTCCATACGAAGGCCAGCGGTCTTACCTAGTTCAGCACATGCAGTATCAAGGCAGCTTGCATGCGAAGCTGTATCAGGAAATCGAAGTTGCGAGCGTAGATGCTTTTCAAGGACGAGAGAAAGATATCATCATAATGTCGTGCGTGCGCTCCAACGAGCATCAAGGCATCGGTTTCCTGAGCGACCCGCGTCGTCTCAACGTGGCTCTTACCCGGGCTAAATACGGCCTCATCGTCGTAGGAAACCCGAAAGTTTTGAGCAAGCAGCCGCTCTGGAATCATCTCCTCGCGTTTTATAAAGAGCGACGCGTGCTGACCGAAGGACCGCTGTCCAATCTCAAAGAGTCAGCGATACAGTTCGCGAAGCCAAAGAAGTTGGTGAACGCGGCGAATCCGGGTTCGCACTTCATGTCGACCTCCATGTTCGACGCGCGCGAGGCGATGGTGCCGGGGTCCATATACGACCGCGCGCGGCCGCCGCGGGATCCTCTCGCCTACGTCGGGCCGGAGCGAGCTGGCATCATGCTACATGCGTCTGTGCCGCCGGCCGCGTTCGGACATCGAATGAATCCAGGGGTCCAAAGAGCCGCGAGACGCCGTCCGCCGCGACTATCTCAAGAACCCTTATCGCAGCAGCCGCAGTTATCGCTATCCCAAGGCGCTTCGCAGCCGGATCTGAGCCAAGAGTCTGCCGCGGCGGACTGTCCCTCCCAACCGGACGGGCTACTCTCGCAGGATTCCACATACCAGGGCGGGTTCCGCGCGCGGCAGTACTGAGGCGGGTGGCGACCGCGGGCTAGCCGGGGCTGTGACACGCACGGTATTGACGAGACGCCGCACGCGACGAGAACGTCCACGGAACGGGACGGGAACGTACACTGTCCGAGTCTAATGCAACAAGTCAGTCTTCTCGACACCATCGACGGGTGCCGCCGGCGCGCGCTCCTATACATAGGCATTGTCACGCGCGATACGTGACGCGGTAGAATTTGACGCATGAGTAAAATTTGTTAATGTCGTTACAGGGATAGGAATATTTATAGAACGTTCGAAGCGCACGCGACGTTGTTTATCCGCCGTAGATGAACGTACGGAATGTGTTATTGCAACCTTGCAGAATTAAATATTAGGCAGACAAATAACTTCGCAGATCAATTTCAAACGATAGACGTTCGACCTCTATAAACTTGTTACTATCCTTAACTGCTAAAATTGTTGTCAAATTCATCAATAATAAGACTGTGAAGCTAGGAGACATGCCTTTGACAACGTGTGGTCGTCATTACTGACACTTAAAATGTTACATTCTATAAATTAGGTATATCAGAGTAACACAACAATCGTAAAAATTATGCATAAGAAATATATAATTCGAAGAATGGCTAATGCTCAATTCGAAAATTGAGTCAAATCTGTTTTATAAAAATCCCCTGGTCTTGCTAAAATTATTGATCAAATCAATACTTTGTGATATATTGCACTGACAATTGTTTTTGTTTCATTTTGTTATTCAAGTCTGCATATGTTTCGGAAAAATTTAAAACTGTCCAAGACATGTCTTTTCGTTTCCGTGTCTATGAATTCCCTAGAGATAACGTTGTAAGCGATAATTGACCATAAATCGCTATTAGATTGTAATTTTATTTTTAGGTTATTTTTTGATACATCACTATTGCACTTGTTCTTATTATTTTCATTTTGCTAGAAGATTTTTATGAGCCCTCTTTTAGGAGTATTTAATTACCTGTCTGCTCCATTAAGCTTATTTTATAGGAAATGGTACGAAAGCGTCGACTGAAAAATACTAGGCTCTTCAAATCTTATTATATTCAGACTAAAAACCACTCCAAAACATTGTGTTCTACATTTCTGTCATGGCAACTTGGGACTTTAATTTTAGATAGGTTTTCGCTACATACCATATCACGTTAAAACCATAAAGCCGTACCCTGGACCCCAAGGAACACAAATCAATATTTTTTGTCAATTATAACACAGGATACTCGTAGTAGTCTTAATTTGCTTGGCTTAATTTAATTACTTTGCTTCACCAGTCTTGCATTTCAAGTATTCTAATATTCTAACATCTTTGTCTTGAAAATTCACAATTTCTATATCTCAAGTGCAATAGTGGTTTTATCTCTTATATCTTTACTATATCATCGTAAATTCAATTTAGGCCAGTCTTTGTAGAATCATTTAGAAATTGACAGTTGTAAAGGTTTGTGTTTTTTGCTAGGGAACTTCTGGTGTTGTAGTTATCATTATCATTGGCTAAATAAACAGTGTCAGGTCTATAAAAACAATTATGTGCATATATAAGGTTATTTTTATTGTTTCTCCATCGATTCTTTTGTGAATTGAAAAAAAATTTGGAGGACAGAATGTTGTAAATGTATCCATCCAATATCCGGTCTGAAGGGACAAAGGGCTTGTTTTATATTCGGCCAGGATCTTGTACGTCTACCAAAAATGCCTAAAGATGTGGTTAACATTGTGTATTAATGAAACCTACATCAGTTCTATACTTCATTGTTGGCATCCCTTGAAGGTTTCTGTATCCTAAGTTGACTTCAATGGTTGCATTTGTCTATAAATTGTACTCCCCGACACAAATGTTATAATTGGCACAACAAAATCGAGCAAATAGCCTTTTTGCGTAAATAGCGTGAAAATATTTTTGTATCGAATAATTATAATTTCGAATATTTTTGTACACTGCAATAAGTTACATTATTTTGAATTTGGTTGATAGATTAAATAGTCATTAATAAACCGTTATGTATTTATGGTATCATGTACACTGTCCTGGCCGGAGCTCTATAGACTTTTGAAATATCTCTTTTGTATATTATGTATTTTTGTCTATGTACTCACAGAGAAAGATACATGTGTTAACATACAGGGTGGTTTATCTATTTTACCGGTCAATATTCTTTGACGTGATATTTCTACATCAACACCAATACAAATACCAATAAACAGCATCTACATTGATTTGCTTATTTCGAACAGAAATACTTAAGTGCTCTCTGCTGATGAATATAACATAATATGTTCATTTGCTGAATCAATCGAAAAGTACGTACGATACTCGTATCTCGGGCCGGTCGGGACCAGTGCTAGCTCGAGTGCCATATGTGAAAAATGAAATATTTTAGTTGTCATTGGTTTATATTTCCGTTCTTCCTGTTTCATTCTCAGCAGTAAATCATAAAACTAGATACAAGTGCTACTACCACGATTGTTTTTATTGAAGATTGTGGTAATCCGAGCGCGGTATGAAAAGTGAAGTAAATAGGTACATGTGATCTTTCAGTACGCCATTATAAAATTGAAAATCTTTCGGGCACACTGTGCTGAATTTGCGATAATGAATTTTATCTGATATGAATTTGTTTTTAAAATCGTAGAAATAATTGAGCACTTTGCAAATCCAGTTTAATTTCATACCTTACACAATATGATGTCTGTTTTTAGGGTTCCGTCGTAGTACAAAGGAACTCTTATATTTGTAATCAATTTTTCTGTTCTTCTCTGCAACCTTGTACTTGAACCCACGAGGTTTATGTATTTAATGTCATTGGCCTTAAATGTATACTTTATTTAACTTTAGTTAACGGTGGGAAATCAATAAAGATAGTCGTTATTATAAACATGCTGGTTTCATTACAGAAACAAAATGCCATTTTTTAAATAAAACTTTCATTTTATTATAAAACTGATTTACAATCTATTTTACAACATAAACATCTTTAAATTAGAGAAATAAAACAACGGTTAACATTATAAACAAAATTCAATTGAGATAAGGAATTATTAGTTTTAATTATGTAACTTTTAATAATATTTTTTTGTAATAATTATTCATTTAAAGGCTAAATTATGTTATGGCCACTAATTAGTAACTTAATACTTGCCAAGAGATTCTGAAAGCGATTGAAATATTATGCGAAGTTATACACATCATGCCGAACTTAATATGCCAGGAAGAAAACGCTTCAGCCGCCCAATGATAAAATTGTTACCGAAAAAATGATTCGTGCATTTCTCTTTTGTTTGTGCGAGTCAAAATACAGAGCTGGGTGCCGTTCATAAATAAGAATGTAATTTGAAATAATTTTTAATTTTCTGTAGAATAATAAACGAAACCAAATTGACACTTCGTAACATAAATGACAACCGATATTAATATTTTATGCAATTGTAGCGGACGCGTTAGTTACACCGTAAAAAACAGAGGGTTACCGGTTAGGGGCGTACTAAGCCGAAAGGGGGTCACTATACTCATCCTAAGGCACAACTTTCAGTATGGGACATAGTGAAAGTTGTTCCTTAGGGTTAGTACACCCCTAACTGATAACCCTGCATAGTTGATATACATATAAAGCTTACATTTGTGCCAATAGGCTAATAACTAGAGTAAATATTCGAAAAGCATACATTTGTAGAATATAAAAGCTTTGTGTGAATATGAAAGTCTTTACTGAGGTAATGGAGGAGGTTGGACGGCCGCATAAGTAGGGTAGTATGGAGCGAATTTAGGCGCCGCTATATTTGTGAAGTTATTGTCGCCGCGGTCCTGAATAGTTCTAGCAGAGTACACGGACTCCTTGTACACTGGTTGAGCTGAAAAAAGTTATAGGGTTAGTTATACAATTACAAAACTCTTCATCGACATACACAAAAGACGGACTTATCGTTAAAAAGCAATATCTTCCAGATAGGCTTTTTAGATAGATTGCAGCGATCAAGGGGTGGATTGCCGTGCAAGAGATTCGATCCCACCAGATATGCAAAAAGAGCCTGAGCTGCCGGTGAAGGAAAATATCGTGAGGAATCCATATCTCGGTGATAGGGCGATATCTGTCGCCAAGCACCTAATGGTGTGTTCTGGCAGCCTTCCTTGAGAACCTACTAAAATATATAAATAACTATTAAAGCCTCGTACGGAACCAGTACCGTAACTTCGGGATTAATGGGATTAGGGAATGCCTGTAACGTTTAGCATGTCTGTCATACTCACTAAGTGTGGGGTAGAGCGACTGGAAGGGTTGTTCTGGCGGCGGCGCGCTCGGCACCACCCAGCCGCCTGGCAAGCCGTCACCTTGTGCCGTAGGTAACTGCGAATTTAAACCAAAATTCTTGGATGTCTAGCTCCTCATAAATTGTATATTATGTTAAACATTACTTGAATAACATTATCCAAGTAATGTTTAACATAGTTTAAAGGACTTAAATATCTAAATGACGTGGAAATATTCTGATTCGAAATCAATTTTGTACACTGCGATACGTTACGTTATAATGAATTTCGTTGATATATTGAAGATTAATAATCCCTAATATATTTACGGTATCATGTACACTGTCCTGGCCGGGGCTCCATACATTTTTGAAACATCTCTTTTAACTAAATTAACAAAATACATAATAAAATTATTTCAAATAATATAAGTGCATAGCGCATCATAAGACCCCAAAATAAAAACCTTAACTGTGAGATATCGCCTATCAATCAATACTTAATGTCGGACTGGTGGAGTTCGACATGGTGGCAGTCGCTGTCTATATCATAATTAAAATATTTTCTTTAATGTCAACGAGTTAGGTAGGTTTACAAACTACAAACTAAGATACAGGACAGATATTGATAAAATGTGTATAGAGGACCATCTCGATTTATATCAAACAAAAAATATTTTGCAATTCGGTCCAGCCGTCTCAGAGTAATCAGGGAACATAGATCAAAAACTCTACAAAGTACACAGGGTTATCGGCTGGGGGTATACGGTACGGTTACGTACGGTACGGTACCAAAAATATGGTGAAATTCATTCTAAAATATTTTTGTATTCCTTTTATTTCTTTTTTTTATGTGTGTGTAGTAGAATGGGGGGGGGGGGGGGGAGAGAAAAAAATTTGATCCATAGAAAAAGTTTATCAGTTGTCGATAAAATGGATCAAACGGCTGATTTTCTTAAGATACTTGTAAGTATTTACACATACTCAGTGCTAGTTTCATTTGTCTACTTACATTAGGTTGTAGCGAAGCCCCGGGCGCCACCGGCAGCACGGCTGGCTGTCCCGGCGAGGGTGGAGTCACCGGCGTGCCCGGGACAGGCGCGGGCGAAGGCGCCGCCTGCCCCGCCATGCCCACAAGAGGCACCGTGCCGATTGTTATATACTTCTTGTCGTGCATGTTTAGATGCATGCCGGATACTACGCACTCCACCTAACAAGTTACAACATAATTGAAGAAATTAAAAGCACTCGGGTGGATATGATTGTTTAATCTATTTAAAAATAATAATTATACAGGAACCTAACATTGACGTTTACGGTAGTATGGTCGAGAGAAGTGTTACAAAAACTGCGTATTGCGAAAGCTATTTGTAAGACACAATTTATCAGGCACTTTTGGGTCCTACATTCTAAGTTCAACAATAATGTAAAATATTAGCTCTGCCAACTGTTGAGTTGATTAACTTAGCTAATATAGTACTTTAAAAATAATTCAAGGTCACAAAAAATTACAACATACTGCGTTGACGGACTTAATTTCAAGAGACATAGAATAGACAGAAACACGACATAACAGACGAAAGAAAATCGTCAGATCAATTTTTTACGAAGTTAATATGGTAAGTAGTCAGAGAAGGTAAATAGCTTTCGAATATTAGGTCCCCAATTTGCAGCGTAGTGGACCTACATAGGAGAGAACTCGAGTCCCTCAGCGAGACATTATTAGTTGATACGATACGATGATGTTTGTTAACTGAAAGTTTAACGGTGCATGCAGACGCAAGCAAATTTCCTACCTTGAATTAATTTTTACATGATTCATATGGATTCATATGATGAAATGTGTAGGTATGTTTATAACACTAAGTTAGGATAAATGTATTTATCAAACCGGATCACAAAAGATCTAATCATTGGAAATAAAGTTAGGGCAGTTTTTTTTTCGATTTAGATTAGCATTATGAATTTACTAAAAACAATACCAAGAGCTGAATCCTATAATAAATATTAAATAAATAACAAAGAGAGCACGTCACAATCTATTGCCTTGGCTTTACCGTGGATTATAAATAAGAGGTCGGCTAATTTGTAGGTCTCGATCGTCGTAGGATAACAATCGCAGGCAATGTCAATTGGCCTTCATGCAGCCTAAACAGTCAAAAATTATACTATGTATATACTATGTATAATTAGACAATAGGTACGTGTAGCGTGGATTGGTCGTAAGATACCTCATCACTACCAGTCGCGGCGCAACTCTTGAAAACAAAGATGAAAGGCGGCAGTCTCAAGTTAGACGGACGCCTTAAATAAACCCTAGATTCGCCAAATTGAGTAATAAACTTGATCTACGTTAATAAGTGTATTTGTAATAAATAACCACATGTTTATAACACATCAATTAGTTATAACACGTTAATAAGTGTATTTGTAATAAATAATCACGTATAAATATTAACGTGATAACACATTTATACGAAGAAGTCGGTCAAAAAACGACCGTATGCGAGAAAGTCAAAATTACCTTACATTTCTCAGTAAGAACTCTGTTAGTGATATTGATTTCTTTTATAACCGTTGGTTGGGCTGTTCATCTTTTTTAAAAGCATCTAACGTGTGAGCGATCGTCTTGTGTGTGACGTAAATTATTAATGCCTTTTTTTGGCATTAAGAGTAGAATTAAAAATATCTTTAATATTTCTGGATGAATTTCTTTAAATAAATAGAAGCCTAGCTAGACAAATCTATCTAACATACTGACTAACACTAAAAAAAACGACCTTGGCGATAATGACATCATCCCATACAAAATAATCCGTGTGAATCAAATATCTGTTTCGTAATAACAAAATGGCCACTGAAACCTTGATTTAGATTCTTTAAATGGATGAATGTATTTACTATTTCACATTCACCCATCCACTGCCCGACAGGACTGAACGCTGTGTGCTATTAGCCCTACATCTAAGAAAGGAAAAGTGGAGAAATATATCCCGCCGCCAATGACGCAGTGTTACCATAGTTCTCTCTTTTTTATTTCTTATTGCCCGCGTTATATTTTTCCGGAATAAAATAATCATCATCAACATTACTCACTACTGAGCTAGCTATCTGTGCAAAACACCAGTTGATCCTTCACTTGGTTTCAGAGGAAAAAAGTCGAACAAACAAACCAATCTTAAACTAACAAACACACTTTCGCATTTATAATACGAGTGAGGATGGTATTTGTACCTTAAAATCATAGTCCAAATCGATGATATTGCAGTTGACGAGGTTGGAAGGCGGTATGGGAGGCACCTCCATGTTGAGGGTCCAGTGCTTGGTGGACCCCGCAGGTGCTGGACCCTCTTGCATCGTCAGCACAATGTCTTTAGTTTTCTTGGTTACTGTTGATGGTGACGTTGCTCTGTATATTACCACCTAAAAAGTATGGGTCTATGTCAGTAAACCCAAGTTTTAAAGCTTGTGATGATAATTGGTACATCGTTTTTATATCCGGATAACTATTATTATAATTTTGAAGACCGTAACTTGCAAACTCGCTCTTTGAATTTGATTTTTAGCTTTACATACCAGGTTTCGACCAATAAGTTTGAATATATATTTTTGGTCTGAGTCCCCGAGGTAACAGGAGATATTCTACTTAGAGCTATGAGGGTGAAATTATACTTGTTTTTTGTTTTTACTATTCATAACATAAAACTAAAAACATGTTATACATTTATATCGAAACCAATAAGTTTTTTATGAAGGCCAGTGAAAACCGAAATCGCAGAAATACAGCTGTTCCATATATTTTGCTCTAAGTCAAAATAAAAATATGATGTAACACACAAACGCGTCATGATCAAAATTAGTTTAACTTTAGAAGGCAAACTTACCTTCCTCAAGAAAACTTTGACGAGATGCAGCTGCACGTTGCTTTTGTTTTCTATATCAATCTGCACAGGTATGACCTGACCCGGACAGTAGCCGGAGACCGGCGCTTGCACGTCCACGGATAGAGGCGGGGAGGCGCAGCAGAAACAGCAAAATGTCTTCTCCAGTTGGATACGTATTGGCTCCTACAATAAAGCTCTACGTTACAACTCATTACAAAAAAGCGGTTATAAACTAGAGAGCGATGGTTTCGTCACGATTTTATCGCTCAAATAATACAGATTAAAACTGAAACTTTCGCTAACCGATGTTATCTCCAGAAGGCACATTTAGGTAAGATTATGTGAAAGCAAGTTATATCGGCGTGTTTGAATGAGACCTTATTTTCTCTGTACGGTGTATTTATGTACCTTTCTGCATTACGCATAATTTTCTTATATTATCTGCAATTTTTGGGTTTAATGTAATATTAAACCCAAAAATTGCAGATTAACAAACAGGGTGAGTAGAGAAAAATTATTAAAGTAATTAAATAAACATTACCTAAAAATTAATGAGTTTAATACTGATACATAAAATAAGAATGTGTAATTTTATCGTTATAAAGGGAAAAAAAGTAGACTTCTACCATTTCAAAGCCGGATGCGGTTCACGGTTGCGCTGCGCCCGTTATGCGTGATCAGCATCACGGTAACGCGACCATGTTAAAGCCATTGTACCAGAAAAGACTTGTAACCTCTATGTTACCAATAAATAAAATAAATGAATTAAAGTTACCTTATAGGATGGATTGAGATTCAAATCCAGCGCATTGATGACAGTAAACGCCATTTTAGTCTCTTGGTCAAACTTCCAGGGACGATCAAGGGTGACCTTGACGGTATACCTGACATGACCAAACTCTCCTTCAAATGAAGAGGGCAGCACCGGTGGCAGTGTGCACGTGAAGTTGTAAACTTGCTTGCCAGCCGGGATTTCTATCTCATTACCTGGAAATAGTATGCTTAATAACATAGTTGTCTCCAAACATTGTGTTTTTTTTAAAGAAGTACCCAAGGCTTAAAGGGTATGGTCATTGCTGTAACTAAATATTTTAACATGCAGTAACTGTTCCTTTTTCTGAGACAGTGAAACAAACACACTTTCGCATTTATAACATTCTGGAGCTGTCTCTTCTATGCAAAAAATGAAGTAAATTATCTCTCTGTGTTGCATCAAAGAAAATGGACAAACAAACCAACACACATACATCTCTGCAATGTTTACATCCTTACACACATGCTATAAAATTTTGTTTTAGAGGTATATTTAGGCACTAGATGACTGAAATGCTTTGCTCTGATGTCATTTCAATGCCATGTTTAACAATACCTCAGTTTACTTTGATGATGTCATCATATATACACTTTATTTTTACTCAAACCTGATAATGAAGCAAACTCTGGTAAACTGTTATTGTGCACTTGACTTTTGTTATTACTTATTTCACAACATACATATTCATTGCAGCTTTGTAAACAGCAGTGTTTGGATATTATTGTCATGACATCATTTTTTAACAAGTGAATTTGTATTTTTGTGGTATTGACACAAAGCAACTAAACCAATTATGAAGTACAATTGAACAGAATTCAAATGTAGCACCTGACACACAAACAGCTGCCATCGGGTCAGTGTATACATAATAACAAGTGAATTACAAATATTGCAAACCCCCCAACACTAAATTAATAAATATTCATTCGCCATTTGGTGGTGGCTGCTATCTTGGATTTGAAATTAAGAATAGGAACGGGAAATGAAAGTGTTTTTTAAACACCTTAAAAAAATGAAGGTTTTTAATTTGACTATATTTTATAAAGCGTTACACAATTTCTTAGCACCACAATATTTTCAAAACTTACCAGAATTGCTGCCAAGTAAATAATATGAAATTTGGAAGTACTCTTCGTTTCCCGTGTGCAGGGAGTCCACATTTTGGGTAGTTTTATCTTGGGTATTTTCTTCTTGCTTGCTTTCATACCACTCTGTGTGAGCTTCGCCTTTAAACTTTACATGGATACCTATGAATTTATATCTAATCAACAGTTTGAAATATAAAAAAAACATCTGATACTCAGTGAGTTTCCACGATACTTGAAGTTAGTGGTAGCCTAGTTGGGGAAACCCTTTTCTTCAATATGATATTTAATTCTGCACGTTTTGGATCCTAGAATCAGATGTGCACCTCTGAAACTTTCACTCATGTGCATAATAAAACTGATTATCACTTACCATAGTGAAGGAACATTTCATTAGTATGTCAGTGAAATTTTATTCCATTCATAATAAAGTGAAATCAGTGTGTACTATATAGCTATATTTATAATATATATATATATATATATAATTTGATCTGGTAATAACAGTAAGCCTTATAATACAAAGTTTTGATAGGCAACTAGTAAAAAAACACACATGAATTATACTGAGAGGAAAGGACTTGTTACATTTTCGGCCAATACGGTATACATCTACCAAAAAGTGCCTAAAGATGTGTTTAATATTATGTATTACTTAATGAAACCTGCATCAGTTGCCTATTTCATTGCAAAAATCTCCTTTTTGCGTAAATAAGGTAGGCAATATTTAGTTTCGATATTAATTTTGTACACTGCGATAAGTAACATTGTTTTGAATTTGGTTTACAGATTAAAGATTAGTAATCGTTGACGTATTTGTGGTATCATGTATACTGTCGTGGCCGGGGCTCC
Source organism: Ligdia adustata (assembly GCA_947049295.1). Classification (NCBI taxonomy): domain Eukaryota; kingdom Metazoa; phylum Arthropoda; class Insecta; order Lepidoptera; family Geometridae; genus Ligdia; species Ligdia adustata. Next base: position 7,019,342 of record OX346230.1, read on the forward strand.
ATACATTATTGAAACATCTCTTTTGGGCTGGCAATCAATTAAAATTTGTTTAAAATGCAAGAGGGATAAAATAGATACATTACTATTGTGTCTTGTTCCTGATTGTTCAACATAGAAATATTTACTTAGAGACAAATGAGTCACGCATCATCATTTAAATTTATTTGCCGTTCACGATCCTGAGACAGATGAGACACTTACCTCGTACTTTTTTCGGCTTATCAAATACATATTCTATCCGGCCGTTTACGGTTTGTCCTGCGTAGTAAGTGTTATATTGGTTATCCAAATAGATGTTTGCTTCTTTGAGACCCATTTTTCTTCAAATAACTGTAATATAAATTTCACGAGATTGACTCAAAATAAAAGCGAAAGAATAAATGAAAATGATTTTTTTAATTTAGCCAATGGGCAGGCAGAAGCCACTGTGGCCATACCGCCTTATCTTTGTTATCTCGTCGTTAGTAAAATCAATGTAAGATTGAGTGATCAAGTTTTTGGTGAGTACTTACCTTATTCTTTTGGCGGGTTTAGCGATTATTAACGATTAATGTCTTGTTTTGTTTATATGCACATACTAACGTGGTTTTCTTGTTCGCGGGAAATCTCGCCTTTTCCACAGAGACCCTAGTTAGGTCTCCTTTACTTTACGAGGGTACACGATGATCACGATGTGACTTTAACTTGAGCACGATGACTTATCACTTGATATTTGAGTTAACTTGATTATTAATAAATAACTTGACGCTGGTAAATATACAAACCATGTGGTGCCCTGTATCAAAAGAAAAAAAAAACTAAACAAACAAACGTCACGCGTGCGTGTGTGTTTAGTTTTTTTCATTGCACACTGTTTTGGATGTCATTGTATTGTATTTTGGACCCATTATTAGTATTAGATCATAGTAATTATATTCTATTATGTTAACGCAACGATGTTATAGGTATTGTTTTGAGATAGTTTTGTGTAGACGCTAGTCGAGACATTTACAACGATTATTCATTTACGTGTCTTCCTACTCTTAATGACTATAATGAATTACATAACTGGATTCAGATTGTTCCTGCTTACAATGTGATGCGCCTTAGGCTATAACATGGTTGATGTATCAGTTATTATACCAGTTTTTAATGGAGAAAAATGGATAGACCGATGCATGAATTCAATTGCAACACAATCTTTGTTAAAGCTTGATGATTATGTATTCAGTCTGGAAATAATTGTTTGCAATGACGGCAGTATTGATGATACTCATGGTATCTTAGAAAGGTGGGCCACATATTTTTTAGGTCAAAATATATTATTTCATGTAATACATTCAGTAAAATCAAAAGGTTGTGGAGCAGCCAAAAATGCTGCAGTTAAGAAAAGTTCAGGGAAATTTCTGTGTTTTCAAGACATAGATGATGTTATGCACCCAGAAAGAATCAGGCTGCAATGGAAAGCAGCTGCTCTTAATTACAATGCTCTCATTGGGAGCAGAGTTAGAAGGGAACCTGAGGGTTCTACTCCCCGTTTTATAAAATGGGCTAATAACTTATCACCTCAAGAACTGAAAGTACAAATATACACTTCTAATGGTCCAACACTACTTATGCCTACCTGGTTCTGTCATAGATCTGTGTATGAAAGAGTTGGAGGATTTGATGAATCTGGACATGGAACTCCTGAAGATCTGTTATTTTTTTATTCACACTTAGACAAAGGCGGAGATTTATTAAGAGTTGATAAGGAACTGGTAATTTATACTTACCATGAAGGGGCAACAACATTTTCGATTTCTAGAAGGAAAATATGGGAAATTCAATTAAAGAGACTTGAAACTTGTGTTCTGTCAAAATGGACTTGTTTTACTATTTGGAATGCAGGCAAGAGTGGCAGGAAAGTTGTCAGAGCTCTAAGTCCAGAAAACTTGAAAAAAGTAATTTCATTTTGTGATATTGATATACATAAAATCAGTCGCACCATAGAACTCTATTGCCCCATAAAAAAGTTAGTGCTCGCTCAGGTACCAGTTGTACATTTTACAGATGCAAAGCCTCCTCTATTGATATGTGTTAAGTTAGATCTTACTAATGGTGATTTTGAGAAGAATCTCAACTCTATGAATTTAACTGAAGATCTTGATTATGTTTTATTTTGTTAAAATAACTTATTAAATGTATGTGCAGTAAATAAATATTAAATCACAACCAATTGATTTACTTAATTTAATACACATAAAGTATTTTAGTATCTACATAGTACATATATACATAGTACAAGTTTATTCAATGTGATATTATATTAGACAAGTAGGTAGGTTTGTTATTTGTTAATACACTTCGTCTTGTGAAGTCTGTTATTTGAGTTGTCACAGTTAGTATTGAACAAAATATAATTTTGAATACTAACTCTGATCTATTATATGTTGAAAGGGCTAGTTTGGTAAAATACAATTGTAATTCTGAGACAATTCAAATAACAGATTACTATTACGGTCTTATTAATAAACGCGTCTTAACTTTAAACGTATTTTGTCTTGTTTTATCCGATGGAGAACGTCACACGTTAAAACAAGACAAAAGACGTTTATTAATAAGACCGTTAATGTTTATAAGAAAGAAAGTGTGGAAGAACAGAACGAAATTGTTAGTATTCCTAGTACTATGGAACCCTAAAAATAGTAGCTGTGACGATATTATTTTAAATACACTGCCCATGATATACAGTGTTGTGCCATGTTATATCTTTCTTAAATAGAACTATATCATCACCGTAGGAAGCTGTTAAAAGAAGAAAAAAAAGTCAAGTGTATGTAAGTTAGTTGTCAGTGTCAGGAAAGAAAATTCAATTTGTTTTGTGATACTTAGGTACCGGAGAATATTTTTATCACTTCCTCTGCTATTTAATTAAACTATTTAATTTTGTCTACAGAACGACCTTGTACTTAACAAGCGAAAAATATTTAAATAATTCAACATGGACGATACGAAAAAAGGTGGTCAAACTCCGACTGTAGAAGATCTCAAGACCAAAGGCAATGAGTGCGTTAAAGATGGTAAATTTATTGAAGCAGTGCTTCATTATACGCAAGCAATCAAGATGGACCCTCTCAATTATGTTTTATATAGCAACAGGTCGCTGGCTTTCTTAAAATTGGACCAACATTATCTGTCCTTACAAGATGCAAATGAGACTGTAAGACTACAACCTCAGTGGGCAAAGGTATGGCATCGAAAAAATGATTTTAATTATATAAGTTGTCATCAAATAAGTCATGTGAACCCGTGTAAAATCTATAACTTCATGTATTAAAACAATTATACCAGGTTATGGCTTGCTTGCAGTGTTGATCTAAGAGACACTTAAAAAATAAGTCAAGTGTGCTGTTATGAGTTAATTGAATGTGTATTTATAAATTATCTAAACCAGAGTTAAATAACACAAATTTTGTCTGAAACAATATTTTGGGGTTTATAGTTCAAATAATTAAGACATTACTCTGAAACCTGGTTGTGAATTTTACCTCCAGCAATACCTGGCAAATCCAAAAGTCTTGGTATTATCAATAAAAAAAAATTACTAATTAATAATTTAATTATTGTCATCATTAAATTAACCTGCCTCAAAGTATACCTGGTGCAAAGGCGCCCAATACACTAGCTGTATTGCCTCGCTGGATAGTAATGGTCAACTTTTGCACCAGGTGCTTTTCCCTTACTCTGTGCCCAATTTCTCCCAATGCAGTGTACTACTTATTAGTTAAAATTAAACAACATTAACATGTGATGTTAGTATACAAGCCTTACTACAAGGCTGATTTTTTGTGTCATAAAAAAACGATAGTTATACTCTTCTAAGTGTTGAATGTGATAGCACTCTCTGCAATGACTTAAAATTTCATTCAGGTCTGCATTTGTATGTGTATTCTTTGACACTTAAACAGGTTTTCAATTAGTAATTTCAGTTACTTTCAGGGTTATTTTCGAAGAGCTGAAGTAGAAGCAGCTAGTGGTTTGTTTGATGAAGCATTAATATCTTACACTAGAGCTTTGCAACTAGACCCTCATAATAGCAAGGTAATGGAGTCAATTAAGGAGTTGACAGAGAGGCAGAAGAAGAAAATTAAAGGTAAAAAATATTTTCTCTTTAAATCAAATCAAATCTTTCTCTGATGTTTACACCAATTAAAATATTTTCTATTCATAACATTTAGCAAGTAAATCTGAAAATCTTGATAGATTTTCAAGTTTGTATTGACAAGATCAACAATTTGTAAAACTGCTACTTTTTGACATAACTGTATGTAGGTCCAGTAGCATAGAACTGTTAGAAATCTACAGTTAAATATGAGTTCATTAACTTAAATTTTGAGATATAGTAACTTTTCGATTTAAAGTAAAAAAATATATTACATAGACTCCTGATACTACTTTATAGCTCAAACATAAATAATTACACTTATAATAAAGCTATTAAATACATATTGATATAGATTCTTTAGAGCACTTATTTTATCATAATTATCTGGTAGAAAGGATTAGCAATATTTCCTATTGTTTTTATAGCTTTTTTTTCATTGCAGATAGTCAAAATTTGATTTGGATTTGTGCTATTGTGGGACTAGTCATTGGGATAGCGGTAGTCATATTAGATTTTACTCTGACTACAAATCCAACATTAACAGTAAGTATTTCATTTCTAACTTTAATGCATTAGTGCCAGATATTATAACAGCACACATAGTGGGCAAGTTGTGTTATCTTTTTATTTATTTTTAATTTAATGGCTTAACTATACTGGACTAATTTGATAAAAAAAATTGTTAGACCTGCTGTTCCAGTTGAATTGAATTGAGAACCTCTCCTATACAAATTTGGAACCATTGACATTTCAAATTTTTGACCTCCCTATTTTTATTACGACGATGGAAAGATAAATAAAAAATAACGTATCCCTATTTTTTTATTTCACTCAGAATGTAATAATAACATTTATAGAGATTTATGATTGTCTAAGAAAACTTCCGAATAATGTTATTCTCGTCAAAATGACGAAAAAAAATTATGTCATTAATTATCTGTATTTTTTTTGTTTTGGTAGTTTACGTTTAGATTTGCGCAATGGGTGTTATCTTCTTTATTAGCAGTATCCCTGCGGAATAAGAGTGGCGATGTCAAACAAACAGATCCGGACTTTACGGTAGTCGATGAATTCTTACATATATGTAGCTATTTTGATATAATAAACGTAAATAACTAAAAAAGTAATAAGTCTAGAGCAGGATTGTAATTTAATTACGCCACGGTTAGTACTCTGCGGAATATTCAGAGCGCTGGCAATTTGCGTGTTATTGTTCCACACTTACACTCCGATTGGCGGAGGACCTGACCTTGAGAGGTTGAATAAATAGAAGCGGCCCGGACCAAGACTGGAGAGCGACGCGGAAAACGATTGGCGACCCGAGCCAAGATGGCGGGTGCGCACCCGAAAGAGATCGACACGAGGACCAGGGGCGCAGAAAGCGCCCATTAAATACACTCCCTGGGGCCAGAGAGCCCCAGCGCCCAGCCTGGGGAGTGGGCTAATGCCCGAAACCCCATTCCTTGTGTCTCCCTCGCGGGGGCACAAGACGTCCCCTCGATCGACTTACACTCCTCTCTCTCGTTAAAAGGTATTTATTATACACAAAGTAGTTATTATAATTCTTTGAACAAAAGAAACAACAAAAATACAGATAATTAATGACATAATTTTTTTCTCGAGCTTTTGACGAGAATAACATTATCCGGAACTTTTCTTAATTTTCATAAATCTCTAAAAACGTAATTATTACATTCTGAATAAAATTAAAAATCAGGGATACATTATTCAAAATTTTTCTTTCCATTTTGGTAATAAAAATCGGGGGTCAAAAAATTTAAAATTTGTTGTCAATTCTGTGTCCATAGGTAAAACTATCTATGGACACTTTGCCATAGATAAAATTCTTAGTAAATAATAATGTTAGTGTATAATTAGTCAATTATATTTAATACAAATTCTTCTTTATTTACGTTTTAGCATCCTCTGAGTATGGTTGCATTTTCAATAGCCTTGTCGGGCATCGGATGGGCCATAGGCAAAACAGCAGCAATGATGTCTTCAATGAATGCAGGAAAATCACTGCAGCCTCCTGAAGATTTAGGTAAGCGATCAACCAACATTTGTATTTACTCACAAATTTGCAGTTGGTAGCTTTAGAACTATTGTGCATAATTTTATTCATATTTCTTATTCCAAGTTCTGTGTATGTTGGTTATTAAATAGGTAGTTATAAAGTGATATTATAGTAAGATCATCCTTGGTATCCCAGCTTTGGAATTTTTTAATAGTATAAGAAAAAAGAGGCTTGTACCAAGTAGTGGGTCAATATGGGTTGTAAATAAAATTAGCTGTTTTGGTAGAGTTTAGAGTTACATGATGCGCGATTTTAAACCGCTGGCTTAAACAGTTTATTAGCTGTTTATACCCTAGAGATTGAATATTAACTTGCTGGCTTAGTGTTAGATAGATATATCTAAGAGCATAAAGAAACTAACGCCCTAGCATTGGAAATTGTGTCCGTAACTTGTTGCATTTAGTTTTGACATATTCATTTTTAAGACAGTACATTAGCTTTATTAAACAACAGTGCTAAAACAATACTAAAGTTCCTTGGACTACTAATAACATGTTTAAAATAACCAGCAAGCGAAGAGAATTTCTGCTTCAAGTTTTACAAATTTTTCTTTTGTTTGTCTGGCAATTTAGGAATGTATTTCCACCAAAATGAGGGGAAGTTTGCTGGAGCAAAATTTACCTGTCGATTTTAAAAATGGTTGGTCGGAAGAGTACTAAATATAAAAAGTCGGTTAAGAGGTTCTGTTTTATGAAAGCCGCTTGTTAACGTAGACCAGCGACCACAATTGACAGATCACTAATAGTATATTTATATGCCAATAACTTTGGTACACTAAGGTTTGTCCTATGTAGGAAGTTAAGGGCAATTAAGTTCATATACATATTAGTAGGGGAGACCAAGAGGGGATTTTGTGAACTACTTGAGTGTGTCAGATTACCATATGGGAGATTACTACATCCTGTAGAGTATCTACCAAATAAAGGTCTCAATATGAAGCCGAGCTAATAGCCCGCCAAAATATTAAAAAAAACTTTGTTATGCTGAAATGGTCAAATGCGTCAGATTAAGATAAGGTAGGTTAATTACCAGGTAAACAGTTTGTATGTCAACAGTTAATGATTTATTTATGAAAATATCATAATCTGACACACTCAAATAAATCCATGTATTGGTTTACTTGAAAATCAATTTTTTATATTCTTCTAGATGCTTCTTCCACCACTAAAATGGGAAACACCAATAATATTTTCTAATTCCTATCATCTAAACTTCAAAGTCTAATAGGTCTCTACGATGCTCGAGTAACTACACATTTAGCACTCTGGGCTCCCTTGCTATATTGAGTTGGTTAAGCAAGCATTTTGAAATTGCGTGGTACATTTAAAAACAGACTACCAGTAAAATGAAGTAGGTTAGGTAAATTTATCACATATATTATTTGTTGCAGGTGTTAAAAATGATGCTGATGAAAAAGAACCAATGCCAGAGAAGAAAAAATATAGCAAAGCGCAAGCGCGCCAAAGATATAAACAGGGGAAAATATAGTCATAAGAAAGAGTTTATATTTTATAAAAATATTGTTACTTTAGATTGTACATATTTATGATTGGTGTGTGGGAATTGATTAAGAAAAGATGATTAGACAAAGTTAAGAAACCAAAAAGACAGTAAAAATAATTCCATTTGCATTGCGTTCATAAGTTCATAAGCACCTTAAAACCAGGTGATTACTAACTCGTATCGCGCGGATCAAGTTTGGCTATTATTTTTACTTAACCAAAATGTGTGTGACACAGCTTAAGGGGCGAGCCTGCATTAAAGCTAAATTATCATTCACAACTGGTGGTGACACTACAAAAAATATACAATTGAAAAACATTGCACTACATAGATTTTTGAATGATTGATAAATCTTTTTAAAGAAAAAAAATATAATTATACTTGGCATCGAAATTGCACTTTCAGAAAGTGTACATTCCACGTTTATGACCAATTTATGTTTTTTATGAACAAATAAATTGTTCAAAAATATCGCCTCGCGTTTATGTTCATTAATCATTATTTGTTGTTGTGTTAATATATAATTTTTGTACCGTCATTCGATATGACGCGTTTCTGCAGACGCGACTTTTAATCATTAATTTCTCTGTTCCGGATGATCCGTGAAGTCATTGATTTTAGAATGCTTGAAGTACAGAATTTAGTTTCTTATGTAAGTTATTATTAGGTATATAATTTGTTTTAAAAGCTTCAATCAAGTCTTTTTAAAAATAACAAGATTTTTTGATTTGAAATTAAATTCCTAACTAATGTTGATAAATTAAAATGAGACTACACGTGAAGGAACCCTTTAAAACAAAAAGATGTTTTGAATTCGCTCCAGCCGATCGTAAAAAACAGCCTGCTTCCTTCTTTGGGAAGTGGGTATAAAATAAACAGCCATTGACCATTGCAAGTTTTCTTGTCGGTAATTAAACTTATCTACCAATTGTACAATATTTGTGTATCAATTTATTAGGTCGTATTTATAATTGTAATAATTTGCCAGTTTAGTACTTGAATTACCTATATTGAAACTGTGTAATATTAATATTTATAATACAAGCAAAGTTTCTATATTATTGACTTCTTATGTGAAAAAGGATTTTTACAGAAGAAGTCTACATCGATACAAAATACATTTCCGAAAAAAAAAAATCTATGAAGAACATTTGTGAGAAGATAATAATATATAAACATTATTTTTAAAAGAATGGATTAGTGACTTCTATTACGGTAGGCGCCCGATGGAACTTTTAACAGTTATTTCGATTTAAAAATCAGACCTCTGGACCGATTTAAAATTTTAATGTAAAAACTATTTGAGAAATATAATTTTCAAATAGAAAAAAATCGGCATCTGTGCTGGTTCCTCGGCATCTGTGCTGGTTCCCTTAATATAGTGATAGCCGCCATCACCACCAGTACTGCTGAATCACCGTACGGATCTTTTGATATTACCTGATAAAATAAATTTTCCTCTTGAATTACATGGCAAAAAAAAAAACAGAAAAAAATCACATATTCCTCCAACTACTAAAGAAACAAACATAAAAAACCCAAGAGGCATGTACTTCCTATTTTTTTGGGAAGTCGTTAAAAAATAAAGTAAGCATTTCGCTGTCTGACGAACGCTAACCGTTATATTTTTATGGAATTATTTCAAAGCAAACAAATAAATGAAAGCATAAATAATGGGGATTACTTTATTGATCCTTAAGTAAAATGTTTTTCAAAAATTGCATACAATACAATATTTTATTTCTTCAATACAATCTTGGTCTTGTACCTTACATTTTAAATTTCACAGTATGTAGATTTATCTGTACAACAGTATTAGGTACCTACATTTACAATCTTAGGCTTAGTGGTACTTGATCCGAAGCGTATTTATTCCAAATTGTAATTGGCTCTACACATAACAAAAAAAAGGTTATAATATCTTTCTTTAGCATTTTCATCCCCCTAAATGTTTTGAAATATTGTTTTATGTTTTTGTTTTCATTAAATTTTGTAATATTTAAATTCAATAATTATTATTCCACAATTATTTTCGTCGAAACGACAACAGAGTTACACACCAACTTTTTTATGCTGGGGACCAACTTCCTAAAGAAAAGTAAGTAAAGAACCAAGTACTACTACCAAGCCCAACTTTTCTACTGGTGCTAGAACATACAGTGCATGCTTATGGCTTAGAACAATAAATATCATACGATTTAGAAATACAGGTAAGGCAATATACCTCACAGAGTATAAAATATCATTCAAATCACTGTTTTGACAAATATAATTCGCTTTATTTATTGTGTTTTGATATTATTTTTGCTTCGCCGATTTACATAATTTTAAATTGTTTTTCCACACTTGTATAAATGTCCATCAGATGTGGCACTAAAATTGAGCTCATCACCACTTTGTAAGAATATTGTTCTCAGTCAAATCATGCTATAAACTCCGCGGCGGTTAAACGGCATCGCCATCATAATAATAATAAATAATCTAACTGAAAATATTAACAAAATGCTTATTATTATATTACACGTTGAACCACCGTTTACTACTGTGACATGCTTTTATGGAACATTGCGCAACTTACAGAAAGTCCAGCGATTATGTTTTAAAGTAAAATTTAAACTACATTTACATATACCAACCACAGATTATGCGTTACAAGGTACCATTCTTGGAATCGCACCCGTGTAATAATAACATTGGGTAACGATGTATTTATTACAACTACCTAGTATTTATTGTAATGTAGAGTTGCACTTTGGTGTTTAAAAATACGGTCATTTTTGTAAAGGGACATGTCAATCGCTGTCCGAAATCGCCTTCTTTCGGCGTTTGGCTTGTTTCGGCTTCACGATCTCTTCTTCCTGTTAAGCACAAATGAGACATATTTTTATCATCATCTTCCTGTCCTTATATACTACGTGAGGTCGGCACAGCATATCTTCCTCTACCATTCTACTCTCATCTCATCAGCTATAATATCTTAATTCACCCCCTTTTAATACATCTTATCCAAGTATTTTTAGGCCGCTCCCTCCCGGCACCACCGCTTACCATTATTTACCTTTCGTTTCGTCACATGATTATCATCTACGCGCATGGCATGTCCATACCATCCTAGCCTATCAACTTCTTAACTTTATGTAATTAATCTTCTTAACTTTATGTAGGTAGATAATTAATGTTCTTGACCGTCATTTTCCTACTACCGAAATGGTACCTGACGTTTGTAGAACTGAATTAAATTTAGCTGAGTTGAGAAGCAGTTATGGAACAGCTGATATATTTTTTAAACCGACTGCGCCTAAGAAATTTTGTATCAAACAAAATGGCGTTGTATGTCTATGTATCTAATTTTTAATAATTATTTACTAGGAAATGCTTAAAATTAAAACTTTAAAATACCTACCGTTTTTACGTGCGGCAAAATCCGGGATATAATGTACTTACAACAAACTCGGAATACGTGAGTAAATTATTATGAATATCTTACCTCACTGTCTTCATTCGAAGAATGCAGATTCTGGTTTAACGGCAACGAATTTGATACTAATTTTCTAGCTCTTCTGGATATAGGCAACTCATCTTCCCATGCGAGTGAAAATAAATCACTGTACTGTCTCTGAAATAAACATAAAGGTTTTGTTTTTTGATGTTGGATGGCCATTACCGTTAAACAGGGTTTCATACACTACGAGATTTTTCCAAATATTTTGTCACTATACAGCCAGTTGAGCGGTTTACTTGTTAGGAATAAACAATTTCAACAGAATTTGCATAACAATATTTTCAAAACTGATCGGAACTATATCGTATTGTTTAGTTTCAGCATGAAAAGTCTTGTAAAAACGTGTTTTTTTTTCTCCCGAAAGCAGATGAGATGATTGTTAAAAAATATTTATTACACTCGGAAATTGAGTTTATGAATACAAGTATTTAATGCCTATTACAATAATAAAGGTTTTTCCTGTAGTAAAATGATATATGGTCGAAATAAATAATAAATGAAAAAGTTATCTTGAACGGTTATATAGTTTAATGATCTAAGCTTTTCCTGTAGATACAAACAGTAAAATGATATATGGTCGAAATAAATAATAAATGATAAAGTTATCTTGAACGGTTATATAGTTTAATGATCTAAGCTTTTCCTGTAGATACAAACAGTAAAATGATATATGGTCGAAATAAATAATAAATGATAAAGTTATCTTGAACGGTTATATAGTTTAATGATCTAAGCTTTTCCTGTAGATACAAACAGTAAAATGATATATGGTCGAAATAAATAATAAATGATAAAGTTATCTTGAACGGTTATATAGTTTAATGATCTAAGCTTTTCCTGTAGATACAAACAGCAAAATGATATATGGTCGAATTAAATAATAAATGAAAAAGTTATCTTGAACGGTTATATAGTTTAATGATCTAAGCTTTTCCTGTAGATACAAACAGCAAAATGATATATGGTCGAATTAAATAATAAATGAAAAAGTTATCTTGAACGGTTATATACTTTAATGATCTAAGCTTATCATTCAAGGTTAGTCTAGTAGTTATTTTGACTGACCTCTTATAGTGAGCAAAGCTGCTAGAATGCCTCCATTGTTAAACAGCATTGATAGTGGTGGCAGCATCTATAAATAGTATATATATTTATTTTATATATATTCACTTACCCTTAAACTATCGCTACTATTCGACTGGGACTGCTGCAGTGCCTTTTGCATACATTCCATATTAAAAATTGACATATCATCTTGCTCCACGCAGCAGACTCTCCACTGATCCAAGTGGCCCAACACCTGGAAAATATGATAAATTAGGTATTACTAAAATAAATCTCGATAAATAATAATTCTCGAATTTATAAGATATATAAGTCTGTAGTTTTTGACATTGCTATAGACAAAGCATAAACTAGTCTAAAATACATGAATGAATTAAACTTATTATTTATTATTATTCGTGTTGCCCTTTAACTGGCTCTCTATTTCTATTTATTTACCTATTTTAAATAACACTAAACTAATCTCGAAACGATTTTTTTTTATCCTGTACTGCTAGGCATTTGACCACAAGTTCGCACGACCACGGAAGTCAACGACACTGTAGCCCTAGATGGAGCATGCATAGTCTGGAATACATTGGCTCTCAAGGAAGTCTGCCGGAACACACCGTTAGGTGCTTGGCGACAGATTTTACAACTTGAGGGTGGGAATATTAACAATTATAGTCAAACTTACAAACTAATTAAGAAATTAAAAGACCACCACGAGAACCCTGCCTGTTGAATTAAACTACAAGTAAATCACTAAAAAACCCGAATAACACTATTTAATCAAATCCACCTCTGACCGTTCCCGGGGCATAAGTGCCTTGCTGATTTGCTATGGCCAACCTTTGCTCCACAAATGAGAAGGAAAGACTAGCTCTATTATGTTGAACATACCAATTCAGCTGAAGGAGGTGCGTTCGGCGAAATACTGTGTTTTCCTGGTCGTTTTCTCTTGTTGGGGCTGGTCCCAGGATACCTCGTGCTCAATAATACAGAAACCAGATCCCCAACTTTATCCTCATAGTCTTGGCACCAATACATTAATGCAGAGACCACAAAACTATCCTCATTATCTACAGGCCTGCAGAATATCTGTCGAATTACTTCAGCAGATGGTTTCTCTTGTTTCAACATCAAAAGTATCGTCGTAAGGGCTTCGGCGTTATCTTTGTACGACAGCTTCGGAATGAGTGTGTTGATGTCATCGATGGATATATCGTGAGCCAACAGCAATTGCCACAAACAATACTGTTCGAAAGTCTCCCACGTTAAACTGGTTGAAAGCATCGTCGTGAATTCGTCAGATTTGAACATCATCAAAGTTCCTTGCAATGTGAGGCAGATTAATTGTTGCAATTGGCGTGAATCTAATGTAGACACAATGGCATGTAATAATCTAATGTGATTTTGGGCTTGATCCTTGAACTCTCTGTAGATATCTGGTATCAGCCACACCAATAGATTGGCATCACATTCTTGACACTTTTCAAAGTCGTCAGCTAAACTTTCGGCAATTTTTATCTCCAAATGACCACAATAATCTCTGTAGAGTTCAGATTTGAACTTAACGTTTTTCCTATTTCTCGCATCACGCTCCGCTCTCCGGTCTCTTTCAAAACATACTTTTAAGTAAAACAGTAAGTAAAATCCGACGCATGGTAGCGATTTCTGATTATGGATCTCTTTGAAACTTTCCAGTACGAGTTTTTTTCTGGCTTCCGCTTCACTTCCTTTGGCAGTGAGGTACGTGAACATTGCAAACATAGGTGAATTAAGCGCGGCGTCTAGTTCGGCCGGCGTGGGGCTGCGACTTATTCGCACAGGAGGTAAGTCTTGAATTGCCGCTACAAAAAGATCGGCGATTGCTACGGGAGTAGGCATAGGTGCGCTGCAAGAGTTAAGGAGGGCTGTCGCTGCGGCAGATGTACGTTCGTCTAACAGAGTCTCTGCTAAAGGTCGTAAGATGAGAGGCAAGGCAGCCGCTAATTCTGGTCTTTCCCGAGCACGCACTTCAGACAACGGAAGATCATCGTCATCGGTGTCCTCTTGACCTGTTATTGTCATTGGTGGTGGGTCATCTTCGTCGTCTGAAAATGCTGGCTCGTCGGGACCCCCGTGCCTTGGAATATCATCAGGACCCTCATCTCTAATACCTGATACCCCTTCCCCATTACCATTGCTACAGAAGTCTTTGAATGTATCCCTGACAGTTGTGCGCAATTCTCTATCTAACTTTGGAGAGTCAAACAAGGGCTGCAGATTAGGCAATACTCTTTTTTCAATAATTTGCTGAAGAGAGTTGAATATCCCTTGCCTGACTTTTTCGGCAAATGGTGGATAAAAGTTTGGAATGACTCGACATAGAAAATCTAGCAATGTAGCTGTAACAGCAGGGTGTGATCTCATCGAGTGATGCATGACAAGTATAGCAGGCTCTATATTCATGATGTTGTCTTTTTCAGGATCATAAAGTAACCAGTCGTAGAACAAAGCAAGTTTTGCATTTGAAGCTGCAACATTAGACGTACATGTTGTGAGGAGCCATCCTATGACAGCCCATCTTGGAATGATATCAGAGCAAAGTTGTTCATTCGTTGGGTGTATCACTCCAACAATAAAGCGAATCATATCACTTCTAAGAGATTGTGACTCTGGGGTAGCAAGATACTGTCTCTGAAACCACTCTTGGTATTTTTTATGGTGTCCAAATCTAACATGTGATGTGAGAAATACTAGTTTCCTCTCCATATCAGGAGTTAGCCTTGATTGCAAATATCTGCGAGATGTTCTTGTTTGTAGTAGTTGCAACACACTTGTGAATGTAGGACACAGTGACTTAGGGTTGACTAACATATCTTGCCATAGTTGATTGAATTCTGGTATTCGAGCAACGTTCTGTAATAATCTAACTAGATCTCTGCCAAGTGTCAGTGCATCAGAAAAGCGTTCTCTAATAAGAGCAATCACAAAGTTTACCTCTTTCTGCCTTAGATTCATTAACTGAGGGATATTGTGATCTTCTATTAATCTTAAATATGTATAAATTACCATGCAGATTAGCATAGGGAATTTGTCCAGCCATGGTCTATTTTCAATATAAATATCCAAAATAGATTCAACAAGAATTATATTTTTGGGAGTGATGTCGCCTCCAGATGCATATCGCATCAAGTTCCAACAGACATTGTCTACACCTGTGACTGCATTTCTTATCATCTCCTTCACAAGCCATAACACTTGGTTTCTGGTGGTGTCAGTTAATTTTAAGTACTTGTCTAAGATCAAATTAGTCAGGTTGTTCATAACACTTGTTAATCCATCTCTTGTGACTAAAGTTAGGTCTCTATAGCATTTAGTAGCATTATGTGGTTCTGTAAGGATAGACATAAGCATTCCAAGAGACACATCTTCATGATTCTTGCAAACTGCGTTATTCAGAGCGTCGTGAGCTTCTTTTTCACTGCAGTCGTTTACAATGGATTGAAAGTAGTTGTAAGCCCTCTCGTATCTCTGTAAAGTAAACACAAATAGTTGTGTGAACACCTATACAAAAATCAAATTTCGCGCCACGCCACCACTGTCAGACGGAGAAATGACGATTCTACATGGCTGACTAAAGCGGTTCTTTGTTGGGAAACTCAAGATTAGATACCTACCTCTTCAACTTCATCTTTATTTTCAATAACTGTGCACACGAATAACTTCGGTGAATTAGATTTGCCCTGATCCATAATCAGCAGGGTTAAAAAAACTACTTATTTTAATAAAATTCGAGCACAGGCTGCCTCCTGCATGGCTATCGTAAGCGAAAAATATTTATGAAGCAATACATTCAAAAACATGAATGTGTGTGTGTATTGTAATGTCACCGAGGGCGAGAAAACCTTACATTACATTAGAATCACGCTAGAGGACGCCAGGTTTGCTATTTTTCTTTTTCTTTTGATATATGGCACTATACGATTTGTATATTTGCCAGCATCAAGTTTATCAATTTTCGTCAAGTTATCAATAAAACTAGGTCAAACATCAAGTGATAAGTCATCGTGGACAGTTAAAACATAGAATAAGGAATTGCTACGAAGTAACATCATCCATAGAAACTTCTATGGAGAAATCCCGTGAACACGAAAACCATGTTATTCCGTCTTAATCTCGCTTGTTCACATAAACAAGGCATTAATTGTTAATATTCCATTATTACACACTTAAACTTGCAGAAACACTAGTTTTGCAATACATACACAGACAGCGAACGCGGGCGGGAAAATAGGTTTGTTGGTCGTTACTTCTTTTTTTATTATGACGTCATATAATTGTTTTTTAATTTTCTCCTAGGGCAGGCTAAAACCACTGAGGCCATTCTGCCTTGTCTTCAGTTATATAATGTTCGTTCAGTCTCGTTCGGGGTACTGCTATGCCCCCAGATATCTTCTTTCCTGTTTTAGTGTAACTGAGATAGCACGTACCCGTCGTCTATTACTTAATCTGTCTACAGCCGTCATTCTGTCATGTCAGAATCGAGCTGTCAAGAAACCGGACGTGGGAACGGGTGGGAATTCCTGTGAATTTAGTGATTGTAATTGTGTGCTGCTGTATTTTATTTTATATAATACTACATCTGTAAGCTCTTGTTCTAATCTAACTCAGCTTAATATCTTAAATCATCAGTGAACTTGGTTAGCATGTATCTTGTGGCAGCATTGTCATGAATCGATCCGTTAAATCTTTCTACAATAGGGCCGGGCGGCGTCGCGTCACGTCATACGTCGAATTTTTCAAAGCGTATACATAATTGATTCTTAAAACTTTGTTGATTTTTGCTTTAATTTGAATGTATTTTGTTTATAGATTTCTTAAAAAATGGAAGAAAATCAAAGAGAAAAAGAACGGGATCGGTCGAGGCGCGGCGATAGACCGACTAGATTTTCAGACGCAGGACGTGATCGTTCCAGTGATCGAGGGGATCGGGAAAGCAAGAGAATAATCGTTTCTAACGTCCCATATGAATATCGCTGGACAGAGTTGAAGGATTTATTCAAAGACCAGGTAATATAATTAATTGAAGAGCTAATTCAATTAAAGCTTCTCAGGATAATAGTAGTACAGCACACTGAGAATATGAAGAAAATTTTCAGTTTGTTAGGGCCTGGGGTCATATAGTTAATTTTGTTAAGTAGCTTAGCACCCTGTGACAAGGAGAGACAACAACTGTTAGGATGGCTGAGGTTTATAAAATACCCTATTGACTTCTAATATATTTCATAATATTCTAGAAGCATATCTGGTTGTGACTTTCCTCAACACTTAGAAGAAGACCTAGTTATCAATATTATTTATAAATTTGTTTAGCAAGTATATGTAGGTATTTTGTTTAGAGCTAGTTAAAATAAATGTACCATGTACAATGGTTAGTTATCATTATACTAGTAATTAGCAGGTAATCACTGCATGGCGCCACATTGATGGCAAAATAGCAATAAACTCTAAAGAGTTTTCTCCTTTGTAGGTTGGAGATGTGGCTTATGTAGAGTTATTCAATGATGAGAATGGCAAACCCAGAGGATGTGGTCTTGTGGAATTCACAACATTAGAAGCAAAGAAGAAAGCTCTCTGTGTAATGCACCGTTATGAGCTGAAAGGAAGAAAACTGGTTATAAAAGAAGAAACAGGTATGATACAAAAATTGTTTAGCCTAAAGGGCTTGTACACAAAACTGCGATGCGACGCGATGCGAATTCGCAACGCAGAAAATTACGACACGAATTGCTGCGATGCGATTACGTGCGGCAAGGCGTCTCCCAGGGTGACCATTCCTTCGACGACCGTTAACCATACTAAACGTATTTTGAATTAAAAACTAGGTTGTGACATGAATCGTAAAAAGAAATGTGCACTTTTATTATTGCTTAGGAGATACAGGAAAAAGAAACAGAATATTTTGAGTTCATCCATTTATTACTATTATGAATCCTGATGGAAACTATTTTCTTTAAAATATAAAGCTTTGAAAACAACCACGAACAAAACATTACTGGAGTATTTTACAATGAGAATATCTTCATTCAAAGAGCTTTTAAGTTAAACCCAAAGAACAGGGGCGCTCCTCAATCAGTGATATTAAAAAATCAACGTTGTATTCTGTCATTTTTAAAGTACACGACTTGCCCACACGCTGTCCCTGAAAAAAATGGCGTCAACAAGTGTGACGCAACATCGCAGGAATGCGCGATGCGAATCAATTTGCAAGTTCTTGCGATGCGTAGAGGGAGCTCGCAGATTTTTGCGATGCGACGTCGCATCGCAGTTTTGTGTACAAGCCTAAAGTTTGGAGATAGAGAACAGTATAAAATGAACAAAAGAACTTATTGTTCAGTCATGCAGGTTGCTTATGTTCAGTTTTTAAAGTGTTTCACTTGGATAATGTAAAAAATTAAATTTTGTTAGGATTCTGTGGACGAAATGTCATATGACTCTTGCAGTAGCTGTTGTCATTTTGTTTATGTGTAAACTTAATGTTTTTCCTTAGTTTTTTACCCAACTGAATAAAATTAGGTTAATGTTTTGCAAGTGTATGTCTATATAGTGTGTGTCTATACTTATATGTAAGTATGTATCTCTGTCCAACTTGTGAAATTGGTCTACCAGTATAGCCCTTTCTGTAGCCTAAATATTATACCACTTGTTACTAACATAATTTTTTTTTGGTCCTTACAAACATGTCCATGTTACTTTTGTGTATGTTTTAATAGAATTGTTCAAGGAGACATTGTTTCATGTGTACTTGATTGTTTTAATAGTGGTTGTGTATGATGAAATAAATTTTTCATTCATTCATTTTTATAAATTATATTATCTGTGTAGGTAATGAAAGGAGACAGAACAACAGATCAGGTGGTGGCGGAGGAGGTGGAGGTGGCAGAAACAACAGAGATGATAAAGATAAGTATGTAATTTGTATCACCTCATATACACGAATACACCTTATCACATCCTCAACAACAGAGTTGTTCACAACTGTAACAGGTTGCCTGAAAATGTGATCACTGCAATGTCCATAAATTCTTTTAAAAATCAACTGGATAAATGGCTATATGGCAATCAACTATCTCTTGCAAACCGTTAAGGACAATTTTGTGCAATGCATTGGACAATTAATTAATTCAACACAATATGATATAGGCACATCAGCTTGAAGCTGCTCCCCTATTATTCAATAAATATTTAAACTGCCGGGCAGAGATCTATAACAAAAGTACTCTATAAACCAACACACTAGTAAAGATAGTTGGGATAGTTGACCGGCATTTTTGAACTAGAAGAATTTCTGAATTTCTCCCAAACATTAAGTTTGCTTTGTTTGGGTTAAGTTTGCTACATTTACGGGCCGATATTTAGTAAAGACTGGTACACTATTGTATTATGAACAAAATGTAACTTTTCAGCTGGATCAAACCAAGGGAACCTGAAGATTTTAACACTTATGGCTTGAGCCTGCAGTTCCTTGATTCCATCAATGTTCAACCGCCTCTTGTCAAGAGAATATTTGTTGCAAATGTGAGTGTAATAATTTTACTTTTAATCCTCACTCCCCCAAGCCCCCCCCCCCCGCCATCCTTACTTTATTATTATTCATATTAAGTATACAGGGTTATCGTTTACTAAGCCGAAAATGGATTATACTCATAATTACGTACCAGTTTCATAATAGAACCAACCCTGAAATCGAGATTGACCTCTTTCATAGTAAAAACTATCAATCGTATGAAGCAGCTGATTTTTCTTTGGCGTAACCCTGTATAGTAAAAATATCTACAACATAACTTTTTTAAGATTTTAGATAAAGAGTTTTACAATAAAAGGTTAATTTGTATAAAAATCTTCGATCAACAATACCAACTAGATAAAGGATCACGTACAAAACCAAAGCTAAATACTGTCCGCGTGAACTTATACCTACATAGCTACATTTGTTTACGAGCGAAGCAAGACAAGATTTAAAATATTTTTCAGTGCGACCAAATTGCAACTATACTACCAAGTAATAAAGTCGCAAATATTCAAAATGTACCGTATTTACGACCATTTGTCACAAAAAATTAGCAAAGCACATCTATCATCTAGAGATAAAAAGACGTATGTCAAAACATGTATTGTAAAATCAACCTTCCGCCGCTACTGTTAAAGTGCTTTTTGTCAGTTATTACCTTGCGAGTTACATCGTCTTGTTTCGGTGCCTTACGAGTCGTCGAGTTTTATTACAGGAGGTATGGAGTCGCATTGAACTTTAAAAATAATGTAAGTATGTACGTGAAAGTTTAGTTCTTTAGTTAAGATTATTTATGATGTGGGCAAATATGTTTGTTAGTTTAAAGGATTATTAACATTATGATTTTATGTACATAATATTTATTTATTTTATAATTATAAAAATTAAATAATATCAAAAATGAATAAATTCGTAGGTATCTATGATGATGATTGAATGAATAAAACAAAGAACGCACTTACAACTTTTTTTTTATTGACTTAAAAAAATGGTACACAATTGCACATGCACACAGTAGTCAAACATTTTATGAAAAAAAAAAAGATTGCTCTAGAGGAAGAAAACAAGGGACTACGTTTGTATGCAGCGAACGTTGATGGCCTTACCTCTTAATTTTACATGATATCCACAAAAATTCCAGCAACCACGGAATTAATTTCCTTTGAATAAATTGAGTTTATTGTATAATTGTCGTTTAGATTTGTCTTTAATATCTCCTGTTTCTTTTTTACATATGTAATGTAACCTTACGTCAGTAAACTTTTCAATTACTGATTTGAGTAAAGTAATTTCGTGGTTGTGTGCATCGCCTTCAGGAAATATATTCTTGTTGATATATAATTTTAAAACTATAGTACATATAAAGTTCTTATCATACTTTTTTTGTAAAGATTTACCTCCACTTACGCGAACAAAATGTCTTATCACGCTTTCAGTTTTCATGCCAATATTAAATACATCCTCAGAGGCATAGAATAACCCTCCCATGTCTCTTAAGTCTATCAATTTATGAAATAATCGTTTCTCTGTTGCACACAAGTTATTTATACACTGGTTACATTTTAGTTTCTTTACCAATTTACTAACAACAAATCCGGAAATATATCCTACTATTTGCGATATAACACTACAAGTTGGACTTTCATCCAATGTAGAAGAAAGTTCATCGCAATTTTTTTGATATTTTTCAAAACTTTGCTGTATTTGTCTGTTATTTAAAATCTCCGCTTCGCTTTTTAAAACCAAAATCTTTCAAATTTCGTGTATTTAGGACATCAAATAGATTATTTAAAATCGTTATGAATTCTGCAGTGCTATCAGAATCCTGGAATTCGGCAAGTTTCAAAGTTTTGTCACAAAATTATATCAATAATAGAAATTCTTACAATTAAACATCTACTCCATGCATCTACTGTTCTGTTGAACACAAGATGACACGTGTTTGGCCCAACATTGGCCAAACACGCGCTGACGTTTAATAAAATACGTTTAAAATAGGAAATTTGATATTATTGTTAGTTTAAAGCTTAAAATATAAGTTATTCTACATTTACCTACCGAAAGTAAGACACTCCGACCGATAAATTGCTTTTTCGGTAGTTATTTTTGCAATTTTTGAATGCACACTGCGGCATTGTGAAACGTGTTTACGTTGGCTGTGGTTGGACCGAACTAAACAAAAATAAGACCCCACGCCACAAGTGAGGCGTTATTTACCGAGACGTTTTTTTTGCGCCGACCTGATATCTAGTTGGTATTGTTGATCGAAGATAAAAATACTTGCAGCTTGATTATAAAGCGGATCGCGCTAAAATAAAGGAAGTGTTTAAAATGGCCGGCAAAGTGCGTAACATAGACTTGGCGGTCGACAAGGATGGGAACAGCAGAGGCTTTGCAATTATTGAGTACGACCACCCAGTTGAAGCTGTTCAGGTAAGAATTTATTCCTTCTATCAAAATTAATTTAAAACTACCTTCAAATTGGTGGGTGCTAGTTACAAGTTACAACACCGAAACTCGGGGTGTGTCAAGTAACCTTTGTATTATTATTTACGATTGCTTTACATACTTTTACACCCTTTCAAAAACGTGCCGTGCGTTTGTGTGCCTGTCTGAGGCATCATAGCTTCCGATTACATCGATCGGATAGGTTAGATTAGTAGAATTTGCTTTTTTTTTGTTATAAAAAATACTAGGATAGCCTTGGAAACTTCAACTTGGCATAATATGTCATTTTAGAAAAGAGGGCGATTCGAAAATGATCATTAACCATTGATCCCTCCAACTGATTGGTTGCGTTTTTAGATTAAAACTGCGAACTGTAGATCTGTTATTGTAACGGTTTTTCTCAATTATTTCTCAATTCGAAACCCTTATCTGAGATGTAATAAGGGATTGAGATCGCTTATTGGAACTGACCGATAATGAATAAACTGAAGTTAACTCGAGATCTAGCGACGCAATTTCAATCTAACAAATTATGTTTTATTTTAGGCTATATCATTGTTCGACAAGCAACTGCTATACGAACGTCGCATGACCGCGCGCATGGATCGAGGATCTGACAAGTTCGAAATGCGATTACCCGACGGCTTAAAGGGCATCGGCCTCGGTCTAGGGCCGAACGGCGAGCCTCTGAGAGATATCGCCAGGAATCTATCTCAAGCCAATACACAGAATAACTTGAACCTGGGTAGTACGGGGGCGTCGCTCGGGGCAGGAGTGCTTGGTGCGGTGCCCACTGCGGCAGCGAATGTTGCCTTAAACGGCCTGGGTACGAGTCTAGCGGCTAATACACTCGGTGCTAACACTGCCTTGGGTGGAGGACTCAGTTTACAGGTAACATAGAGAATTGCTATTTTGATTAGGTACTATATTTATTCGGCTCATACCTGAGTAGCAAAGTACTAAGGGAAAAATTGAAGAAAAAGTAATTAAAATAGAATTAAAAAACAGTTTTAATAAATAAATAAAATCTGGCCAAAGAATAGACAAGTTAATCATAATTAACTCTATGAAATTATGCCATATTTGATGTTCGATTTTGGTTTAAAATGAATTATTAAGTATATTTAATTTTATACATGCAGAAAGAGATGCTAAACATGCAAAATAATATTATCGCGTTATTTTATTTTTTAATGATTGACGGCCGTCACAAAATCTAAAGACTTCTTCTATGTTTCTCTTTAATATCCTTAGGAACTCCTCCTTATTACTAAAGTAATGTAATGTGATGTGTTTGTTTGAGTAAACTCAAATATGAGTAAATTCATATAAACACTATACAAGAGTTGTGGACTTAAATTTTAATATTATGTTTTACTACCCTGTTTTCATGTAGTTCTGACTTATGTTCTTACTGTATCAAATATCCTTAGTAAATACGAGTATACAATCTAAATAGATCTTCTTACTGTCTTTGCCATTTTGTTTTAGGCCTTAGGTTTGACCGGTCTGGGAGCTATCCAAAACCAACTCCTACAGCAAGGGCTTACCGCCAACGACCTGGCCACGGTACTGGCGGCTCAATCAGCTGCTAACGTGAACTTGAACAATGCTGCTAACACTCTCAGCCTTGCCAATGCAGATGTCCTCCAATCGGCTGGTCTCGGAAATAACTCCATATCCAACAACTTGATGGGAAATAGCTCAATGAGCAGTGGACCGCTATCAGGTGAGTTTTATTATGACATTAGTAAAGGTCTTGCTGAACGAGAATGTATCCAGTTAACCGCCTGCGTGAATAATGACTAATGCGAAAATGTGGATGGAAAAGTATAGGAAGTGGAAGGTTGTTCAATCTTTATTTTTCCATTGGTAATACTAAAATATTTTTTTGTTGTACTTGTAGGATCAAGAGGTAACCTGGGCAATCAAATGGGCAATCAAATGGGTAACCAAATGGGCAACCAAATGGGCAGCCAAATGGGCAGCCAAATGGGTGGTCAAATGGGCCATGGCGTTTCCATGCCACCGCAAGGATTCAAACGAGAACCCAACTCGCAGCAAAATACTCGAGAAAAGGCTTCTGACATGGTTATCATCACTAACGTAAGTAACAAAACCTAGCGAGCATTGAAAACTTGTACAAGAATTTGGTAATTTATAAGAAACAACGGTTTTTGACCTTTACCGGGCAATTTTGGCGCTTGGCGATGCGCATGCCTTTTTCAGAAGGAATTAGAATATTGCCAGTTGGTTTAGAAATTGTCTTAATTATATTTTTCATGTGCTCTATAAAATGTGATCTTGAATATTGCGTGTGCTTTGCCTGTACATTGTGATATAAATTAGGAGGATATAAAATCATATCAGGGGAACACTTTATCCGCATTAAAAGTAAGCTTATGTGTTAATTCAGGATATAGGCTATCGTTGTACTAAATTTCATCTGATTTCGTTCAATTGCTTGATTGCAAATGCAAAACATACAACCCGGTCAGAATATCTGTGCACCTCGCTGGAATGCGGCGCCTCTCCCGCTTCCCCTATCACCTCTCCGCGCACTCCCTGGTGCGACAGTACGGTTAGCACACCATACCCAGACCGCCGATATGACGTCACGAGCTCAGGTGCACATATATTGTGACCAAGTTGTACATACACCACACACACATACATATTCAAACTTTCACCATCATAGGTAATATAAGCGTGAGTGTGACGGAATCATCGATTGTAGCTAATGAAATGTTAATTTGTCAGCTACCACAAACAGTGACTTGGCAACTGATTCGCGAAAAGTTCAGCGAGTGCGGTGATGTGAAGTTTGCCGAAATGACCGCACCCGACACTGCCATCGTTCGCTTCCACAAGGAATGGGACGCAGAGAGAGCTATTAGTATCCTTTTACAAACAAATACATTATATGCTACATTATACGCTAGATCCATGCTTCAAATAATAATAAAATGATAATCATTAATGTTACCAAGTGAAAGTGATACTATTTATTTATGATTGACTTTTGACTTACATATAAATTACGCAACTTTGAATGATTTGTCTTTCAGATAATTCAAACTTTAAGGTTTTTGTGTTTTATCGAACCTTAAAAATTATCACAATCAATCTTAATATATATAAATCTCGTGTCACAATGTTTGTCCTCAATGGACTCCTAAACCACTTAACCGATTATAATAAAATTCGCACACCATGTGCAGTTCGATCCAACTTGAGAGAAAGGATAGTTTAAATCTCAAATTATAGTCGCAATTTTAATTTATTGCTAATTATTTGTCTGTTATTATTTGACAATCACAATTATCTGTTAACTCCAAATGATTCTAACAGATGTCGATACCTTTCGACTGGGTTGAGTAAGTAATCAATAGATGGCGCTGCTATGGTAAATGTACGAACGTGTCATATAAGCTACATTTTAACAGCATAATTACCACGTGTTGTAGACGCTATAAAATAGCCACAGCAACGCGTGGCCGGGTCAGCTAGTTCTTGTATATAATGAAACGACGAATTTTTTAAATTTGTTTTATTGCTAGTAATGTATTTTCCTTATCACAAACATCAGAAATGTTCGATAGGACTCGCATCGACGGCAGGACTATTGACGTCCGTTTCTTCTAAGTAGGACCTATACTCAGAGGTAAGTGTGAACGGTGCAACCAAAATCTTTGTTTTGTCTACATTTTGGTCTTTACACATTTTTACACTAGGAATCCCCTGAATGTTCCATAATATCGGTTGAGTCGTATTGCGTATCGGGCACTCCATTTATGAGTAGATTTTTCTACAAACATCCTCTGTCGCCCAACAGATTTTATGACACGACGACGGACAGCTGAAGTACTAAAAAAAACATTATTTTCACAATATCGTCAGCGATGCGTTCTGTATCTATGGTTCGTCCAAATGTGGTTAAAAAATATTCCTGCTCAGCTTTTTTGTTGGTTTGGATGTTAGGTGTCCGCTTTTCAATGACCCCATTTTGCGTACATATTCTGTGCTTGTAACAATATTGAGATGCGTGTATTGAAAAATCTACTCATCACACCCACAGTGAAGGTTACTCTGCGTGTCGCGTCCTCGAATATTGACAGTGACAAATTGTAAATTTTGTGCTTTCAGGGATGTGAGGTATTGAAGTCGATCTCTTGTTGGGGTTTGTGCACTCTACCGCCGGAATAACATTCTTCCATCGTCGTCGTAATCGTATTTTAAGATAACATTTTAGCTTTGACAATTTCCATTGCGGGTTGATCTCGATCCATCGGCATCGGTGATAACAACTTGTATTGTGTGAAAAAAAAATTAACATAAGTCGTAATGTTTGATTGTATCTTGATATTTTAAATAAATTCGGCTTTTGAAGGACAATATTGTTATATTAACTTAACGGATTCCTATTTACTCGCATTATTTGTGGATCTTGTGCATCGTCGAACTATACGAAATTGGCTACCGTAAAAAGGTCGTTTGCGTATCATCAAAAAGATTCTAAGACCCGCGCACGGTGAAACGCAGTAGCTGAATTGCATTATTTTTGTAGATTGTCAATGTAAGTCTCTCTGTAGATTATATCATGGTTTCGAACGTCGCATTGACCGACAAAGTGTCGTTTACCTATGTGATGATTGGTATCACTTTGTGTTTCGAACTTATAGTATATTGATTTCGTAAACATCTTAGATCGCGTTGCCTTGAGCATGAAGCTGATTTAATTGTCGCTATTTTAGAGTCTGAAGTGTTTGTTGTCAATTAAGGTTCGAATAACAAAATGATCAGATGTTCGGCATTACTAGATTTAATTGAGTTGACGAATGGCTAATCATGGTTGTAAGTATTGGAGTTTCTTTCGTGTTTAGCTGACTCATGCACCCATTAATACTAACTTTTATTTCGCACTTATAAAATGGCACTGAGGCCGAGGGTTTCAATTTTACTAATAAGATCTCAGATGTTTTATTGTTTTACTTCGATCTTTTCCGATGTTTTGAGGCTAAGCATATTCTGGGTAGGTGCTCAAAATATTGACTATGAAGCGGATATACATAACAGCGACTTCTTCACCACACGTAGTTTTAAAACGTAGAATTGTGTTGATCTACTAGTTTAGACAGTTCTGTATACTCTTCAATGTTTCATTAATTGGGGAAACACTGCGCACGTTTTTAAAGTACGCTTATGTTCTAAAACATAATTGGAAGTTGTGGCGTGGCGTCTCGGCGAGCGTAACGGCCTGAAACTTCGCTTGGATGATAATTATAACTGGCTTCTAATTTAACTTTTAATGAACTAGACAATCGGAAGTGTTTCCGCACATTTGTGGTTTACCGAACTTTAAGTTGGTGAAGCAGGTTCGAAAGCTGTTTTGACACGAGGTGTCTCGATTATCGCAAGAAGACGTTCCGAAGATAGCGTGCAAACTAGCCCAAACTTCGAAGTACTTCTACCGTTGTGCGGTAAGTTGTCTGTCATCGAATATGGATTAATTTTGTTGGGTAATTGCATGGGGATTTTCTTAGATATGATGGGTTTTATTGTATGTCAATTGATGCGTCGATTTTTGTTTGTTTAGATCAATGCGAGCGTCAATTGTCATTGTGTGCGACAAATCTGTGTGTTTCCAGCGAGCGTAGATTGTTGAACGGCGAGCCTCGGGCCGTCTGTTCTCGTTCATCTGTTACGAACACCGGAATATTTGTCGGGTTTGTCTGCACCTACAGATTTCTGAAGTGATTGTCTCTTCTTCTTACGGAAATCAAGCGGTCATCGAGAACTCTTTATGACCGACTTCTCACTGATAAAATTATTTTAAAGAGACCGATATAACAAAAGTTCAGTGCGATGTTTAGCAATCCTTATGTTTGCTACTCAAACGCTATGTTCGTTCTTGGTAATCGTTATTCTTGTGTTACAGAATTACCTCTGACTATGGATCAAAGAATTAAGACAATGAAAGTCATAATAGTAATGCATTACTGAATGCAAATTTATCAAAAGATTGTGAATGTGAAGATAAGATGAGTCCCAGAATATAGTTCAACAAATCACGAGGAAGTGGTAAGTCCCATAAATACGAAATGGTCTGAATAATATAATAAAATTACGATATTAAATTATTATATCACACTACCTTTACTATTCTGAATATAATTTCTAAACCAGAAAGAATATGCAGCACTTACCTTATAACTATGACACACTTGCAACAAAGTACACCTCCGATAATCCTTTAAACTTTTATTCAGCAACTGTATTCCTTACAGTGAAATCGGCGGTTTAAGTGAATTTCTGGAGAATAATGAAATGACGACGATCTGCTATGATGCGAAAAAATCTATGAACTATGACCAAACTTTAACGACAATGGATAAATGACAGGAATATATTTTTGTTAAAAGGTATTGACTGAATGTTTTTTCGTAAATTGTATAGCTAGAAAAATAAAAGCAAAGACTTTGGTACTAATTGACATTTATTTTTTAAACATCTAATTCAATTATTCTTGTTTAGTATGGTTATGAAACATTTCTGACTGCATTTTTGTTTCAGGTAAACTGACAGCATTTACTAGCCTATTGCAATTAAATTGTTGTAACATCAATTCTAAATAAACGATTCTAATTTTTTTATTTCATTTCTCTTTCTTTTCTTTCCAAGCTCTTGCTTTCTGTCGTCTAGTGTAGATACATTGGATAACTTGCACTAGTTCGTAGATAGGAATCCTTAGAGCTGTCAGAATCAGTTCCATTATAGATATCACTGAAGCCCCTATGCATAGGTTTACTACGCCACCGCTTCTCACTAAAACACAAAATATAGAATAGAAAGTAAAGACTGAGCTTTATTAAAAACATCGTGTTATGAGCGCTGCTCATAAATTAATTGGAAGTGGAGGATTTGCAGGTTATTTACGCAAGTAAACTGCAGGCAGTTGTAAATTACTATCAACAATTAGTACGTAAGTATCAAACCATTTGCGTCTCAACAGACGCAGGCCTGTTTGGGGGTTGAGGATTTTATTAGACTGATGGGCTATACAATATAGCCGATCAGGATATCTCCAATTTTGCTTAGAGGCGGTATAGCTCCACATCAAAGATCCACATCCAAGCAAAGTTCCTCGAATAACGAATTGGGTTATTGTAATGCCCACTTGGCACCATACAAGTTTGTCGCTTCACCTTGTGTATGGTTTACTAACTGGTATATTATTTCCCCTGGATCACTATAATCTTAACTGTTCTAAAACACACACTAAGTATCTATATTTTATACTTACGAAAAATATCATAGAATCCGAATATGATTTCTCTACTGATCCTGACTTTCGGAAACGTAGCCACGTTGATTCTCAGTCTGTTGAGCCTCTCTTGCGGCAAGAACACTTCATCGTCTTTTTGATACGTAGTGTATTCGCAATTGTCTAAGCAGCCACAGTCGCGGAGATTCCTCGGCAGGTCATCGGTGTCTTTAAACTTTTCCATGGTCTCGTTGGAAATTGAAATGGTAAGAATTTCTTTTCGGTAGTCCTCGACACATTTCAGTTCCGCTAAGTTACAGACTCTTTCGTTTTCTAAAAATGGTTATCATATCATAATAAAAGTTAGTGGCATCCTAATCGGTAAACCCCTTGCCTTACAAGCGATAATGCGCGAGTTCAATCCCAGGTTCAGGCACGAGTTTTTCACTCGTGTGCATATTATAATTAATTACCACAAGCTTAAACGGTGAAGGAAAATATCGTGAGGAAACCTGCTTGTCGGAGCGTTAATAACTTTTGAAGATTGGTGAGCCAGCAGAACAAAGTCCAGTAGTGGGACATGGGTTAATACGTACAAAAGCTTATTTTAATTTCGGCTTGCTGTACTGAGCTACGAGTATAAGGAGCTTAATGAACTCTTTATTAGGAACATCTTTTGTTGTATGACCAACGCGGAAAAACAAAAAAGTGATTCTCTACATGTAAATGCACTATTTCTCTTTCTATGGCCCCGTAATTTATGCAATTTTTTTAAAGAACTACATTAACCCTTTTTGGGCATGATCTGGGTAAGATGATGGTAGCTTTAGGTTAGCTAGATGTAAATCGCGTCTTGGCATTATTATATTTTTTTTTTGAATTACCTAAAGGTTTGTAAAAGTGTGGCACACAATCACATAGTTTTAATATCACTCTAATGCGACACTCCATCAGACAGCGGTTATACGTATAAACTGGATACCTTTTGCTGTTGGACTCGTCCACGAATCTAAAAAACAGCATAAAGTAAATATTTAAAGGAAGCTCCCATACAAAAAACGTGATTTTTTGCCGTTTTATGCACGGTATAAATAACTACAACTGGGCCCTTATTTACAATGAACATTTTAACATCTAACGAGGAGGAGTTATTTTTATTTTAAGTTATTTTTTTTTTAATTCACTTCAACGGTATTGACTTAGCCAATATCAAATTTTCAAATAGTGCCGTGGCACGGAACGCGCTCGTTATGCCTCATCAGAATAACGTATAGCGTCAAAATAACGTTAAAAATGTCACGCTATTTCAGCAAGGAATTATGTTCGTTAAAGAATAAGGGCCCAGTTAGAAACTTGAACTAATGTTGTGTATAGATAATAGGATGAAACCCTTCGTGCGCGAATCCGATTCGCATTTTTCCCATTTTTTTAACTTTTAGGGAATTCAAAACATTAAGGGGTTTGAAAGGAGATATGGTAACGCGAGAAAAAACTTTACCTGCATTTTCGTAGACGTAAAGAAAGAGATCTTAGATCCTTTGAGGCTTTAGTGCTCGAAATGTGAACTCCGAAGTTCAAGAAACCTTCTTCGTCGAAGGTAGACGCAGGCATGCCTATTCGGATGACATCGTCCGGGCTTTGGATGTAGATCTGTGTGAAAAGACTTAATCTTTGTTCGTCTCAGAACAATAAACCTTATGATATTCGTATAATGCGTTTCAAATAAGTATACGAGTAGGATTCCGCAATAATGCCCTGCATAAGTCAACCACCTCAGTTTTTTAAAATTATAGTACCTAGTTGAATAAAGACTTTTACTTTTTACTTACCTACCCACCTACTTTTTGAGGGGGGTATGTAAATTTTGAACACTTACCAAAGAGTTTTGTAACTAAATGCGCATTTCCAAGGCAACATTGTTAGCAAAGTTTTTACAAAGCAGACTACCTCAAAAGCGCTTTTGTGGTATCAACAAAAGCTCACGCTTTACTTACACACCTTGTAAGAGTCAGCGTAATTCATTAACTGGACAAAAAAGTCACGGTCGTGAAATGAAAGTTCCACATTATTTTTTGCGTAGGTAACTTTGGTATCACCCCATTTGCTGAAAAATAAATAGTAGATTACAGAAATGACTATGACGGTCATTCAATTGTAAAGTTTCGAACTGGTTTTGCTGCCTCTTTAATTTGCAGCTAACGCTTACGTACCTACTTATAGGTACCTGCTATGTGCTAAGTAAAATAAACTCAAAAATAAGCGATCTTCGTCACATCTAAGTGACGTAGTCTTGCTGTTTTGGCCCTTTCCTACATAAGATATATATAATTTTAAATAGATGCAAGAGTCACTGATATTTTCGGTGTCACACATAAAAAACGAATTGAAAATGTCCTTCCCATTTGCAGTCGGTTAAATAATAACTTACAGCGGATTGTCAAAGGGAGCAACATTCGAGTTGATGACGTCACACATCCCCATCTCAGTCATACTGATATCCAGGGCTACCGGCCACGGACCGACTGTTGTCAATGTCGAGTTGGATAGCCGTTTGTATGTATCCGCAGCTATCGTGGCGTACTCTGACGCGTTTATAAGCTGTACAATAAAACAAGTTATTTATACTTAAATGTACCTAATAAAAAACAAGCTTCAATTAGGCTGTCAAGATCGATTTTGAAAAATACCCTTATATTGGATTATCTGACCAAATAAGGACCAAAACAAAATAAAGATAAAGAACTGTCTTACTTACAGATAAAATTTCCGGGCTAGGTACTTGAACGAGGTGTATTGATTCCAAAGTAGCTGTTATTATTGATTCAATATATTGGCTTAGATCTTGTCCAGTTTCACGTAGGGTATCACTGAAAGATTATTAGATATATTCTGCGTTATTTTTACCGGGCGCGAAGCGAAGGCCCAATATCACCTGGAACCTATTTCCTGTATGATTCTGATTTCTGTTGATTGATTTTGGTTGCTCTGCAGATTGAATAAGTAACAAAAAAACCTCATGTGCATTCAGTTTGTAAGACAAAAGTAAAAATACCCCCATTATAACTCCTTCGTTTAGGTATACCTAGGTACCAAAAGGTAGGCTGTCTGGGTTCAAACCTTTATACTTGGCCAATGAGTTGATAACGATGGTAGCGATGCGTTTACCTAAACATGTGGCAAAAGAAACTAAACTATAAGTACTTCTATAAATTCTAGCTAAATATAGTATGCCATAACTTACTTTATGAAGCTGTTTAGTACAAAATCGTCAGTTTTATCCAATGGGCATAAGTAGATTGCTGGGTACGACACATTCCATGTGAAATAGTCCATCTCCACGCTCATTACTATGGGAGCTTTCTGCACAACAATAGTTTAATATTCTTACCTAAATATTGTTCTATCTATAATTCTATTACAACTCTACGACTAGTAGTCCAGTCAATACGGGGTTTGATTCTGACAATAACTTCGCTGTCGCTGTTACTTTACAGTCTGATGGAATAATGTTAATAGATCACGATTGACAGAGAATCTAAACTATAAGAAAAGGATTTGCTGTGCAAATTAATGAAAATTTGAGTGATGCGAGCCTACCTACCTACTTATCTTTGGCTTCTGTGCCTAAAGCTGAGAAGATTCCTCTCTCTCTCCTCTTTAAGTAGCTATTACCTACATGAAGCATGGTAAGATAAGACAACTCTTTATTAAACTATTTTAAAAAAACAATACAAAAAACATGCTACATTTCTAAAAGCGGCGGGCATGGTAGGTAAGAAATTGTACCTATAAACTATAGGTTCTTCATCACATTTGAACTACGACACTAACATACCCAGTGTGTATCTTCTGCTGGTAGGAACCTGCATAATGTGCACAAATAAACGGTTTATTCATGTACCTCCATCTTTCCCTTTAAGAGGTAGGTACTTTAACTGCACAGTTCTAGACAAGTACTTAGTTGTCACTTACCACGAATCTCGTATACTGAGCTGATAACAGCATAAAAATAACTGCCGTACTTAGCAAAAAACTCAGCGACCAAAACATTCTGAAAAATATGAAACCAGTTTTACTAACTACAAATTGATTTTGATTGATACAATTTAAATGAACTGTTAAATTACAGATTTCAAAAATATGAATAAAACTGGGTAAGTAAATGGAGATGGAATTTGATAACAGGTTTTTACGCGTACCTACCTGATTGTTGAAAACACCCTTCGTTCACTTTCGCACTGGCAGAGTTTTGCCATCGGTGTGGACACGAACGACTCATTTCATCCCTGATGAAGTTCACCTAAAGTGATCGAAACTATAGTTGGACCTTTCCAATAATCAGGTTCGCGTAAAAACCCGTATAATTAAACAAACGAATCAAACAGGCATTAGTTTTCTTCAATCTTATTTGTCTATATTTTTTAATTCAAGGAGAAACGCAACTTATTTCCTTCTGTTACCACTTGGGAACAGATTGGGGGCGTAACTATCATTATATAAGTATTTAGATCACGCGACTTGCCAAAAGTAAGCAATTCGGAATATTTTTAAGATTAGACCGCAATTTATCAATTTCTCACCTTTCAAACCAATGCAACTCCATATTCACAATGTAAGGCAGGCCGTGAGTCGTAGAAGTTGCCAACTCACTTCGTAAATACTTGACAAGTTTCCTAATCTTTTTCTTCGCGCAATTATCACGTCTTTTCTTAAACGGCACCTTCTTTGGTGTGGCTTTGAACTTCCACATGATTGGATTATGTTAGAGCTATTGCTAATGTTTGAAAGAACAAGCGTCGAATACGTTCTCTCTGTATAATTACAATGAAGTAATACATTTATTTTCATGATAAGGTAAATATTGTGGTAAGGTTTATTTGAAGCTTCAAATATACGGCTGAATAGCCCAATTGAGTACAATGTTAGATGTTAGTCCTTTCAGAAGCCCTTATCGTAATATCAAATGCCGTACTTAATGTGTAGGTGGGTAGGCACTAGGAATGGATACAAGTTCTTTTTAAAAAACGATTACCGTCTTTATTTCGGCAGGTGCTGATAAAAAAAAAAAAACAGTTATTACAATTTAAAAATCAAACTTCTAGAATGATTTTGATAAAATGTTAATGTAACCACTTCAGGGGTCTCAATCAAACAAAAAAATTTTTTTCAAAAAGCGCATTATGTCTCTGGGGTATCTAAAATTTAAGACCTGATCTTCTTTTTGAAACACGATAAAAATAGAGAAAAAAAAAACGCGAAGACACATCACTACTCTCAGTTTTCATTAGGAATTTGTCTTTATTAATTATAAATTATCTCAACTATCACAACAGTTAAAACAGAGCCATTTATTTACCTAATTTTTATTTATTATGTTTTATGTTCAACTTTCACAGCTCACACAATAGGTTTGAACGAAAGAAAAAAACATCCCCATTTCCAACCAGGCACCCCTAAAATGTAAAATTATTTTTTCTTCACGATGCCAATTAAATCTTCCTATTATGAAAACAATTGGGTCGAGAACAGAAAATAAGAAGGGGCGGTAAGATAGACAGTGCGAAGCTAAGGAAGGGTGGGTTCCTTGTAGTACTACGGAAAAGGAACGCTAAAAATCATCGCATCCAAATTGGTATATAAGTTAAGTTCTACGGTGCTATAGACACGCACATAGCATTCAAACTTATTATTACTCTTTTTCCGCCAGCGGTTAAAAAAAAAAAAAAACTTACGGTTCTACAGCTTAACAGCTCTCCAATGGAACTGTCTACATAAATGACAATGTATGTGACATAAATGGTTTATCAATATGAACCTTTGTTAGAAACAGAATGAACTTAGAATTCTATTATGCTGATAAGGTCGGTATTTCTAGGGTACCCATACATATTTTATTTTAGTAAAGATAAAAGCTGTTGTGATAAAATATCTGTAACGCATAAAGTATTAGCCTCGTATGATTTTAATAAAGACTGCTAGTAGTGTGTACCGAGATAAGCTCTAATGGAATTTTAAGGGCAGAGCGTGTATAAAGACAAGTAATAATACATAGCTATTTTGTAAGTAGGTACCTAAAATAATTCTTGCTTGTTTTATGCCTGCAAGCGGCTTTTCATGAGACTCGTGCGATGTTAAGTTTATTTTACAAAAATAAAATAATATAAGAGATGTTTCAATAATGTATGGAGCCCAGGCCAGGACAGTGCACATGATAGGTACCATGAATACGTTAGAGATTATTTATCTTTTATCTATTAACCAAATTTAAAATAACGTAACTTATCGCAGTGTACCAAATTATTTCGAATCAAAATATTTCCATCTTAGTTACGCCAACAGGCGATTTTCGCGTTTTTGTTGCTTTAATTTTTACATTTGTTACGGGCGGTACAGTTGATAGACCAATGTGACCATTAGAGTCAACCTAGAATTTAAAAATCATACAGGGATGCCAGAATTCCAATACTATTCTAAGAAATTAGATGATTTCGTACACAATGAAATAGGCAACTGATACAGGTTCCATTAGTAAATAAAATTAACCACATCTTTAGGCATTTTTTTGTAGACGTACACCGTCTTGGCCCGAAATGGATCAAGTCCTATAATGTCACTTATGTCATTGATGTATGCACTAATACACCTATTACTTACATGTTACCGTTGGTACCATCAGTCAAACATTACAAGTAATAGTGGAATTTGATACAAGTTGCCTACATTATTCGTTAGTTAGCGAAATGTCTCAATTTTCCAAGGACGCGTCTTTTTGTCTACTCTTATAGTAAGTTTGTCACCTCACTAGTAAGTGACGATTAGCTTCGAAAAGTCTTCCGTCTTCATAATATTCTCTTCGAAGACGGAAGACTTTTCGAAGCTAGCTGAATCAGGCTGCTGGTCCTTAATTACGTACCTATCAAAAAGAAAGTTAGTGCGTCGTATTATCAGCCAACTGCACGGTGGGCTTATAATACGAGTATATACAATGGTAGACTATACAGGGTTATCGGTTAGGGGTGTAAGCCGAAAGGTCACATACTCATTTTAACGAACGACTCGTGTCGTATCCATCCATTGTTTGTGACGACAGACGAGCAAGGTAGTGTAAACCATTAGTAGGTAGTGTGTACCTTGCAAAATATAGCGAACTAAGTCGACTTAGTTCGCTATATACCGAATTATAATTAAATACGCTTTTCATTTCTCCTCCCAAGGGAACCCCTACTAATTTTTGGGATAACATTAATTTTAGTTATTCCTTTCTAACAAAAAAAGAATCATCCAAATCAAAGCACGCGTCACCGAGTTATAATTAAATACGATTTTCATCCCCCCTCCCACGGGACTCCCCTCTGAAGTTTGGAATAAAAAATTGATAAGATCCTACATCCTACACCTACATATACCTGGATAAACATATGATTAATCCAACCAAATCAATACAATTTTCATGACGATACGAGTACTTACCTAGGTACTGACAATTTATTGCGAAGTAGCAAAATGAAAAAAATACGTTTGAAAATATTTTATTAAATATGCCTTGCAAATACGGACTCTAATTAAGTAATATTACACTTCTTATAAAGATACCAGCTTTTAATTTACGAATACGTTTTAATTGATTACCTACGTATCTAAGTTTTCATTTGAAAAGGCTGTAGTTAATGGGAGATTTACGAGTGCTGTTAAGGTGCACTGAATTATCTATTTTGGAAGGTTTTATTTTATATCGTATTTTAATTGCTCGGCTCGTGCTCAAGGGTACTAGATTGTATACTTGTATTTTGTATAAATTTGTACTAATTAAAATTAAGGTAACACGTAGGTATTACATATAACTGCTGCATTCTGGTGGACCCACTGGACTTGAAATAAACGGTTCGTTCCCTTAAACAAAGTTTTATTTAAAGTGCCTACAACTGTAAACAATAAGTGTAATATGTAGCTAAACACCGAAGATATCTTGTAACATATTGACAAATGCAGGCTCTTGACGACTAAGTTGGAGACAACATGAGTGATTTAAACTTGAGTAATCTATTTGTCGGCAATAAAGCCCTCGAGGCTCGTTGCTCCGAGCGCTAACTTTATCCGAATGCCCGCGATGTAGTCAAGAATGCCCTAATCGGCCATTTGCTAGCTTTAAACCCCTATTTATTATCGAAACTAGTGAGCAGTATCGCATTCGAGAGAGTCTGGAACGTTCCGCGTTCCTCAGGTACCGGAGTATGTAAGTACCAACATCGATGCTTGTTTGTACCCTCTTACTAATTCAACAAAACGTAAGAGCGGACCAGATAACAGCTTCGTTTCGAAGATTGCCGATAGAATTGTCGGTGTCGACGCTCTTGGTAAAGATTTTCGTTTCAGAATGGATATTTGTATTGGAATTGGATTGCAACCTTTGTCCGCTACCTACCCTGAGTGTTGGAAGCTAAGATGGGTAGATTACGTATCTCTACGTGTGGACTTCGAGTATTAGGCAGTACGAGTAGAACTCAATCGGTATATAACGTTATGCTATTGATTTAGGTAGGTTGGTTATACATATTTCTATTACATACTTTGCAACTCTCTGCAACTGGTGTAGGTAGTTTTAGTTTTTATGTTTGAATTCCCTTTTTATACTCACCTACATAAAAAATAACAATCGATTTTCTACTCTCACTTTTGTTTCCTTCGTCTCCAGTAGGTTTTATATAATTTTCGTAAACAACAAACAACCAACCAGCCGAGGCGAGGTGAGGCCCTGATCCCAGTGCGGTGGATCATTACTCTTCGTCGAAGCCAGCGAGCGATCCTTGGCAATCTCCGGCCGCGGCCGCTCACGTACATCGCTGCATCGTGAAACCTATTTAAACTTAAATAAGAATTGCGCCCGTCCGCGACCGCCAACTGGGAATCATTATATTCAACTTTAGCTGCGAACGGAATGAGATCGCGGCGTGCTTGTTGCATGTACTCTGGATAGATTAATGAACCAGATGGCTACGACGAACAGCGTTTACCGCCAGAAGGCCTCAAAATGACAATGGGTAGGCGATTTTAATGGTTAGCTTGGAGTTGTCACATCTAAATTCATTTAAAATGCCGATGATTACTAATTGTTTCAGTATGATTACGAATTGCTTTTAAGTGGATACACTTGTCTGTTACCAGTATAACCTGGCTACTCTATATGAACCTACGGCAAGAGCTCTCGAAAAAGGACTAGTGGACATAAAATTAGCTCAACGAGCTATAAGGGTTACCTAATTAAGCACATTTCGGCTAGAAAAGACTCACCACAGCACCGATCCGATTTTGAAGACATTTGTTTGACGTTGGATGAAGGTTTGTGGAGCTCTACTAAAGATTTAATGGTCAGGCAAATGTGTCATATGGCAAGTGCCTAGAGCGGTCATATAATAGTAGCCCAGGGGGTACATTCTCATAATATTATATTATAAAAATATAATATTCGCAAAATATTATATTCTCAAAATATTACCTATTAAACAGAAAATATGTAAAAAGTTAATTGTCTTTATTTTATCGGAATTGACGAAAAAAATAAAATCAATTGACTTTCTATAGCTCCGATAAATCTTGCAAGCATTCTGCAATCGATATTTAACTGTTTAAACAAATTATTTTATCAGCTTGATCCGATTTATCAATGTATTGTTGTCGCTGTATTATTTGTTTGCAATGTGGTTTACTTTTTTTCATTTTTATTGCTTGTAATTCTGCTTCTTTAGCAAATATTATTCTATTATAGTTGAATTTTTTTTATATAGTATATTTTTATTTGGTAGCAAGATAAAAATCAGTGGAACAAAACATACTGTATCAATGCTATTAGATATGTCTACATGAAAGGTGATGATAGTAAGGTTTTGGATCTATACGAAATGAGCCATCACCGTAAACTTCTTTTTTTGTTCGGATTAGTCATGACCTCTACACGTTTACACACTTCTACTGTTAAACACTTCTACTGTAATTTTTTGAAATGATTTCTTTATTAAATATATGAAGCAGTTTGCCCTTTTAACTAGTGTGCTTATATGCTCTTCTCACTTCAGAATAGAGGTCACAATAATTTCTAGATCTCTCTGCTGGTTAACTGGGGCTATGGCATTGCCATCCAAATATTATGTCATCTGTGGATTGGTTCTACCAAGATGGAGAACACTACTTTTGCAATGTTTAGTTTAATGATCCAATCTTCATCTTCAATCAAGTACGATTCGGGTCAAAATTGTCTTGCAATTGTCCAGATTTTAATACTGATGGAAAGGTTTTCTGCCAACCGCAGAAAACTTTCCATTATTAGCAAAAAAAGCACATTGGCAATGTAATAGCCAGGTCAGTTAAAAAGAGCCCAATTAGCCAATATTGATATCTGAGGAACACCTGCCTCGTCTGTGATAAGGTATCTCCAACTCGAACTTGAAATGTTCGTCGAGTCATTATGTAGGGTTTTCTCTTCAACAAAGGATAAATCGTAGTGGAGAGTATTGAAAACATTAACTACATACTGCAAGTAATATATAATTTATAATCCGGTAAAATCCTGCTATCCAAAGTGTCCATCTGTGTCACTAATGAGCTATCTCCAGAATTCTGTTAAATTCAATTAATTATAACTGACCGGGTGATCTACGATTCCAATATAATTTTGTGTTCAATTTAATTTCAGTCTAATTGGGAAATAAATTTCGTATTTATATCGCATTAATTGTAAGATCAAGCGGTTCCAATGCTTATCTACTTTTGGGTAATTGTGATTAATTATAAAACTGATTTATTGTAAGCTATTTATATGTACATACAACCTTTACAATATATATTCCGAATAGGTATATTTACTAAGTCAGTTACCATACCGATATAAATACAATATTTTTGCGAGAAGTCATAATAACGCGACAACTCCGAAAAATATTTAATTAAAAATATTTATAAATTGTTTTACGTAGTCACTTGGCTTCTTTTATAACATGCCAACAGTTTAAATCTAGAAATAAGTAAGTAAATCTAGTAACGAAAAAATTAGGTGCAATCATTGATACCCAGAATTTTTTCTGACTTTTATTATCTCTTCATCACGATATGATTTAACATTTTGGGTGTCCTCTTATAATGCAGAGCAGTCTAATATCTACCTATCCAAATTAAACGGAATAAATGAATTAATTTTGTAACAGATGCCGAGTTCATTTTCAATTTAAATAAGGTATTAGGCAAGTTGGCGTAGAGTGTGAAATCAGATAATCTGAAAGAATAGAGATCTTTTTAGAACGTATACCTAGGTGTACGTAATTTCATGATGATACATGTTACGCACTATCCTTTTTATTTATTTGTTTAAGTAGATCAGATTGGCTATCAGGCGTGCGCAAAGCCTTGATTCATTTAAAGCTCAGTAGTAAAGTATTGTTCGCTAATTTTTATTTTGTCAATCTATTTTTATTAGTGTCCTGTTATTCCTTTATTGAATATACTTATAAATATAAGTAGTTAGTAGTTATTTTTATGTATGATATTATTATATGTACTCTTGTATGTTGCATTCATTACTATTTTTTAATTTAAATTACTCATATATGTTTTGCACCACCGGCACCGTCTACGCTAAATTTTATTATTATGTTCCATTCCTATAAAGGTTGTCTGGAAGAGATCGCTTTTTAGCGATAAGACCGCCTTTAGTTCCATGTTATTTGTTTCTTGTATTCTTTTTGTGTTGTATTTTTGTAGTGACAATAAAGAATTATTGTATTGTATTGTATTGTATTGTATCACATCACACACACTATTATAAAGACAAAACTTTGCATGTGTGTGTGTTTGTTTGTTACTCCTTCACGCATCTACCTTAGGTTCACACATAGGCTACCTTTTATCCCGGAAAATTGAAGTGTTCCTACGGGGTGATCAAATCTCTACCGCGGGTAAGACCGCTAGCCGTAAGTACCTAGTATGTTAGAATTAGCTTTATACGTTATAGAATAGAGTAAGTAAAGTTCCCAATATTGTTGTTAGTTGACATAGCAGGTATACACGTACCTAACTATAGGAACACTGTCTTGGCCTGCATTTTATTATATTAAGCTACACCCTAACAATAACTGTAAATGAAAAAATAAACTTAAATAGGGTCCGTGTAAATGTTATTACTAACAATAATATATTATGTGTGTAGTTGAAAATAAATGAATATGAATATACTTACTGAAGACATTTGTCTCGTGGGAAACATCTTAGTGAAACAGTTTTGATCAATGTTCAATGGTAAGTTTATACTTTTTGACCATATAAGACTTCCGTTTATGTTACGGCCTATTGTAAATTCTAGGATTCATGTAGAAGAACTCATTAAGAGCCTAATTGAGTGATTGTGTGGGCAATAAATTTACTGCAACAAAATGAAGTAACACGTAGTTGCTTAAGCATTACAGCAATAATGTAACGGATTT
This sequence comes from Ligdia adustata, assembly GCA_947049295.1. Taxonomy (NCBI): domain Eukaryota; kingdom Metazoa; phylum Arthropoda; class Insecta; order Lepidoptera; family Geometridae; genus Ligdia; species Ligdia adustata. The sequence goes on from OX346230.1 coordinate 7,061,331, forward strand.
ATTCTTACAAAAATAGAACGAAATTCGTGTCGTTTGCGGGAGGTAAATATTTGAGGCACTCACGTTCAATATCCGGCATACTTACAGTTATTCCTGACAACTTGTTTGAATATAGATATGGTTTTTGTATCTAAAGTAAATAAAAATATTGATGCGATTTATTTAGAACGATCTCGTTGTTATAAATAGTAACATTAAAAGCGTTGTCTCACACACTTTGTCATATATCTACAGGCTAAATATACAGTATAAGAATTAAAAAAAAATGGAATTATATTTAACTTTACTTAACTAGGCTCACTAGAGATATCATCGTAAGTTTAGTACATATATAAAAGTACGTATTATCTATACTTTTAACAAAATTAAATTCAAATAGAGATATACTTAAAAATAATTCAGACGACATTTATAAGAAATGCTTACACTTTACAAAGACTATTTCAAAGATCTGTAGGTGTATAAAATTCTGTAGTTGTCCATTTAAGCTAAGCTCTTGTATTGAAATATTCAGCGTGAACGCGAAACCGGCGCATTTTGCCTAGAACGTGCAATATCTTGCGACGTAAATCTGCTGCGGTCTCGTTCACAGCGCGATCTTAGGGCCATATCAAAATATTCAGTATTCTCATGGTTCGCTGATACTAAAATTCAGATTACCGAGCCACTGACTCAAACAATTTTTGCTTTTGAAATTTTCGTAGCATGCAATTTTAATGTGACCATCAGCGCGCGGTTGTGTCGATTGATTCTGTACCTATCGTATGCTAACGCTCCTCTAAAAACAACATAAGAGTTTCAAATAAAATAAAAAATTGCAAATAAAAGATGTAAAAAAAATCTATTTTAAGATTAAGGCGACGATGTAGTACTTTTTTCTAGACAAAATAAACAAAAATTAAATGGATAGAAAGGGCCGCCTAAACAAACATGTACCTACGTTTAAAACTATTTAAGGAAGAGGGTTTTTACTGAGTACTGATGGAAATCAGGTTTAGTCCAGAATTGCTGACTGAAATCAGATTGACATAAGGTTCAAGTCAAATTAGGTAGGCAGATAAGCATATTTGAAACCAAAGCCACCTTGTGAAGCTTTTTAAAACTCTATCACTAGAAGAAACAAGTTTTAGCTTCGTCATTTGTATTTATGTTTGTACCTACATACGAGTAAGAGTTTCTGTAGCGATATCGATATTTCTTGGCGTAGTCTTAAGAAACTCAGGCTGAAATATGTATAATTCCCTGCAATAACAGTATCACATCGTTGTTTATAGACAAGCGTTCAACAGAGGTGTAACGACACTCCATGCGCCAGTTTTCCTTTTCCTGTCATATAAATCAGTGCAACATTTGTGTATACAGCGCTAAGGCCCAGCCATTGAAATATTCAGGGAGAGCATTCCCGTCATATTCCCGTACACAATTCCGGTAATGTGCAATCTGACCGAGTAAGACGTTTGAGAGATACTGAAGAAAAAAGTAAGTTATTTAGGTTTAAGCTTTTGTTGTAGTTGAAATTTATAATGATAATATATATTAGTGATAAGGCGGACGTTATTAGGTTTGATAAACATTAGGTACGCCTGCTTAGCAATTGCAGTGCTAAACTCAGTTGAACTTCAAAACCTAGGTTGTCACTGCACTGCGCTTGTCATCCTGAGAAATTGTTAGACCTGCAACTTTGCTATAATTGCGCTGATTCCTAGAACGGAACGTACTTAATAGTGATTGTACACTGTTGCTTCACTGAAATATAATATACGCAGGTGCTGTTGGAATTGTTTTGATATGCTGTTTAAAAATTAGCACGATTAGTCAAACTCAGGTTTGCTATATTAGCAGTGTTAACATCCAGCTAGTAGATACATATTCGTATGCTTACATATATATACTGCTAGTCGGTAATAAAATAATGATGATCTCGGTAATATAGCTACGTAAATAATTTTATATAATTGAACTGCTAGATTGGTGTTAAATATTACAATAAAATCATAATTGTTCCTTTTGATGTCTTTATTCCTGAATAGTCTAATATTATCTACAGCTTAGAAAAACACGTCGCTACTTTCAATTAACTTACAGCTCATATTGACGAATTCGTTTACACGATTCTTTCAACAAAATACAAAAATGGGTTAGCAAAATGTAATCTCAATTAAAACATAATAGGTACCTAAGTATCATAGGTATACCTATAGCGTGTTGTTGAAACGGTTAGCATAAAAGCCATGACCTCAGTTTCGTTCTCAAGTCCCAAAAACTTCTCGGAATCGAAAAGAGCGTACTCTAACCAATACAGGCTCTTTTTACTTCAACAACTCAAAGTTACCAACTCAACATTTTCTCATCGTTTTTACCCAAAAATTAAGCAGTGAAGTTAGTAAATAGGCATTTTTATATAATTCATGAAAGTAAAATTAGGTACACAGCCTGATCAATAATTAAAAAATACGATAAATAATTTCTCAGTTCTATATAAGTTAGTTTTTTTTATAACGTTGTTGTAATATCTTTTACCAACAATTTTTTCTTGTTATATGATTTGTGACTTTTTCAATCACATTTAGGTAATCATTTTGTAGCGATCAAAGAAAGATTTATACCTACCGCGAAAATAAAGAAAATCTTTTTACATTGTAGAACGTTTACAAATTGTCGAAGCGTCTTTTAATATCGCATCAATATCTGTATCATTCAACGATACCTCATTGTTATTCTCTGTGAAGTGTGCTTTATTTGAATAACGATGTGTTTGATATAAATGGGAAGACCCTGTATAAATAACGACGTCTTTGATATAATACCTACCGTTCCAAGGCTTTTATCCTGTATCAAGTACCAAGTATCTGCCGAATGGTTTTACCTTATTGTAACGTTTAACTTTTCTACATGTATAATTTCCTATTTCTATAGTACTACTTCCATTTTAATTTTGTTATGATTATAGTAGAATTACTTAACGTAGACAAATATGAATCTATAGAGTTATGTTTCACGTGACTCTACCACAGAAGAAACAATAAAAAATCCGTAACTCAACCAAGCGAAGCAAACATTTCCTTTTTTGGGGAAATATTGCACTAATCTTCTTAGAAAAAATCGTCAAACCATTTAAAAAGTACTAGCGCGAGTACCAACATCCACACAAAAATACTGACAGGGCAAAGAAATTTTTACCAGACTTGAAGCAGTAACTTATTTTTTACAACGTGTAACAGAAACGTGATACTACCCATCAAAGTGATCCCATTCAAAACAAAATTTAGCAAAGTTTGTAAAAAAATTGTTGCGTCCACCATACTTTTTTTAATTTTGCAAATATGCTTTTACAATGTGTTCACCCTGATTGGTAGACTAACACTCTTAAGTATTGTCACACCTTTCTTGTACAAGTTGTATATAGGTAAATAACGGAAAGATAACAATTTAATATCCAATTACGTACTAAAGTAGTATCAAATTTAACATATTTTGGATCATAATTGTACAAGTTAGAATGGCTGGACAGATGGATGAACACAGTAAAACTATATGGGTTGATTGTAGCACTACGGAACCCTAATTACACGTACAGTCCTACACTGTGAAAGAAGAATTAATACAGCAAACAAACTAGGTATAACCATAGGCACAAAACAACTGTTTAAATTCCTGTGAATATTTGTTCTGCAAATCTGTTTTGATTCAGCAATGCGGTCTAGGGTTTTAATTAAGATATTCCTCCCGGCATTCTGGTGGAGCGTTCGTTTGCACTACCTCCATCGCCAGTTGATACTTCGTTAGCTATTCCTGCCAAGGGAATACATCGATCTATAACTTCTTTAACTGCCTCACTTACTAATCGGTAAAGCTTTATAAATCAGTCTCTCGTATTACTCGCTGATTCCGTGTAATGTGTTTATTAGTATTTATCCCTGACTGGTGTAGTCATACACGGCCTGAGTATTTTCTATTTATAATTATACTTTATTTTGATTTTGCTGCTTAATTTTACTGCGTATTGAATATCGGTCAGGATTCGCAGGGATGGACATTTTGGGGTTTCGTACCCAAAGGGTAAAAACAGGGCCCTATTACTGAGACTTCGCTGTCCGTCCTTCCCCGTGCGTCTGTCCGTCCGTCGTCCGTCCGTGCGTCCACCGAGCTAGACAGTTGCAATTTTCATAGATGATGTATTCCTGGAGCCTGGCTGGAGTACGAAATCTGTAGTTACTCATGAGTCGTGGAGACCTATTGGCCTTTGAAGTTTAGGTGATAGGAAGTAGAAAATATTATAGGTGCTTCGTATTTTAGCGGTGGAGGAATCGTCTAGAAGGATATACAGTTTTATAGAAGGAAACCAAGACATGGACATATTCGAGCTTGTCAGATTTGCTGTGCTCCAATGTGTCTCTATTAAGTATTAAGAGCTTTTATTTGGTAGATATTCTCTACAGGGTGTAAGTAACCTCCCATATTATGCTAATCTGTTCACAAAGTTCACAAAATCCCCTCTTGGGCTTCCCTACTATAACAAGAAATAGGTAGGTACTAAAACAGAATAAAATAAATCTTTGGGGCTCCCATACAACAAACGTGTTTTGCTCTATATTAACCACGAATACAGATATATAGATTGAACAAATGTTATTAGGTACGGAACCCTTAGTGCGCGAGTTCGACTCGCACTTGGAAGATTCTTTTTACTCTATTTTAATAACGGCAACAGGTAGACGCCTGAAATATTCACAGAAGTTGTATACTCACTTAAAAAATAAATAATAAAATCAAAATAAAATGAATATTTCAGAGGTTCCCCATACAACAATCGTGATTTTTTGATCGTTTTTAACTCTATATAAATATCTAGAACAGGTAGAAAATGTACGGAAAGATAATTGCACGGAACCCTTCGTGCGCGAGTCTGCTTCGCGCTTGCAGATTTCATTTTTTTAAACACGCTGGCGCGTCGCGCGTTGCCGTGTTTTTTACCACTGTGACTTCCAAAAAGGAGGAGGTATCTACTATGTTCGTCTGTATTTTTTTTGTGTATGTTCATCGATATTTTCATTGATTATTGAATGTTTTTACGCCAATTGTGAACTGATTAAAAAAAATATTTTTAGTTTGAAAGTTTAAGTATACTCCCGAGGATATCAAAATCGGTCAAGAGTTCTAAGAAGACATTACAGATGAGTAAGTTTTGCGTGCCGAATGAAAGTGTCGTCAGTCAGCCGGTTTTCACATTTTTAAAGTATGGTTTGTTGTTTTTTTATTTCGTACTCGTAATATCTTTTGAATGGTATATACAATTTCAGTAGGTAATTGAAAAAGTAATCGACAATTATTGAATACGAAATAATTACTTTTGACAAGAATTAATACAAAGGAATGGATAACAGAGTCTGAGTGTGATCGGAAATCTTTTGAAATATACAAAAGTAGTTATAGTGACATAACTACAATAGTTGGACGTATGGTTTTGCGAAGTTTGTTTTTATAGATAAATGTTCTATAATACAATTTTTTTTTGTTTTTCTATTAATACTTACGGCAGCACATGCGATTAAAAAAAAATTATGGCAAACATCTTTGGTTAGTTATAGTAAAGATTTTTAGGTGTAAATTTTTTCTGGTAATAAATATAGCCTATGGTACTCAAGAATAATGTAGCTTTCTACCGGCAAAAGAATTTTTGAAATGAGTTCAATAGTTTTTATGTTTATTCGTTACATACAATAATTCAAAAATACAATTCTTTCCCATTTATAATATTAGTAACACTTAGTAGACAAACACTTACCTACGGAGTGGACGGTCGATGAATTGAAAATCGATCAAAATAATGTAACAAAACCCGTAGCACCTCATAAACCAGCTGTCGGAGAGCCTATAAATAAAACAGTGGGTAACTCTGAACGTCCTCAGAATTCTCTCACAGGATAATACAAGGGTCTGTTGAAAAACACTTTTACAACGTGACCTACACATTTTGCCCATCGATCCCAATATAAGAGAATTTGGTCTTCGGGCGGATCGAATGTAGACGTGGAAACTCTACGGCTGCGTTTGACCCGTCCGCGTCGGCACCAATTTAATACAGTAGTAAAATTATTATTTACGTAGGTATAAGCTTCGCTTCGCAGTTATATCCGCGTTATTATAAATAACATTGACCACCTCACAAGCACAGAAACAAGTACTTCTTATAGAAAGTTAAAACCTAGTACAATTCGGCACGCAAAACTTACGCAAAGAAAATTAAAAGTTATACTAATAAAAAAATTACCAGTTTTGATGAAATTGATATGCAACTAATTGAAAAGTATACCCTTAAAAACAAAAACTATTTTTGAAATCGATCCAGCATCTCTGAGAAATCGTGGAATAAACATAAAGTAGTGCTTACAAGCGACTTCGAAAAACCCAACTGCTAAATCGTTAAACCTGTGTAGCATCCTTAATTTCTTTTTTATTTATTTTTGATGTACCCAGTGTCACTCTCACGACTAAGACGAATCTATTAACACCACTCACATAAAAATACGACAACCCGTTTAGATTGAAGTGGGATTATATATAGCTATATAATCAAATACCCTCGATAATATGTATCTTTATTTGAAATTACGTCGAAATCCTTACAATTGTTTGGCTGTGAAGAAGTAAAAAACTAAAGCTTGATGCTTTCGTTTATAAAAGTTTTGATTTCGCATCAACACCTAATACCAGCTGCACCTCAGGGAGTAGAAAGAAAGATCTAAAGATAAAAATTAGCTTATTAATTAATAGAGATATTAATTCTCTAAATGAAAAGTTTGGGTATGTGTTAGTTTGTTACTTTTTCACGGTGAAACGGCTGAACGAATGTCGAACCTTATTGATCGATTAACAACTTTGCATTTAAAGAATTAGTGAGATATGCTGAGTTTCGTGGGTCTTTGTACGCAACTTATATATTTTAAATGTGCCTCCCACGCATGTAATAGTGCGGATGAAATAAGGAGAAATACATATCGTGTGGGGTATAACAAAATAACAAAATAGGTATTTTATAATCAAGGAAACATGACATGACAGGACAAAAAATGTGTATGAATCCTTTCATTCATACATATTTTTTGTCAAAGTAATCTAAGTTGGTTCCCCTTGGATTTCTAAACAACGCTTTAATATTTTAAGCTCGTATAGAAAAGTCTTCAAGAAAGTTGTTTGGACCAATGTAATATGAATATTTTTTTACGTACCGAATCAAAAAAAAAAAAACTCATAACAGAACTAGGTATAATGTTCAGGAACCCGACAAAATGCATGTAGAGTTATACAAATTTATTTAACCAAACTGCTTTAGTTCAATTCTTGCGTTATATATATTTTTAATCTGTAAGAAACGTCTGTTAATTTCTTTTTTTCTCTATCCTTATTTTAAGATCTTCAGACTATCTACTTTCTTCGACAAACTAACTAATATACCTATATACTAAAAGAGACGTCTCTAAATCTTATCAGAAGAATTTATTACTCGTTAGCACTACTGTTTCGATCGTTTAAAAGCTTTGCGGAGGATAGCCAGAATCAGTTAATAAGATTAAAAGGAAAAACTAAGTGTTTTAAGAATGTTTTAGCCGAAGTTACATATGGTCTGAGTTGCTAATTAGTATCAATTACATTGTTTCTGTAAAGGATAAATCTGTTGCGTGTTCCCAATTTTTTTATATTTTTTTGACTATTATTGGTAAAATAGAAGTGAATATAAAAAAAGCATTAAATTATTTTGACTTCATACGTATGTTAAGGGTACGTTAAGGGTTTTTAAATATATGTTAAAAATTAATATTGATGTAAAAACCACCGTAATTATTAACATGGCATATTAGCTAGAAAGTTAAATAAAAATAAGTGCGTATTAAGATGTGAATACGAGTATTCTAGGGCTTTGCAGCATTATATGTGCGATAGCATATACATTTTGATACAATTACTTTGACTTAGTATTCGCCTTAATAGTTCATTCAGAAAATTCAAAATGGAAGTCTCAACGCTTAAGTTTCTCCGAAATATATTTTAAGCCCTGCTTAATAAAGATACCAATTATTGGTGTTTGAATAGATATAGAAAACCCATAAAGCGATCCAAGTTTGGTGGAGTCACTTGTACTTTGTAGTGGGGCAAATAGCCAAAGGAGTTAGGCCGTCACTTTATTGCCTTTAAGCTGTCAGCAAATATTTTTATCAGTGTAGGATCGGACCTGTTGTAAATAAATAAATGTTTTTGTTAAGTCAGCTAAAGTTAAGACATTTTCCATGTCAAGACAAATCTGCACTAAACCATCTGAACAGCAAGTCGGTAAATGCATACTCAATTCAATGAGAAGGAGAACTCTGGTATCTAAATTAAACATGTTTTCTCGCCTACACATTGATTTATACCACAACAATGAATAGGCATCCCACAGGGAGCTTCTGGAAGCCCCTTAAATACCTATCTTGCAATGGAAATCCCTATTGTCGACAGTGATTCCTTTACTTATCTATTTAGTAATACCAACCTACCTACTTACAAAACACAATAGATTATAGCCCTTTGTGTTTCAAGATCACTTACATAAGTACATATTATGAATAAAATAGAGAAGGTAAATAGTGTACAAAAGGTTTGCTATATGAAAACAGGATAATCTTATTGAAACAAGACTGTTTGCGTTGTAGAATCCGAGATTTTATCGTTCGGTCTTTGTATGGATTAGGATAATTTCAAGGGGTTAGGACTCGAAGGGAAAAACATAATGTGGAGCCGTGTATGTAAAATATTGTTTATTAGCATTTTTTTAAATAAGTGCAATTTGCTGTTTATGTAGAAGCATCTATTATTTTTAGTATAAGATATCTATAAAGTGAAATTATAATAAAAACAAATAATATACACATATATTATGTGTTTTTACTGTAAAGCCGCCATATATGTTTATTTTTGATTGCTGCAATTTTTCTGCCATATTATACAAATAACGTGATTTTTGCCGTTTTTTGATCCACAGTAATCGCGAAAATCGGTAGGAACTTGAACTAATGTTGTATAGATAATGGTACGGTACCTTTCGTCCATGAGCCCGACTTGCACTTGGGCGATTTTTTTTATAATATCTTTCAAGTACAGCGAACGTAACCATATCCGATATAGGTACTCGTAGTATAAGTAACATAAGACATTACCTATATAAAGCTGCTGTATCTGCCTTGGAAATACCCACGCCTCGGTGCCGCCTCAGTCGCGGTACTCAGGCCCAAATCTGTCAAAAGATATATGTTGGTGTTAAACTGATAGATCTACCTACGTATAAGCTACATATAAAATAAATACTCAATGGTTTATTGTTGAAAAAGATAAAGCTTATGAATTTTTTAAGGATAAAGCAGGGTAGTAAGGTCCTTAGAATGGCAAATGTCTTTGTAAACTGATCTCAATGGTTATAAATATCTATTTATATACCTACTGGCACCTCAGAGCTCAAGCTCTGATAATTGAACTGTGTGGCAATCGCATTTACATTGCGCCACCACGGTAGTTTTTGACAGTATTGGTAAATTAATGTTAGTAGTCTAATGTAAAACGCAACTCTGGAACAGTTCAAATAGCAAACTCCGGATGTGTTACCCAACTTCCAAAAATAAAATACCGAATACCACGTAATTCTAAGTTCACTAATATGATAGGTTTTCGCTTGTGCTGGCCCATTGCTTGTAGTAAGGGTCTAACTTACGTCACCATTGTCTGGGTCAATCAAAGTCATTATCAATAGTTTTGCTAAAATAGGATTAGTTCTATCGTCTCAACACATAGGGTCTTTGCTTTTGGTGGCCCAGTGGATGTCGTAAGGCTCTAACGGGTTCAGTATCCAAAGTTTAGCTAAAAATAGAATTAGCTGAATCTTTTCAACACAAAGACTTTGAGATCACAGTTTTCAATACCGAAAAAGAAAATACTCGTGTCCCAAACAGCAATAAAGGCGTTAAAGCCTTTCGCAGTCTCTTCGCTCGCAGTTTTGTAATCCCGTCGGCTCACGTCCACACCCTGAATACAAATTGGGTAAAGGGTGAAGGTGTATTATTGGTCAGGCAGATTTCCCTCTACGTGATCAGGTAGCTTAATATAGTGGCTCGAATCTAAGTGTTTTTCCTTGTTTCCTTAGTTACATAGAGGATACTTAAAAGGGTAACGTGTCAATTAAAGGCTCGACCTTTGGTTTATTGCGTGCTGCAAACGAGAGTGTTTAAGCAAGAGCTCCTGTAAGGTTTTCGGCAAAAGTAAATGGATGCCGCTCACTTATTTATTGCTAAGGGTTACGTGTGAAACGGGTGTTTGCGTTTAATGCCTATCTATTGAAGAGTTTCACTTGATCTGGACATGAAGTGTTAATCAAGTGCTTGGGTCTGTTATTCAAAACGATTTTCAATTGAGAGTCCGATGTTAAAGAAAAATATTTTTGCTGTCGCAAAAGTCTCAACATACACCTAACTATCGACATGGAATTTGATAGGACAAGTACCATCGATATCGATAGCTTCGTTTGTATTTAGAATTGGAGGCACAACATAACGTATTTCATCCATATCGTATAGATCAGTCGTTAATGCAATATAATGACGGGTCAGGTTTATACACAGCTAGTGATGGAATGTAACGTTTAATATGGGAAGGCAAATTTATCTAACCTTCAACAATATTGATGTATTCTCTGATAGTGTTTGGCGCCATTACCGATGCTCTTGTACTTTCTGTTTTCTTCCACCATATTCACATAGTTTTGTGTAAAATAATAATTCTCTCTTAAAAAATCTTTAGTTTTTTTGTTAGTATATTTATTAGTTACGCGTTGAATGGACTTACTATTTTGTATACTCTGGCCCCATTTTTTTGGTTTTGTTTGTATGTCTTGAGAAATATCAATTAACCTTTTATAAATAGGGTAACTAAATATAAATTGACTCAGTAGTCCAGTAGTGTATGTCTAAACTACAATGAATCTATATATTAGAATTTAAACAATCGGGTAGCCGCTGTAATTAGAGCGACGTAGACTATTTCTATTCATATCGTCGATTAAATTAAGCAAACTTTAAATATGGGTTCCTCACATTTTAAGGTCTGATATTAACACATATATCAAATCGAGTTAAACTGAATCCAGATTAATTTTAACATCTCAAATCGCAATGGTAATTCGTGTGTTGGTGATATCTAAATTGATGTTTTGATCTTTTTTTATATAGCTAATAGGCTTGCGCTTGACTGCAACTCGCCTGATGTAAAGCGATGATGCGGCCTAGAATGTGGCGCGCTTGCCTAGAAGAAACTGATTCACTCGTGGTTTGAAGAGACCGAGGTTATATCTATTGGGAAATGCAGTACTCGGCAGTGAATTCCCTAACCTGGCAGTTCGCACAATAAAAGTCCACGCAAAGCGTTTAGTGCGACTCCGTGGAATTAATATCATATAGAGGTAGCGTGTTGCAGTATCTCTACTAGTCCGATTGTGGAAAGGGGATGCTGGAATTACATTGTGTACTTTTAAGGCACTCCCAGAAATTTGTACGATAAAAAAGCGATAGGCTAGCCACTTTTCGACGGAGCTCAAGGCTTTGGAGATATGACCTGACTGACGATGCGGAGATGGAGCGAGAGAGAAGGAACCTGTCTATCAGGTGTAACATGCTCACGCGACGATGTGAAAATTACGTTATTCAAAGCTTATTGCCTATATTAATTATACACCTGTCAGCAGTAGTGGACCAAATTTAAACGCAAAACGTATCACACAATATTGGTGCGATACAATGATGCTTTACGCATCCTTATAAAAAAACACGTTCTGGCAGCGCGTCGAGCATGTTCGCTGATGCACGAATCCCTGATTTCTTCGCTGTTTTCAGGTCTATATTAGCGTCCTCTTGGGATGGGTTGCGTATATTTCTGAAGAATGGCATTCTATAATGTCTGCTGCAAGTCTATTTTGACAGTCCTATTTTTAAATCTAGAATGACGGTAGGTACACCAGAGTGCGAATCGAAAATGACTGATACTACTGTGATAGTTTTGCGAATCTTTAGTACGTTTTTTTGTAATTATTTTGTTATAAATTTTACAATTGTATGGGTTTTTATATAAAAGCCTGATATAAAGACATTTATTATCAAAATATTATTATTATTTATTCATAAACACGGTCTAAATTCCGACCTTAATTGAAGCATCAGTGGGGCCGTGGCCAACACAGAGAGGCCCTTTACAATAGAAATATGTAAAAAATACAGAAATATAGAAAATTTATGAAAGGAAGATGTGAACTAGCCTAGATACATGATTATTTTGAACTAAGTATTATTAATATCTAGGCTATTGTGATGATTTTTTGATGACTTGGTACTGGACTAAGGCAAGTGCTACGGCGCCCGCTAATTCTGCATCTTATCAAAATATTGCGGCGGGTGGTGACTTAACAGCAACGTTGGTGTGGGCAGCTACAAGGGTGCTGCGCGGTCACCACGAGCTACTAGCGGTGTTATGCCCTTTCTTACTTAAAACCTTTCTTACTATCCTGCACGTATAACAACACCTTTTTGGAGCAATTTGTATGCTGCTATCTAAGCAATTCTAAACTACAAGGTAACATTCAGGTATCACTCCGGTAGTTGACAATACTATGGGAATTATAGTATTAATTTTCCACTGGTTTGATTTCAATGAATAAATCTGTTTATTTCGCAATTTTTTCGGAATGTGTAGTTTGTAGATTATGTGTGTTACGGATGGCAACGTTTATGAGATTAGTGTTTTAATTGTTCTTGTGCAAAATACAGTTATATCCGATCTATTGAAATGTACAGTTTTGACAGTTATGTTTCGATCCCAGTAAAGTTTATAGTTAGCATTCTTTAATACGGACTGTGGCGTGTATTTATGATACGGAACTTTCACTTCTATTAAATGGTATTCTGTAATCTGTTTGCACTATTGCTTGCAGGCTCTAGTGGTATGTTGGATAGTCTCAGAACTACTAACCCTTTCGCTTCCATGCGTCATATTATTATTAGCATTTGTTATACTTTCGTTTCTTTGTGGACTATGTTTTGAAAGATTTAAGGGAGTGTTTTTTTTTTGTTATTATATTAAGGGCAGAAAGGAGGCTGTTGATACTGCGACGGGCTAAGTATTGAAAATCATGTAAGCGACGTCTTCTTTTAACAAAAGCGCAGAACTGTTTAATATTAGATGTATTTGCTACACTAAATTATGTCTCGAAAGCACACCAAAAATTATAATAATTAATATACAGAAAAAACAATACAATGGCAATGGCCTTATCGTCAAATTTGTTTGCTCTTGATTGAAGAAATCTTTCTTCAATCAAGAGCAAACAATCTGTTTAATTTGACAGCGTTAAAGCGGTGAACTGTCAAAACGACACCAAGTTTGCTTGCTCTTGATTTCACCTCATTCATGCCTAAATCTAGCCGATAGACCTGCAGACTCTTTTAATTTTTTTTACGTATACTATCTGTTAATCAAAAAAAGGAAGCCAACAAATTTACTTTTGCATTTATAATACGTTTGAGGCTTATGTATTCATAGGTACGAGTTTAAGTTATGCTTAGTAAACATCGTATATAGTTCAAGTGGGGCATGTAGCCGGCATGTAAATTTGCTCATGTTAAGCCCACCATATACAGGACTTCTGAAAGTGTCTAACTTTGTTTCATGTCCGGGAGTTGGGAGCCTAGCCGTGATGTTTAATATTTTATCAGGTAATTAATTCTCTGATACCCTTAATCTGCCTCTATAAGGCAATTTCACAACTAAATTCTTTTTTTCACCTCACATTCACAGCTTTTGGTCTGATCTTACTTTAACTTTGAAACGACTTGAGATAAGTTTCAATAATTATAAAGTTCGTCTGCTTGCAGTCAAAGATTATAATTTATAATTATGCATGTATTTATAAAATATAAACGATACATTTCTAGATAATTTAGTTTGTATCAATTGGTTCAAAATATTTGCAAAATATTCGCGTCGTAATTAATCGATCTTTTGTGACTGATATTCATTAATTATTATCTGATTAATTAATTAGGTAGCTCCAGTAACTTACCGCTGTCAAACTTTTTCAATTTTCGCCTTATATAATTTATAGACTAAAGTCACTCCACCTCGCAATTTACGAATTTTCTTAACAACTTTTCCCAGCTAATGAGGTGGAAAATTACTGTTTTTTATTGTTTTCACGAAGAACATTATGTTCTGTTGAGAGTTTTTTTTGTTTGACACAAATTAGTCACCAATTAAGCGTGTAACAGAATGAACAATATACTCTTCAAGTGTTGAACTAGCTCATACGAAATAACGCGTCAGCCAAATTCGAACGTATCAAAAGTTATAATAGACTAAAAATATATATTGAAGATCCAGCTGACGATCTATTTAAGTTACTCGATTAGTTCCAAGTCGTTGAACGGAATGTCCCTGAAGACAAAATGTTTATTGAGAGATTTTTGCAAATACGTGTATTTCGCCGGCGCCGGCAACTGTTGGTGCGAAGATATCTACAAAGAAACGGCTTTATACAACACGTATAGCGCGATTACTTTCTTTGTTTATACTATAATGATAATTCTCGAAAATATCGCCGCGTTATGCGGAGAATTTCCCGAAGTAGAGAAAAATTCCGCGGTCATGTTCTCTGCAATACACAACATCGTTCTCGCAAAAATGTTTCTGCTTTTGTATCATAAAAAGTCAATTAGAATATTAAACTATGAAATGGGCAATGTTGGTAAAAACTTCGAGGAGCGGTTTGTAATGAAAGAGCAATATAGAAAAGTGAAAGTCGGTATCTTGCTGTATATATTATCTGTGTATCTTTCTTTGCTTGCTTACGGAGTGGAAAGTACAAGGAGGTCGTTGTTCGAAGGTTGGTAAATGACCGTGTTATTGCTTCTTTGATCTTGACGTCTACGGTGTTCATTTCTCATATCACCGAATTTTTATGTACATGCATGTAATCCGGTTTAGCACTTCGGCGAAACAAATAAATCATCGTCATGTGAAGTCAGTCATCTATCAGATAGCGAATTGGGTGCACAAACGTTAGGTAGGGACCTAACGTTTGTGCACCCAATTCAAGTGAGGGCACTTTGAGACATGTGTTTGCAAACAGGGCTCGTCTGTGAACAAACTGCTTTACATATGCCCTTTGATTAGTCATGATCTGAACTCTCAGATAAGCTTGCGGTGGCTTTGAACATATTCCTGCAAAGGTAATATACAAGACTAATAGCGGTTTAGTACATTCTAAAACCTTCGCCGTGTGATTATTTTTTAAAAGCTGACAATAGCTAGACACGAATCATTGTATTACCGGCAGGCCCCTATAAAGTTTAACAGTTGAATTAATAACCAACATATAAGGAGTTGATAACTCTTTAAAATACAGGAGTCAAATCTGTGACCCAGTAGATCAACAGCTTGCAGAGCTACTAGTTACATATTAAATCATACATATTATTTTATACTGTTATTTTATTTAATTAACTGGAAATTTATATGAAATTAAAATAACGATTAACAGACTTAAAAGTTGTATACCTACTCGCTAACGAACGTATTTCATATTAAATCGCGGTGTAGCCAAGATAAATTGTGTTTTTAAACGGGCCAAAAGTATGCTTACAAAAAATTCAAAGGCCGACAAACCCGTATGTTCTTTTGATAAAACATTATATCCGTTTTTACATTTAGATTTTATTAAAAATTTCAGGCGCCCCATTTTACACAGTAGTAACTTACTACCCGAATTACGATGATCATACCTTCTTGGCGTCTTTTTTACGAGTGTTTTTCTATATCACGTGGCTATATATGATGCTCCCAATGATGTCAGCTGACTGTTTGCCAATCACACATCTTATAACTATGCAGTATAAATTCATAACATTATGCCATCATTTTCAAAGGATCAGAACAGAATTTGACCTTAACATCTTAGTTATAAATAAGAAATTGGCGGTTCTGAAGCTGAAGGAAGGGTTTTTGGAAGGCGTTCTAATGCATCAGAAACTGCTATCGTGAGTTACCGTGAAATATTAATTATTGCATATTTTTTCTTTTAGTTAAAATCAGCTGTTACGAGGATTTTTTTATGCGTTTGAGCCTTTAACACACACACTTTATACACGATAAAACCGCACGCATATTGGGCACTGTACATTTTAGAGTTCAAATGCACTTTAAGTTGTATATACAGGATAAACTAAATAATAGCAAAATAGCTCTATACTATAGAGAAAATCGTTTGGTATTGAATTTACTTTCTGATAAATTAATCAAACCTTAAGGAAACAAACCTACGAGATCAAATGAAAGTATTATCTGTATATCTTTAGATACAACTATATGTTAGTTTGTAAATTCTGTCCTTTGTTCAAGATATGTGTGTCGTCTCCCAGTCTGGCCATAAAAATAAATAAAATAAGAAAAAATAACTGAGTCAGCGTGACGCATATGGTCCCGAAGTGGTTTCTATGTCATGGAGGCCGAGAGTTGTTTGGGGTTATATTTTTACATGTGGATTATGTTTCAGTTTAGCTGAGGAGTTGGCTCGTGTATTTGGCATTATAATGTCACTTCAAGTATGCGAGAGCTCGGCAGTAGCTGTACTGCTACTGCTGCGCTTAGCGGTAAGTGGCTTAGAGTATAATAAAAACTACAGAAGTTTAGAAAAATAGAACGTTGTATTTTTCAGCTTTCAAGTCTACTAAGTTATCTGATGGGGCTCGTACCCATCCTAAGAAACAACTTTTACTATGGGACCAACTCTGAATTTGGGAAAAAAAAACAGCTGTTCCATACAAAAGTTTATCGGAGAAAGTGTATGAAACTGCTGATTATTTTCTCGAAGTAAGAGTTGGTCCCATAGTGAAAGTTGTTCCTTAGGATGGGCACAGTGACCTCCTTTCGGTTTAGTACATCCCTAGCCGATAACCCTGTATTTCGACATAAGTTCTTATTATATAACAAATATTAAAAAAAATTTTTTTAATATGTATCTTTTCATCCTTTATGTGATTTATTTATAGTCTTTTGGCTATACATAAAGTCCTACGTGAATGTATATAATTATGTATTCAAGAATACTTTTCTGTATTCTTATTTTGTGTGTAACAATTTCAATCAGGGTTTTAAACCTCTAAAAACGTTTTAGCTTTCTCCTCATATGGACTTGACTAACGCTTTCATGACGTATACGTTTGTTGGATCGCTATTTCTTTTGTTGGCACTCAATCTGTGGAACGCTGGAGAAATAACTTATCAGGTATTTTGTATATTTATATGTATTTGTCTCATTTGGCAGGCGTGTAACCATTTTTGTAGTATTTTCGGTTACGTTTATAACTACATCGCTTCGCGTTTCTTTGTGATCATGGCGAAAGTTAACTTTCCAAAAGTATAAAAACTATAATTAGCATAACAGCACAAACCTATGCAATAAGTTATATACTTGTCTATGTGAGACATGCGTGGCATTTATGTAGTCCTATTTATGCCACTTTTTCGTACCTACCTATCAGGATATGATCGGGCAGTGCACAAATCTGTTAGTAAGCTGCAGCCTTTTGTTGAGACACTTCTCAACTTTAGTATCTTTTGTGTTGCTGATATCTTTAAACAAGACCATGCGTAAGCTTAACATCAGATAACATTTACACTTCCGCCGGCCGGTCACCTTAGCATTGCATCGAGACCTGGCCAAGTGATTGGTGAAAATTAGCTTTCGTTTTGGTTAGATATTAAACGTGATAATAAAACGTAGCAATAACACCTTTCCCACATCAACAGTAAACAGTTATTTTAAAATTAGTTATAGTTACTCTTTATTTAGTTTTAATTAAATAATAAACCCGAAACCTTCACTTGGTATTTTTACAGGCTTCACTATTATCTAACGCTATGTTTTATTGTGGTTGGCACATAACTGAGCCAGAAAAACCCTCAAATAGAGACCTGAGAAGATTGGTGCTGATCGGTTGTGCTCAGGCGCAAAAACCTTTGATATTGAAAGCTTTCGGCATTCAAGATTTGTCTTACGCGACATTTGTTTCGGTAAGTTGGTTATACTGAGAAAAATATCCGTTACGAATGACGTGAATTCACGTAAAATAAGAAGTATTTTTGCTACTTTCTACAAAAAATATTAAAATAATTTAAAGTCATAGGCAATAAAACTGATATTAATATGAAAACTTGCTCATAATTATACTTACTAATTCTTTATAATAAGCTAGTAGCTATTAGTATCTTAGTGCATCATATGCCATTTATGCTGTGAATATATTTTTTATTTAGCTACTTGTAAATGCTATGGTTTATGCTTTAAATATTAATGTTTGTGTTTTTCTTTTACATTTAAGGTTGCAAGAATGACATACTCCGTGTTTGCAGTGTTTTATCAGAGAGGAGAATAGAATAATAGAGTTTAAACAATGGCAAAAAATACAAGAATTTGAATTATACGCTCCTAAATTTGAGTAATTATTTTGCAAGGTTACATTAAACTCTACTAATTTAATTTAAAAATATCAGCTGGAAGAAATGGAATAGCTGCCCTTTATGTAATCTCTTTTTATTAGCAAAGTTTAAAACCACCTGGTGATTTTCTTAGATACTTAATTAAATTATATCCAGAATTACATTTATTCAGCCAACATCAAATAAGAAGAGGTTCTCAATTCACCGGAGTCTTTTATGTATTTTCTCAGATTGATCAGAGATTGTTGGACCGATTTCAAATTGTTTGTTGTTGTAAGGGTATGCTTTTCAATTAATCCCATATACATTTTATCAGAATCGGCCAGTACGTTTTTAAATTGATATTGAATTTTCTTTGAGTATACATAATATGTAAATGTAATTTTTGTAACGTAACTTTTGCGTGCTAAGTCTGTTTTCTCATTTTTAACTTACAAAAAAAAAACTCTAAAGAGTTTTTACCATTTTTTAGCCCATAGAAATAGCTTTAAAATATTATAAAATATACACGCAGTTAATAACTTTCAACACTAAAAGTAACTATTTTCCGAGGAATATTTATGTTGATTTCCCATGGGAAGAATGAAAACACCGCGTAGCATAGCGGCGAATGTCTATTACCAAAGTAATTTATGTCACAATTAAGTAACCTGCCTAATGTACTCGTAATAAATGAAATAATCTGTTTCGGGATTATGCTACTCATTCTTTTTAAGAACCAAGGAGCTTCTGGGTAAACATTAATTTAGCTTGGCAAGGTTTATACATTTAATTAGGCCATGTTTCCTTGTCACATCAAAAGATACGCTGTCTTTATAACGCAGGTTGACGGAGTGTAGAATTCCTGATTCTATGGATGGAGAGATACAAAAAAGTTAAATATCGAATGATCTCTCTCTGGCTTGAATGTTTCATATGAGAATTCTGATTAGTCTAATATTGCTAAGAACTTGCTTCCTAAATTTAGAAAAAAATATATTAATTATAAATCTAAATCACTCTGTAGGTATCCAAATAAAGATTTTGTATACATCATAGTCGTAGTTACTGACAATTATTTGAATAGTATGATCCTTTACGGCATAAAACCCTTCCATAGGGAAAACTTTGCCTAGCAGTAGGTTAGTCATAATCATAATAAGTTATTTCACTAAGATATAAGTCATTAGTATGCCATTACCAAAATACTCAAATAATAAGACTTAACTGAAAACTCAACATTGTTGAGGCTAGTAGCTAGTAGCGATGATGGTGGAGTAGTTAGTGGGGTCGATTGACGTGCAAAAGGTACGAGGTTTGATCCTACGAAACATGCAAAAAGAGCTTGAGCTAACGGAGAAGGAAAACATCGTGAGGAAACCATAGCATGGTGGTAGGGCATTTCCTATCGTTCGCCTGGCTAGCTACCACCCTCAAGTTGTAAAAAATTGTCGCCAAGCACCTAATGGTGTGTTCCGGCAGCCTTCCTTGAGAACCAGTGTATTCCAGACTAGACATGCTCCATCTAGGGTTACAGTATCGCTGACTTCCGTGATAGTGCGAACTTGTGGTCAAATGCCTAGCTGTGTAGGATAAAAAAAAGGCTGATATAAAGACCCAGAGTACCAATCACACTTTCCATGCAATAAAATTTTATATTTTAACAATAAATGCAATATATAGTGGGCGTTAGATGGGAATTGAAAATGCCCAAAGAAATAACCAGCATGCGTTACAGGTTCGCATTTCGCCAGTGATGTGACGTCAAACAATATGTTTGATATTCTAACACTCAAAACTTTAGAACATCAGCTTCACACTAGCGTATTCAGTACTTTTAATAAATCACTACTTAATATGTTCCGACCGAACGCGTTAATAAGCGACGATGTCGCTATAACTTACCAAAGACAACAGAAATTTAATATCGTCGGTAAAGTAATTTTCCACTGAAGTTTTGCAATAGATAAGTAACTTTGGCTCATTGGAACCCCCGGTTTGGAAGTAGAGCTATAGAGCGCTACTTTGCACCTAAATCAATATGCTTTGAGCGAACAATAGTATTGGGCGAGTTAGTCTTTAATTATAAGTTCGCGGAGAATGACATCCTATAGATATAGCCCGCTCTTTAGATATGTTTACGTATGTTTTATTAATTGTGAAGAGTTAAACGCCGATTAGCTAGAAATAAAAATGTTCTTGTCAGTATTTTTTATATTTTTGGCGTTTTATTGCACGCGAAAAATATAAAAAAGATTGTATTGTTGTATGTTATTATTTAGTCAAATAGTAAAAGCTCTTCTCCAACATTAGAGAATTTGATATTTGATTTGTTTTGAAATGTAAATAGCAACTTTTATTTGTGTAGAATTGGAATAACCACTGCATTTAGTTATTTCAAAACACGTGGCATGACAGCTGCAATTTTCAAAGTTAGTTTAAGAATAGGGTACTTATTTTACTCTATTTGTGAAAAAATCTATAAACATATTATTGAGATAGCAGATTAGGCAAAGCAGTCGGAAACCAATAGTTTTAGTTCATAAAAAAGTTATCATAAATTAAAAAAGTTTAAGCTTTTTTAATCTGTTTGAAAGCACCATTGACACCATTTAAATAGCAGTTGCCAAGTTATTACGTCATACGGCTATGTAAACTTAAGAAATGTCATCTGTCTACTATCAGTGTACCTTTATTTATTTAGCGTCAGTACATTTGTTTTGATCTTAATTTTTTCCGTCTAGCCCCCTTTTGCAACGCGCGATAAGGGACTTCGTTCCAAAAATATAGTGATTCTTTTAGCGGTCTAGTCTAGTAGGACTAGTCCTATAAAATCTAATTTATACGCTTTTTAAAAATGGGTGTAGTGGACTCAAATTTATTTCAGTATCACAATTATAGACGTGGTACCCACTCACCCATCATTTCCCATCAGACACTTTTTTTTAACATTCAGGTTCTTGAAGTAAGTAATTGATCGATTACCTGTTTGCGCCCTGAGTTGATGAATTGACTACACTTCAATATAATCTCAACGTGTTATTATTACGACGTGCTGAAATGATAGATCACATATTGCAGTAAACGTAAATATTCGTCGCAATACAAGTGCGTCGATCGAAGATATTATAACTTAGTAGTCATGATCAATTCTATTAATAATATTCATATACTTTTGTATTATTTTTAAGCTGTTGGTCATGATAAATAAATAATAATACTGTCTGATGCAGAACTACTGTTTACCGAACAGTTATAATATATGCGTTTTTTTCAACTCTCTCAATAAACTACGGTAAAGTTCTTTGGATAATTTTTGATTTCAATAACTCCTTTTATCGACACTTGACTAAATACAACAACGAAAACTACAATTTTTAAAATAAGTTTTGTTTAAGTATTGGATTTCGCCCGTGGCTCCTGCTGCGTTATGTTTATTTTGCCGGGATACAAGTTATAGCATATGACACTCTCTGGACCTAGGATTATATCTATGCAAGAAATCAAGTGGATCCGTCACTAAGTCGCTGGGAAGAAGACGAACAAACGAACTAAAAAACACACTTTTGCATTTATAATATGTGTGTGGGATTAACTTTTACTCGCTGTAATATGATTTGTTGGCTTATTATTAAATAATGATTAATGCTCATAAGTAGTATTTAACACTTATAGGTAATTAAATATACGGAATTTCATCTTTAGATTGATTTTAAGTATATAATGAGACTTGTACAATTGGTCATTTTTAATATGCAGTCATAGTTACTTACATAAATAAAATCATATAATTTTACGATTACTTTCTATAAATATATATATATTTAAATATTTTATATTATTGAGTAAGACATCAATCCCGTACTTAACAATGTTTGCAAAATCTCTCGTAGTTTTAAACAAGATTTAAGTCCCACATTCTCTCCCTCATTATGCACGTTATTAACTGCCGGGAAGGTTACAGTGAAGTTTATTTAATTCAACTTTATATTGTTGGGCCTAAGAGTTGTATAAAAGTTGTTCAAGCCTCGGGGCAAATTCCGCGTATACTTAAAGTTTTCATCGGCGGGTATTATATAATACTATACCTAAGAGTCTTTCGCCTTTCTTGTAAGGTATTCAACGAGTAACAACTCCAAATAACAGACTTGACGTTCACTTAACTGCGGAAATTTATTTACTTTGTAACTGAAAAGAAACGGTGACTATTCTTGTTTTATTAAAGTTTACTGCTTGCTAGATAAGGCTCTAAAATACCAACTGATAAGAACAGCTAATAACAAAAATAATAATAACAACTCGCACGACTACGGAAGTCAGCGACACAGTAGCCCAAGAAGGAGCATGCCTTGTCTGGAATACATATTAACGAATAAAACAACAGGGGGCAACCAGTATAGCTCATGACCATCTGCAAATAAAGACACATCTAATGACACCTCTCACATCAAAATCAGTTTAGGCTGTGGAGGTTAAGAAGGTATATGTCGGAACGACTTTCTGATCCGCGTCAGACATGGTTATTACTTGTTCTTCGGCGTGGGTATTGCGGGCGAGGAGAATAAAATATCGCACTTACAAAGAATCGTCAATATAATGATTGATTACGAATTTACAATAAGTAGTCTCGGAATAAGAAGTGGACAAGTGTTCCGCTTGGTAACGAACGCTCTCACGACCCAATGAAAAGTGAGTCTCTCGGAGCATGTCCGCGCGCTCTCACTAGCGCCTCTGCCGGACGGTATCCGAAACTCTTACCGAATGCTTATTGGTTGCCTGACGTAACACGCCATCCGGCCAATGACCAATCAGTGAGCAGCGCACGTCACCCAGAGTTACACAAGAATTGGCGCCACTTCCAACTCTAGTCCACTAAAGCTAAACTAGGTGGCGCTTAAACTAAATAATCTTTATTGTCCAGCCCATGCACCGTCACGGCCAGACTGATACTCGCACGTCCTCGTGTGATTTTCTTATTTTTCTGTAACAAAACGACAAATGTAGTACTTTCTGCCGCTCGTTCATTCTGACATAATAAAGACACGTTTTTTTTTCAATTAATTTAGGTTGGTATATCGATTTTTTTCTTAAGCCACTGATGATGCTCTCAATCCTGGACAAGACGCGCAACGGCCTAACTATAAGGAGTCAAAGTCAGAGTCAAAGTCAAACAAAAGTCAAAATGCCTACCAGCAGTGCAGCCCGGATAAGAGTGTCAAGGGTTCGACCCAGACCACAAAATCCCTTCGACTCACTCTGGACTCAACGCATAAACTGTAGCCTGGATAACAGCGCCCCTTCGATCTACACCTCAGTGTACGACCCGGACAACTGCATCCCTTTGACTACCTCTCAACTCAACACGTCAACACGTCAACATTATAGCCCGGATAACAGTGCCCGATCTACAACCCAGAGTACGTCTCGGACCACTGCATCCCTTCGACTATCTCTCTACGCATCAAACCAACGTGTCTTCTATCCAGAATTGAGCACATCATACAGTCCAAGCAACTTCATTCACGGCTCAATATTAATTACTAAGTACAAGATAGGGTGTAAATCTATGTTAAGGAATTTAATTTCTTATCTTAAGGTTTTGATTAAGACAAGTCCGAAGTTAGGTCAAAGTGTCGCTGCCAACTGTCATGGTGTCACTTAAGGCTGATAAGGTATCACTCCCAACATCATTGTTAATCGTAACTGCCGTCACCGGCTCATCATCATCACAGTTTGTCAAAATTTCGGAAATTTCAGCTAAACCTGCACAACTTCCCGGTACCATGCGCAAATTTTCATGAGTGTACTCATAGAGACGGTTAGAGCCAACAACGCTTTTCAATTCATAGCGATCATTTTCTAAAATACGAGTAACAACAAAGGGGCCCCTAAATTTCCTGTCTAACTTGGTCTGCTTACGCTCACTACATTTAATAAAAACAAAATCACCTACCTGAAATGGGTTTACTTTTGCTTTTCGCCTATTAGAACGCACTGCATTCGAATTAGCAGCCTTCTGAGTATTTTCAGAAGCAACATTTCGAATGGCTTCAAGATTTAACCGTGTGTCAGAATCTACTCGCGGTGATACCTTCGTTTTGCCAAGAGACAGTGCTGTAATACCTATCATAAGTTCTGTCGGAGAGTATCGGGTTATGCGAGATCGCGTGCTGTTTAAAGCGAGTTGAACGTTACCTAATTCGTCTTGCCAAACTTTGTGAGGATCGTTTTCAACTATAGTAAGTAGACTTTTGAGGGTACGCATGACACGTTTAACTTTTCCGTTAGCCCTACTTGACCCAAACGCAATAAAATGAAGTTCAATCCGGTGGTCGTTACAAAATTGCTTAAATTTATGACTAGCATAACTTCCACCCTGATCTGCTATGACGCGTTTCGGGGCACCAAAAAAAGTGACAGCCTTTTTCAAGGCATTTACTGCACTATCCACGTAAAGGGTGGTCGTATGCTCGAGAAGCACATATTTGGTAAAATCCATCTATGATTACTGATGCGTATTCTTTTTTTTGTCACTTTTGCCGGTAAGTTTCCCAGTAATGTCAATATGAACCGTGTGCCAAGGTATACTTGGCTTGGGAATCGGGTGTAGCTCAATTTGCTGAGCTCCTGAGGGCCCTTTAGAGGCCTTACATACAATGCATGAGTCCACAAATTTGCGAACATTTTTGGACATCTGAGGAAACCAATATTGGTCGTATAACTTGTTTAATGTTTTCTTGTGACCAAGATGCTGAAATTCAGTGTGGACATGACTGATAAGGGTCCAAATAAGTGATCGGGGTACTACGGGCAGCCAAGAAGTACGCTTATTTCTTTCAATTTTTCTGTACAGAACATTAACTCTAACATGATATGTACGAGCTATAGATTCAGGAAGCTCATTTTCGGTATGCTTTTGTGTAATATCCTGGATTTCATGATCCCTTTGTTGCTCGACTGTAAGCCAGCCTTTGTGCAACTCAACAAAGTTCACATTTTTGTTGGGGGTTGGAAGTTGTTCCTGGTCTTTCGGGGGATGATTTTGAGAAAGAAAATCAGCATGTTCCATATTACGACCTTCGCAATACATAATATCAAAGGAGTAAGCTTGTAAGTCAGCCCACCAACGGTGTACCCGAGGGGTCAAATCAGTTTTCGATTTTGAAGCTTTCAGTGAGTTGCAATCGGTGACAACAGTGAAATGTTGTCCGTAAAGGTAATGAAAATGTTCAACCGCTCGCACGACCGCCAGTGTCTCTAGTTTGTAAGAGTGGTATCTCGACTCCACCTCGTATGGTGACTGAAATATTCAACGACATGTGGCATGTTGTCTTTTTTCTAGATCCACCATCCATCAGCACTTGCATCTGTATGCAGATCGATTGGTAAATCGGGGTCATAAATGGTCAGTACCAGATCCGAAGTTAGTATGTTGATTATATTTCTGTGAACCTCATCATGTCGATCTTCCCACTTAATAGGGCCCTTTAACTTAGTCAACGGATATAAGGAACAGCTACTTTAGAGAAATTCGGTATATAAACTCCGAAAATATGAGGCTAAGCCCAAAAATTGGCGTACTTGAGAAGCAGTTTTAGGCGTAGGGGCTTCAATTAAAGCTTGTATTTTTTTGGTGTTCGGTCCCAGGTAATTTACCTCCTTTTTTATGAATTTACACTTCTGGATATTAAAAAAAAGCCGGCTTCAGACAAAGACATCAAAACCAAGTCCAGACGATGTAAACCTTCAGGTATTTCTGATGAATAGCAGAGAACATCATCCATATAAGCCGTGGCAAAGTCTTTAACGGGTTTCAAGGCATTGTTAATACACCTTTGGTATACAGATGGTGCTTTTCTCAAACCAAACGGCATAATGAGATATTCATACTGCCTATCTGGTGTTACAAAGGCCGTACGCTCAACTGAATCGGGATGAACCAAAATCTGGTGGAACCCAGATGCCATGTCAAGGGTTGAGAAGAAATAAGCGCCATTTAAGCGGTCAATCTGTTCGTCGATACGTGGAAGCGGATAGTGTTCAGGTTCTGTGTTAGCATTGAGCTCCCTATAGTCGACACACATCCTATCTGTCTCATCATGCTTATTGACAAGTAAAATTAGGCTGGCAAATGGAGACGTACTTTCGCGAATAACACCAGCATCCAAAAGAGATTGTACTTTTTCTCGTAGAATTTCCTTTTCAGAAGCCGATAGCCTGTAGGGGTGTCTGCACTTTCTTGTTGGGATCTATCAAATCAATGTTCATTTGCCCTGTATTCACGCGACGAACAGGTATGCTATCGATAAAAGAATCTTTGTACTTAGAAAGGATTCGAAGCAATTCGATTTTATGTTGCCCCTCAAGATCAGTATCAACGTCAAGGAAATCAAGGCTATCGCATACGCTACAATTTTTTTTGTAATATTGAAATTGATTTGGTCATCACTAATTTGAACACTTACTCCTTGTTGGAGAATATCCCTACCTAGAATAACTGATTCAGTAATACTATCAGATGGGACAATGTGGAACAAAACTGTTAATTATTGAGTATTGACCCTCGATCTTAATATTGCTGAGAATTTGAGATTCGCATATAACGTTTCCACGACCTACCCCCGAAAGAAATATTTTCTCATTGCGCTCAGTACCGAGAAATTTAGCAATCAAATCTGATTTAATCAAAGAACATGCAGAACCACTATTGAATAAAAATTGGACGAGCTCACCCGATGATGTTGCCAGTGTACTCCTCGCAGTTTGATGGTTGCAGACATCGACCTCTTTGACCACCTTCTCCGGGCAGGCTGGGGCAATGTGGCCTGGCTTGCCGCACACGAAGCAGGATCTCTTGTCAGCGCCTTCCTTAGATGTTGATGGAGGATTCTGATCCACACTAGGTTTCTTGCAATCCACTTGTTTGTATCCTAAAGCACCGCAGCGGTTACAGGTGCCTTTGAATCGGGTGTCGTTGCTGTTGTCATTACTCTTGAATTGCTTCAATTCAAAATCATAATCGCTGCCGTCGTGTCTTCTCAGGTTCGAAATCCCATTAAGTTTCCGAAACAGTTGTGCTCTTGTAATAATGTCTAGTCCATTCAGTTCTTTTTTTATTAAATTATCTTTGAAGCAGAGGACAGACATGACAAATCCTGTTATAATCTCTTCTGTCATTGTCATGCGGCTGCACGCCCTTTCAAGGACTCTGTTAAGGCAAGAAGTAAGTCGATGCCTTCTTACTTTCTGCTTTTAACAATTATCTCGGTAAGCTTACACCAACTCTCAATGTCAGCATCCTCGTCGTCAGGATCAAACTTAATGAACTTAGTGGAGCTTTTGTTCGCCATCGCCGCACCTTGTGTAGTAGCCAGTAGTCGAGTCCATTCATTCATTCCAGCGAGAACATTAGTTGCAACTGCATCATGTCGCTTGTCTTCTTGCGTCTCCTCAAGGTGTGGCCCTTCGCATCCCACTTCTGATGTCGGAACAGTTGTCTGATCCGCGTCAGACATGGTTATTACTTGTTCTTCGGCGTGGGTATTGCGGGCGAGGAGAATAAAATATCGCACTTACAAAGAATCGTCAATATAATGATTACGAATTTACAATAAGTAGTCTCGGAATAAGAAGTGGACAAGTGTTCCGCTTGGTAACGAACGCTCTCACGACCCAATGAAAAGTGAGTCTCTCGGAGCATGTCCGCGCGCTCTCACTAGCGCCTCTGCCGGACGGTATCCGAAACTCTTACCGAACGCTTATTGGTTGCCTGACGTAACACGCCATCCGGCCAATGACCAATCAGTGAGCAGCGCACGTCACCCAGAGTTATACAAGAATTGGCGCCACTTCCAACTCTAGTCCACCAAAGCTAAACTAGGTGGCGCTTAAACTAAATAATCTTTATTGTCCAGCCCATGCACCGTCATATACATGTAGGTATGTCTAACCCAAACAATCACTCTAAAAACATAAATAACAATTTTAATTCACAGGTCGATAAATGGCATTTTCATTTACATACCAAAGTAATGCGCCGATTCTAATAAAATGCATCTAATTGATCTGAAAAGTAGCTAAACGTTTTCAAAAACCTATATAAATTTCCGGATCAGTCCAAGCGTCTCCGAACATCGAGGATCATTAATATAAAATATTCCGTAGAATTGAGAACCACCTCCTTATTAAAGTCAGTTAAAACATTTTGGTAATGTTGTTAACAAATTAATTTCTATGCAGTTAAGCCAATACTTATATTTATAAATGCAGCCTATAGATAGGTAACCAATTTTATAACTAGAAAGTTTATCTGCTCTTTAATGTAAATCCTCCCCGAAAACCTATTACACTGTAACATCTTTTATGAGACTGGTTGACATTCTCATTAAGGTCTAGCAAGTTTCCAAATGAGAATCCGAAGCAAATTAAATGTTTAATCAGGCCGTACCTCTACATTCAGTGTGTTTTCAATCTCTACGTTTCATTTTATTTATATTATAGGGATAAAAGTATTTCTTTTAGTAATCTTATTTTTAAGTTCATCCAAGTAAATAATGTTAAGTCTTGTAAAAATAAAGTTGAACTAAAATCTTGCTGTCAGCATAACGTAGCAATTTGTATATTGATATCACTCTGCGTAAAATAATTCACAATGAGGGTGTATACCCTTACTAGCGAGATGCATAAATAAAAAAAGCCACAGAGCTATTTTTGCCTACTACTAATGAATAAAAGCTTACTACCGTTCTTATACTGGTAAATAACAAAATACCATACCTAAAATATTAGGTGACGTTATGTGGATCAGAGGATTTATTGGCCGTAGACTCTACGTTAGCGTCTGCCCGGTAAAAGGCTGGATCTCTTTTGTAGCAGGGCTATTGACCAGAGTTAGGCATGAAAATAAGAGCAAGCAAACTTGGTTTTGTTTGACAGTACGCCGCTTTGACACTGTCAAAATGATACCAAGTCAGTCTTGATCTTGGAGTTATTACGCTTGATTTCACTTTTTATTTCTAAATGTTAAATTGTTTTATAGTAACACACAATTCATTTTCTTAGAACAATTCAGATGTACCTACATCAGCACTAAACAATTTATTTACGATTTCAAAACCTTTCACGAGTGATACACTCCGCTGATTTCACCTTCAATTTAAATACAATATCTTAAGTAACTTTCGTTCAAAGAGTTTATTGACACAGCCTACATGTTTGACAAACAATATCTTTCTCAAACAATTGCCTATTTATTTCGCAAACACTTTATTTAAAGCTATTCACCCCATTATTTATCAAAAAGAGCTATTGTTAAATTTCTGCGAAGATCGAACGCATTCAAATAGCTTGTTATTGAGATCAAATAAAGAATAACCAAACCTCGCACTTATATATCGATACCAGTACTGTAGGATTGGAGTTTTTAGAGTGTGTATAAGACTGTACCGTAGCAATCCCACGTCACATTAGCGCAGTTTATGGCAGGTTTAACGAGGAGCACCTACACCTCGTTAACCTCCCTATCATTGGGGAATAAATTCTACGTGACGTCACAGCACCTCCCGCCTTCGCCCGATTAAGTGAAATTATTCTCGATTCATCTTAACGCCTTCCCAATACGGCTCACTTCAGCCTGAATGTACGGCCGCTGCTCGCTTTAAAATATAGTGCTTCCACGCCGGTACGAGGATGAATGACTCTCAGCAAACCTTGTGAAATGTTTTGCCATTTTAGCAATTCATATTCCACTATTGCAATTGACGTTTATCCAATGGACAAACTTTTGTACGAATGTATGTGTAATTCCGAACAAAGCGAAGACTGATGAATGTAACATAAATTTTACTGCGGAAACAGAAAAAGTAGGTAATCTATATGACAAATACGAAGGACTATTCCCTGGGATCCTGAGATATGGTCGTCATTAATTTAAAACAGAGTAAACGGTCCCAAAACATTCCCAGAATGGATTAGAAAGTATTGACGGACGTTTGTTTGATAAATAGATTGAGGATAATATTTTGAAATTGTTTTGGGTTTCTTTGATCTCATCTCCCCAAGGCTTGTGTTCACAGGTGACTCAATCGGAAGAACGATCTCGGGAAGCTAAGCGATTCTTAGCCTGATTTACGACCAAAGAAAGCTCTGAGCGTGATAAAACATCTTACCGCGGGGATATGGGTCAGGGACATTTGCATGGAGCAAGAAAAATAATATAGAAACCGAGCGACAGTATTTAATAAACAATGCAGTCGTATACCGATTGGTAAGTGTACTACTCGTACGCCGGGAAAGGGTTGTTTTTACATTGTACTTATTGCAACCCGGAATTCTAGAAAAAATCAGTTGTATGGAAATATAGCTAATCAGCTATATTAGTAGTACACTTACACACCGCTAACCGTGCATAGAGGTCTTATAGTTTATTGTATTTTGATAAACAGTTTTAATAACAGTAGTCTATCGAGATCCATACAAGTTGTTAGTGAATAGTCATCTCAGGCCTTTAGTTGGCAGTACACGTGACAGCCGACCAGCGATTGGCGATCGTCGATCCCTGATAATCCAGCGATCCCCAACGAGCTGGCTGCTAGCCAGGTGACGACGTGTGCACGCAAATTAGAACTTTTACTGTTCTCTCAGACAAGCGTATGCAGCTACGTTCACTCTTTCACTCACAAAATTTAGTAAAACTAGAATAAACCATGTTCGTGTATTCTGCGCAACAATTCTGTGAATCAAGTTAATTAATTTGAACTCTGTCGATTACAGTATTAAGCGAGCTCCTGCCAGACATGTCACAGAACTGATTATGATTGTATAGCATATTATTTATACATTACATTGACATTGATTTTACGTTTGTACAGACGGCAATTTTATATGTAAAGACCTAAGACTAATATTATGGAAATAATTATACCTACCAGACATTCAAGCATCATTAGTAACCGTAATTTGATGGGGTTTGAGATGCTTAAAATAAGGTATTCATCCGTATTCAGCTGAACAAAAATTTGACGCATATACTTGTGATTTACAAAATATGCACGTGACAGTTTTTTTGTTGCTGATTATGTAATTATATTAATTAGATATGTAGAAAACTTTGACATGAACAATATTTAGCTAAATAAGTAGATCTTTGACGTCACCTGACTTATTTTACAACGTAAACCTATTTAGCTGGCTATCGTAGCTTATCTTTTATGTAGTTATAACAATGTATAAATCAAGTTTTGACGCACACCCTAAACGATATACTATGTCATTTGCATACTAAAAGTGGTCGCCTACGTCGCCTACACATCGACCGAAAATCTGTGAAATTAAATATTTACTAAGTCGTTCAAAAATTAATGTTGGAGTTCAAACACCAACATTAATTTTTGATACCTACTTAATATTAACTACTATCGTTACTCTGAGGTGCCAAGGTATGTCAAATAGAGGTTTAACCACTTCAAAAGTGTCTTACAGTTACGAATTTATTTAAGGAGTTGGGACTAAAAGTAACAGCTTTAAAATTTCTAAAGTAAAATATCAGGTGTATAATTCGGTCTTGCCAATGTATAGTAGAATTACTATTTATTTTTTATTTTTTAGGATTTGTTATAAGACTTCTAAGTATATATAGGTAACTTAAGTTTAAGCATGTTACAGCAGGCATCCTCGTAATTTTTTTATCGCTTATTTTTGAATGGTTTTACTTAAGGACTATTTTCTATTAGCTGTACCTACTATTTCTAGTTCTTGACCGTAGACGACTGCTACCAGACTGGAAAATACTACACCCAGACTTAACGGCTAGACTTTGTTGCACCATAACAAAGTCTAGCCGCATATATTGGAAGAAAGTTTTCTTCTTCAGTAATTATCTAAAGCATGATATATTAGTCTTTACCGGAGGCTAATATATCATAATGTTGCCTTCTGAAGATAATTGTTTAGCCTTAATTAATCCCAGACAATTAATTTTGTCAAGATACGTAATACTCTGGTTGTTTAAGGGAGATACCGTGTAGAGTTACGAGATACATTGTATACAATAATAATATATTATAGCTCTCTTTAGGGTCGGATTTTAAATCTTCAATCTTCTAACATAATAACCAACAAAGCTAGTTACTTTAATTTTATATGGGGTTTGTTGGATGGCAATTTGTAAAATACATTTTCAGTTAATTTCAATTTGCACGGGTTATTGTATTGCCTGTGATACAGCGGCTTAGTCTTACAAGTTGTATCAAGGAATAAAACTTGCACTAGTCTAAATATTAAATTTACAACCTGCCCAATGCAAGAGACCACCTCTTGCATTGGGCAGGTATGTAAATTAATTTATCTGTAACTCTATTAATAAAATCAGTAGAACCAATAAAGAACGATTTATCTAAGTGGATTGTTTTCCACCTATCTCAACCAGGTACTCGTATTTATTACCTTGGCATGGTGCTGCCTGCAATGCTCAAGTAAGTTTTAAGTAACTAAATTCTTAGCAAAAATAATTGATAACAAAGGCTCCTCTCTTTTAATACCATATTAGGGTTTCAAACAACTGAAATCTAACAATCTCTTGTACTTTTTAGCACTACAGTTATAAGTACCAACAGCTTCGCCTCGCCTTTAGTCTTCACTGGATCTTTGACCAGTAGCAGCGGATATAATAGCACCTCCGGTTATAATAACTTTAATTTCATGTTATGATATGAGATATTATTGGTGTCCAACCTACTCACGTACCTAAGTATAGGCAGTGTTCAGATGCTTTTACTCGTATAGTTGCTACAGTTGCAATACTTCGCTGGCTAATAGCCAACTCAGTTACGAGCGGCAGCGGACATCCCCAGCAAAATTACTGCCTTACGTAAACATTTTTATCCTTTTACATCGCGTTTTCGTATGATATTTTAAAAAAGTACCCCGAATGTAGAACACGTGTTACTCTATTCGGTTAGTGTTATGGAGACTTCCGGGTGGAAATTGCAATATTGGTTGGTTCACTGGCCAAGATTTTCCATTTTCGACGCCGACGATTCCTACGAATGGTTCTCATGCATGTGTGAATATTTGTTAGACACATTTACTATTTTTTTTCGAGTGGATTTAACCAAGTAAAGACCACACAAATATTTTCAGCCGTAGCAAGTTTATTTTTAGTACGAATATTAATAAAAAACATTATGGTAATTAATTAGACTATACTACAATACAAACAAAATTGATGACGTCATGCATTTTAATGTTTGTCGCACTTTAGGGATGTTTCAGTAAAATGCCAATGAGGGGTTGGAATCAGAGGTCGTATTGCATAACGTTAGCGGTGAAAGAAGTGATAGCAATCTTGGATTCGTTGATTAGTTTTTTAATTTTTTAGACTTATTACTATTCGAGACGCCAGATCAGCAAATAATTACAAATATTGCCAATAATATTTATACGATACCAACGTCACTTGTTTTTGCTTTCCCGGAACCTCTCCACTAACACTTAAACTTAAGGTATGGTATTAAAGTTCAAATTGACTTATAAGTATTATTATGAAGTGATTGTATTAATTTTTGTTGTTTTTAGACCATATCAGGCAATTTTTTAAATTTTCCTCTTCGTGATATCTACAAGAAATATAAAAAAAAAAAACATTTGCGCTTAGCAACACATTCCGCGATTCATTTTTATATTATAGATAACTTGGTAAAAGTTGTTTGTTGTTTCTTCTGCATTAATATTTCGTTTCTTGAACTTATTTATTATAAAATATTTTTTTTCCGCGACATGACTGAGAATGCAGACTTCATTTTGGAGGTTGTACATGTAGTTTGCAAATTCTATTAAATACACTCCGACTACAAATATTTTCACTCTAAAAATACCATGTGCTTTAAAATGATGTCACTTCTTCATTTTATTATTTTTCCTTTATTATGACTGACTAAAAAGAAATATAGTTAAATTTTCTACCAAAAAGGCTTCGAGGCAAGCATATAATTATGTCTTTATACACAGCATTATTTTTGCGTCATTTTATACCTACTTAACATCTAACATGTGCTCAACAAACTCACATATATATTCATTAATCTTTGACTATATTATTTTATTTACTATAAATTTCACTGTGACGGCGGCAACGTGTGCTCAGTTTATAAAGAGATGCGGCAAAATGTAAGAGGGGCCTTAACAGACAGAGTTACTTTTGTATTTAGATAAGAGGATTAGATTATCAGTACGAAGCCAACCCATAGTCCTTACATAAGATTTCATTACCGCATACCGCGTCTACGTGTCTTCTTATTACTTATCTTAGTATAGTCAATCCATACTATCAAGGCTAATTACCAGGTGGCGGCCAAATCGTTCTTAATCTAGAATTTGTCCGAATAAGTTATGTTACTGGCGTAGATCCAAGTTTGAATATCGGGCAACTGTTCGGGATATTGGTACCGCTTTATCTTGCCGTAGTGTATGCTATGCAGTCTAGTCAGAAATTAAGCTGTAAGGAAGATGTCGGCGATTAATCTGAAGACATGCTCGGATGCGGACATGATTGGATGCATACTATACTGGCTTCAGTGAATAAATGGAAATGAACAACATTTGGTTTCCATAATAACATATTGCGCATTTCCTAGCTGAATTTTGTTAATACAATAAGAAGTGTCAATATGTAATTTTTTTTTAGAAGCTGAAACGAGCAAAAATTTTTCTTTATTTCAAACACCACGAAATCCACACAAGATTTTATAAGTAGCAATTTCGGGACACTCTTAGGGGTGGCTATCAAAATATAGAAATATAAAAGCGGCCAAGTAGTACTCGGCCTCACGCACGAAAGGTTCCGTACCACCTAAGATGATATAGTGGCTACAGAAATACATTATCTGTGAAAATAGCCTGGTGACAGACAGACCGACGGACAGTGAAGGCTTAGTAATAGGGTCCCGTGTTTACTCTTTGAGTACGGAATACTAAAAACAGTTATCATTTTTTTCGGATGTTCTACGATTTTAGTGACTGGAATTTCATATAAACGCTTTCCTCTTTTTCTTTTGTAGTTTTTGAACCTAGATTTACATCTACCTATAACCTATTCGGTTTGTCATGGTTATATATAGTGTATATAGATATATCATAGTAAACAATACATACATTTTTGTCAAAAACCAGGGCCAAAATTAAGAAAGATTGCATAACTAATTAACTCAACGGTGATGTTCACTCGTAATCTGTTCCCATTACATGTAATACGAGTAAGTGAACTTACGCCAGTGCAGAATAGTGCGGATGAGATAGCCACAGGTCGCAATTCCATTACTTAGCGTATTATTGATTTTAGTGTACTGCTCGGTCAAATCGAGAAGGTGAAGGGAGAAGGTGAAGGAAATGGGCAACAAGTACTCGTAGTCTAAAGTATTACAACTCGTGATCGTTCTGTCTGTGATAATATCGCTGGATAGAGGAATGTTTATTTATGTTAAAGTTAATTCTTTAGTATAAAAAACATAATTGGGAGTTAACTTGAGCACCTGCGCGTAAAGTTTAATGATGCGGTTAAAGTAAGTTCTAAACATAGATTGTTTAATGAAAACAGAGATCTACGCAGCGGCTGTACTTGTCCGTCGGAAGAGGCCAAGTCTGGCGCGCGGCCAGACATAATGGGACTTGCCCGTTCGCCTGCGATTATTTCAACTAGATAAATTTTATGCTCCTTAAAATGTAAGGACGTGCAAAGTGGCGTGCTCTGTGCCATGTAAGTTGTTGCTGGGCTTTACGGGGTTCCACAGGCATTAACCAGCATTAAAGATTTATTTATTGTAGAATGAAATTTTTTTTTTCTCCATACGCAGAATCTAGGAATTTACAAGGCGCCTTACAATCTAAAATATGGGAGAGGAATATTATCTATCTTTGTAGAATAAGAATAAGAAATATTTATTGGGTTTTGAATAACGTTCGTTACAGGCAAGTCTTGTTACATTTGAATTATTAATTACTTAAAAAACTTATTTAAATACTTTTATATTTTTAGTTCTTATAACAAATATTTATTATCTATACTAATATTATAAAGAGGAAAGATTTGTATTTTTGTATTTTTGTATGTAACGAATAAACTCAAAAACTACTGAACCGATTTCAAAAATTCTTTCGCCGTTAGAAAGCTACATTATCCAGGAGTAACATAGGCTATATTTAATAATATAAAAAATTAGAGATCCTTACAAATTTCCACTATAACCAATCCAAGGTGTAAATTTTTTGCCATAAAATGCCTTTCATCGCATACGCTGCGGTAAGTATTGATGATAGAACAAAAAAATGTTCTACAATATTATAGAGCATATCAATATCTACAAAAAAATTCGCGATAGCATATGTCCAACTATTAAAGTTATGTCACTATAACTACTTTTATACATTTTAAAAGTTGATAGAAATGCCGATCAAACTCAGACCAATTTATCTATACCTTCGTATTAATTCTTATCAAAATAAACTGTTTCGTATTCAAGTCTGTTTCAATACCTGTTAATAACTATTTGAATTATTAAAATCGGATGTACCATTCAAAAGATATTACGAAATTAAAAAATAACAAGTCATATCTAAAAAAGTGATAACCACTTCCATTCGACTCGCTAAACTTACGTTACCTATAATGGCCTCTTAGGAAATTAAAAGTTATCTTCAGAAAGATTTGTATACTGGGCTGATTTCAAAAATTCTTTAGCTGGTGGAAAGCTTCATTGTCACTCAGTAACATACAACATTATATTTAACATTAGAGATCCCTACTAAAATAAACTAAAGGTGTCAAAACATTAGCCATAAATTGTCTCTCATCGAATGCTGCGAAAAATATCTATGATAGAACAAAAAAAACTACAATGTTATAGATTATATTAATATCCACAAAAACTTCAGGAGACCATATGTCTAACTATTGTAGTTATGTCACTTTAACAACTTTTTTACATTTTAAAAGTTAATATAAATTCTGATCAAACTCAGACCATGTTATTCATACCTTTTTAGTATCCAAATAAATTATTTCGTATTCAAGAATGTTTCAGTACCTGTTGATTACTTTTATAATTATTTAAATCGGATATTTTATTAAAAAGATATTACGAAATCAAAATATGAACGCCGATGGCAACGCGCCGGCCGCCGACAACGGTATCTTACCACGGGAAAGGAGGCACCGGAGTGTTTAGATATGACTTGTTATTTTTTAATTTCGTAATATCTTTTGAATGGTACATCCGATTTTTATAATTCAAACAGTTATTAACAGGTATTGAAACAGACTTGAATACGAAATAGTTTATTTTGATAAGAATTAATACGAAGGTATAGATAAATTGGTCTGAGTTTGATCGGCATTTCTATCAACTTTTAAAATGTATAAAAGTAGTTATAGTGACATAACTTTAATAGTTAGACATATGCTATTGCAAACTTTTTTGTAGATATTAATATGTTCTATAATATTGTAGAACATTTTTTTGTTCTATCATCAATACTTACCGCAGCGTAAGCGATGAAAGGCATTTTATGGCAAAAAAAATTACACCTTGGATTGGTTATAGTGGAAATTTGTAAGGATCTCTAATTTTTTCTATTATTAAATATAGCCTATGTTACTCCTGGATAATGTAGCTTTCTAACGGCGAAAGAATTTTTGAAATCGGTTTAGTAGTTTTTGAGTTTATTCGTTACATACAAAAATACAAAAATACAAATCTTTCCTCTTTATAATATTAGTATAGAATCTTTCCTCTTTATAATATTAGTATAGATTAGAGATCCCTACTAAAACAAACTCAAGCTGTCAAAACATTAGCCATAAATTGTCTCTCATCGAATGCTGCGAAAAATATCTATGATAGAACAAAAAAAATACGATATTATAGATTATATTAATATCTACAAAACTTTAGGAGACCATATGTCTAACTATTGTAGTTATGTCACTTTAACAACTTTTTTACATTTTAAAAGTTAATATAAATTCCGATCAAACTCAGAAAATGTTATTCATACCTTTGTAGTAGTCTTATCCAAATAAATTATTTCGTATTCAAGAATGTTTCAGTACCTGTTGATTACTTTTATAATTATTTAAATCGGATATTTTATTAAAAAGATATTACGAAATCAAAATATGAACGCCGATGGCAACGCGCCGGCCGCCGACAACGGTATCTTACCACGGGAAAGGGGACACCGGAGTGCGGGAGAGGTGTGCTCATCTACGAAATAGGTAGGCTCCCCACGCAGTGGACGCAACCGCCATCGAATATTTAAATTTTGTTCATAGTATATTTTTGTGTCCACATAAAAAGTTTTTTCAAAATTACTTACACATTATTTTATTCAACCTTTACTATTAATATTTTCACTTTCTTATTTCAGAACTACCTTCTCAAACCTTTTCTAACGTCAATTTTCTTAGTTTATTTTTTATATTCTCTGATTTGAAAAAACCTTTCAAATAATATGCCTAGAAAAAGAAAATCACAACTATCTAAGCATAGTTCCCAAGCTAGATTAGCAAAACTACGTCGTGATGGAGAATCTTCTTCTAGAAATACAGATCAGTATTTGTAATGGTAAAGACTTTTGATAAAGGAATTCAGAGAAAATGTGATTGTAGCAAGCATTATCACGGGCCCCGCGGCCGGTCAGCTTGCACACATTCCACGGATCCCGATGATACCGACTGATTTGCCTATATCTTTTAAAAGATTACAATTTCCTGTAAAGACATCGTTTGCCCTTACAATAAATAAATCCCAGGGACAAACTTTCTCGATGGTTGGCGTCGACCTAAGGAAAGACTGCTTTTCTCATGGCCAATTGTATGTTGCTCTATCTCGAGTAGGATCTCCTGAAAATCAATACGTTTTGTTGCCACCTACAAATACTACTGCCAACATAGTATACAGTGAAGCATTAGGGTAAACAAAATAAGCATAAGCATTAAAATAAAAATATAAATACAGAAATTAATATAAAATAACAAAAATATTTAAAAATAAAAATAAACGTGGTAAGATGTTTAAATAAATAAAATTTTAATTAATTTCAACAAAAATTTGTTTAATAGCTGATTAAGGGTCTTTGTATATAATTTTGCACCTTTTGACGCATTAAGTTAACGAAAGTTAATTAGCATAGGTACATATAGGTAAATTATCTTCAATTATCGTAAAATGTTTTAACAAAATATGTCAACCCGTGCGAAGCCGGGACGGGCAGCTAGTATTATATATTTACGTTGTGATTTATTTCTCTAGTTATTAGTAATTTTGTAATGGTTGTTCGTTACACAAGAACGATGATTCGACAAGCTGCATTGACATATGCATATTCACTAAGTTTATTTAGTTTATTTACAAAAAGGATTACTTTCAAAAAATATTTTAATATTTGTTAGAATATTTAAAATTGAGTTCAAAAATGCTGTGTGGTAATTTATTTTCCATTAATATTTTATATACTTAGATATAGCTGATTAGTTAAACTTTATTCTCTATAACCTTCTCTATCTATATGATACTATATATCTACTAGATATCCAGTATCATATAGTTAGAGAAGAGAAACCGAGGATTAGACTGATTAATTTGGTTAAAACCGTGAGAGTAATGCATCAGAAAATATCTTAGCTATTTATTTTTCAGTTGAATATACCTAGCTGGCAGATACTAAACTTGCGTGGTCTTTTTCGAATATAGTGAAGAAGAAAGTTATTATTTAATACTACGAGTAGATTACTTAATAATTATTATTGAAATATGTACCGAGTGCTTAATGCGAGTTTTCTTACTTACTCGTAAAGACAGTTTTATAAGGAATTGACACTTAAGAAAACATTGATGCTAGTTTTGATGCATATGGCACCATTTTGATTCCATGTAAAACTGAGTTTAGGTAAGCTAACGCGGTAGAGTCAATAAGAAAACTTGCACTAAGCACTCTGAGTATCTAATGGCACAATAACTATAATGTACGTTTGATACTTAATGTAATCCTGGGTTTCCTTTACTTACTCGTGGGTGGATACTATATAGTTGTGACTTCGTAAATTTTCTCATGCTATCTAGCCAAGGGCTACTGTACAATGTACATTAGGTGCGTTTACCCAGGAACACATCTACCCGAACGGTTATCGGTTCTTAATGGATTATAGCTCGCCCACTGCCACTTTAGCTAGCTAATCGTATGGGATGCGTTGGCGATAGTGGAAACTCATATAAATGGTAGGTACACTCTTTTCTGGATGTGCATTAAAATATACTACACCTAGGAGCCTAGCGCGGGTTACTGGTAGAATCGCATGTTTTAAACTAGTTTCAGTGTAAGACTATATTTATAATAAAACTGTAACAGGTCAATTTCTGTACATTGAATATATTTAAAAAAAAAAAATCGCGGGGGGAGTTATTAACGATACAGACCCCAAATCAATATTTTTTTTATTTTTGTCTGTCTGACTGTCTGTCTTTCTGTCTCTCTGTCTGTCTGTTTCTGGACTTTCAAGATTACATTTTCAATAAAGTGGAAGTGATTCGTAGAAGATTCACTTTGTTTAACATGAACATTACTTATTAAGGTTAGTTTTATTAGTCAATAGACTAGTTCTTGAGCGCAACCTGAAGCGACGTTGTGGCCTAGGATGTAGCGCGCTTGCCTAACAGTAACCGATTTACTCGATACTTTAAAAGACCTAAAGTTTTACTCGTATGTATATACTTATAAGTGTAGCATTCACTCCAACTTGTGATACACTTGCTGGTTGGAGTATATAGGTACACAGTTGTTACGTATTACTAAATAAATAAACCTTAAGTAGGGCGACGAATAAATAAGGCCCGTCCCCAATATTCAATATTTGGAGGTCCCAACTTTAAATCGGATCACGGCCGCAGTACCGGGCGGGTCCTTAATACGGTCGTAACTGTATCTGGCCTCCCGCCAAACACCCGATAATTTACCAACGCCGTGCCGCATGCAAATTTAAGCTCTAATCCTTATTTTTTCATTGAAATTCAGAAGGGATTCGCCCTTTCAACCCCTGTGTTAAGCCTTGTAAAAGTTTGCGCGGAAGTACGGAATTCCGGATTGACTGTTTCGGTCTGAATTGGTAGAATCGATAGATAGTTTCTCGAGTGTGGTCATGAGGTCGTCATATTAAAAAATGAAAAACTCAATTATTATATTATATAATTGAGTTTATCAGTTTAAAAAGAAAAGACTAAACACTTTTAGTGTAAAAAGCTAACTAATTACACTAAAAGTGTTTAGACTTTTCTTGACCTATCAGATTTCTATGATATCAGATAAAGTTACAGTTGACGTAATTTTAATGATGACTGAAACGCAATATATTAATTTAATATAGTATAGGTATATCTATCAAAAAGTAGGCATTAGGCAGTAGTCACTAGCGCCCAACATTCCGCTAGGCAGCATCAAATCAAGCTGGAGTAATGATCAAAATTCCATTTTCACACTCCGCTACATTTGGCGTCATCTCGCCACGTCGTACCATTCACTGAATTCCTGGAAGCGCAATTTCATTAGTCGCAAAGAGGTCGCGTCGCGAGACTTGCCTCGTTCATTAAAGTGATGTTATTTACCCCTGGCTCCATGACTATTTGTGAAGAAGCGCCCTTTGAGATCGGCAGTTCAGAGCTTGTTTGTTTTGCACATTGCAATTTCTTTTTATTTTTTACGAATGTTTCTACCAAACTGAAATCAAATACGTGAAAAAGGACGCAACTTTCGTATATTTTCGTTATTATTTAGTATTTTTATATTCAACTTTGATAGTATCAGTTTTAGTTTTTTGGTTAGCGGTACCGAGTATTTATCTAAAAATACAGATGTTTTAGAAAATTACAAAATATGTAAGCCAAGATATGTAACTAAATTCACAATAAAACAAATTAAAGCGTCTATATATAATTAATAAAAATTTACAAAATATTTAGTAATTAAACATATCAGAGTATTTTTTATGCATATTTGAATGTGCATGATATGAATATGTAATAAAATACCGCGTGCGTAATTTTTTTGTAGAATCAAAACTTGATGAAGTTATCAAAACTAAAATTGCATTGATCTTTAGGCTAAACTTAGATAGCCAGCGGCAACGCAAATTGGTTTGCCAATACTTCATTCATTACTGAGAAGTCACGTGGTTAAGTTTGGCTTACCATAGTTGTGCATATTGTTTTATCTTGTAACAAGGCTTACTAGGCAAGGGACTTCCCTTGGGCAAAATTCTATTAAGCACGTTTATCTTATGATTTAAAATGTAGTGATGACGCTGTAGACACGACCCAAATATTGTTACTAATACAATTATTTCTATCCATGTAAAATTTTACAGAAACATTAAAATGCGAGCTTGGAATAATTTAGCGTAATATCTCATTATGAAAAGGAGGTGGTAAGTAATAAAATACCAGCGGGAGCACGTTCGCATACCTTTTAAACAGAGCTCTAATTAATTTTCAATAAGATTCCAATAAAAGAACGGTGGCATTTCCCATAAGAGAGGTTGAATTTATTAGGTATGCCAGCTAGCCTATACGTTGAAATGTAGTATAAATCTATACCAGTAAGTAAGTAATTTTTTTTCGCTTATGTATGTGTTTGTCATAGATACAATAAAAGTAATACTGAAACACAAGGATATAGTAGTAGGATAAGGACAAGAAGATCATGGTCTAGAGCTCCTTGAGCCCCTTCAGCTTGTAAAAGTCTATTCTTCTTATTTTTTGGGCACTTTGCTCGTGATTCCTTACTGGATATCGAATGTTTTGTGAATTGCCAGATACCAAAAACACGGTGTTGTGTATTTGCAAGGGAGAGTTATAAATTAGGAACTAAAATACAAACGTCTAGCCAAAGATAGCCTAGCGCGCTATTATTATCTTTTCATGAAATTGTTACATAAAACACGATTACACTATTATTTGTTCAAATAAAATATTCGTAATTGTCGGTCTCACGCTGCGGCTGTATACAGAAATATCAGTACAGATTATTTTTGGATCTGGATCCTGTGTCGTTGAGCCTGTATAGTACGGGAAAAATTTGTAATTCCAAATTTATTGGTCCGTTTTCGAAATATAAAATCGGAATAAGTAACTTGGTAAACCTTTATACATCAGATTGTATGGAAATACAATGTTACTTTTACAGCTGACCGGATTTATTTAAATATTTTTTTTTATTAATAGACGTTGAATAATAACTCAAATACATTGAGATGAGGCGAAGATAAGT
Organism: Ligdia adustata; assembly: GCA_947049295.1. NCBI lineage: Eukaryota > Metazoa > Arthropoda > Insecta > Lepidoptera > Geometridae > Ligdia > Ligdia adustata. Next base: position 7,105,182 of record OX346230.1, read on the forward strand.
TGGGGACGAGTTGGGACGAGACACGTGCAAAAATGCACAAGTCTCGCAGCATAGTTTTTCTGCCGTAAAAAGTTGTGCAATCGAATGTTAACCAAGTCAGTTCATTCAATAACTATTTATCCATGGGAGTAAATATACAACCACTTTGACAAAAAATGGATTCTTTGTTTACTAGCTGATACAATTTTGTAGCAACCATATAAATATTATTGTTCTTTATTTCTTTAATAAATATAGTGACTTGGCACACATAGACAAAGAAAAAGTTGCTATTTTATATCAGATCTAATATTTATAAATAGTTTAAGAGTACGTGTAAAATTATGCGGATTAAGTATGTAGCATGAAATTGGAAATATGGATCTAAACCTTCCCTCATGTAAGGAAGCGTTTGGACCAGGATAAATTAATTATAACGGTACAAAGCAAAATTTTGTGAAAAAGAAAACAGGCCACTAGGCATAGGCATAAAGATAATCCGAAGAACTAAGTTACTGTCAAATGACCCAGGCAGCATCATAGTACCATTATAATACTAAACAACTGAAGCTTTAGCTAAATCTACGCCAGTATTTTGGCCGGCAAAGCTCTCCGATAAGTTTTAATTTACCTAATAGTATCGAATTAATACCAACTTCGTAGCAATTTTAACAGAAGGTGAACTAAATTCAGGCCAACAAGGAAGCTCCAATCGAAACGTATTTAGCAAACAATACTGCCACGAACATTTCGTAATCAATTCCAACTTTGGTCATCCGCGCAGTAGAAATTAATGAGGAAGTAATTACAAATGGTAACGAGCCCCGTCTGCTGATATAATAAACAGAAAACTGAGGCTAATATGGGTCGACGCATTTCTAATCAAGTCGCTCTACTTACGTGCGCTGAATCACAAGTTATGGGGTAAAGAAAGGGTAACATTGGGGAAAGGAATGGAGTCCCTGAGGCAGTAGATCGTGTTATCTTTTTATGTTATGGATGGCAAACAAGTAAAGGACGCTTGATGGAAAGCGGTTACTACGGTGTTTGAGGTGTATTGTGTTATTCTATGCAGTTTATAATATGTAAACGATTCTTTATGTTTTACGTAGTTTGCATTAATTATAGTTTCTATAAACGAACTGCAAACTTATTATAACCCTTTAAACTTTTACCGTAACAAATTCATGATGTTGTTGTTTACCAACTAACAATCACGCAGTTTGTTGCGTTTGCTAACTTTAATTATTGTTAACAGGTAAGTTAAAGCAGTTTTGCAACTATAGACAACCTACTTAATTCACTTTTTGAAGTAATTTGTTATTTTTGCAGAATGTGTGAAGAATTTACCTCTTTAAAACGTAATATTATGTACTTGTTCTGATAAATGGTGCTAGGGCCTAATTTCTACATAACAAACAAATTAAAATTAAACACATTTATACTATAAATAAAGTAGAATAACATATAAACCACCAGGGTCTACTCATTCAAAGCAAGAATAAAGAGAATGCAAGTGGAGAAAGGTCGGCCATATCATGCGTATTTTTCAATCTAAACGAGTGGGTACATTATGGATCTAAACTCGGCTCAGGCTGCAAATTTTCAAATTGCTTTTAATCTCTTTGTCGAATGATCTCTTTACCCAAGTCCCTAACTGATATCACTACAAAAAATTTAATAATTTCGGTATCTAGAGTGATACACCCGAATTGAATCAATTATCGTAAGACCATTTAGCTTCAAATTTACTTCAGGAACTGCGGTTGCATATCGCTTCGCACATATCGCTCACATGTAGAGGGCTTTATTCTCTCGTAAGTTGGCACAAATGCAACGTCCACTTTTTTAGAATAAAAAGGGTATTTTTAGTAAAGGCAAACGTTTTGATGGCAGTGTTTATGCAACTCACGCGCCATTTTGGCATCAAGTCACGTAGAGTGAAGGGGTGAGGTCGAAAATTCGGCGAGTTCCTCTGATGGTTGTCATCGCAGCTACCACCTGCCTCATAGCTTTATTAAGAAGAGTGGGTCATTAGCACTCCCAGAGTTTTACGATATTAAGAAGTGAAAAAAGTGAATTGTTCTTGATTTTACTGCTATTATTTTAATCTATTTTTGCTGTAATATACATTAATATGGCACACTTTGGCATTAGTTGCCGCACGAAAAGTTCTCTTTAAAAGATACTTGCAACCATCAAGTTCTCTTAGTTGTTAGGCTGTTTATGTAGGCGCGTATTAAAAGAATTACTGGAATGCTATTATACGTATAAGTAAAAGAAAACACTAGCCTTGTATCACGAGATTATCGTGTAAATTGACTCCATACATTTTCAATTCTCTTAAGCGCATTACGGGTCATCATGTTTTTTTTAAATTTCATTTCCTTAATTATGCATAGAGGGCTTGAGAGATACCTGCACAGGTATCAACCAAATAAGTATAAATATTTCTGCACCAATCAAAGAGCAAATTTAATAACATTAACAACTCACGAAAGCATTACTTCGTTACAATAAAACGCTTGAAAAGTTATTACGGGTGTACTGGAGACCCGAAAACATGGAAATATAATGAAACAGCTTCACATTTAGATGCAAACTCCCGATATATGCTGTTAACATAATTTGAAGGAAGGTATATAAAGAGTGAATATCGGCAACCCACGAATAAATGGAACATAATGAAAATATATTACTGAACCTACCCTCGTAAACGACAGCGACTCGACTGTTATTCAAATAAACAGTACCTCAGATCGAATATCGTCACGAAGTCACAGATATCGTAAAATTTATAGCCGTGCAAGTGTGCACATACTTGTTCAAGGTTATTGGTTGTTTGCGCACAACGTAAAACCATTTATTATAGACTTTTGAAAATTTATTATAAAATTAGGTACCTAGTGTTCACTACAATAAGATTGTTGACGAGCCAGACAATTTATGGAAGAGCCGATTTATTTTCTATCATATATTTAAAAACCATTAAGAAGCCATTGCAAGCAACAAAACTTGCCACTTGCCAGTGAAGGAAAATCAGAAAAAAATTAAGTAGACCTAATATTAGGCTACCATCTATCGAGGAAATTTTGATTTTTTGAGATTTGGTTTCATATAGACATTTCACCAAAAATGGTTTAAAAATAAATTATAAGATAAGAAATTGCTATTGGCGAGGTTGTGCGCATCTTACTGTAACCCTGAATCGGCAAACATATAGATAATAGGTATGTCAATACATGCCTGTCTGACTTGCAAGGGCACATATCGGAGCGAAGGGTAATCGCGGTTAAATCTAGACTATATTTACTCGCATGATTTATATGATAGCACATTTACATTCATAGGTAATGAGAAGATACCCTTTTATAGCAATTTAAGATATTAGGTACGACGACGTTGAAAAATTTGAACATTTTCCGAAGTTATGAGTCTCATAAAATAAGTTATAAATCTTATAGTTGTAAATGATGTCCCTTATAAATTTAGTCCCAAGTCACTGAAAACTGTTTGATTTTGAACAAATCATCATCATCTTTACATAGACCAAAAGGCTCACTCCAGAAGAGTAAGACCCGAATACCTGTGACTTGGCTTAAAATTATCGTTTATTCCCACTTGTTCTGTTGAGTAGTTCTGTTGACAGAACTAGTGGGATTTTTTTCCCACTTGTTCTGTTATGATAATGACAATGATAATGATAATGATGAGCATCAAGGAAATAAAGGAACATCGCGTAAACAAGCGAACATCGCGTAAACAAATGTCGTAGAATTGTGATTTGTTTCTTCAACATTCATTCTGTGATGATTATTTGTACATGCGACACTTGCTCATTAAAATTAAATATCAGTGTAACAGAACAAGTCGCAAAAAAATCTCTCTTGTTCTGTCAACAGAACAAGAGGGAATAAACGAAGATTATTATCACAAAGCAAATAATCAAAACTTAATTTATATTACGTGTGAACCATAATAGTCAGCCACCGCACCCACGGAAGCGACAAAATGTAAATGCTTTTCAACAGCCAGCCTTCCGTTATTTGACCCGGCAGATTAGTGCTTAAAATCGGTGATCGGTTAGAAACACAACAGCTAAATTGGTTTGGTAAAACAGTTCTAAAATCTTTAAGATTTATAAACAAATGTACCTACATGAATGGAAAATTTGGACTTTATTTTTTTTATACTATAATGGGTTAAATTACTTAACCATAATGGGTAGTTAGTAAAAAAACAGAGATAGCTAAACTGATTACTTTTTTTTTGTTTTTGGGTTATATACTCGTACCTACAATATGGTCCGATGGTTCTTAAATCGAAATAACTAAAAACTTGTATCAGTGCTTGCCCAATTGAATTAGGGGATCACATTTTTTTAACGCCATTAAAAGTGCGAACACTATTCGCGTGTCATCAAATTTTTATAGCTTGATCTCAGATTGCTGCCTCTGTCTATAATAAAATATAATTTACCCGCTTATAAAAGTTAAGTATGTTCAATTTCGGATATGCCACGTGACGGATTTTACTACGAGTTGAATAGCTGCGTGATCTCTTAGCGTAGACTCATCCTTATATTGGAATGTTTGATATTCATACCTAGGTACATCTGCTATAGCTGCTTAGCAACCAGGCCCTTAATCGACCAGAGCGTTGGGAGAGCGACGCGATGATGGATCGAGATTCGCCATTGGTGATCGATCGCCAACGACTTGTATGTTGATTAGTAATAAAATAATTGCACTAAATTTCAAAAATAATATAATTTAGTTATATTAAATCGAAACTTAGCTTTATATGCATCTTGGCATAATATGAAAGAGGTGTATACAGTGCAGTAAAAAAAAGAAAGCTGTGGATAATGATGGTAACATAGAATATATCAGGATTTATCATCTGAATAAAAATATTTCTTTCGCATTTCGTCCGTGTTTTACTCAAACTGTTACTGTGAAACGATTTTGATAATTACTTAATATTGATATTTATAAAATAAAATATTTATTTCTCATTTCATCTGTATTGTATTTTTCTGAAATAGTTGCTGTGAACGAACGACAACTACTTAGTATTGATATGTATCACTTACGAGTAGAACTTAGCATGCCAAAGAGCTTATTATAAAAAAACAATAAACAATGTAAGGCTTATACAAATTCGACCCATAAGATAAAGACGTCATCCCAATTATTACATCTTCCTTCCATAAACTGATAGCGGAAGAGTACATTCATACTCCCTCGCTACGACGAGGCCGGATGACGAAGCCTCGTCGAAGACAAATGGGCTGCATTATTCCCTGAGATAAACGCCCGCTTTCGACGTTTGCGTCTGATAAACGCACAAGATGTATGGCTGAAGTGATGAAAAAAGCTCAGAGGCTGGGCTAGGCCGAGATTTACTATTCATATTAGGCTATATCTATGCGTATTCGTAGGTTTATTCAACATAACGCTTAGTAGCTATTTGTATAAATTTTTTTTTTTATAAAAATTATAGCGATTTGTGGTTTTATGGAAATTATGTTGTAGTTAAAGTACAAGAGTATAATTAATTTTTAGTATCATAAAAACAAAAAAAAAACGAATGCCTATGCAAAAGCTTATAGCTGTTTTGGTAAGTGCTATATGAGACAGATAAACCAAAAGTAAATCAGCTTTTAAAATAATCACTAAATTTAGGTACCTATACGTTTAAGCGTAATTGCCGTGATGTTATTTTTTTTAAATTTTGTATGAAAACACTCGTCACAAGCAGACAATTGTTGGTCTCATTAGTTGGCCTTAAAAGTACTTAATATTAGCCAAGCCTTGCCTTAACTAATTAGGTTATGAAACATCTAAGCATCTAACATAGGTTACATACAACAAGAAGTTCTGCCATCACGATAAGTTTTTCTTGTTCAAAACATGCAAATAAAAACAGGGTTGAAACATCTGTACTCGTATGTAGACGAACATAAGATGTTTAATTTATTGAGTTCACAAAGTTAGAAAGTTTCAAGGAACATAAGTTGGGACCGTCTGGGTTTTGCGGTATTTTAGGGGTAAAATATTTTCTCTTTAATTTTATGAAAGGTTGTACTTTTCAAACATATCTACTTAAGAAGGTTTGAAGAGCTGAAATTATTTTTATAACAATACCTAAATTAGTGTAGACTGATATTACTGCTGATAAGAGAAATTTAAAAGGATTTTTTTCACATTTTCTTTATTAAGTGATAGCAGACGCTAGAGCCAAATTTTTATATCTCGGGGACGGCTGGACCCAATCGAAAAATCATTTTTTTGTTGGAGGGTATACTTATAGTGGTCCCATTTTAGTTTTATCATCATCGGTCTAGAGGTTTGATTTCTCACTCTTTTTTTAAAAGAACTTGTTATAACTATGAAGTGTAGAAAGAAGTTACAGACAGATTGCTCAGCAAGGGGGGGCAGAGTAGGTTTATATTTGCGAATAAATTGTTACCTGAAAGAATATAAATGACTTAAAAATTAACAAAAGGTGGTTTGATTATATTGGGGAATTTAAAAACTTCTTTTTAAGTTGTTGGCTATCTTTTTAAAGTTAGACGTCGTTTTACTAGTAATATCAGTCGTTATAAGGAATTGACTCTTGACAAGGCAAAGTTTTCGTAGCATTTCCCAAAAATTTAATTATTTCAGTTGAGTCGTGCAAAAACGTGATGTTAAGTCCATGCGTAAAGCCATCGCTCATGCATTTTCTGATATGCGTAGCTCATCAGTTAGATTAATTACTTACTTATTCAGTAAATTTGTCACCGCTTTTAATTTTGGTGCAAACCATTTTACGAATAACGAATAACGAACAATAACGAAAATAAATCAAAATCCGTGTCAGGTTGCGGTATATTTTCGGAACGACCCACATTTCCAGTTGCGTTCACGCGTAGATAGATAGATTTACTATAATTAATTATTGCTAGCCTTCATATTGGTTTACTTTGTTTCTGATTGCTACCTAATGAACCGAAAAAGTAATGCCAAGGAAAATTCTACCTTACCGCTGCGGGAATAGCAATATCAATGTTTATAAAAAAAAACAACCTTTCTTTTAGTCAAGTCTTTAATTTAGCCAGTTCTCATCCTATAAAAGTTTGTCGGAAAACATCGCTATTTCAGCTATAGTAAAAAAGAAGCAACAAATTGTAATATTATAATTGTGTATTTATTTTGAACTAAATTATTAGGACGGTAAAAATGTCGTATAATCTTTCCCTCTTTGAGAAGTAATCATAATAATGTCAATTGAGTAACTAAATATAATAGAATAATCATATTACAATGTTATTCCAAATTGTATAATTACCTAAGTACCTATCGTTTAGTGTTTTATTACAATCTTCAATTATCTGACAAACACCAGGCATATTATATTCATTTGTTCCAATATATAAATAACAAATGTTTTCACCAAATTTACTCCTACATGCCTTTCCATATAAATTATACTTACTAATTAATTAATTACATCGACCACTAACGAGATAATTCTCCGTAGAACGCTATACTTTTTTGTGCAAATATTATTCTTCGTGCATTCGGGCATCATTAAATAGAAAAAATATTTAAAAAGAGGTTTTTGTAATAATAAACTGACTAGTTTATTTATTTTTGATTATAAAATAAATTACTAGACAAGAAGTTTCATTACACAACGACATCAGCTACAATTAAGAGTATCACCGAACCTTCACTGTTTTTGTGTTTCTGATAGAATTTCGTTCCGGGGCCTACCTCTTTTCACCCCTTAAATTGTAACGTAATTTTTTGTCATCGATGTCAATCGCTTTACTATGATATATTTAAGGCTTACATGTATTACTATCTTGAAAGAAGTAAGTGAATTCTGCACAATAAAGGCTTTTAGTAGGCATCGTATCAGCGCAAAAATATGACTGCTTAGGAAGCTTGTAACTTTGAAGTGATGTAAAAGATAGAAAAAAAAAACGGTAAAGCCTAGTAAATAATGTATTAGCTATCTGAAAAAAAAACCAATGGAATCGGAAAAACATTAAAAGGTAGAAAAGAGAATACCATATTGTATGGATAAGTTGGCGATCTATAGATGTCTTAACCGCTATACGCGCTACGAATACGTAGATGCATCTATGTATTTCGTAGGATCCCAAGCGATGCAGGTCAACAATTCACATCTATCCCAAAAGTTTCTTTGACTAAAAATAAAAATTAAACTAATAATCGTAGAATAGCAATTTTGGTTAAGAACTACGTCGAAAAAGCATTTTACAAGATCCGAATTAGAGACGCTTCGCTTGCTCTGTGGAATAAAATCAACATCTGTGATTAAAAAACAATACGGTTTAGCGTCTTTACAAACCTTCCCTCGCTATTGTTACGAGTACATAGGATTATAATAACTGCAAAGATTACAATTCAAAAAAGTACAAAGGTGTATCAAGTTTAATGATGTAGATGTAAGTCCAGTCCGCAACAATATTATAATAAAGTTTCTACATCCTCTCCGTGAATCTGGAGTTAGGTTGTTACTCTTATCTTCGCTGTAAGAGCCGTTGCCAATTTGCATAATATTCCACCTACCTCCGGCCATTTGTAATTCAATTCCACTGCGAGAGTACGTTGCCGTCTTATCTCCAACATTTGTCTTTTATTAGTTCGTTTACTGTTTAAACATTGTAGCTCCTGTATTTTAAAGATCGACACGATACATGATGTATTTTTTCCTTAAATGTAGTTAAATATTTTATAGGTAGGTATTTAGTAGGTACCTATGTTTGTAATATTAAGCAATTTAAGATTATGTACGAATACTATGGTATACCAGGCAAAACGATAAATTAACTACAAATGAGAAAAGTAAAAAAGGATTTCTCACGCAAAAAATATGCTATATTAAGTACTCACCAACCTCGCTAGCTCGGTTATAATTAATTTATAGTTTATGAAAATAAAATGTACACTTCTATACGTAGGTTGACTATGTTAGGTTATAATGTTTTTGAGGACCATTGTTTATATTATGTAAATATGTGAAATAATTGTTTGAACCATAACAATATGATTCTAAAGTATCTTTATAGGTTCCCTAAGAAACAACTTGTCTATGGGATCATCTCTGAATTCGAGAAAAAAATTTGCTGTCCCATAGGAAAAGTTTATCGTTCGTCGACAATATGTATTAAGCAGCTGATTATCTCTTCTTGAATTCAGAGTAGGTCCCAGAGCAGAGGTTATTGCTTAGGATTAGTATAATGACCCCATTTCGGCTTAGTACAGTCCTAGCCGATAACCCTGTATGTACATAATGATCAAATTACCAAAATAACATCGCGCTGAATTTTACTGTTTAAATGCAATGCTATTGCTACAACCGAAGTTAATAAAAAGCTTTGAAACGATATATCAAAATTTTGTAAATAAAAAGATGCAACGGAGTTATTATTTCAAACTAAATCTTAATAACGTGTAAAACTTGTAAACTATATTTCCACAATCACGTTTTGTATATTGTAATGTACGTAGTATCATTCTGCGCACATTTTGGGCTAAATAAACCTTAAATCACGTAGAAGCATTTTAGCCGTCAAACTAGTGTATCATGAGGTCAAGTGAGGGCAACAGAGGCGCAAGGTACTTAATAATGCTGGGCTTAGTGCTGTCCCAATTAAACAGGGGCCAAATAAGTACCCGACCTTCTCGCAATAGTCTGGCCGTGAGCTGAATACAAACAAGAAAAAAGCGCCATAAAACTTTTATCACAAGATCAAAAGCAGATAAAAGGAGATTAAAACGAATATCGCTGAAACGGTCTAGCTAAAAACACTTTTATGACTCTGTTCTGAGACGAATTGTATAGGTGTGCTAAACGCAGTCTTCGTTCGGGTCTTTAGTCTTTTCACAAATTGGTAAGAGAGCTACTTAAGCTTGTAGATGTTTTATTCTTAAGAATAAAGCATCTACAACTATATAATTATCTTACTGCTATAGTTTTGTTTTGTACTTATAGAACTAAACAAGTGAAACAAGAATAAAAACTTATCATAGAAATTAAAGAACCCTTTAATGTATTATCACTATTCGCAGGTTGCGTACCGCAAAATTTTCATATAACCAAAAATGTACCGCATATAAAGATACCGGTAAATGGCGTCGCAGCTAAATTCCCCTTTTTTAGTAGAGAATCAAAAATCCTTGACAATTAAAAAAATATAAAAACTTGCCGAACCTATGTAGACTTTAACATATATTTTCCACCCCGACGCAAAAAACGACGGGGTGTTAAAAGTTTGACGTATCAGGGTGTGTGTCTGTCTATGGCATCGTAGCTCCGAAACTTTTTTTTATTATTTGTAATTCCCTTATTACCAAAAACGCAATCTGTAACCAAAACAAAAAAAAATATACCAGGCAGATTACATACAGACCTTTTAAGATCTACAAATAATCCAAATGCGCCAGGGCTCCCGGTCCCCACCGCCCTAAAGTCTCGACTCCAAATGGCTCAAATATATAACCTCTACATCCTGATCTCAGCCTCTACCGAGGCTAACATATTTTCGACGCTTATGCTGTTCCGCTGAAGAATATAAGGAAGTTGCGATGCCACTTATGTGTCAACGCATCTCGCGTCCCAACTTCCAAGGTACATGAGTGAAAAATACAGAGTTGCATGCCTGAACCTGGATTTCAATCTGCGCTCTTTCGCTTGTAAGGCAACAGGTTTACCGAATAGGCTACACTAACCTAGGCTACTACTAATTTTCTTGTCGGATTTAATAAGCGACCTGTATTGAAAGAAGGCAAAGCTTGTAACCAAAGTCCCGACTCCAAAATTTATTTTTTTGTATGAAATGGAATAGTCGGGAGAGTTCTTAGCTATATTTGATGAAAATCATTCCATGATGACCGCCCCTACAAAATGGCGAACTACATTTTTTTACCGTCTCCCTCAATATGGATATTAAACGAAAATGAAATAAAATGGCTAGTAGAATACTATATATTATTATAATTTCGAATCTAAGATTATACTTTAAGTTAATACTTTTGCGCTTGACTACAACTCACCTGATGTAAGGCGACGATTCAGCCTTAGATGTTGCACGCTTTCGTCAGTTCTTCATCCAGAATTCGGCTGTATATCTATCAACCATACCTCACCGGAGAAACTCAGCAGCAGCAATCAGACGTGTATGGGTAGATACAAACCAAAATTTAATTTATATGTCTAGTAGGTGTCGTCGTCATAAATGTACGTACATATTTCCACGCATCCACTCGGGAGCCGACCGCAACTGCACTCAGGCAAATAAACCGAATATGCGAACGAATACCGATGTTCGCACTGGCGACGATGATCAAATGCGGTTTTGTTGGTGACACGCTAGACAAAATGACACTGTATGAGTGTCGAAATTTCTAGCTCTTTAATAAACTTGCAGCCTGTGTTTGGATGCTTATCTTATCTAATGATTCACTTAGGTTATTTTTATATGACGGATAGAAATATGCCAAAAACACTAGATCTAGGGGTACGAGTACTACTACAACACTACTACAAAATAAATAAACTGACATAGTATTAAAACACTCACGTATCTATTTTAATGGTACCTATTGTTAGTTCCAAATAGTACAATGACATCGATCATTTTGTTTTCCTAATATTAAATCCATTAATTAAACGATCTCAACAATCACTGCGTTTATTTTTATAATAAACGTTAGTTTGTACGTGTTCTTATCAATGTATGCTCCAATAAAACTACAGCAGGTATCAAAAAAGAAACAACACAAAATGCCCAATATCCACTTTTCATATCAATAACCATCGTATGGCAGGTAAAGCTAAGCGAATAGTTACAAAATAAGCGTAGTAAAGTCGTAAATATCGCACTATAATCGATACAAACAAAGCAAATATCGAAACAGCGTATACGTAAACAATCTGGACTCGAAGGATATTTTTATACTTTCCAATTTGCCTTTTCGCATACAAGCCACGACATGAATAATTCAGTGGCGTTGCATATTTTAAAGCGAAAAAGTTTTTTAATACGAACATCCGCACCGCTGAGCTCGCGTTACACTTACATTGTGGAGGATAAGCTAATTATTTACGAACGAGATCGCGAATGAAGCCGTATTCATTTCAGTAATTTTACTCTTGATCTCAGGGGAAGAAGACAGATCATATATAAAAAGTCTGTAGATAGATAGGTTTGTAAGAAAGATAAATGGATCATGTATTCATTAAACGAGAGGTTCGGATCTCATACTCCTCAAATAAAATCGGTGTATGTAGGTATGCATAGTTGTTATTCTTTATTGTACTCGTAAATATATCCCGAACAATATTTATTTCTGAAAACAAATATCTTTTTGTAATATTTGTTTTCATCTTTAGTTAGATCCTATCGATTTTACCGATATTGACACCTCTTGTGGTACTACATAATTTTCCCTTGTAAGTATTTCAAATTTTTATGTGTTGTCAGTCTACAATAAAGAATTAATCAATTAATAAATTACGAGGTTATCTAATGTGCATATATCTGTTCTATTCGGTCCTTAAAAACAAAGATTGCATCGAAACTAACTTTCAGCAAATCGCCTTGTGCAACTCAACAATAAACTAGAAGCTAGCTGCTTCTTTGCCATATTTCAGCCTAGCACCCTAACGGGTCTCCAGAGGTCTCTGCCCTCAATTATCACTTCATCTCTCAACGTCCTACTCGGATTGGGGTCCACAATAATTTATTTAACTCATTTCTCTGCTTAATGCAGTGTGTAGTGGCTCATATCTTAGGACCTAATGTAGTATTCGACCAACTAATGCGAGAGTTTCTCATAGTGTCATAGACATTTGTAAAAGTGTTGGGAAAACTCATGCCTTAGATATATCGTCGCAGTTGGTCACAAAAGCTTTACTCAATTGTAATCGTAATGTTGGCACAGATGAGCTAAAAAATCTTGTCTATTTTACAAATTATATACATTTTACAAATAGCTGATTCACAGTATTAGACATGTATAAACTTTTTAATATTACCGACTCCAATTTGGCTGGCGGCAGGCGCGTAAACAATATTTAAGTTGTTTTGAATTAAAATCCAAACAAAAAGACAGATATAGCAATTGCGTAACACACATCAAATAATGAAAAAAGTACAGCCAAACTGAGAGCCTCTTCATTCAAAATCCTCATTTGAAATTATTTAAAAAGGGTATCTAAAGTTTATTTCAATATCGACATAGTTGCACAAATATTGTGGCCATCTGCGCCGTTGCATCGTTAGATTGCTGTGTTCACAAAGTGTTTAGCTTAACAAATACAAAGCTGATTGGATGGAAACCGCTTCTCCAATGAGGGTGTTCGTTCCAAAATCCGCAGCGAGGCAATAAAGTGGTACGCAATAAATAACTGATACAGCGTCGGTGGCTGAAGCTAGTCTATGCAGTTGGTCGCCTGGCGGCTCTAAGTGCGATGTGATCGAATATTTTACACTAACGTTTAGTTAAAAATATTGTTTTTAAATCGATGAAACGATAAAATTTCATCACGTTGTGTTGTGATTCGCCATACTAATGGTACCCATTGTGTTTGTTAGTTTTCTGTCATTAATAATCCTCTTGTAGAGAAGACTAGTAGCTGCTACGAGTACTCGCGGCGTTTCAGGTGACGTTAAATAGAATATAAAGTAATTTTAAACTGAGAACAGAGGTTCACAGTTTAAAATTACTTTAGAGGGTCAAATAGAGATTTGACCCTCTTAGTGGTTAAATTTCCAAAAACCTAATACCCTCCAAATTTCTATATATGTAATATATATGTATACCAGGGTGTGGAGGCGAGAAGTCTACGATAAGTTTGAGTGACGTGCCATGGGAGAGGCTTGTGTAAGCTGTGGACGAGAGTTATCTGACGGTGATGTTAACGAATAAACCTATTTATTATTTGAAACTAACTAGTTATGCATCCCCTCGCCCTTCTGCTCTGATGTAGAGACGGCTTACTCAGCAGTACTTGCACTTCTGTGGAAAGCTGACTAAGGTGTCTCTTATCGGACCACCGAGTAGTATGTAAGTTAATGTTAAGAATATAATCCTTTGTATGATGATTAGTTTTAGAGCCTTCAAATCGGCTACACGTAGTTTAATTAGTTCTAGAGCCTCCATATCGGCTAAACGTATTTTAAGTTATTATTAAAGCCTCAGTATCGGCTATAAGTATTTTAATTTAGTTTTTAAAAAGAAAGTTTCGTGCTCCCTAAATTTAACTGGCGCAGCCGGTAGGATTCGCTGCTGTCGTGCATTTCATAGTTTCGTCGGTATATGGGTATCGAATTTTGCCCAATCGCGGAATCGAGTGCGCGTGCGAATCCTCGAACCAAAGAAATAAGTTAGAACGGGACACCCAGTAATGGCAACGATCGGTTGGTGAGTAAAACTTTTCGCCATCCTTTCCAATCCTTACTATCCACGAATTTTGTTATTATCGAGATAAGACTTCTCTCGTTTATGACGTCGGGTATCTAAAAATAGAACTCTGTTTAGACTACCTATGTAGCGATAAGAACCTTGAACCTAAGATAGAGTTAAGTAAACGTAGAATCGCTCTACAAATTAAATAAATTACTTTCCAAAAGTAATTTAGTAAATTCGAATTTCAAAATCAATTTGAATTGTTAGTAATAAGTGATTTAAGTGTAATTTAGGTAAATTTAAAATTAATTATATTTTTGTGTGTGCTAAATTTTAGTCTAATTTAACTTTGCAATTCCAAACTGATTTATAAATCAAGTTTTTCTTACCTCTTTTAAAATTTAAAATCAATTTTTCTGATTAAACCTTTGTAATTCAAATTATTTTTATATTACTTGTCTAAATTTTAATAACTCTATTATAATGGAGAATGTAGAGCAGGTTAATCCGATCACTCGCGAAATTTTAACTCTTGTTCCTATATATGGTGGGGACAAGACCTAATTAAACTTATATATAAGGAAATGCGAGTATGTAATAAGTAAATATAGGCAACGTGGAAATGTAGCGCAAGACCTATATGTCTTTCAATCTTTGACGAGCCGTTTAAAAGATAAGGCAGCCTCGTTATTGTCAAAACGTGAGGACATTTCGACTTGGAGTGAATTAAAAGAGCTCCTCTAACAACATTTCAGAGACCCGCGTAGTGAGCAATGCATAGGAATTTAATTAGAATATATGAAAATTAAATCAGGTGAAAGTTATTTGAATTTTTGCAATAGAATACACAGCGTTTGTTCGGTTTTATTATCTAAAGTGAATATGTTAAATTACGCCGTGTTAAAACGTGCTAAAACAACTATATATAATAGCACATCATTAAACGTGTTTCTCTCTAACCTATTGCGCATTGTTAGGCTTTAATCTCCTAATACATTAGAGGATACCCTGAGTGTCGTTTTACAGACTCAGACTCACCGCAAGAGCAGTTAGACCCAAATTTTTGTTTAGCTGCCCCGACAGACAAGAAATCATAGAATTAAATTGTGACCCTACACTTAAATTACCACACATCTATTTGCCGGAAATAGACGCGAAAATGATGACCGATACTGGCAGCACAAGATCATTCTTGAGCCCACGAAAAGCGTACGAATATTTTTATAACCTTATTCGTTATCTGCCTTTCGTTAATAGTTAGTACGCATGCTTCTAGTAGACATAGCGAAGCTATAACTATACCACTTTTACCATCTATTCAAAGTGACGACTTCCACAAACTTTATTTGTATGACGTAGACTCACGATACAACGGCCTAATTGGCAACGACTTATTAAGACAACTCGACGCCGTAATTGACCTCAAACATTCGACTCTGAAAACAAAGACGGCTTGCATACCTATTATAAATACGAATTTGAACTACGTAATTGAACTACAGCCACGATCTGAACAAAGAGTAAAGCTTCCGATAGACCAACATTCAGGTGAAGCTATACTTGACTATAAAGAGTTTAGCCCTGGCGTACGAATGCCAAGTGCATTGGTTAACTGTGTGAATGGATATGCATCAACAATTATCCAAAATGCTACCGACACACAAACAACTCTGACGATAAAACGATCCATGCAAGTATCAAAACATTTAGACTTAGAGTGCAACCTTAATTTTTCTACAAATGTGAATAGTACGAGTATACAGACAGACAGGATACTTGATGAAAACCTACAAAAACTGAGACTAGACCATACTAATGCCGAAGAATACGAGAAAATTACAAAACTGTGCAATGAATATGAAGACATTTTTTATTGTGACAAACTACCTTTGACTTTTACAAATCAGGTAAAACATAAAATACGTATCCAAAAACAGACTTAGACATACTAATCTTAAAGTACAACTTGACAAATTTGAATTTTAACGCAAGGAATTTTCGTACCTTGGCCACACGATTACGAAAAACGGACTGAGACCTAATAATTTCAAATTAAAGCCGTGATTAATTTCCCAATTCCAAAGACTACGACGGAAATCAAAAGTTTCCTCGGACTCGTTGGTTATTACCGACGCTTCATACCATACTTTTCTAAAGTGACTCAACCACAGACAGCCTGTTTAAAAAAACGAAACAAAATTATTACTGACCGAAAATATACAGACGCATTTAATAGAAGGAAGAAATTTCTGACTCATGCACTACTACTTCAATACTCTGACTTTGACAAACCATTTATTTTGACGACTGACGCTTCAAATGTAGCCCTAGGAGCAGTCCTTTCCCAAGGACAAGTTGGTAGTGATAATCCGGTAGCCTACGCAAGAAGCGAGAAATGGACAAAGTACTGCAGGATATCATGAAATTATCTGTAAATATAGGTGAACGAAAAGTGTATTTTCACAATTTGCCGAATTCGAGAAATTAATTGTCAACAATAAAACATTTCCTCATGAATTTATTGGAATGTTAATGCATGCAGGGCATCTGAGCGATATAACTGTAGATAAATACCGCCAATTAATTCCACAACGTTATAAAAGTGGTATTCTCAATACTTTAGATTCTATTATAAAAATTGTAACAGGAAATCTAGACAATGATGACGCACTTAAATATGACAAATTAACTACAGAGATTTTTCATGATCGAGTAATCATATCAAATAAAATCACTATTGTCTCCAAAATGCTGGATAGTTATAAATATTACTCAATTTAATCAACGAAATTCGCTTACCATGGATACTTGCTTCAAACAGGTCGAAAAGTCCCTCAAAGAAACAGTTAATAAGGAGAACAATGTAGCCGTGTCTGCCTACATTCTAGGATCGTATAGCCTATTCATTAGTAACTTCCGTACTATATTTATTAAGTTAAGCGAAATTGAAACTGCATTAGCCTTAAGTAAAAGCTCTATATTACACCAGTCTATAGTAAACTGTACCGATTTACTACGACATTTAAAATTAATATCCAAAGCTGGTAACCTAGTATACGGACCTAATGAATTAAATTTCTGTTAAATCATATATAAAAAGAAACCAGATTACGTTTATTATGGAAATTCCACTTACCGATAATTATACTTATAACTATATAAAAATGTACACTTTACCTATTTTCCTTGAACCTGAAAACCAAACCCTGGCCATCTTTCCTAAATACCCTTACCTATTGGCGAAAGGGATGAAGTACTTACCGATCATACAGCTGTGCCGCTTTATCGTCGCCGGAGACCATCACCTCTGTAACGATGACAACAGAGCCTTGTACAGCGGGCCAACCTGCGAGCAACAACTTCTCAAATACGACAACAATCTCACCTGCTGCAAGCAGTATCCTGTTTACGTTGAAAACGTAAAACTACAGAAAATTTACGATGAAAATTGGATACTTTTTACGAAAATTTCAAACAATGCTGACAAAGCGATGTGGTGACGAAATGTTTAAATATCCAATATTCGGATCATACGTCATTACGTTAGATGAACTTTGTGACGTCGAGATCTACGATCTCAAGATCCGACACCACCACGTACACTGAGGTGGATATCGTGACACCACTACCTGTGGTCACCCTGCCGCCGCTCCATACGAACGCGAGCCTATCCAGTGCACGCGCACTTAACATGCACGAGATCAGTCTGGTCGACGTGAAATATTTGGCGTTTGCGTTAAAAAATAGTGAAGTGTTCGACAGTGTGCTAAAAGAGAAAAAGACTCTAGCATCAGTGTTTTAGTTTACGCCGCGTAAAGCTTCGTATTGTTAAGCTATCATTAGTTTTTGCGTATGTATTAAATCTTAAAATAATTCCCTTTTTACGAAATTATCGGAAAGGTCCTCAAATCGCACATTCCGATAATTTCTCACTTAGGGAGGGAGGAGTTATGCATCCCCTCGCCCTTCTGCTCTGATGTAGAGACGGCTTACTCAGCAGTACTTGCACTTCTGTGGAAAGCTGACTAAGGTGTCTCTTATCGGACCACCGAGTAGTATGTAAGTTAATGTTAAGAATATAATCCTTTGTATGATGATTAGTTTTAGAGCCTTCAAATCGGCTACACGTAGTTTAATTAGTTCTAGAGCCTCCATATCGGCTAAACGTATTTTAAGTTATTATTAAAGCCTCAGTATCGGCTATAAGTATTTTAATTTAGTTTTTAAAAAGAAAGTTTCGTGCTCCCTAAATTTAACTAACTACCAAACAATTGCTTTTGTTACTAACGATCTTAATTACCAACAAAAAGAATAGTTGAGTTACCTATATAGACCACCAAAATCTATGGAAGAACTAATTACCAGTGGATAGTGTACTAATAATGCTAGCGTCATGACCACGCAATTTTTCCCCCAAAGTAATACTACTAATATTTTATGGATAATTTCCAAAATAATATTATGAAACTGGACCTCAAACACTGAGGTCATTTTTCCATAACTTTTAATGGTATAGTTGGGTAATTACACGGGCTGGCAATTCATTACCTTGACAAATGAATGACCTAGATTTATTATACCATAAGGATAGTGCAGTTTCCTACAAATATAAAATATTTTAAGCCACTATTAACATGAGAATTTTACGTTAACCGAACACGTAAGTAATCATGGTTTTAAGTTACATTCAAATTGCGGAAAAAAAAAAGTTATAAAAATATATTTCAACAACTATTTCTGAGTAACAGAAAAACGTTGACCAAGACATGTGTCATTTTTAACGCTGCTAACTTTAAATGTGGTTTTTACCAGTAATGCATTGAACCCCTTTAAGCTTTCAAATGAAGAAATAGCACGTTGCTATTTTTCAAACATGTCACGACGCTGCAACTTTATTTGCCATAATTTTAAGTTTCAGTTTAATATTTTAAGGTCCATATTGTTTCGCAGTGCTGCTAGAAATTTCATTGTAGACTAAAGGATATTAAAATTTTGTAAAGCGTTCGATGAATTTATTTTCCTACAGTGTTTTAGAAAGTATTAATAAAATGTAAAATACTAAGAACTACGTATTGATTTACCGTACCAGTATTAAAGTTATGTTTTGTTATTAACATATAAGATGCGAAACCATCCGGTAATATTATGTCCTTTTGTAGGTTTCCTTTAGCTTTAGCACTTTCATTCTTCAAATTGTTCTGTAAGCTTGAGGTTTCATAAAGCAAATCTATCATCACCATTTTG
Organism: Ligdia adustata; assembly: GCA_947049295.1. Lineage (NCBI taxonomy): Eukaryota > Metazoa > Arthropoda > Insecta > Lepidoptera > Geometridae > Ligdia > Ligdia adustata. The sequence continues at coordinate 7,124,837 of OX346230.1, forward strand.
TATATAAGTAGTACTGGTTTGTCTAGTTTCATACTTTCTACTCTGCTCGAAAGCCTCTATTGGCTTACGTCTGTTATCTGAAGATGATTAACCAGCACCTAAAATTTTAGTTGAGCTTAGTTTTGCGATAGTTTTAATTAATTAACATGTTTAAAAGGTGACATACTCGTATTAGTCTCTAGTTCTTAGTTTTTATCTTATATTTATCTTATACTTAACATTTGTAACGTACCCATTTTCTAGTATCATATTATAAATCAGAGAACTATTTCCTATATATTATACCCAGTACTAAACGAAACAACTTTTTACACTAGTTTTTTTTTTATTTCGCAGGTGTCCGAACTTCACGAAACACGTTTTCGTTGTGGTTCAAAACTTTTCACAAAGCTGTTGGTAGTAGTTTTTAGTTTGAATGATATACTTTTATAGAAATGGCTAGAATATAGTTTAATCACAATATCTGAAAAATTACCCATAATTCATAATAATTAAATAATTTTTACAATAATCCATAAATGTATGTTGTTTATTTTTTTTTTTTAGTAAAATATTCTCTCTTTAATGTTAAGAATATCATAACAAAAACTATATAAAGTTATAAACTATATGTACAAAAGCAATATCCAAAAATTAAAACTAACTTAAATCTAAACCACTGCCAGTTGGTAGAGTACCCAAAATGCTGGCCCCATTGCCTCGTCGAATGGCAATACTTATGCGCTGACCCAGGTAGAGGCCAGCATTTTGGTCTCGAGTAGCGTCAACTAGACGCTTTGTTAGGGCTTTATATAATAATTATGTATGTTGATGATTTACTTTGTTGGAATAAGGAACAGTTTTTTAAATATTATGGGTTAGTTTTGCCGCAAACTTTATCTTCGTAGTAGAAATTGTAATGAAATGTATAAATTGTGGCTTCTTTATTATAAAAAATACATATCTTTTATCAGGAATTTTTAAAATATATGAAAAGTTTCCGACCTAACATAACTACAAGAAAATTCTCCTTGTGCCTCTATACACTTCTCCCAACGATGCTCCTATCTCTTTAATCCGTCCAAATAGTACTCAGTGTACTTCTCTGCGAAATAATTGTTCACCAAGGTGATTACCTGTTTTTTAGTTGGGGGAACAGAAAGAAGTCGCTTGTGGCTAAATCTGGTGAATAAGGTGGATGGTAAAGCAGTTCAAATCGTAATTCATAGATTTTCGCCATGGCACCTGTTGAGGTGTGATACGGGGCGTTGTCTAGGTGAAACAGGATTTTCTTTTTCTGCAAATGTGACCGTTTATCCGCAATTTCTGCCTTCAGCTTGTCAAGTAATGATGCGTAGCATGCTCCTGTAATAGTTTTCCCTTCTTGAAGATAATCGATTGGGATAACTCAATAACTATCCCAAAAAAACAGTCGCTATCACTTTCCCAGCCGAAAAAACAGATTTTGCTTTTTTTGGAGCCGGTTCCCCCTTTGTAGTCCACTGTTTTGACTGTATTTTTGTGTCAGGCGTATAGTGATGTATCCAAGTTTCATCTACAGAAATTAATCGGCGCCAAAACCAACAGAGCTTTGGAAATGTTCATTCGAACACGTTTTTGGTCAAACGCGGCACCCAACGCTCGGACAGCTTTCTCATGCCTAGATCTTGACTTAATATGTGACAGACATATTAAATCAATGCTATTTCTCTCACTTTCGGCGGTCGTCTAACACCATTTGGTGGTCTTTAGCGATGTTATCGTCTGTAGCTACAGATTTGGACGTCCCGAACGTTCATCATCTCCCAAGCTATTATGGTCACTTTTAAATTAAGCTGCCCAAAATGTCACAGTGGTAAATGACGGTGAAGAGTCCAACTAATTTTTGATTAGCGTAGGCGTATTCCCATTCTAAGACAAATATTTTATGACAGCTCGATACTCGATTTTTTCCTGTTTCACAAAAATACCTACATCGACTCACTCAAACGACTGTCAAATAAAAACTGCGCGTCCAAAATGGACTGAAATTTTGATGTGTTGCCGTCAAAAGATGCACAACTACATTCCCTGACTTTTATTGACGAGTGCTGACGTCTTCACGTTGAGGTCGGAAACTTATCAGGCCACCTATGTATAATACTAGCGGACCCGACAGCAGTGTGCTGCAAAAACCTAGATACCGACTGCAGCGCCATCGGCCAGGCTGATTTGTGAATCTAAGCCATCCAAGGAACCACCCAAACGCATACAAAAATAATCATTCATATCGGTCCAGCCGTCTAGAAGGAGTTCAGTGACATACAAACGTACAGTAGAATTATATTTATAAAGATTTTGCTAATTTAATATTTAAGAAATAATAAGTGAACATGACTAACAATTTGTCCAAAACTAATAAAAATATAACAATAAACCTAACTTTAGTCTAAACCGCTGCCATCCTAAATGTGTTCAGGGCTCATCCTATGTCTAAGCCAATGCAAACTACTGATAAGGTATAGACATCAGAAAAACTAAATATAATTAACCGATCAAATGTATCAATGAACCACTAATTTGATACGATTTTTATGACACTCCTTTTTAATGCCAAATAATCGGGTGATCAAATATTGACGTTGGCTTTAAACTTGCTAAATTTCCTCCGTGTAGCTAAATAAGTACTCACAGCTAACAGCTAGGGCGTTCGATATAAGTTCTAACAGACCTCGCAATCGATTCAAGTTTCTCTCAGCAAAAGTAATTTAACTTCATAAAGGTAACTATTTGTTGAACAGAGTTTATTTTCCTAATGAACCACTTATTATTTCATCGCGTAAAGTTTCATGACCGTGTCGTTAAAACTAGTTTATGTAAATGACAAAAAGTTTTGAAATGGTTTCTTGCATTATTACACACGTTACTTATTACTACGACACGCCACTAAATATTCAATTATATAATTAAGTTATTTAAAGCACTTAGAGTGATAGATAATAACTATAAATTCTTTAACTTCCTTAGGTTAAGTGAAAGGGAAACATTTTTAAGATGAATGTCTTAAACTATGGGATCAAACCGAAAAGGAAATAAAAACGGTTGCTCTATACATTTTCTCGACAGCCAATAAACTTTTACTATGTTGTCTTAGGGCCGTTACTAATACACGATCTTAGTAGCGTAGGTACTGAATTGTAAAATTTACTACTAGAAATTTTAAATGTCTGAAAACAAAATGGCGAATTGTTTTCTAAAAAATCAATATAGAATATTTAATAATTTACTTACTTATTGGTAAAAATGCTATGTACAAATTAAAACTCTATATAACTTATCAAAATTTTATTTTGCATTGTGTGTTGTGCTTCGTGCTAAATTTACCTAAATTATTGCAAATTGCTGTATTAATTACGATATATTGAAATACTGATTAACTTAGTTATGTGTAGAGCTGTACACATAACTGAGCTAATTAATTCAGAGTTTTAGTATGACTAGAAATTGCAATCAATAGACTCGTTAGTAATTTGAAGCCTTAATTAATTTGAGTCAAGATGAATACGTCTATAACTAGTCAGATATATAAAAAAGAACGAAGTCAATTAAAAATTAACACCAATTGATTAATAGTCAGTAAACGAAATCTTGGAATATTATCAACACAAATCACATTGGAATCATGATCTAAAATTTACGATATAATTTTGATGATTTAATTTTTATTTTAGAAGAAAGAAAGTGATTCACTTCACTAGTATGTCTGATATAATAGGTGAAAGTTTTACCAGGTAATCACGTCTCATTACGAGTGTATATATGCGAGGTGTTAGAATAATTCAACTTGATATACGTACTCAAGTCATTCTTGATTCTTCTTTGAGCTAGGAAAGTGATCAGATTACCTGCGAATAGATAAGGTGAGGCTCAGAAAATCTATTAAGATAAGTAAATATAAGTATGATAATACAGATAATTTTATTAATTTTAAGTTTTTTGTAATAAATATACTTCAAAGTTTATTATTATTAAAATTAGCTTAGCCATTGAAGTTAGCAAACGCTACAGCAGAATGAATAAGAATGAGAAGTATTTATCGGCCTTTAAATAACGTTCGTTACAGGCAAGTCCTGTTACATTTGAATACTTAATCATTTAAAAATCTTATTCATATATTTTGATAGTTCTCATTTTTTTTATATAAGTATGTAATAGGCTTGCGATTGACCGACACTCGCCTGATGTAAAGCGACGATGCGGTCTAGGATGTGGCACGCATGCCTAGAAGAAACAGATATTCTGGCAATTTGAAAAAATCGAGATTATAGTTATCGGGAAATAGAGACCTAGGAAGGGAATTCCACAACCTAGCTGTACGCACAATAAAAGTAGACGCAAAGCGTTTTGTGCGAGTCCGTGGAATCTCTACCATGTACCGGTGGCGTCTTGCAGTATCTCTACTTGTCCGATTGTAGAATGGGAAAGTAGAAACGAAGATTCGTTCATAGAACTTATATCTATGAGAACATTTTATGATTTACATTGTAACTTCTTTGTTTAGTTATTAGTAATAATTAGTTATGGTTGCTCGATACACAACAACAATAAAAAAACACAAGCTACATTAACATATATTTGTTAAGTTTAACAAATTATATATAAAAATATGCTTTCAAATAAATATTTTAGTTAGAGTATATTATAACTGAGTTGCATAATACTATCTGGTAATTTATTGTACATTAATATGATGTAAAGTCCTTTTATCTTACACCAACTTGGAGGTTTCTTCGGCTAACCTATATGCACAATTTTACTATATACTTTAGACTAATTCAAAAACAAAGCTTTGCAATTTCAGGCATAATAAAACGGTTTCCGTAGATGTTTTACGTCGAGCAATATAACAAAGAGCTAATAAAATGAAAAATTATTATATTTTAAAGACTTACTGCAGCAAGATATTTCTGGTCGGTCCCGGTAATTTCTGGTTCGAAGACAACACAATAGGGGACGATAAAAGTTTATTTTATAGAGTGTACAGCTCCCTACTGTTTCTCTTGTACGGATTCATGACAGTATTAGAAATTATGGCCGCGGTGATGGGACATTTCCCAGAAGATGAGAAACGAGACTGTGTTACGTTCGCAGTGAGCCATACGATAGTCATGATCAAAATATATTCAGTAATCGCCAACAAGGAACACATAAAACATCTGAATAAGAAGATGATTGAAATCTGTGAGTCGTATGAGGACGAGAAACTTATGGCTGTTAAATATAAGAACATCAAGATAAACGTATTAGCTTACTTTTCTATTGTGTACGGGTCTGTGTTGTGCTTCGTTTTTGAGGGGTTAAGAAAAGTGCTAGAGGGTACGTATAACATTTTCAATCTCCATGTAATTATAGTCCATTATATTATTTTCTTCTTTGTTAGTTTCATTTATTTATTTTTTTGCATACATAACGACCATTGAAGATCTACAGATAATCCAAATGCTCCAACCCATCACCAGATTTTTTGTGATTATTGTGATTGTAGTTGAATTTTATTGTTACATAGGTTATCGTCTAGAGATGTACAAAGTCTATATTTTATGGCACTGGTGCTGATTACTTTAATTCCAGGGACGCATTTTGTCACAGTAGTGACATACTACCCAGCATACGAAAATAATTCAGTAGCAGCTTGTTTATTTCGTATCGCGACTACATTAATCCTTTGCATAATGATGATGACTATGATCATATCAGTAGATGCGTTCACAATGGCGTATCTTATTATGTATAAATACAAATTCATCACATTAAGGTATTATTTTGAGAAGTTGAGAGAAGATTTTGATGAGTTGAATCGGATTGGGGACAAGAAAGAAGCGGCGGAAAAGTTGACTCAAGGTCTTATCAAGGGAATTAGCATGCATAGCGAGGTTCTAAAGTAAGTGATAGAATTAAAATGTTTTGTATCTTTTCAAAGGTAATCATGAGCTTTCATAACTGTTGTCGCTCTGAATCGCTTCCCTGATAAGTTATGCCTTAGAGTTAGATAAACAAGTAACACTTTAGTACCTATACTGACATAGCATTATTTATCTATCCGAGATTCTGGTACCTACAATGGAGTTGACAAACGTTTTTTTTTTTCTAAAAATGCCAATATAATCTAGAAATAAATACAATAATAACTGTGTTTTTACTTTTTCTCTATCAATAAAAATGGCTGAGAAAATTAAGATCAAAGTGCGCATATTCGTTCGACATAATTTCAAAACGTACTCGGCATTCTATGACGTCTTGATGACGGCACAGCTCCTATGCTACCCGGGCGGTTATGGCTAATTCGTTCACTGGCTGCTCGCGCTACGGTTAAAAGCAATACCTATATTATAATAACGCGCATCTTGTTGGTGGCTAGTAATCATCTAATAGTAATAAGAAGTACAATGACTTGCCTCAGTGTTTTAATCAAAATCTAAATAAACACTGGAAAAGCTGTTTTTTAACGTGTCGAGGAATCCAAAACGCAGAAAAAAGTGGTTGATGACAGCTATACGCAGAGTTGTTGCAATGACACCTAAAACTACTGCATACTGTTGTGAAGATCATCTTAAAGATTCTTTAGTCGTTGAGGTATTTCTCTCAAAAATGGGCGAAACATGCTACAGCACCATTTACTGGCCGATTTTAAATTCAAAAAATCGGTCAAGAGGTTGTCATTTTTTTACAGTTGTTAAATATCTCGGTACCTACTTGTACAACGACACGAACATTATACAGGGTTATCGGCTAGACGTACTTGCCGAATATGGGTCACTATACTCATGCTAAGGAACAACTTTTACTGTGGAACGAACTCTGAATTCGGGAAAAAATTATCAGGTGTTTTATACATTTTATCGATGACCGTTCAACTTTTTGTAAGGAAAAGCAGTTTTTTTCTCTTAAATTTAGAGTTGGTCCCATAGTGAAAGTTGTTCCTTAGGCTTAGTATAGTGACCCCTTTTGGCTTAGTACACCCTTAGCCGATAACCCTGTATTGCCGATTACTGTATACTGTTAAATTGACAGAATAGGTTTCATATTTAATAAGTAGGTATTTTAGATTAGGCACTAACCCGCCAACCTTAGAAAATGGATACATACTCGGAAGTAGGTACCTAAATAACAAAACTTTACCAATTCATAGATTACCAATACAACCTGAAGACATTTTATTATTTATTTATGAGTATATAACCTATAGTATTTATAATAAATATTGCTTAAAAGACATGCTTTATTTTTATTTTTATTCTACGAATTTCAGCAGCCGTACAATACTTATTTTTTGTAAAATATTGAGCTACCATCATGCTATCCACTCTTGGTAGATTGTTCGAGTGGGCCTTTCTGGAATCCTTCTCCCATGAACGGTATTATATAATAAAACACAATCTTACGAATTAATACTAAGACAACAACAATAACAACAAACAATCTGACACATGCAAGTCTTATTTAGGCGACATAATCTAAACAAAGAGCAGCGCCAGAGTCTTTATCTGTATGAGATTCAGTACTGGCGAGTGGCACGCGAGCGTGTTACTCGACCTACGACGTCATCACAATTGGCGGGAAGCTTGGCAGTTTAAAAGTAGTTTAAACTTCTCGTAGTGATTATCTTTGTTAATACTGCTTGTATTTACGTGAAACAAAAACTAATATAATGTACACAGTCTATGCTTTGATAGTAGGTATATTTTAATGCTACATTTTAACCATTTTGTGTTCTCCATTATCTTAAAAATAAACAACAAACACGCTTTCTAAAAGCCTCATATATTTAATAGTTGTTCGTGTGGTTTTCTGTATGTATTTTGTCTACTTTAATTGTTTACGTTTTATTTTATTGAAAAAATGTTAACCCATTCATCTATATATGTTATATACATTAATATTGTATTTTAAAAAAGGTTTTATGTAAGTTTTTATAGAATATATTAAGTTTTTATTATTTATGGTATACTGGGGAATGCTTATTAATAATAACTTAATAAGTTCTACAGGACTCGTCCTATAAGATATTCTTTAAATAATCTCCATCCCAAGGTTGCCTGGAAGAGATCTGTTTTAGCAATAAGGCCCATACTTGTGGCACTATATAATGTAACAATTTTCTCTTGTATGTAATGTTTTTGTGAGTCTACATGAGTTAATCAATCAACCAATCTTCCTTATTACTAAACCTAATTCTTTAATTGAATAATTATCAAGTGCAAAGACCAGTACGAGTATATAGAACATTTGCATCACTTTTTACTCATTAATACATAGTGATGCAAATTAATTTTCCATTCCAAAAGTACCTATAACTTCGTATTTGCTGCGTTTGTAAAATGGCTCACAACTTACTCTCTATCAGGTTGTCAAAGGAAATCGACAAAGCGTTTGGGATGGTGGTAGCACTGCAAGTTTGCTTGAGTTCAGGTTCTGCGGTTACCCTTCTACTTCAGTTTGCAGTAAGTATCTACTTACCTATACTTACTTACACTTAACTATTTTCATGTAAGAACTACATCATGACAAAATTTCATTACTGTCGATGTCGAAGCAAAACACTGGTTAGAATGTATTTATGTTGTATTAGTTTTTAAGTCAGTGGGAGCCTAGTCGGTAAACTTATTGCAAAAGTGAAAGGCTCGGGTTCAAATGCAGTTTCAGGGATGCACCTCTTTGTTTTTAATTCATACTGTGCATTTAAGAATCATTGACGTATAGTACCACGTGCTTAAATGGTGAAGAAAAACATAGTGACGGAGAAAATTCATAATTTTCAAAGCCTTAGCTTTCACTTATGAAGTCCCCACCCGCAATTTGGCCAGCTTGCTGGAATAGTCCACACCCTCTTCATAGGGGACCTGTGCCTAGCAGTTGGACGTTGTGTATTGATACATTGGTATGTTGATTTAGCAAATAATTTGATATTTTCCATAGCTTTCAGATCAACTTACGTTCGTAGCGGGTTTAAAGATAATATTCTTCGTTGTTGCGCTATTCTTTTTACTCGGTTTGTTCCTTTGTAACGCTGGAGAGATCACTTATCAGGTAAGATATGGAGAATACGGCTTGAAAACTTAGTACACACATTAGATAGATACACATACCTACATTATATACTACATTGTAAAAGAAGTAGCGCGAAATCAATTGTTTCATAATAATAAAATAATTTCTGGGTCACTAAAATACAGATATCGAATAGTTTGGGGCCCACAAATAACCTATTTATTGTAAAGGATTCAAAATTAATTTAGACCATTTATAATTATTTTGTATTATAAAGCTTGTGGTTTGTAATTCTAATTACTTTCTTATAATTTAGAAAGAATTTTGTTATCTGTATTAATTTAATAAATAAACGCTCTCTTATCTTAGATAAAGATCTAATAAACTAATTAATACTAAATGTACGTATGTATTTAACTGATATGTACGAGTACGATTTTTTTAAACGCGCTATAATACTCCATAATATTTTCGACTTGTTCCATTGCTATGATAAATATCTTATTTTTGCCAGTATCATAGCTTAATCTAGTAGACAATCTCGTGTTGGCACAAAGAACTCTTTAAATGCTCTCTTAATAAGATGAAGCTTAGCACTTGGCACCTACATCAGAAGTTAAGGAAAATATTCCAAAAGGCCGGAATTTCTTTACGATAACAAATCGTAACCAAAACCCACAAAAGTTTCTGATTTATGATGATGGCCTTATGTCGTAACTTATTTTTATATGTTCTACAAACATATTTTATTTGTGTCTTTGGATTCATTACTTGTTATGGTCGTATTATTTTTATAATCCGTTTAGTGTTAACGAAATAAAACCTAACGTTTGTAGGCATCAATGTGATATAGTCTTTAGACGAATGAGAAATAATAAATAAGTACCTACATTTACTTTTGTCTTTAGTTTTTTTTATATAAAGTAATATTCTACTATGCTCCGAATATAATAGAATAGAATTTATAAAGCTTATCTGGTGTTTATTTGAAGGCTAATAAATTTTGTATTAAATTGGCGGAAACAAGGGCACAAAGTCTTCAAAATAGATTTTAGTAAGGAAGAACTAGGCTTTTTAATAAAATAAACTTAAATCTTGAACTTATACGTGTATAAGCTACCCAGAAAGAAAAGTTGGTGTTATTTTAATAAATTATACGTTAAGAAAGTAAACACAGTTTATAATTAGTTAATTAGACAGAACTAAGTATTTCTACTAGCCCGATTAATAGTTATAAACCAAACTACTAAACCAATATTAATTGATGGAGTCAGGCGTTACTTTGCGGAAATCCATTTGTAATAAGATGGTATATACAAAATATTTAGTGTTTTTCCGCCTCGTCTTGATGTCAGCGTGAGAAATCAAAAAATATTTTTGTTTTTATGGTGTGGTTCCTCCTCACCACCGCCACACCTCACCTTATTATTTCTCTTTCTCTCAGTATCCGACTACCTCGACACGTGTTTCGCCATCTCAACATCTCTTTCGAGCGAGCGCTTGAAGAGTCAACATCTCCTGAGGATGCCTTGTGCTAAGGCGAAACACGTGCCGAGGAAGTCGGATACTGAGAGAAAGAGAAATAATAAGGTGAGGTGTGGCGGTGGTGAGGAGGAACCACACCATAAAAACAAAAATATTTTTCGATTTCTCACGCTGACATCAAGACGAGGCGGAAAAACACAAAATATTTTGTATATACCATCTTATTATAAACCAATATTGATAAATATATGCTGAAGTATAATTCTTATAACTCATAATTTACTTCCAGGCTTCTCTTCTCTCCGATGCAATATTCTACTGCGGCTGGCACGCGTGTCCCACTAGAGTGGGGAACAGGCACGTGCGTAAGATGGTTAACCTAGCTGTGATGCAAGCTCAGCGCCCACTTGTCATGAAAGCGTTCAAGATGCTTGAGCTCACTTACGGCACTTTTTTGCTAGTCAGTAATAAATTTGCAATAGCTTTATAACAAAATCGACGTCAATTGATATTGATTGAAGTTGGGAGTTACTGTGTTTGTGCTGCAGCTCTTCAATATTAGTTCAACTTAATCGAATGTACGATGCTTCGTTTCTGAGAATTTATTATCTAAATCGGTCCAGCTGTCGTTGAGTAATCGGAAAACATCTTGTTACAATCTAATTACTACTTAGTGATTGTTACACATAGAAAATAAAAGACTAACACTAAGAAATCAACCAGACTACGAGTTTATTAAAAAAAATTTTTACGTCACGTTTGACGTATACTCGACTCTATAATAAATATATATAATATAATCTAAATTTTTTATTGTTATCAGGTTGTCCGCAGCACCTATTCAGTGTTCGCATTATTTTACGCACAAAACAAATAATGTCCAGTATGTAGATTGTCCAACTTTAAAATTATATAAAATAAAAAAGTAGAATTTTTTTTTTTTATTTATACCAATACGATACAACAAGAGCTAAGGAAATAAAATGTACGATCGCGTACTACCATACCAGTCTTCGCAGGCATACTTACAAGTCTTACAACCTCATAGATGTCAAAGTGAAGGTCGACAAGCTTGTAAAAATAAATCAATTTTATGAAACCGTCACTCGTAACGTACCAAATAAAGTTCATTCCTTGTTACGTGGAGGCTATATTTCACGATACGTTCTTTAGGCACGCACACATCCATAACCGTGGAGATTGCAAATCCTGATAAATCCTCGTCGTTAAGATTTCTGTATCACATGCGTAAACATGCACGCTGATCGTCCCGATATATCCCTATGCTGATCTAATACGCTCCGTGCCTCTAGCGTGTAAGGAATATCTCTCTACATACTGAATTTTGAGAAGGGATATAGGCTCTTGAGAATAAGTTTCCTGAATAGAAATAAAGAACTGTGACTGGTCACTGAAATATTGATGTACTTTTTTTAGATAAAACATATCTGGAAATGGGTAATCTAATAAATCATAAAGATGATCAAAGGGGTAACCTAATAACAACACTGAAATTTAAGCAGTTGAATGAAGTACTCTTTTCTACTCTTAGTACTTGTTAGTTATTTAATTGACTTAATTTAAAAGCCTCGTAAAATGAATGAATTATGTTGAATAATGATTTAATCTGGATTTCTGCAACAAGATTAGAATACATGACTCCCGCTAAGTGTTAATTCTCCTAGAGCATAAACGACTTCCTGTACAATCTGTAGCAAATGTTTTTGATGCTTCTTTACTATGTAAATTTTGCATATAAGTCAATATCTATAGCACTAAACATAATGTATAAAAGCAGTGTAAATATGGATATAAATCTCTTAATATCGGTTTAGCTGGGAGAACATCGAAAGGGTTTAGATTAAAGTTTTGCCTCCGTGATATATTACGTACCGCATGTCGCATATTCGGTGTTCCGGTCCGGTTCGCTATTACTCTCACTTTCTAAGACCAAATAAATTTCTCTCACAGTCGGAAATATAAGAAAACGCCGGGAAAGAGCCGAGGAAATAACTTTACGCTCCAAGGAATGAGCCGTGTTGCTAAGACTTTTTTAAAAAGCGACTATGTTTACGATGTTTTATATTATCTTGAATAAGATATAAAATCTAAATTAAAATTGAAATTCACGCGTTGTTTTCATAAATAGTTTTGCTACAATATTAACGAGACTGAAGCGAAAATAATATTATTCCCAATTGCGGCCCTATATGCGTCGGGTGAAGTTACGGAGGGAAAATCGGTAGAGCGTACAAAGATGTCAGCGTGTCGTTTTGATTAATTATAAAATTATTTTCCGCCTAATTCATTACAATATTTTCAAAACGTACAACAACCCGAATGAATAATAAATGGCACGTGCCTCGCGCATGGTTCCTGCGAATTAATTAAAATGTGCCGTCTCGCAGGTCAAACGACTGTGAAAGCTTAAACGTAACAAGATCACAGGGAATCCATTTGTTTTAATTAGACAAAAAGCCTCTAACGTATTCTAAGAAACAAAAAACGTATCAGTGGTTTTTTGATCCCATGTAAAACACAGATATGAAACAGAATAACACAATGTTAAAGCTTATTTTTGTGTAAATTGTTATAAGATTTATTCGACTATGGTTAGTCTTTTCATATGTGAATATGCTTATTAAATCAAAGACGGGACAATATCTCCGGTATTTCTTTTGCTTTATTTTTGAGATAGTAAAGTAAAGGCTGAACATAAAGCTTAGCCGATACGTAAGCATATCAACATAAGCTTGGGCCACATTTCGACGTGAATATGTTACCAGGTCATTCGCGAGCGGTCTCTATCGAGTAGGTATCATAACACCGACTCGCAAAGGCCCGACCGCTCCCGATGGATTTTATTTGAGATAAAAATGAACCGACTACTAATGTTTTCATTCCTCATATCCTCGTATTCATAGTTGCTCACGTATGCCGATCACGTGATAGGGTTGCGAGGCGCGCGAATCTTTTTTCTCCTGCCGCGAATAAAAAACTTTCGCCTCCATAAAAGTATATGAGTTCGTCCCAATACTGCGCCGATGACTTCCAATCTCTCTGTAGCGTGTCCCGACCCAACCCTGGAGATTACTTTTTCTCCTTCATCCAGTAAATTGAATTAAAATGAGAAGCAAACGGATAAAGAAAAGGGTGCGCGCCGATTTTCGCGAAAGTTTTGCGCTTAACGTACCGTGCTCGCGGTGTAGGTGTTTTCTCATTGTCTTTCTATTTGGAAAGTCACGCACTTTCTCCAGACTAAATTCGTATTGTTTTTTTATTTTTAGATCTTTTCGCTTTGCAATGCAACGCCTACGCTTATTTCTATAATAGCTTTATGAAGGTGGAGGAAAACCGGCTCGGCAAATTAATATATTTCGCAATATTAATGAAATCGCGGAAAATTTAGAGTACAGTGATAAAAAAACATCCGTAAATTTTATTCAGGAATTTTTCTAAAGTTTTTCAAAAAATTGTTCTACAAGTTAAGTACAATTGGTATTAATGTTTTGAAATACTTTTGTCCTAAAACGTTAATCTCACGTCCTTAAGTCACGTGCTACTAAACTGGAGAACGAGAGGAATCCTGCATCTGCCACACAGAGTGAGTTGGTGAGTTCCCCGCTCTAGCTTCACGCCTCATATCGCGCCAGCGAGCGAATTACCTACCGGAATAACTCTTTCTAACTCATTTAGGAGATACCATTGTTACGTAAATGTTGGAATCCTACCAAATGAAAGCTTAATTCAGACGTTGTGAGTTTACGACAGAACGCTAAAAACATGCCTTGATTATCTTATGGCCTCCACTCGGAAGCAAAGTGTAATGTTGACATTAATTAATGTTCGTTTATGTAACGCTCCTGGAATGTTTGCTTGCGTTACTAGTAATTAATTAGAGTTTAATTAAAATGCACAACTGTTATATTATAGTCAAGCAAATGACTATACACTTCTCAGTTGGTTATTTTGTACTCTCAAAATGTATGTATGTATGTTACTTTTTTATCGTAATGACACAACTTTTTGTACAGTATGCGCCCCGCAGTTTTACCCGCAGTAGATATTTGATCATCCCATGGGTACACTTAAATTGTCCGGGATAAAAAGTAGCCTTTGTGTTTACCCAAAGTATAAGCCAAATTACGTCCAAATCCGTTAAGCCGTTTGAGCGTGAGAGAGGAACAAACAAACACACTCACATAAAAACTGTCGCCTATATTATATTAGTGTGATTTTGTAATGTCTAAAATTTGTTGCCTAATGTGTTCTACAAATAAGGACCGGACCAGAGGAGGTTTGAGCGGCCAGCTAAACAAGTAGGTAACTATGTTTTCTTAAGCTTTCGCGATTGTCACATTAACATTATATTTTACAGGGTTATCGGTAAGGGCTGTACTAAGCTGAAAGGGGGTTTATATATTGTTATTAGTTATTATATTATTACACGGAACGGCTTTTATAACGGGACGAGCTCTGAGTTCGCGAAAATCATCAGCTATTTCATACATTTAGTCGCCGTCCAATAAGTATTTTTTTCTATGGAAGAGCTGATTTCATTTCTTAATTTCAGGGGCATGGCACCATAGTGAAAGTTGTTTGTAATGATGAGTATAGAGACACCCCTTCTGCTTAGTATACCCCTAGCCGATAACCTTATACGAGTATATAGTTATCATGTGTCATCAACCTGGGTAATTCAGACTTCAAATTATAGAAGTAAGATGAATATATCCAGGAAAGCTAGTTTATTTAAAAAAATACTTAATTTGTCTCTTCTTAAACCATAATAATTTTGGCATCATCAAATATGCTCTTAAACCTAAATCGTTTGTGTAAATACCCGACCCTATAATATCGATAATTAGTAATCCAACTTACGGCAACTCAATAGTCCTCTTTGTGGCTATATTCTAAACAAAAAGTTGCCCAAAGTCAAACCGATTATCGATTATAAGTAGGAAATTACCGACTGGGTGCGCGGAACATTGGAAATGGCAATTAATAGTTGGGGCCAGTTTTATTAACAAACTTTTCCGGATTGTTTCGAAACACTAATTGGGAAGGTTCGGAGGAGTTAAGAATTCAATTGTTTCGTAATCAAGTATTGTGCGATTTGTTTTTTATTGTGTACCTACGTGAGAAGTGTTATTGATTGATTTGACTAATGTTCCACGAGAGGGACAAGATCTTAAACGACTGGCCAAAATAATAACAAAATTGTAACGAACTACGTTTAATTGGTCGGTAGATTTTAATGATTAAGATTTTTCATCTACTCAACTGATGATGTAATATAGTAGGGTTTTTAGCCTTAAAGGACTAAATTGAATGGACCACGGAACATTTGAACATAAAGAAAAATTAACTGCGTTCCAAATGACCGTTGTTTTGTAAACAAATATAATGTCTGATTACAGTCGAGAGTAAAATTGTCAAATGCTATTAATTACGAGTAACATTAATAACCTATATCAGAATGACTATTAACCATCAACAGAACTAATTAGCAGTCGTAACAAAATTCTCTAGAATTCCCGATTTTTTTTTTGTAATTTTAAAACGCTATTGTACAGAAGTAGGTACCTAATATATCTTTACCAAATAAATTCACCGCCAGTTTTCTTAGTTGTAAAATCGGTCGGTTTACAAGCAGCGCCAAAAACACCAACCAGCTGGCCATTTCTCAGCAAATGAGATGTAAAACAAGAAATCTTGGGATGTTTTAAGACAATCTCTTAGTTCCCGGATGCATTCAAACAAATTACCCCAAACATCCCGAGCTCCGTTCTCACTACACATACCTCGCCGATGCGGACTGCTAACAACTTGAAACTTGGCATTTTATTTTAAATATTTTAAACGAAACACTGTTCTTTGTTTATCCATTCGCAAAATTAGATTTTGTTCTAACGTTATACGTTTCTTTCGTAGGAATATTTGTTATTCCATTAAATTATTTGATGTTGGCTTATACTCGTAGCAATATTATTGTTACCCGGTGCACAGAAAAATTACTAGATATATATTATCAAAATATCTGCCCGGTGTGACCTAGTGACTAGCATAGTCGTTCGAAAGCCGGTCCCGGGTTCGATTTCAGGTCGAAGCAGGTATTTGAAAGATGAGTTTAAATATCTGTGGTCTGGTTGTGTAGTGATTGTTGCATTGCGTCTACGACTCAGTATAAAGCTTGTTTTATATTAGGCTGCATCGTCGTTTAACATCAGGCGAGATGCAGTCAAATACAAGCCTACTTTCTATAAAAAAGGGATAGGTATACCCGATAGTTGTTTACAGAAATCAAAACGCGATCTGCTGATTACTGTGTCACCGATTCCCCAGGGCACATCATCAGTGACGTCAGCATTTGCATAATCCACATATTCGACGCTACGTTTTCGTCAACAAAATGTTTCAACAGATTGAACGAAACGGCATGTTATAACTCGGACAGACTTTAACGTCAAAACCAGCATTGGATGACAATATAACCTTATTCCTTAATTTTCTGGATGGTTTTACCTTGACTTTTCACTGATTAAGGGACAAACGTAAAATATATGAGGTAAGTAATAACTTAATTGACCAAATAAAATGCAAAAACAACGACAATTCTAGAATAGCAGTTAGAAAATACTGTGGCAAAACACACATATTGAAGAAGTGAGTATTCATGGTTACAAAAGCTGTTATTAAATATATAATACAGCAGATGCCACTTTTAACATTTTTGAAAGTAATTTGGTACTTTATTTCATAAGATAAAGAGTTTCTTTTAATGACTTTTTATTGCTCGGAGATTTAGAAGAAAGAAATATTTTTAAATCTCAAAATGAGTGTGATCGCGATGTTAACATTTTGTATAGCATTTTGATTTGACTTTTTGTTATAAATAATGGTTTAAAAAGATAATATATGAATATAACGATAGATATTACCGGCATAGAAAAAAAATATTCCTTTTAAAACACACACGACAAACACTGAAATAGCCCGTATTTTATATTTTGTCCGTCAAATTTGTGGAGGTCGATCGATATCTGTCTAGAAATAATAATGAAATAAATTGAATAAACGCGTCTTAACTTTAAACGTCTTTTGTCGTGTTTTATAATAATTCTCAAAAATTCGGGCAATATTACATAGTGATAAATTTGCATAAAACTCTAGGCAGGTAATCGCTCTTAATAGTTCCAAGAGCGATTCCTGTCCCGCCCAGCTCGATTTATCAGCTCTCGCCCATTAGTGTGAAGGTTCCGATTTCTTTCAGTCGTCATTAAGCGAATGCTAACTAGACGTTCTGTTTCAATCAACGCAATACTTTTTTTCATCGGTCATAAACCTTGAACACTAATTGATGTATATACTCGTACGTTATTATGGAGTGTTTGATAAAAATTTTGAGTCAGACTCATGCTTTGCTATAATATAACAATCTCCTTGTCCTCAATTAATGGCGGCAGTATATTTTGGGCAAATTGTCATCAAATATCTAAAACACTCCCGAATAATTTTCCTTTCAAACAAAAAAATAATTATAATCGGTTTATTCGTTCGGGAGATACGATGTCACAGACAGATATTCACAGACACATACGAGTACGTCAAACTTATAGCACCCCGTCGTTGTTGCGTCGGGGTTTAATCTATTTACTGGCTTAGAGGCAATTGACGGCTCTAGTAGCGAGTAGGTATATTTATGTATTTTTTGTATTGCTTGTTCACCTTTGAGTTTTAGTTAAAATAGCTAGACAAATCTTTTTAACTTTAGGTTTTATGTCCCATAAAGAGTAGGTATGTCCATATACAGTTTAAGATTTCTATAAACTAACTAGCATCATTTACAAAATGAACAGCATTGCGAGTACTCAGTACAAATTAAGAGACGGTTAGACAGAACTAGATGGGTCGCCTTAATTTATTTTCTTAGTGAGATTCTCCGACTGAGTATTTGGCTTCAGGTGTTTCCGCTCAGTTTCTCATTATTTATTCCGTCATAAAGAATCGTCTAGAACTCCTGGAAATGTTAGCGCTTCACCTCATTAAGAGATAGATGACACATTTTTAGCTTCCGGAGAGTCCGTTCTTGGAACGTGAATTGAATTTCCGAGATAGTCGCGTTCGTTTCGCGTAATTTCTCCGCGCTCTTAATTTATTAAAATATTTCATAGTATTTAATATCAAATGAATTATAGTTGAGCGTAAAATAGAATTAGTGGATGGTGGCTTGGATTGATGCTGTTGTTTTATTAAAAGAAATTTTATTATATTACATTGCGAGTAGTTATATACATCTTTTTCAGCTTAAACACAAAATTTAAAGTAAAAATAGCAATTCAATTCTTATATAATTTATTTACAATCCAAAGTAAATGATCGATTTGTATGATATTTTTATATGAAATCACTTGAAAACTATCCTTTCTTACAAAAAGTTCATACAAAAAATACAGTCGAATTAAGAACTTAGAAAAAACTTGGTAAAGACTCAATATATAATGTTGTAGCTGCGCTCTGCGGTATTATCCGCGGATCTCTTTTTTTTTCTAGTAATAAATATACCCTGTGTTACTCAGTTATAATGTCCTTACTAACGGCATTTTCTTTTTAAATCGGTAAAGTTTTTTAAATTTTATTTGCTACATACAAAAACACAAATCTTACTTCTTTATAATATAGTATAGATTATATTATTTTTACAAACAGCTGAGCTTGCCAGTCAAAAAAACAAAAACAAAAGTGACAGAGTTATTCAAACTGTCTGAAACTGTATTGATGGCTATAAAATACACATCAATGAGGTTCCATACTTAAGCATGCATAAAGTAGAGTTATAAAACTACATGTACAGTCAACTGGTTTTACGGTCTCTAATATAAACTAAACAATCACAATAACATGCAAATATCAAAATTCAAACACAACACGGTTTGCTCACGTCAGCTTTATAAATACAAACTTAATATTTCGCTACAAACTAAAATGAAAATTTAGCCAGTTTCAAACTATTCCTAACTCAATATTACCTCTCATAAGGATATGAATATAGCCGAAATATAAATTGAAACTCGCACTAGTGGAACATTGTTGCCAGTGGGGGATATTATTGATTTTGAGTACCATCCTACTCTATCCACGCAGGATTTATATGACAATTTACGTTGCGTCTGACTTAGATTCGTTAACGCCTTACATTAAAATGTATCGTTTGACGTAAATGATACAAAAATATTATTTCAGTTATATAAATAGTCTTACTGATGTAACGAACATGTACAGTAATACGATATAACGGTGAAATACTTGTGTTAGAACGCAACACATTTAATTGTAATAATACTTAAAAAATAATGACTAGACTTCCATTAAGGCAGTCGTCGATATAACTTAAAAAGTTCTTGAGTAAAGTTTTATCCAACCTCTAGAATTCAGGTAACAAACATAAAATATAACATAAAAAAAATACAATCGAATTGAGTACCTCCTCTTTTTAGAAAAAGAGCGTATTTTTTAATTCAGCTTCGATATGAATTCTAGTAAAAAAACTGTTAACAATCTACCCATTTGAGTTTTTATTATCAAGCAAAAACGGCAAAAATCGTGAATGTTGTATAGTAGCCCCCTTTAATGTTTATTTTATTGTATTTTAAGCATTTCTTATTATAGTAGCAGCAAAAATACATCATCTGTGGAAATTTCAACTGTCTAGCTACCACGGGAGATCATTCATGAGATACTGCCTGGTGACTGGGAGACGGACGAACGGAGGGATATCAAAGTCTTAGTAATAGTGAACGCTAAAATTCACTCGCGACTTGACATTACCCAGTTATTACAATACAATATAATTTCTAAATAATATCTTGCCAAAACACCCCATAGCATTAGTTAGTGCATTACTTTCCTTGAAACGACCGTTTAGGTGACTTACTGGCAAAGTAATTGTAAGTTGAACATTTTTTCTCCGGCCTTGAAATAAGACCACCCTATTAAGTACTCTAAAAGCTTTGAAAATGTTCATTTGCATAATGACTTATTCAAATTCAGGGAAGTTAAGCCCTCTGTAAACGCTTTTCGTCATGCTCCCATATTAAAAAGGCGAGTGGGCTGTCAATAACTTTGTTACATAAAGGGATAAAAGCATAGAGTTGCGCGCGACCCGTAGTATGGGAGTATTTGAAAGGTTTTGAATGGCTACTTGAAAAGAAGTGCACATGTGTGGAATATTGTGTACTTACGAGTGAATAGTTTAATATACCATATTATTATGTAGCATAGAGTTATTCTCAGTTATCAAAATATACCAATTATTATTGATATTATTAATTGATATTATTGATTAGGATGAATATAGTCTTTAGTCCACCATGGTATGCCATAGACTATATTCATTTTATATAGTATTTAGTCCACCATGGTATGCCTTGGTGGACTAAAGACTATATTCATCCCATTAAAAGGAATACCTTAGCTTTCTATCTCAACTATTTTTCTGAATATTACAAGTATATAAGTAGAAAATGGCATTAAACTATATGACACGAAAAGAAAAAACTGATCGGTTTATGACTTCGAGTGGCTTCTTTCGTATAACTCTTGTCGAAATAATTAAACTTCTAAAAGCTGTAAGATACTAAATATGTTCAAATACTTTGTTTTTTATATTAGAAAATGCAGCCTCCTTTTTTCAGAACATTCATATAAATAGCACACATACCAACAAATCAAATACAAGCAAATCTGTCCAGGCATTTTTAGGTGACATATATCAAACACAAAAATTTGACATTCCCCCTTTAACAGTCTTTTAAGAATTAGGTCTACATTTTTACTTAACTTGAAAAGAAAACATGCAGTATTTTCTTCAATTAGCACGTTCTAATCTTTCCATAGAAATCGCGTATAAATCTCCAAGCCGCTAGCCACTTATTTTACACGCCGTGCTCGAGTCGAGCAAACGCAGCGCCTTACTTCCCGGGGGAAGTAAACCAAGCGGCTGACAAGTGCAATAGTACCAGATAGTAGATAGCGCAGGCCCGCCCAGCTGGCCACTAACTAATACCTAATCTGTAAGGCTGTTAACACTTCCTAAGCACGCGAGGGTTAACGGCCTCTAGATAAACTAAACAGGAGAAATTTTTAGGTGTTGCCGCTTTTTCACAAACTAAGGCAGCTTGGTCAGCGCGGCGCCTTTACGGAGTTTTATGGACGCTGATGGTCGGTATTTATTTCAATACCACGCGCTGCTTTGTCTGAGTTTCATGAAAGTAGTATTATTATTCAACGGAAAAAGAATTTAATGTTAGTTTGGTGTTTGCCGAATGTTAGCTGGCAACATATTTTATTTTATTACCTCGCCGCAATCTCAATTTGTTTTTTTGCGAAAATTGAAGGCAACCTGAAATTAAGGGGTTGTATCGTGTTATAAATAGGAGTTTACAAAATACGCCTTCGTTACAATTTACGCAATCAAACTACCATAATACAATTAAAATGTGAAACATAACGTCGACATTCGAACTATTTCAATTAACTTTGTATTGTTTATCTGTGAAACAATTTGGACCCATTTAAAATTAAAGGTTGAGCTACACTAGAATGAGGTGAATGCTATTCAAACTAGTGCGACTGATATGAAGTGTGGGAAGATATTCATTATTCATTTATTTCATATTGTTTAGTGTACACGTCAATTATATATAGTAAATTATAGTATATAACTTAAATATAAATAATGGTTTTTAAATTAAAACTTAATTTTATAACTAACAATACGTATGTATTAACATAGTATGGGGAGATCTTTGTCTAGCAGTTTTACACTATAATACTCGTATGAAATAATTAAAAAAAAGATTTAAATTTTCAATGTTATTTAGTTAGTTGGTAGTTTCAATTGATTCAAACAAATCTATTTATGAAATCGTGTCGTTGTGCAGAATTGTATTGAAATTTAGTGTAGGTATGCTGTGTTTTGCAAGTGCCTCATAATGTAACCCAGCGTATTTGTTTTACCGTTGCATAATGTTTACTTCACATACCTACATACATCTGCTGAGCGCTCGCTAATTTTAATAGGTTTTTAACTATAAACGTGTTCCACCAACTACTCGGGTTCAAGAGATTTCAGACTCAATAATGTCTACATGAGATCATTTTTTGCTATACAATCTCCACCTCGTGCCTGTTTACACGTGTATTTAGAAAATTGGCATTCTTAAACGCTTACCGCATTCATGAAAATGGTTCAGATCGACAGAAATCTCATTTGAATAAAATGCACTGACTAGTTTGGAAGATATTGATACAGTTCATAATCATAACTCTCCTTTCAGCGTAGTCGAGTTAAGAATAAGAGCAATAATTTTCGAGACAGCTGCAATTTAATTTAAATTGCAGACAAAACCTTTACTATGTTCCGGAAATATATTACAGTAGCTAACTTTCCGGCACAAGACGTAGGCTCCTGTTCTACACAACCTTAGCTGAGACAAGTTGTGTGTTCCTGAAAATTAAACCAGAACTTATATTAGCCCCGAGCGAGGAGACAAAACTTGGAACTAAACAGCTATTAAAATTAATAACACAAGTAACTATCACAACACAGGTGATAACTTATAATGGGATGTACACCTGGGGATAGTTAGTTCCTGGCACTAATAGATATAAGATGATTCATGCATGAAAACCGACCTTTCGGTACAATATTTTTTGCTAAATCATGTAGTTTTTTTTATCCTGAACAGCTAGGCATTTGACCACAAGTTCGCACGACCACGGAAGTCAGCGATACTGTAGCCATAGATGGAGCATGCCTAGTCTGGAATACACTGGCTCTCAAGGAAAGCTGCCGGAACACACCGTTAAGTGCTTGGCGACAGATTTTACAACTTGAGGGTGGTAGCTAGCCATACGAGCGATAGGTAACGCCCTACCACCATGCTAAGGTTTCCTTACGATGTTTTCCTTCACCGGTAGCTCAGGCTCTTTTTACATGTTTCGTGGGATAGAAATAAGTTACAGAAGCAACGTAGAACATACCTAAGATAATGGGATAAATTCAATAGACCTAGAATTTTCAGGTATCCCTCTGGCTTTTTATATACTTTGGAGTTATGCCAAAATACCAACTACTTAATACTAACAACCGAACAAATAAAGTAGATCAAATGTCTACTCTAAATATTGAAGCCTAACTAATACGAAATTCTTCTTTCACCCTTAAAAATAAATTGGTATTCTGGATAAGGCTCTAAAGGGCAATATCCATAACCACTCAACGAACCGAACAAACTTTCTTGCTCAACCATAAAACCGAGTCCAATTCAGCTTCAGCACTTCGGTAGTTCGAGCGTAAATTAGGTTAGAACGATTGTTCAATCGAAATTAGGTAAATTATTACTCGGCCGAGCCGTATAAAACCAAAGGGGCTCATTACGGAGCTAGCAGCTTTAGTAAATCAGCGAATGGGTGCCACGGAGTGAACGAAGGCAGCAAGAATTTTAGGAGTTTCTAAACATAAATACACCAGCAGTCACCAATTTTATGCTTCAACAAGAAGCTAAGTTAAACTATAACTATCAATTTAGATATGACTGCTAAACTAGGCTGCAAGCAAATCAGGGCGAGGTTACCATTTCTAATTTAATTAAATAAAATGATATTACTTAAACTGTTTCACAGTTGGAACTATAGTTTGTATTTATGTCTAGGATTGATCGATGAGTAATACAAAGTTTGCGTGCCAGCTAGACTTGCTTGTTGGTAAACCAGTTGAAGTTTTATCAGTTTTTATGGCTTAGATTGTAGAACATGGTTTTACACGAAGAATACGTCTTGTTCATTAATTGTAATGTTAATTTGCGTTATTGAATTAAATTGGCAAACATTTATGTTTTTACTTTAAATTTTGAATGTTATTTGTGGATATTTAAATCAAAACCTAATAAAGAGTGTATGAGAGTTAGCACGTTTCATTAAGAACAGTAACTGTCATGCTGGTAGGATATAAATAGTAGTCCTAGTATTATTTTTTATAAGATGTAAAATGTATGTAATGTAGGAACGTAGGTTGTATTGAGCAGTTCCAATTGAAGGGAGAATTATCTTAATATTTTTCGCAATGTACAAATCCTTAGCAAGCTCTTAGCCATTATTATTTACCCATATTATTATTTGGTGAGCAAAAATATTAATGCCTGAATGTATTTTGAAAGTATTAAGCATAATTAAGTTTTTTTTTTCCATACAAAAAAATCCATAGAATAATTTTTTTAGGATTATCAATAGTCCTACCGCAAAAATTCTTTTTTATCATCGTCAGAATCCGCCCTTAAGAGGATGCTAATTGATTATCAGTGACCCTGTACAGATATATACAACGTTAGTTCCAACAACGGTACAATACAATTCTACAATGTAATTATAAATAATACCTATTATTTACTTCTGTATACAGCAAAAATAAACATCAATGAATTTTGGCAAATGCGACGAAACGTTATATCTAATTGCAAAGGTTTCTAAATTAATTGATCTCGCTTCAAAATGACAAGGCTCCGCAGCAGCTACGCAACGCCAGCTAATTGATTTCGTATGCAAAAATATTCACCGAAACCGAATTTTGCGACGCCTCGATTACAAGACAGAGAGGTTAATGAACTACAATCCGCAAGAAGTGGAAGGTAAATATTAATCAGAATATTCCAGAAACACGGTCTAATGAAGCCCGGTTGGGGCCTGAGGGCATGGCAAACATTTTTAATCCGAGGCGCATCTCATAAATTTCATCCCCGGGATAAAGTCGCTTTTGTTTTTTCTTCGCGAAAGAAATATTTTCCGCTAAATTTACAACAACGCTTAGTTGCGGTATGTCGCCGGTCCGCGACAAATTTTGTTGTTGGTTCCCTTTTATCGTCGGTCCCGGTATAATTGAGATGATGTCTGGCTCCTTGTAGATGTCTTTTCAAATAACACTTTGAAATTAGAATTTCATTGGTGTTTTTACACGAAAATTAAGTAAGTTAACGTTTTTACTGTTCAACAGTAAATAGATCTATATTATTATATTCTTGTGTTACAGTACAAACTTGTCCACTGATTTGACTTGATTACCATGATCTCACAAAATAATTGGATGTGTCTCTAACTCGCATCTGACCAGAGCGTGGTGGAGTATGGCACCGTAGGAGGATGGATAACAGAGTAAAAACTAAACATTCTAGTACTTTACCCTTTCTTACAAAATAGGCATTTCTTTAGTATTAAGGCTTAAGTCATCTTACATAGAGCAGGGTATTTTTAATTCCCCACACGAGTCTTTTGTTTTAATCATTTACTGTTTACCACACCATAAGTACAGTGTAACGACGAGGAAAAGAAATTAGTCGTAGCCACACTTGTGTGGCAAAACGGTGTGACCACGAGCCTGTCGTCATATTTATGGATTGATTCCTACATATCCTTATTTTTCAGACAAAGTAAACAAGGATATCTCATGATGAAAATCACCTCATACCTGTCGGTAAACAACTATCAGTAATTGAAGGAGAATGTTTGAAGTGTAATAATTTATGACTTGAATTAATATTTCAGGTGCTTGCAAGTCCCGAACTTTACCAATAATTTTGATTTATAGACGCCTCGCCGACTCTCATATCCACTCAAAGTTTTCCTAGTAGAATAATCACTTTTGGCGTGGCCTATTTAAGAATCTAATTTTAGACTAGCTATTTACACAAACCTCTCGTTGATTGATAATAAATGAACTTATTAATTGAAGTATCAAAACCCTCAAGCAATGTCAGCCTAGGACGAAATGTACATTGACTGTATATTAAAATTATATACCTGATAAAAATCGAGTATCAACCTAGGTTGTGAACGTTTGAGTGCTACTTTAGCTGTGCCCTACTTCAGTAACTATTTTTCCGGTCAGGCAAGCACTACGTAGTCATTTTGGAAACGTGTGAAACTCATGGTTGTAGCCACGTATATCACAATGCGTATGCACAATAAAAGATTAGGGAAGTGTAATTTGTTGATTAACAATTTATATTTGTTATATAATTTAAAACTAATTTTTAAATTAAATCAATGATTTGATTTACACTAGCACAAAATGAATATGACAACGTTAATTTTATTTCTAAATTTGATGTTTAGTGTCAATTCCGAAGACATATTGCTGGATTCACGACACTCTTTACTACTCGTAGTTCTGAAGTAGGCAAGTTCCAAACTGCTCATACTCCTGGAAGATATAAAGTTTGAAATCGTAGTTTTTACTGCAGTTCGGATTTAGTTTTTGTCGGAGACAGATGACGGTAGAGATTTTATGAATGTACTACTCTTCGGCTCGAGTGCACGAGCTTCAAACTTTGCATGGTTGATGAACATCGTAAACTTTCAGATCCTTGAGTTGGTTCATTATTTTGGCACACGATGAGATTTTGTAGACTACTTTTTTTGCTTACACTTAAATTAGGTAGGCAAGTAAGTAAATATCTACTTTTTAGCCTTTCCAGATTTACGGATGGAATAATAAATGACGATGCTTTGAAGAAAAGATTTTATTAGAAAAAAAAACAGGTTATTGGTTAGGTGTGTATACGGATCAACCCACTGCGCCCGATAGCTGGGCAGGAGACTCCCACGCTTGCCGATTTGCAGGTCGTCGACCAACACATAATTCAAGTACCTATATCACAGTATCAAAACAATTTGTCACCTTATGGTAGTTTTTTTCTATGAAACAGCAAATTTTTTGTCAGTTGGTCTCGTATTGAAACTAGATCAGCATGACGAGTTGAGTAACCGATAACCCTATATATACATATTTACTGCAAGTACGTAACTAAACTCAACAACGTACCTACTTTCATATTGAACAATGCGGTTGTAGTCCGTTCATTCATTAAAAGTACCAAGCACCTCGTCGACGAGTCACAAAATTTTCTTATACCGACAAAGTAGCCCGTAGCCCACCACTAAGACCCATTTCCCCGATAACGATCTGTCCCACCTCGCGGCCATTAAGGGTCAGGCGATGGTCAGATATGCGGCCAATTTATGCACTGCACAGTCAAGACAAAATACGATAATTGACCACAGTATGTAAGAGTCAGACAAAAAAGGGCTGCTAAAAGAATAAAAAACTTCACCGTCTTGATATAGACAGTATGTGCCCTAATGTCACAGTTTCTTGGCCGCTCGAAGCCATTTAAAATAGCGTACGTTTGTAATTATTCTAAGAAAAACAGCAAAAATTTACAATTTCCAGTGACATCCGAACCACGATAGCACGTATCTAACTGTAATTATCACGCTCAATCCACGCTTCCAAAAACCTGTCCATACCGTTCTTAGAGGTTGTTAACGTGTTGATTTTGAATTTTCACTGAGTATTTTTTTTTATTCAATACTCACAACAGACAAATGAAATACATTTATAAAATAACATAATTATAACTAATAACAGGCGATTCCATTGTCCTTAACAGTGAATAAATAGCATGAGCAACAGAGAAGTATAGTTACCTATCTAAGTAAATATTAAATGTTTATATGTAATAAGTAATTAGTGTCAAATATATTAATTAATTATCATGATGTGAAATAGTGAAATAGAATAACATATAAATAACTAAACAATAATATCAAGTTATTGTTTTCTAAACTTGCAAAATTATTATTGTCGCAGTTCAGTCAAAACTACTAGGAAACTAAAAAAAAAAAACAAAGCTATTTTAGTAATTCCTAAAATCTTTAAGAAAATCTGTGTAAGTTTGAGAACTGTCTCAGATGTTTGCAGACTTACCAACTTGAATAGCCGTGTAATTGCGGTTCTCAGTGTGAGTGAGTCGAATGGCGTCGTTTATTTGGATCCCAAGCACTCTTATACTGAACTAAAAGAGCTTCGTATTTACTTAGTTTTTTATAAGTCAAGATCCTTATCTTTCTGCAAAACTGCTCACTGGGTTACGTTTCAAAGCAAGCTATTGTGTCCTCGTGAAAAAACTAGGGTTAGCTTGTTGTTAGAATGGTCTTAAATTAGGCTTCAAATTTACTAATAAAATTTGTAAATAAAATTGTGTATTCATGAAGACGCTAATGATGGCAATTTTAACCGATTTAAACGAAGGCAGTATAACTTTAAATTAGATCTTGGTTTTCAAGGCCTCGCGAGCGTCTTGAGTTTAATTGAAACAACGTCAATCGCTGGAACTTTCCAGATAAATTTGTTTACCGCTTCAATGTCAGTTTATTTCAAGTGATTTATAGAACGCATATTGAAGATTATTTGTAGGAAATTGGAGTGAAATTCCGTGAAATTTTTTCGGGCTTTTACGGCCAAAAACACACGCAATGGTGAAAACATATTTGAGGCGTTTTATTCTGTTAAGCGCTGACGCGTACGTGATCCAATAGTATTGACGTATCAATTTCGATGATAAATGTGATAAGAGACGCGTTGGCTCCGCTGTCAATTTATCGTTTGTGTACTAAGAATGTATTAAGGGGTAACATCAGATCTTGAGTTTCCAGGCAAACGTATTCCTTAATTTTCTTCCTTTGCCCTTTTTAATATTTACTTCCTCGTTTAAATAATTTAAAAAAAGAAGGACTTCATTTCTGTGGTGTAAATATTAATAACTCAGATAAGGCATGACTTGTTTCTTCTAAGGATTTTCATGAAAATTTACGCCATTTCAAACAATTTGTTTAGAATATCTGTTGTACCTATATGATCGCTTAATGTTATTAACCTATTCAAAACTTTACCGGCTGAAGGTAACCTCGACGGACCTAGAGAACTTTTGATATCAGACAGAAACTTAAGACTAGATATTACTGTTATGCTGCAAAAACTACAGCTGTTGAACAACTTAAATAAATATATAAACACAACGTGAGAGTTTGTGGATACAATCCTAGGAAAGCTTTACCTTGCCGCCAAGAGCTGGAGGGGGCGTAAGGCTTTCGGTTTAATTTCCGGTAGAGAGGTGTGTATTTTCGCGCCATTAAGTAACCGCCGATAGCTGCTAGCTATATGCATGCTTAGTGCGACTGCAGCTAGTAATTATCCAGCGCGATTACAATCGCTTTGTAGCTTCCTTCGCCCCGATGCTATCGCATTGGTTTACAGATAACGCTATCAGCGCCTTCCTGGTTATTAGCATTACGAGACTTAATATTTCGAACGTAGCAAAGCTTCAGCGTTGGTGATTACATATATATATATATAATATTACACGCAAAAATAAAATTAAAAAACTACTTATTAATCGTTGTATACATGTTACATTATTAAGTAATAATATATCCCAGGAAGGCAAATAATTCTGTAAATTCATGCTTGTGTACAAAGATTCATTTAGATCAGTCGTGCTTTCATAATTAACGTGCATGAATAGTTATTCATGCTAATTCTATTAATTTAATTTTGGACCTACAAAACAAACATTAAACTTTTCAATTTTCTTGTTTTGTGTATGTATATTAATCAAAAGCTCTTCAAGACTGATACATTCTTGATTAATAAAAAATGTTATATTCCAAGTGGCATAGCGTGTTGTGGCCTTACCACTCTTACATTCAGCGATTTAACTGTTGTAGCACCTAATCACCATTCCACCCCTTTTCTCGTTATCTAGTCGATCGTTCCATTGATAAAAAGTTTGAATAAAGACGTTATTCCTAAACACGTAAGGCACGACGTTTTGGACTGAGTAGCAAAGCAAAGAAAATGTGTGGTGGAAAATATAACTAAAACTACAAGGTGGCGCGAATGTCGCAAAACGAACATCGAAAAGCTGAGAAAAGCAGATGTTGGAAATAGTTGTCACTACCTTTTCAGGTTTGCTTGCATTGCACGCTGGAAAGAAAACGCGCACCTTACTCTACTCTCGGGATTTTATATGTTCAAGCTCAGCAAGCTAGTCAGAAGCATAGGAAGGAGTACCCCATCGGATTCGACAATCAGCGATACGGATTCTGCACGTGTCACTTCTTGTATTAAGTATATTTATTTCCGGCGTTTTGACTGCGGACGCAGCTTTCTACCGGCTGTAGAATAACCCTCAATATGTCTTAACTTACGGTTTAAACAAAACATATTTATCACAAAAGTTACAGGTCCGATTGGAACCACCTTCGAAAAGCCATCGAATAAGCGAGGAAATTTAACCTATCTGTTCTATAACTGTTACCTAACTTATTCTAGATAATTATGTAGTCACAAAACCATTAATACGCTGTTACTAATTAAAATAGAACAAACATCATGAAACGAGTCTGAAAACATTATTCACATTTTTCATGACAATATTCAGAGAGCTTATTAACAGGTACAAATTATAACGATGCGGTCAACTTGTTTACAACCCTATAATTAATACTAAAAGTAAACCCGGATAAAATGGTACTTCACTCTCTTTACTTAATTAGCATACATATTCATTTAAAACGGCTTGTATTACAAAAACACTATTCAGTGAATGCTGTATTGACGAAGAGCGTATTTAATTTATTTTGGTGTTGGAATTTCCGAGAACCGTAGAGATACCAATTTGATTTTATATTTATTTACTCAATTACATTTGTAATTATGTAAATAAAAGCTTTCCTAAACAATTCCCCTGACGATTTTTTTTGTAAATAGAGTTAGTACTGCATTTTTAGTTACTACTGTACTTATACAGTACAGTAGTATCACAAAAAACAAGGATAATTACATCGTTATTAGATGTCGTCAAAAGCCATAGTCGCATAATGACTAAATCGCCAAATTCGAATAGTCGCATAATGACTAAATCATATAGGTACGAATATACACCACAAGCTTTAACGGCGAAGAAAAACATCGCTAGGAAACCTGTTTTTGAAGAAAACTGAAGTCCCCTACCCGCAATTTGGCCAGCATTGTAGACTATGCATACAGCGCATACAGCTCCTTTATAGGGGGAGAGACGTGACACACCGTGGGATGCTATATAGATGCAAGGGCGTACTAGAAGTTAGAAAAACAAATTTTATGGACCCTGCTTACTAGAAATCTATATGATAAGTAGATATAACGATTCGAAGTCGGTTATCGTTCGTCAAGACATACATAATTTGATTACTCCTAGGTATTACACCTCCCATCGCACCCTCAATACAGCAATCACAAAAAATTAAATCGTATACGTCAGTGCTTCCGAACAATCAATCGAGCGCAAACGCTCGCGAGTTATGGCATCATTAATGGCACATTCGGCCCGCGACGCCCGCTAATAAAACCTGAATGTTTCACGTATACCCGCCGAACATTACCATAAACAATTTGCGACTCGCCCTTGCAGCCGTGATTTAATATTTTCCCGTCAGGCTTAACCCTCCCCTTATTTTATTGGTCGGCAGATTTTACTCCTACTAAAGCTTAAATGGTCCGTCAACCGTCCGTCAAGTACTATTTAACTCGCAAGATTTTTTTAATACATATTTATTGTTATTCAAGGGTTTGATTGTTTGATTAACGTCGACTGTAGTAGATACACTAAACATAACACGTGTAGGCATAAGGAGCAGCCCCGTCGCTAACAGAGTTTTTTTTAATCCTACTTAGCTAAGCATTTGACCACAAGTTCGCACGACTACGGAAGTCAGCGATACCGTAGCCTTAGATGGAGCATGCCTAGTCTGGAATACAATGGAGATCTATGTTAGGGGATATTATTACATATTAATTTTTTACAGACTTGCTGACCCGGCGAAATTCGTTCCGCCTAACAGTTATGTATGTTTCTCACCGTTTAAACCTTCCCTGAAATTTCACATTTCAAAACCAAAATTTGCTAAATCGGGCCAGCCGTTAACGGTTTTTAGCGAGACAAACCAACAGCAAATCGATTTTTGTTCATTAAGTAATTAGGATTCGAGTAACATCATCACGACAAAAAAATTAAATACAGTTATCATAAGATAAAAAACTGATATAGTAAAACTTATATTACATAAAACTTTGTAAAATCTGACAAGTATTTGTAAATTAGGTGGTCTCAGCTCTCGTGATGTTCTTTCTACGTAAATGCATGGAAACTAACGCGCTGTAAGCAATCTCACACTTCCGCACAATGGTACTAGGAACTAATAAATAATGTATTTGGTCTTTAGTACACGAAGATTAGCAGCTTTTGTTCTACCACGTTTGCAAAATTGGTAGAAAAAAGTATTGTAATTCATTTAGATTTTTGTATATTAGTATTATTATTTGTATTATTTTTTTCTGTTGTTACCCTTAATGATGTTACCAGCCAATTTGCATGTGCGTTTATCCCCGGGAAAAGGGAAACTAAATCAATACGACTAAATTGAAATGTCACAATGACGCTTGCCCAGAGGCGCAATGAAGGCGTTTTAAATTAGAAGTATTCGAGTTATACCCTTAAATCAGATAAAAACTACTATCCACTGGTATTATTATACACGGGCTGGTAAAAAAATTAATACTAGATCAAATTCATTATTAATAAAGGTAGGTACATTAACAATACATGGGAGACATCATACATCATGGAGAAATATAATACTCAATCTGCGAGAACTTGAACATGTCACATCTTGTATAGGCAATTAGTTAGCCTAGTAATCAGAGCAAATACCACAACTAATGTCTAGTGCACACACTACGTCTAAGAGAAGGGCATCTGCAATTGTATAAATACGCACTGCGCGATCCAGCGTCAGTATCGTCATTCAGATACGTAGGGCTCATTTTCTTTTCCCTTGGGAAGGTGACGGGACAAATAAGTAATAAAAGCATTAGCTAGGAAGCCACTATAAGTTTTTAGGGCTCAAGGCCCGCTCATTTGCTCAGCTAATTCTCCCTGCAAGCAGGCGCATCTGGAACGTCCAAATAAGATTCATTAATTTATCGTCTACTTTCCGATATAATTATGTGCGAAACTTCATCTAGGCAAAGATCAAAGCACATATCTATTACATTCTACGGTCTCAAATTGACACAACTCTATTATAATATATTTGGCTTATCTGTAAAACATTTCCTTACAGTAGATTTCTATCGATTCGGCCTCTATATTCTAGTCGTAATATTCCTAACGCTTCTATTTAGACCTGCATGGTCATCGGCTAAATTTCGACATGAAAGAAGTGAAAACAAGAGCAAGCAAACTTGGTTTAATTTGACAGCGTTAAAGAGACAAATCTTCAAAATAAAATTTTCTTGTTCTTGTTTTCACCTCTTTTCTTTTTCTTTCTTATTTTGAATTCTAGCCTCGCCCTGGCTAGGAATCTTGATTTCGTTTCGACAGCTTGCCGCTTCACCTGTGTCAAAATGAAATCAAGATCGAAAATCTTTGTTTCATTTCTTTCATTACTAATTCTAGACAATACCACGGCAGGAGGGCTATCCGCTAGAGATAGACATAAAAGAGTTGAAAACAAGAGATATTGACTTTATAGACCCATTGTCCTATATTTGAATAAACATATTCTTATTTTTACCCGACTGCGAAAGAAAGAGGGTTATGTTTTTTTTTTCGAGTATATTCCTAGAGCCTAAATTTATGTGAGTGGTATCAATAGATTCGTCTTAGTCGTAAGAGAGACACTGGGTACATCACAATAAAAAAATAATTAAGGATGATGAACAGGTTTAAAGATTTAGCAGTCGTGTTTTTTTGAAGTCTTTTCTTATTACTTGTTAAACCAGATTCTAGTGCGGCTGGACCATTTAGTTCGGCTAATGCTTCAGATGTTTGCATAATCACTTCGATGGTATGAAGCAATGCCTTGTTTGTCACCGTGAACGTCCATTTCAATTAAGTAATTAGCTTTTTGTTTGTGTTGGGAGTGCCTTTGACGGAACAAGACATATAAGGCCGATGAACTTCATTGAGCTATTCAAAATTTTACTTATGAAGGCAACAGCCCGCAGAAATTGCATGATGTATCGGCAAGTATATTTAAAAGCAATGTTTGTATTCACATTGATGGTGGGATGCGCGCTGATACTACGATGTATGTTTAGCAAGAAATGAATCATACTTTGTTAGAAATAATTAAGAAAAAACATGTTATATTATTCATGAACAATACAATAGTGCTATATTTTATTGTTTATATTTTTAAGGTGTGCAATAAAGAAATATTGTATAGTAATTAATGGATAAAATATTATATGTTATATGTACAGGGTTATCAGTTATAGGTGTAATAAGCCGAAAGAGGATCACTATACCCATCCTAAGGATCAACTTTCTCTGTTGGACCAACTATGAATCCGAGAAAAAAACAGCTGGTTCATACATTTTGCCGACGACCAATCAACTTTTTGTATGGAACAGCTGTTTTTTTTCTCGTATTCAGAGTTGATCTCATAATGAAAATTGATCCTTAGGGTGAGTATAGTGACCCTCTTTCGGCTTAGTACACCCCTAGCCAATAACCCTGTATATATATATATATATATATATATATATATATACATATTCGTTTAATGGTGTTACTTTTATCAAAGTCAACTAAGACTAATAAAACGAATCTGTGAAGCAATTTTGCAGCCAAAATACGTACTTGAAACCAAATACGAGTACCATATCATATATATAGGTATATGAGTGGAACAAAGTCAAATTAAAGGTACTCTTTCACCAACGAAATAATCGTTGGATGGGAAAATATTATTAAATGATAGCTGCAGGGGAGAATTCAAATTGTTTATGGTAATGTATCGATGATATGCGGAACTGGCGCTTTGGCTCCCAAACTCCCTAATTGCTCCCATAGATGATGAATAAAATGTACTACATTTCATTTATAAAAAAAACACTCTTACGCTTCGGCAAATATGGTGAGCAAACCTACTAGTCGGCGAAGGTGAGTAAATTAATCTTTCGAAGATAAGACCCCAAAAATAAAATCATACACTAAAATCGTACAAAATGTCTGTAATTTATACACATCTTACTATTCAAGTCTATTTTTATTCAATACCAGTTCGCATTTTCTACCTACATAGTCCTATGATAGTTAGTAATCGATAGTTAATAATCAATATCTCATATGTTTGTTAGATCTGTGGATACAAAGTATTCGTTATGGGAACTACACTAAGTATAGGTAGTAGCCATTTCATGACCAGAAGTAGGTATACACCACAACTACGAAGAGATACAGGCGTACCGTGCTGTTTGGCCATATCCATTACTTCTCTTTAATGTGTGATTTTAACTACGCCACCACTACTATACGATCATATTTAAATTTAGTTCCTCATATTAGATAGATTGATATTGTTACGAGCTACGGTTTCGGGATAAAAATAGAAAAATGCCAGTTCACACTAATGACGATTTATTCCTCACAATACTCAGAAACTGACTCACAAAAAACTACACAACACTTTCACTCACAATCACACTACACTGAACACTTCGATTCGCACTTGGTTCGCACTAGAACTGTTCGCAGTGTTACGGGGCACGGGTTCGGGGATAGGAAAGAAAGACAACTTTCGTTTTCGTGCCTTTATTTACAGCCCAGGTACTCACACGTATAGAGTGGTCGGCAGGAAATAATAATATAATATATATATATATATATAGTCCTAGTTTGGGACCTAAAGACCTAGACTATGGATGTTATCCCATATATTATATATATATAAGGGACAACATCCATACAAAGGTCTTTAGGTCCCAAACTAGGCAAAGCCTGTGCTGATGGTAACCTGATGACTGATATACATACTTATTTACATAAATACATACTTATATATATAATAAACACCCAGACACAGGTCATACAGACATGTTCATGCACACAAATGTTTCGGTCGCAGATGTAACTCGCCGCTTTCCCAGCGCGGGGTGCGGAGCTACGGCTCAGTTCCACGCGCGTTACCGGTTGCGGTACTGTCCACCCGCGGAAACGACACTAAACTGGCGCGCACTTCGATTATCACTGTCACCTTGCACTCTCCTTAGCACGGCCTTATCGTTACTCGCGGAAACGTCACTTCGTTGGCCTGCGCCCGAATACGTCACTGTCACTTGCGCGGCCACGACACTTACTATGTCTTATTCTGTACATTGGGTGCCGTTATACTATCTACTGCGTATTCTGTGAGACATAGGGCACGGCCGTAATAATATTATGTAAAAAAAGTCACCCAATATAAAGCGATCAAACAGTTTCAAATTATAGAAAAACTTCCACTTTTTTTCGATAGTTTGGCAAACAAAACTTCGCAACTCGTGAAAATGTTTTCCTATGTAGAGCGCTTGAATTGCAACTCCATCAATTTAGAATAGTGTCACCGCAAATTGTTACGGCCGGTTATAAAAATACGTTAAAATGTATATCATAGTACAGCCCAAAGCTCGGCTAGTGTTTCTATGCATTATACTGTTTTATGTATTCTGATTTTTGACGAGAATATTTTATGATGTAATTTCCCAAACGCTTCCCATCCGAGTTGGATTCGTCGGTCACAACTGTTCTTCGGAGACAAGGGTATTTAACCAGTGTATGTTGCCAGTGATGACATATGGCATTGAGACGTGGTCTTTAACTTTTGGCTTGCTACATAAGCTAAAAGTTTCAAATGGAGAGAGCTATGCTTGGAATATCTTTGCGCAATGAGAATATTCACCGAAAAACCGGAGTTACCGACATAGCATGTAGATTTTTTTTGCTAAAGTAGGCTGGCTCATCGCTCTAAGAGCCGATAGACAATGGGGAAAAAAGGTTCTTGAGTGGTGACACCAAGGAAGACGCAACGTAGTAAACGACGCCATAGTAAAAGTCACAAATAACCAATGTATTCATTAGGCAGCTTGTTGTTCGGAATGGCGTTCTAAGGGGGAGACCTATGTTAAGACGTCTTCTGGCTGATGATATTAGTTAGGTACTGATATTTTCAATATACATTTTGAATGTGCACAAAAAATCTAAAACTATTTTTATATTTGCTTATCAAATATTATTTTTTTAAACAATACATTTATAGGTTATTGTTTTTACAGCCAGGTCTACGCCAGTTTGATTTTGGCGACAGTACATGAACAGTTTGTTGAAGTATGCCACAATTCTCTTATTAAATTAAAAATGTATTTTCAAATGTGTACATATGGATATGTCATAAAATATGTTTCACATCACTTTTTTTAAAGGCTGTCCTATTTGAAAAATAGTATTTTATAAACTTTTATAGTATCAACTACTCCAAATCACACTTAGGTTCAGTTATTGCACGCATTAGATATCACTATTATAAAAAAATAAATGATTAGTTCTAAACATACATGGTACATTTCAACTTAGTTTAGAACACATGCAGGAACCGCGGCCAGCAGGGCACTCAAGTTTAATTTATGTAATAACTTGTTTCGTGGACGCAACACTATTAACAACTTGTCGTTCGCCACTCAAACTTTATAATAAGATATTTTCCGTTCATAAGTTTCTAATTTGGTTTTTTATAATGAGAAATAAACATTCAAATGCATAATAAACAAATATATATAATATTTTGTCCTACGTAATCGTAATAAAACGATCTCGTGCGACATCGACACGTCGAGATTTACTAGACTAGAAGATATAATATAACTTGTATGACATATTAAAACCCGCTTTTGGACCTAACTCATAAAAACTCCTAATATTTTTAATGTATAATTAAGTAATTCTGTTATCCGCTCTAAAACTATTAAAAAGTTACAAGCAAAACAAGCAGTATCTAATTTTAAGGGCATTGTCCAGTTCACGTGCTGATTACGTGTAAAGTTTATTTTTTGCATACTATCAGAAACGTTGTAGTAAGTACCTAAGTAAGTATCACAAAAATATTTTTAAACACAGTTTAAACTACTATTTTTACCAAAAGGTACGTTTCCGGGATTGGCTGCAGGCTAGCGATTTCTATGCATTTCTATGAAATTAATTTCAAACGTGGTAACTTAAGGCTTAAATTTCAAAAATCCTTTCTTGTAACCCCCCTACATCCTCACTCCACCCTCTAAATCTGTATCTAAGTCCTCATGAGTTTCGGTCCTGCGTTGATTATGTCCTATCAGTCAGTTAGTAAGTCAGTCAGTGAGAACTTCCTCTTTTATGTTATATCAAACTGTTAGGGCTGTAATAAGACCGAACCATTCCCATGCACAAATAATTTGTGGCGTACATAAGATGCAACGAAACTGTTTCAAGCCACAGCTGCGTCAATGTAAGGTTTATCTATTATAAAACTTTTCACTGTAGCATACGTTAGCAAATTCGTCCCAGCATGTTGGTTGGTTGGTCCCGATTTTATTTCCATATCATATGTTATGCGTCACATTTCCGGAAGTTAGTTCTATAACTCGCCGTCATGTGAACTTGGTACCGTAAAATAATAAATTGAATGAAATATTACTACTGAAGTAAAATTCACCGGTTACGCGCACTGATTATACGAAGGTAGAAAGAACATTATGTTACAATTTGATATTCCGAAAAAGGTATAATTTCGTAACGTTATGTTATCTCGTGCTTTTATTTCAAGGCTCGGTCTTGTGTGACGTCACATCGTTTATAAACTTGTGTATTTATACACTTGGATTTTTTTGGTGAAAATATATTTAGATTCTGAGCAACTGAAATAAAATTATTTTTCACGTAACAGAAAGCCAAAACTGTACATAGAGTTTACCAAATGCCGTAATTTTATTTTTTAATAGGATAAGTATGGCCTCTATATTAACTTGCAGAGTGCCTATATTTTCACCAACACATTTTCCCGGAATACATACTTGACAATGTAAAAGCGTGAGTAGGAAAAGCTACAAAGGCTCGGAATCCTTCGGTAGGTAAAACATAAAGGAAGGATGAAACTTTTACGGAGCATAAAAGGAGACATGTCGAAAATCTGTGGTCATAAAACATTGCCGACACCCACAGGGCTTATTCGTGTGATATTTTCCTGAACACACGAAGTCGCCGACCTGCCTGCCGTCCGCGACTCGATCAACCCTAGCCCATTACTCCACCCTCACGGCTTATCCTTGCAGAGATTATCGGCTAACTTAATAACCCCAAAAGATTCACTTATTTGAATTATGGAATTATTAATTCATTTATAATGGGGAAGTATTCATTCGTCAGACCTTTTAAAGCGTTATAATGGCTGCGCATTCATTTCGAATCTACGGAAGGATAAATTCCTAATTTGGAAGATTTAGCAGTTATTCAAAAGTTGCCGCGGCATTAAAAGCTGTCATTGGGCGAGTATACTGGCGAAGATTAATTCTTAGGCACGATTATATCTGATGATGATTTCGTTCTTGGTAATATTTCATTAAAAGAGCGCAATGTAATAAAGCTTACAAAATTGCGTTATGTAATAGCTAATTTTGTACAAAAGCATCCTGGCGGTGGTGCTTGAGCTCTTTCAAGCATTATTGAATTCCACGATTGAATATCTCAGTTAAATGCCCATTCTTTGAATGCCACTTGATGGCATAAATTTAATATCCTAACCGTGGGCCTTCCAACGAAACTTTAGTAACAAATTTCATTTATCTATACCTTCCAAAGGAATTTCATAAAATCGATGTTGTCAAGATGGTTTAAAAAGCTAAGATCGCTGTCAATGGTAGAGTATACTTGTATTCCCTTGACCTCATTCGGTGGGTAATGGATAAGTAAATGTATATTGGCTACATTTATACGTATAATTATTTATATGGAATTAGATAACTATCTTACGATGAACACGATTCCGCTATTACGTATTATATCAAATTGTTATAAACGTGACTCTATAAAAAAAATACTTCGACTCAGCTTCAGAGCTCGAATAATGTATCATCACTATAATAACACATATTTACATTACATACATTAAGGTAATATGTATATCGTATATTCCAAATAGTTTCATTGTCACTACACTTGTTCTATGTGGTATATTCCAATTTGTGCACCCAGGTGATATCACCCAGGTGAATAAGGTGGAAATTAAAGTGTTCTCAATTCACCTTGGACTTTTTGCCTGGACGATATCACCCAGGTGATTTGTGACGACAAAAAGAGTGTGATCTGTTTACCCTGTAACTAATTCACCTGGGTGAATATGGGCGACTTTTTTAATGATTTTTGTGTAATTTAATCACCCACATACAAAATGTATAAAATTAACAAGAGAAGTATAATTGTTAAGTTGGCTTTATTGTGAACTGAGGACACTTTAATTTCTACCTTATTCATCTGGGTGATATCACCTGGATGCACAAAGTGGAATATACCAGCTATGTTCCCTTATTCCTCAGATATGACTTTACCAGTTTGAAAATGTTTTTTTTTGTTCGAATTATGTATACTTTCCAATTGGATCAATAAATAATATCAAAATCAGTCACTGGACTGATTTTGATATTATTTATTCTTTCATTCATGTAATAGTTATCGTTTTTTGTAACGTAAGTTTTACGTGCCGAATTGAAGTCTTTCA
Source organism: Ligdia adustata (assembly GCA_947049295.1). Lineage (NCBI taxonomy): Eukaryota > Metazoa > Arthropoda > Insecta > Lepidoptera > Geometridae > Ligdia > Ligdia adustata. The sequence continues at coordinate 7,165,830 of OX346230.1, forward strand.
GGTTATTTTATCTTTTGAATGATTTCACTTTTATTCAAAGTCTTACTAACTTGTTCATTTCATCTTGATGATGAAACGTTGTGACCTACCATGGTATCTATGTTTATTAGATTTCGAAGATTTTAAAGGAGGAACTACTAACTGTCCAGCCGGACACACTTGCCGCGTCCGAACAAACGTCAGACCTCAAAAGCTTTCAATCGTAAACAGTGAAAGGAGAGAAGGGAGGCTTTGCCCTGCCGTGGGATGAAAGTTGTTAATGTTGGAGAGATAAATGTAACTGAAGCAATTTTTTTGCGTATATCTAACAAACACTTCTTACCGCAAGTTTGATACGTTCTACACATACTTACTCTTACCGCATTTACTTTTTGTAGTCTTCACCTTGTAATATATTAATTAATTTAAAGTTGGCACTACATACATTTGAATTAACAGCAATAAAATAATGAATTAATTTTGTTGTGATGTAGACAGTGAACATAATTTTTTTTCTATCATCCTTACATAAAACTGGGTCAAATGGGATAAGCCAAAATAAGGAAAATGTTATGTTTTTAAATATTCAGATAAGTAATAAAAACCGGAAGCTTTTCATTTGATTTTCAGTTATACAACGTATTAATTAGTGATAAATATATGTTAGCAAACTTGTATAAAACTAGATTTTAACTAAATTTCTTTATAATATTGAATAACTATTAAAATTTACCTATTAAAACTGACTGTTAAAAACGAAACATAATACGAGTACAACTATGAACGTCGTACTATTCAAGACTGCGTAGCAACATCACTTAAATACAGAAATATCTTTAAGAAAAATATTTTCGAGCGCAAAATACATACTGAGTCAGCCCAGTACGGATTCCCAAAAGGTTCGAGTAGCTTCTCTCATAAACTTTTTGTTTGTTGGGATCATAACACATCTTGCTCAGTATGTTCATACATTGCAAGCCCGTCGGTTTCTACGACAAAAAGGTTTCTTTTGTTGTATAAGAGAGTTATGATGTCGAGATAGAATTATTGGACGTGAATTACGTATTTCACAGACGTGTCTCGCCGAAAGGGCTCAACCGAAAAATAGCTTGCACATTGCCGCACGGACTTTGATAAATATGATAAACCTAGGTAGATACGTATGGTATCAAATATATATATTACTACTAACTTGGCTTTGTAGTCCTATGACGGAACTAGCTAATAAAACTACACTAGTCCGCCACCAAATTGAACTCATGATACGTCGACTAGCTTTTAGACCGTTCAAGTCATGTTAAACCTTACAAATTATTCTAAGCTAAATTGCGTGCTTATATAAAGATTTGTAACAGTATGAACGGTACTCAAGTCATTAATGAACTAATCGCCAAACATACAAAATGGTTTCGAGACCTCGTTTTCGCTTTTTCAAGAATCGTTCAGCCTTTCTGTCAGAATTTCTATCTAAGCCACCTAAAATTAAGCCTAAGATAGCCTGTAATATTACAATTGTGTCATCCGGTCTACGATACCGCTCCTTTGCAAATATTTTTCCACTAACGTGATTGGGTTGAAACTTTAAGCTACGTGTATTACGAGCATTACAAGCGAATACACTTACGGCCCTAACTTTAATACAAATAACCCAAAAAAATTACACCGATTCTGTTTAGCAAAAATATTGAATTTTAACTTAAATTATCTTTGACGTCTAAAGAAACGTATCTAGTGAAGTAAAATCTGCTCATGTAACGTTATACAATCAAAACAAGGCTTCAACATTTTCTGAACACGCAAAATTTGACAAAGAATGCTCTAAAAGGTCAAAAAAGAGGGTAACAACGTTGTCTTGAGAGGTGTCGACGACCACAGCCCCACTGGCAATGATTAATTACCTTGAAGATTTATGACAGCGGGTGTCGATACCTATACAGAAGACTTGGAAATGGACGTTGCCGTTGTTCCTTTATCTGTTCATTTTTCTTTTTTGGTTTATTTTTAATCGACTTTTACTATTATGAAATGTGAAAATCCCAATTTGTCTGTATGTTTTTGTACGTACCTATCTAATTTTGCAAGAAATTCAATGATATTTTTTTTTCACACTATTTACTTTTTGTATAGTAGCTTCGAAATAAATTATGTAAATAAAGCAAGCATGTACCTATAACATTGGCTCCAGCCGAAATCCACTTTATCCATACTTATAATAAAACAGGTCAATTCTATACATAGAATATATTAAAAAAAATACGCTGGGGGTGTTATTAACAATACAGAACCCAAAGCTATATTTTTTTTTCATTTTGTCTGTCTGTCTGTTTCTGGACTTTCCATAACTCCGAAACCGCTGGATGGATTCTAATGAAACTTAGTATGCTTAAGGTTGTTACCATGACGTAGGATTTTATTTACTTTTTATCTCGAAAATCCGAAGGGGCTCCCGTGGGAGGGGGGATTAAAGTCATATTTAATTATAACTCATTAACGCGTGTTTTTGATTTGGATGATTCTTTTTTTGTTAAAAAAAGACTAACTGAAATTAAAGTTATCCACAAAATGAATGGGTGTTAATGGAAATCTAAATAAAATGATCCATACAAATCTAGCGGGTATCTTGAACAGTTAGACTAAACGTATACCGCCACAAAATACTACTAATAATCACGAGTTTATAGCTGCGTGTGTTGATACACATTGGTATGTGTATCAACACAGAGAGCGTCCACAATTTTTTGTATCGATGGCGACCGAGTAGTTTTAGGGGGTAGATTTCGGTGCGAGGGGTACGAGGTTCCATCCCACGCAATATTCAAGCAGCGCTTGAATATTGCGTGGGATGACACTTCAAGTTGAAAAATCTGCCGCCAAGCACCTAACGGTGTGTTTCAGCGGCTTCCTTTGAGAGCCAGTGTATTCCAGACTATACATGTTCCATCTAGGGCCACAGTGTCGCTGACTTTTGTGTCGTGCGAGTTTTATGTCAAATGCTTAGTTGTCTTGAATAAAAATTAAATTGACAATCGGGATACACATAGATACATTAGCAAAATATCCTACGAGTTAAAAAGAGTGCTGGATTCGCAAAATAAAAAGGCATTAATGCTAGCAGGATCTCTAGTTCTTAAAAATGGTCCACTCATGCGGATCATAATTCTGCGAACTTCTCTGTATCGCTTTGATTAATCAAATATACAGTTCAAAACATGCTGTCTTATTGTATCTTATACAACGATAAGGCTTTTAGAAGGACTAATGATATAAATTATAAAAAAAATTAAGTCCCACTGACATATTTATTAAAGGTTAGCAACCTCAAACGAAGTCGCGGGTACAGCTAGTTAAATAATAATACTAATGATTTCTAAATGTACTCGTATCTAATAACAAATTAGCGGGTGTTTTCTAAAATAGTATCAATATACCGATTTCGGTATAATATTAATATTATACTTTTCGATTGCTGACGATTTTTCACTTTATTCAGATATTACTTTCTTGCTGTAGAAAACTGTTGTGACAGCTTTATTACGTAGAAATAAAATTACTATTTTTCCACGTCCACGTGTTCGCGTATTATTTAGTGAAACACTTTTACTGTTATTGGCAATAAATTGGATATGAAGAGGCTATAAAAGTATAGATTTTGTTACACGTCATATATTTTCACTGACCTATTGGAATAAGTCATAATAGTATAATTTTATTCCGTGATTTCGGTAGTTTGGACACCGTCGTCAGCTAGACATTTAGTGCTTACCTACATCACAGAAAATATTTTGAAGGCAGTATTATTGGATAGGTTTTAATCTACTTGAATTTTATTAATTTGCATTCTAATAAAAATCTTCTAGGTCTACTCTTCTTTTGGAGTATTATGGGTTTGTGTCCACGGATCGCTTGATCTTGTCACCAAGTTCAGAAGTTTGGAGTAAAACCAGTCCGTTTAAAAATTGTGAGTGTCTAATATGTACATTTGTTTCTTGGGTGTCTTTAATAGTTACATTTGTTTCTAATATGTACATGTGTACATTTGTTTCACTGTGTGCGAGTGATTCCTATAAAGATTGTGTTGTATGTAGCCCTGTAATCATATTAACCAAACTGCTAGTGGAAACTTCAAATATTTTTGAATGTTAAATTTTCATGTCGTTGCGTACGGATCGAAAAGATATAAATATTTCAGTGTTTTCCATATTTTTGACACAAATAAAAAGCTTATTTAAAGGCACACTATTTACTTTCAAGTATTTTATTATAATACCTTTATTTAATTTTGAATTTATGAAATTGCTGTCTTTTAATCCCTGATGTTAAAATAATCAACGGAAAATATGCGAAATTTTTAATGCGAAAATAATTAATGCGAAATATAAGCATTATATTATATTGTGGCGTAGATTACCTTTGCTCGTCGCGAAGCCAACACCGCTGTGTTAGCGGTGCACCACCGTGTTCGAAAAGCATGACGATCGCTTTTGAATTGGACAGATCGAATTGTACAAGATTTTCGAAATCCACGTCACATGAATGAGTAGCTGTGTGGTACCGCCTCTCGACTCTCGATCAAGAGACCCGGGTTCGGGGTTTTTTGGGAGTTTTGAAGAAAGTTCTAGAGAATTCTGGATCAAATGGAAATGAAAGTACGGGACGGAAGAGGTGTGAGCGAGAGGAGAATAAAGTTTAAAGATGGAATAATGTTTTAAAATTCGAACCCTAATTCGATGCGATTTTGTCGAGTTCAAGGATATATAAGCCGTACATCGGGCGGCCAAAGGCCAGTTTTAGTTTTGTGGTGAAAATAAGAAGAAGAAGAAGGCAAAGCAAAGGAAAATGTGGAAGTCAAGTGAAGTGAAAGTGAAGTGTAAGTCGTAGTGACTGTGTACCGGAAGCGCGCCGGCACTGTGACGAGAGATCGGTGAGTGTAGTTGGCGCGCAAGTGACAGTGACGTATTCGGGCGCAGGCCAACGAAGTGACGTTTCCGCGAGTGACGTTAAGGCCGTGCTAAGGACAGTGCAAGGTGACAGTGATAATCGGAGCGCGCGCCAGTTTAGTGTCGTTTCCGCGGGTAGACAGTACCGCAACCGGTAACGCGCGTGGAACTGAGCCCTAGCCCCGTATTTTACCGCGTTATTTCCTGCCGACCACTATATACGTGTGAGTACCTGGGCTGTAAATAAAGGTACGAAAACGAAAGTTGTCTTTCTTTCCACTCCCCGTAACAATATATTATTCTTCCATTCATTATCCATCATCTACTTACTCTAGATGATGGGAGAAGCTTATGTCCAGCCGTGGACATAAGCTTCTCCTATGGCATGGCACCACTCAGCTCTATCCTAGGCTTTTCGTCTCCAGCCCCTGAATGCCTATAACATATTTAATATTAAGCCTGGGAAGATTTAAATAACGAATAAATCAATTAGTTATACGGACCACAAATTTTTATTTCGTTTTAATATATCAAATTTAGCATTTCAATTTAAAACACAAATTCAACCGTTCATCCCCTTATTATTTTATCCCAACTTGTCCTATTGACGTAATAATTTACTGTGCGGCTACAAAAACCGTGCATATATCACTCTGGGCAAATAAATCACGCTGTGATCAGTGATCAAAACTTTGTGAAGTTTAGCTTTTCGGGACGTTCGAATAAATCTGCTCCTTCAGGCGTGAAATTAAACGAGGATATGTAATACGAAAAATCTATTAAAAACTTTTTAAACAGAATTCGATGTTTGTTAGAATTTTTGACAGCTGTTGCATTTTATTATTTTTCTACATTATAATGTAACAAAAAACGTTTCAAATTTTAACACCGTTTTCAGGGCTATAAATACATGCCCGGTTTTTGTGTTGCGTAATACGTTTATTCAGTACTACAGTGTTTATTTATTGGCTGAAAAAACATTTTTTTTGAAAACTCACACCTTGCTTTGCTTTGAAGCCCGAGTTGTATACGTTATGTGTAATTAAAATTATAATAATCATTTTTTAGATCCGATTTTTTGAGTATTCAAAATATAACATAGTTATGTAAGAACCTGATTTTGTTTGAAATTTAAAGGAACAGGTTTATAATACACATTTCATAGTTTTTTGTCTCCAGGTTAAGTTTTTTTTCTCCACAGATCAAGTACTTTTACTCTTATTAATTTTTATGTCAGGTTCCTCTATGAATATGAATGAAGGTGATGAACTCTTATGAGTTCATCACCTTCAACGCTTGATTCGTCTTATCGTATACCTAAATAAATAGCTACTCGTATATTTGTTACATCGCAAAATTAAAGCGGGAAACTGAGCCGTCTTATTACTTCAGTTCAAGGAATAGCAAATGAAGGAATGTGATTAAAAGCAAAGTGATGGTAATAAACTTCAATAAACAGTCTTGTTTGTAACGAAGTGTCAAGTGTTTTCATAAGTTTTGGTAGCATTATGTACTTTCTGAAAGCTCTAAATGTTAATTCTGGGCACTGAAGATTAGAAAGTTATTGCGGCTTTCTTAACTACACAAAGTAAACTTGAAAACTAATATAATCTCACATATTTCAAAAACACTCAGGACTGCGTTTTACTACAGGGAAAAATAATAAATGCAAAAAGCAGTTATGTCAATTATCTCTAACTGTATATATTTACATGGTTATCGGCTAAGAGTGTGAAAGAAGAGAAGAAAGGAGAGAACCCAAAAGAAGAAAGAAGAAGGTGCAAAGCCGAATGAAGGTCACTATACTTATCCTATGGTACAACTTTTACTATCGAGTCAACTCTGAATTCGCACTCAGAAAATTCTAGAAGAAGATCATCTGTGTCATACATTAGTCAACGACGGACTAAACTTTTTAAAACAGTTGTTTTTTCGCGAGTTCAAAGTTGGTCCCATAATAACGATAAATCATTGATTTCAGGCAACTAGAATTACTTAAAAAACATTGGCCCATATTATAAATACTTTTCAGACTTACATACATATAAAATATACTTATCTAAGACCACAACACTAACAAAATCTAACATTAAGAGGCCAATCCGTAAGAATTTGTCTGCTACATGAGTATTGAACAAATTTACAGCTTAGTCAGAGCAAAGTTAGCCGAGGAGCGAAGCTCACGTCCCATTTATATTGTTTTATGGTTTCTTTCCTTCCCTCTGAGGTTTCCACCAAGAAAATGTGGTTCCGTTTCCTCGCTGAGGCTTTTATTATCCCTTTAGATACATCGAGGAATCTATCACGTATACCTTGTATGCAGGTCTGGAATAAGGGTTGGTCTAAGGGGACAAGCGTAACCGTCGTTTGAAATTAAAATTCTTTTTCCTTGACAGCTAACTGCAGCCTTGGTTTACTTACACTTACGTGATCTTACAAGTATATTATGTAAAAGCTATCTATTAGCATTCTCAATATTTAAAGATAAAATACCATTAGATAGACACACAATATAGACAATCAGGTACGCGTGAAAACCCGTTTTCTTAAACAATATGAATAGATAGACAATTATGAAAAGCGTAGTACAAGATTTGAAACTACAAAATATGGGCACCGTGTATACGAAACTATTAATTATCTGCAATCTTAAAACCACGAAAATAATAGTAAACAAAAGCCTTGACTTTAGTTTGGAAACAATTACGATATTATGACAGTAACAAAATGTTTAAACTATCGCTTAGTAAGTTCGCGAAAAATGACTTTTACTCTGGGTCTAAGTGAGGACCTGTGGAATGGTGACCGATATTCCAACTTAGAGGATTAATTTGTGTCTTTTGTCCAGATTTGGATTGTATAGAGCTAGAAAAATTGTGCTACTAACTGTCAGGTACTTATGACTTATAAGGCATTTTATCTAGGATTTTTGATTAAACCACTGATTAATTATTTATTGCAGACACACAACACCTGAAAGACAAAAGATTTTTTTAACATTATTATAGTGCCACCAGTGATTGTGTCATAAGAATCAGATATATATTATAACTTATAGGTTTAAAATTAATATAACATTCGTACCTATGCTATTTCTTAACCACTTGGTATGACATCATGAGATGAGGAAAAAAATTAACTGGGAGAAGACTCGAAGATAGACTAAAGGTACGGAAGTGGAGAAAAAGCACTAAAGCTGAAGATCAGGTGAGGATATAGTTTGCCTAGCAGTATAGCACTAACACTAATGGTAAAATGTATGTGTTGCTAAAGAAATAGCCATTCTTTGAAATGGTAACAGATACGAAAGTAATCAAACAGAATCAATTATTTTTTTCCATCCAACACAGTTATATTCAAGTAAAGGAATAAAGTTAGCCTGCCAACCAGTCTGTCCATTCTTTTGAAGTTGAATTGATTTGATCGGACTCTCCGAAGTTTCGTAGAACTTAACAAAAGTTCGAGTAAACCTGCTGCACAGAAATAGGTTTAACTAAAGACGAACTACTTCTTAAACCTGTTCACAAGAATTATTTATCAAAAATTCTATAACTGTGCCAAACGACAGTGATCCATTATGCCTAAATAGATGTTTTATGGACACTAGTTTCATGATCTGCAATTTATGCCATATAGTTTGGTTCATACTGATCTTATCATGATTACGTAGACGTTGATAAAAAACAATTTATTTAATTTAGATGTGCATTATTAAATAGTTTCTTATCGGCTTAAAGCCTGATGGCCGCTATTTAAAACGTAAAACTACGAATTTTATCCACTGTCATCTGTGTACATATATATATGTGTATTCATGTGTGTATGTGTCTATGCATATTTAAACTAGCTGTGTCCCGCGGCTTTTCCTGGCGTGAATATTTTAATGATTATGCTAAGCTAAGCTTCCATTGAATTAAAATCCATTCAGGGCTTAAACGTGAAAAAATAATAAGCTTTCACCTTTATAACTGACCAACTGAGCGAAGCGTCTTTGCTGAGTTCGGCAAAATTTTCTTTAGTCTGGTCTCTGTAGAAAGAACATACAAACATAATATGTTCTTTCTGGATGATTGCATTAGTGAACACAAAAATAGTTTCCTGTCAATTTTGACGAAACTAGATAGGTACCTGTATAAGAGTTTTCCATTCGCCAAGGATTTTTAATTCTACCAAAAAAGGAAGAATCTAAAATCCCTAAAATTACAAATCTATAATATTCGGCAGCGATGACATAAATTCTTCGAAATAAAAAAAAATGGTGAAGTATTTGTCGTTATCTCCACCTCCACACCTATTATACAATGCGAGTGTTTTTTTTTTCGGAAAAACATAACGCCGGCGAAACCGCTGGAAAGGCTAGTATGTTACATAACCAGTTTACATAAGTACTAGTATTTAATAGTGTGACGCAATAATATTTATAGTTTTTAAAAAAATATCGGAACTTCAAAAGCAAACGTCCTCTTTATGAAGACACATAAAATTGTGTGATTATAACTCTTTTAAATACTTACATGTGTAATAATTATACTGTTTCTCATTTTTTTTTGTGTAAATACTCTCATCGAACGTTAATTATCCGGGAATTTGACTTGGGATCATAAAATAAGTCGTCAATATTAGCGACGTTACGACTTTAATAAATTAGCGATGCGCATTAGAATGAGGCAAACAAAACAGCGAAGCTCGACGTAAAGAGCCAGCGGAAAAACCAGCCCTCGGATCTCAATGAGATCTCTTTGTTTTTGTCCAAAAATAAACTTTTCCTTTTTTGTCTTTGAACCTTTGGACCCATGTGTGGATTGAACCATAAATCAAACCCCTCTCAATAAATCTTGGCTTTGCGAGAACATTTGTTTTTTGACTTTTCGAATCTGAATGCACTAGATTCAGTAAAGGACGATTTAAAATTCCGACATGGATATCTTGGCCCGTAGTGAGCTTTCTTGTTTATAACTAAGTTCAAAAATACATAGACGGCTTAAAAATCATAAAGCTGTGGCATTACTTAAAATATAGCGCGCGCCAAGACGTAATACTTGAATTTTTACGGCCAGAGAAACGAACGAAGCTGCCTCAAAATAAAATCAATAGTAATAAAAATATCCTCCCTTTCATCAGAGAAACATTAGACAGGGATCGATGAGCATCTCATAATTCACGCTCTCTGAGCGCGATCTTCCTAAAATATAAACCGATCCGCGACTCCGTCATTGTCTTTATCTAATAACGGTTGAGATTTGGTAATATCCGGCCCCTTTGAAAGAGTAAGAATGCCAGCCTTTCGTTTGGAAATTAAACCATTTGTAAACGTTGAACGGCAGAGGAGGGTAAATCAATCTACACATTGAATTAGTTGATGTTGAAGGCGATTTGGGCTATATTTTAGAGGCGACGGCTATAGAATGAGGCATTTTGCACTCGGAACACGTAGGGGCCTATTCATCAAGTCGCTGGGCCATTACCGCGCCCGCCACCTGCACGATCCCTAGTTTGTGTTATGCTCGATTATTCTAGCTTCCACTCACTTGTACCAATAACTTGTTATGATCTTTATGGCAAGTGTATTCATTGTGGTGATGCCACTAAATAGGTGCGCTGACTTCTAATAGTGGGATTATAATAGTGAGACATTTGGATTACCTGAAGATTTCTTTAGTAGTCTATGTCTATGGATCAGCACCAACGTCTCTTTTGTTTCCTGTATGTAGTTAGACATTTTATGTATCTTAATAAAATTATTTACATAATATATTATGTTACAATTTTACAAAAGTACATTGGTGTTATGAAAAATATATAAATTTTGCGATGATGCTAAGGAGATTTTCTTCTGGGTACACACTCATAGCACAAAAATCTTGTGAATGGTATTGTTTATTTTTTAGTCTGGAAATCATTTTTAAGTATTTAGGATATGGGTATTTTATGCCCACAATTTATGTATCCAATAAGCTACTTTTTTTAGTAACTTAGCGTTATGCTTCGAAAGTTGCCAGACAAAATTGAGGCATTGTTTTAATAACTGAATGGAAATATGTTTTAAGACAGAGAAGAACCACATCGTTGTATGGCTTAGACACTTAAATGACACAATAATCATGGTCTATCTTATTAACATGCGCGACTGTTAATCGACTTTGATCGTCTTTTGCTTTATTTGATCCGATACAAGTCATCTCGCTAGAATACAAGGCAAAAGACGCTCAGTATTGAGCGTGACACTTTCCCAGCCCAATTCACTATAAACATTGCAACTCTAGCTTTTAAGCGCGTACAATTCACATATTCTCTAAGTGTAAAATTTTATATTGTGCTGTGGCAGGTAATGCGGAACGCGCTCCTTTTGCATCATCAGAATAACGTATTGCGTCAACATAGCGTTAAACATGTCATGCATTCATGAAAGGAATCTCGTTGTTCGTTAGAGAATAAGGGCCCTGATATATCTACGTCTATTGTGAATTGTATTCGTATACATTTAGTGCTATAGTGCTCACCTAGGTAGGCACACGACGCACCAGTGACCATGCAGTGCAGATTAACACCCATGCCGGGAGCGAGCGCACCTCAGTGTATATCATCCTCAGGGAATAGAATGCGTTGCATCCGGCACCAAGCCCGTAATATATCACGCGGCGGTGGACCATTAGACTCCCAACACGCCGGATTAAAATGTTAACTAACCACCCTTTGTCTTCGCTGCATTTACAATGGGAAACGGTTGTTTTGCTCTCTAATGTTTACTGCGATCTTTGCCGCTGATTGTAGCTGCAATCGCGTGCCGTTGTATTTTAAATAGGGTTAAAAGCGGATTTACATTTTATACGCGGCTTGCGAGGATTTTAAAATGGTAAGTAGAAGTGCTGCACTTTTCTAGTACAGCTCAGACAAGCAGGCTTCATTTAGAGAATAAAAAACTAGTGGTTTAAAACAGATAATGCAAAAAATTTCGTATTCTTAATAATAACAACCCAGCGATAAAAATAAGAAGAAAATGGCCTTATTATACCGCTCAAAGAAAAACTTGTGAAAATCTTGTACCTTACTTACGAAAGTTCCGCACATTGTTGCGCAAGTCCCTCACATTCTTTACTTTACCTTAACTCATAAAACTCCTCCCAAAACCATCGACGCCAACATAAATAGAGGTATTTTTGCTTCATTTAATCAAGCGCGAAGGTAATGAAGTAGGTTCCCGTTATGGCGGCGATTCATTTACATTATTAGTTCGGTGAGGGCGGTTATTTAAAGTTTAGTTGGCACCCGCGCCGCGTCTTGCCCTATTCATCACGCCCGAGGCCGAACTTGCTTACTGCGGTACCTGCTTCCGAAAAACCCATATACTTGCTACATTGCCACACATGTTTGATATTGAACACGTAATAATACAGTAGCAACTTGTGATAGTAAAAATAATACAGTAGCATTACATTTTGTTACTATTTCCATAAAGGCATCCCATTCCTTCCTTTCATACAGCTCGTTCTTCGGATTTGGTGACACAGTGTTATTCGTAACTTTAGGTCTTACGATAGCCCTTTGTCCAAGTCGACCGCGAAGTCCGACTTCACAGTGTTACATAAATTATTTTTATATTGACCGCAGACACCGTCTTGTATTGTACCTACATATTTTTTTAATTCTAGTTGTTTTTCTTAATATCTAAGCATAGTAACCAATTAAGAATATTTTTCGATAGCTTTCAAGACTATTTATGTTTTTGAACACAAAGGTCACAAATCTACAGAAAATCTAAGTTCAATTCACAAATATTTACTTATATTACTTACTTTTTAACATTTAGTTTCATCATATCGTGACTTTTACAGTATATTTCAAAGAGTATGTTTAGAACGTGTTAAGGTTAAGATACGGTGGACAAAATGTATGTTTTCCTTTGTTCAAAATACTTTGCAGCAAAATCACAAGACATGCAAGTACGCAAGCAGAACCGTGAAAAAGTTCATTATATTCAATAGTGGTTTCTCACCTCACGCCAATTTCTCGCTCGAACTTAATCTTGTTAAGACTGTGAAAAATAATATTTTTCTGTATTAGGCAGGAAAAACTTGTGGTTGTTACGCCGACAGCCTATTACGTTTGGCTTACGAACCTTCTGACATTGATGTTGAATCGTATTAGACATAATTGACACCTGTTGCTGATCGATATTATTCAGTTTGAATTTTATGTTTAAACAAGCAACAATTTTACACTTGTGCTACATCTAGCTATATCAAAAGCCAAAAGCCTGTAAAACGGGCTTTTTTTCGATCGAAACATTATAAGAAATATAGAAAAAGAACGTAAATAAATAAAATGTATGTTAAATTATTCTCGATCGAAGCTCACAGTTGGATTTAAAACCTACTTGTATTGTACGAGTATTGTTCTAACCGGTCTTTTAGACGTAACTGTGGTAAGGTGATGAAATCACGATGGACGTCACATTATTTGTTTCATCACTTTTAGGAAAGAAGTTATTACTAACTCCCGACGCAAAAACGACGGAGTGTTATAACTTTGGCGTGTCTCTGTGTGTGAGATTTTTTGTTTAAAAGTACAAGTCAGGAGTACAGGACAATACATTTCAAATCCAAGATGGCCGCTACCACAAAATGGCGAAACTCATATTTTCTTGTCAGGGATTTTCATTTTTTTATTTTACTTGTTACATAAGACTTTTAAAAACATGAAGTAAGTGTAGAGAAATGGTTTAGAGGCACCATAAAAGTTTATACCCACTATAGTGCCAACTGATGCAAATTCAAAACGTGCTAGAGCAAAAGTTTTACCTCAGATTTTTTTCTTGTTTGTGCAGTTTTACACTGAACAAAACACAACGAACCAACAAATCGAAAAAAGCTCATCTCGATTCAATGAGAGCCGAGTTCGGAACCCGGGCGCTATCTAACAATAGAGTAGGTATCAAATAATATTCTTCATTGTTATCAGGAAGCACTACACTATGACGAATGCAGCAATTTTTCCAGCGTTATCATGTATGCACGTCCAATTTTTATTGCTTTTTCTGTGGCAGTTACAAATCGATTTGGCTTAAAGCCAATGGCATCATTTTAATAGTTCCTCTGTGCGGCCGACAGTGCCTCTCACATATTTTAGCATCATGCACGTAGGTGTTTAAGCAATGAATTTATGAACGACTTACGCGTAGATCTACAGCGAGTTTGTACCGTAATTTGTCATATCAAGGAGTCTGCCACCGAATCGCCGCGCCGGCCGCCATAAAAGAAGCTTTTTAATAAAGAGTTTCCTATTGTTTATTTTCACGCAAATTTGTTAACGCTGAAAGCAAAGTTGGTTTATCCGCTTTCCTTGTTCGATGTTTGTGATTTTTATCGAGTTTCTGGCAACGCACAACTCAGTTTGCATAGACTCACAACATATAGCTGAAAGCTTGCCTAAGCGGAATATACAAGCATTTTTATATTTCACAATAGTCGGCGACACGCGCAATCGATGGCAACAACGTAAATTTATTGACAGGAATTGAAATATTAATAGCTTTTATTTTGCTTCGTTCACCGGGAGCGAAACATTCTAAAGAGAGAAAATATTTTTCCGTTATTTATTATGACTTAATATTCAATACGTGTCCCTTGTTTTCCTTCGTACGATATTGTGTAGAGCTGTTTGATATTTTCTGTTTCGATGCACACTAGGACAATAAAAGAGGTATCGATGCTAATAAGACAAGAAAGGTAGAACGTTCGGCGCTTCGTTTATAAACATTTCCATTCATTGGTAAGACAGTAAAATACGTTTGAAAGCTATGCTCAGGTAATTTCAAGGGAATTGAAATGTTGTGTGGTGTCTGTATAGAAATTCGTGACTCTGTTTTAGAACTGAAAAGGTCTTTATCGTAAATGTCTGTGCAAGATTTTTGACCTAAGCTATAGTATTTGTACCTATGGTGTTAGGCTCTGAACTGAACAAGATTATTAAATTGCTTAATCCTGTTGATGGGAGACCTAAAAGTTACATAATGAAACCCTAGTACCTATTCAATGAAGGTAGTCTACAAACTAAAGCTTACATAACTTTTCTTTATACGTGGTCCTTCGGAATTGAGAATATACTGCCCAATTAATTCGTGGAACTGTGGGCACGTCTGGCTGAGACTGAGTTAGGTTTAGTTATGTATAGGATAGGCTAGTGAAAGATTGGTTATAGGTTTAATGTATTATATGTAGTTAGTTAAGGCATGGTAAATTCATTTACGTCATGCGCAAAACATTTTCCGTCTAACCACAAAATATTTGGACGTGCCTTTGACAAGCATTGAGCAGATGTTTCGGACCACTACAAATCCGTAGCTATCGCTTGTTGAGATACAACCACTACTTTTATTTTTAAGATACCACATAATTTTATTGAATCAGTATCTAACAACCAATTTTGACACTCTGATGTCTAATATTTTGTTCTAGTTTATTTCTAGATAAATGTTTTTTGACATTTCTTAGCAAAATAATAGTTTAAACTGTATTTAAAAAGATTATTTGTGAAACTTATTTCTATATATTAATACATAATTCTATATATAAACATATATTTATAAAATCTGTGTGTAATATTCTACACAACAAAAGAGCGTTGAAACATGTCAATTTAAAAATTCTGGAAACTTATTTTAACACGTAGTATTTACTAAGCACATGTAACAACATAGGTACTGACGCAGTATTACTACATGATAAAATTCTCGACGAACAACCTACATAGTGTTGCATTGACATACAAGTGGTATTGAATACTTTCTACGTACAAGCATGAGGCTATCGGTTAGCCAAAGCGGAACTAACAAAACAAAGTCAGCTGATCCACATATTGTGTCGACGGGTGCCAATTTTTTTATGAGATACCTATCTGTTTTGTAGCCTCATATTGATGATGACTGTAACAATAGTCTAATTGAGCAGCGAGCGAAGCGAAACTGCTTCGAGTTTGTAAATGATTTTTTTCTTACGTTTGGTGGTTCCTACAAATATCTTTTTGATGGGGATTTTTGATAGCAAGTGTAGTTTCTTCAAAAAAAGGGACTAATTTTCTACTTCGCCATTTACAGACAGATTTCAATAATATTTAGCAGTTACACAACCCTACACAGGTACACATCCCTAAATAATAAACCTGAATAGTTTTTCGATATATTATTATTAAGTTGCTAAATATTGTGTTCGCCATGTCAACAGTTCAAAAAACGACTAATAACTCCTATTCGGCTTAGTTTCGGTCATATCAGCTTTTATAATATATATTTATAAAAATGCTTAGATGCTATCAAATACTCTAAAGTGTATGTTACGTACCTAACACAAGGAGATTGTATTGTTCATACATATATTATGTCGAGAAGCCGGTATTCAAACCTCGTTTCATAGTTAAACGGAGTTACTACGGTACGACGCTACGTATGGCTTAGGTATCGTGGCACAAAGTGAACAAAGGGCTCACGTAGGATAGCCTCTTAACAGCCTAACAATGTACAAAACGCTAGTTAAACTGATAACAGAGTCACGAATTCGCTTTACTGTCGTTATATTCGTATAGCCTTTAATTTTTCTTTATGTTAAACTTGTCTCGCTATCGAGCTTGCTTTTCTTTGTGGAAACAAGTTTTGAGTATTGAGTTGTGTTTCTATGTTCAGCTGCCTTTTGGTTGTTATTCTTAATATTCTGCCATAATTTTGTATTTGAGTAGGTATGTTTAATATTAATAGGTGAGTTAAGTAAGGTAAGTAGGGTTAATACTTTATGGCTGTTCTATAATAAAAGACTGGCTGCGTACGCGGATGAAAGTTAGAATAAAATAATATGAATTAAAACTTTTAAATTTTGTCCTTAGCTATATGTTAGCTGACGTGTTCTACCTATAAACGATTCACCTGCGAGATTCGAGATTTAGTATTGCATCAGTGACTGAATGACCTTTGACTTTTATATAAAAAGACTAATGTAAACCACTATAAGTTATGCATAACTACAAATACTCAATTTCTAATACTATAGCCATTACGTACAATGCCCAAGCATTATCCGAAATGACAGGGGTATATATAATAATCATCATAAAAGGTACATTGAATTACGTTAAGAGGCGAGCGAGTATTTTTGCTTACCTTTTATTTGTCTTTTATAAGAGCTTTGCTTGTGTTGGTAGAATAACAGGCGTTTAACTGGCCATAAAGTGGAATTTATTGCAGAGGCGACATACGGAATATTCGCCTGTTTCACTCCGAGGACTTAACTAGTTATTTCCTTGAGAGGTTTTTTGGAATTCCGCATAGAGCTTTACCTACTGCAGTGAGAGAATGACTCGTCTTTATTTTCGTCGTAAAACTTGTTAGTGAATCCCAGCAATACTCGTAAATGCAAAAGGAAACGTGTACATATATTTTAAAACATTTTCGGAGATTTGAAATGTTCTGAAACAAAGGTAATTAACCGGTTTCCGATAAACAAAGGAAAATTGAGTCTGGGTAATATTACCTGTACGTTGTGCTCAATTATAACTTGTTTTAAAATTTAATGTACAAGTAACACAATATGAAGGATTCCGGATTAAATTAGAGTGGTTTAAGATGCTGTTTCGCGAAGATAGAAAAGGTTTAGTGGTTTAGGCCCCTAAACATCGAGCAGAACTAATATATTTTTGTTTTTTTATCCTGTAGATTTTGATTTTTATTCTGTTACATTAGTTTAATCTTAGCTTTTCCAAGCTAGGTACTTAAAATGTGGAAATATTCAATATTTGTACAGAAATTCTGAATTAAAAAAAAATCTTCATAAATGCGCCAATACCAAATACTTCTCGTTGATTTTGTGCAATTCCTTCAGTTCTGATTCACCGCTAAATACAGCAGTGATAGTGAGTGCAATCTCTTGCCAGGTGCATCAGGTGTTGCGGCCATGAATATTAACACACACATGAATATTCCGACTGTGTTTGCGCTTTTCTTGCATGACGCGCGAAGAAAGCTGGCTTTGGAATATTCGCGAACGTGACGGAGATTTATGGCCAGTAATAATCCAGATACATTAATATGCATGAGATGATAGCGGTATTTCAAAAGGACGGAAGTTAATGCTAGTCTTTTGTCAACAGTTTTTTGTATGTTTTGAATGTTTTAACTGGCTTTAAAAAAGGAGTTACGAATTCGCCTGTATCCTTTTTATAATATATTTCTTCCGATGTCTCGGTAACGTCTTGACCATTTTTTTTTTGTTTGGTACTTATGCTTCCATACAAAGGACTTGTTTAATTTTCGGCCAGGACGGTAAACGTCCATTAAAAAGAGGTCTAAAGACGTGGTTAATATCATGTATCATTGAAACTTCCATTCGTTTGAAAAATATCTATATTCTTTGAATTGTCGTGAAATTAACCCTGTAATCTTTTTTTTCCGGTTTTGTTTCTAATGGTCACATTGGTCTATAAACTGTACCGCCTTTCACAAATGTCAAAAATGACACAACGAAAATGCACAAATCTTCTTTTTGCTTAAACGACGTGGAAATATTTAGATTCACAATTATTTTTGTTCACTGCGATAAGTATTAAAAGTATTATTTGTAATAAGTATTATTGATAAGTATTATTTATTTTAAATTTGCTTGATTGATTAAAGATTAATAATCTCTAACGTATTTAAAGTATTATGTACAATGTCCATACATCTCTTATGACGAAATCAGTTCAGCAGTTTATTTGTAGATCAAAACAACTGAAACGTTTGTAGAGGTAAGAGTAACTATTACATGTTAACGTTGTTTAGTTCTTCCTGATTTTGCTAGACCAAATATAAACTGAAAATAATGTGGCCAATTTTCGTGTTTTTAAATAAAGTGCTTTTTAACCGACGAAAAAAACGGACGAGGTTCTCAAGTCGACGCGTACCTATATTTTTTTATTTATGTGTAACACGCATTCATTTTTAAAGTAGTCCGATTTTAATAATTCTTTTTTATTCGACATCGTAAGTATATAAATGGTAACATATAGGTTTGAAAAATAAAACCTACTGTAAGGATAGGCAATAGGGATGATTGATAGTACGAGTAAAGTACAATCACGCATAACTTCGAAGAGTACCATCAGATTTCACTATTATTATTTTTTAATTTTATTTCATTACACTTATATTAAATTGTAACGAAATTTTTGGCTACTAAATTGAAGCTGATTCACACTTTTTACCCGACTGCGAAAGAAGGAGGGTTATCGAGGGAGAGTTGAGTGTATATATGTATGTATATATCTTTGTAACGCCCTAAAGCCTAATGGCTTGTTGTATTTTTATCTGAATGGTGTAATCAATAGATTCGTCTTAGTCGTGAGAGTGACTAGATACATCAAACATAAAAAATAAGGGTGATACACTAGTTTAAAGATTTAGCAGTCCGATTTTTTTGAACACGCTTCTAACCAAATGTTAAACTATTACTTGTTATTGTAATACGATTATATGTGAGTTATTAAGTGTATGATTAATATATAAAATATTCTGGCTAAAAAGTACATTTGAATTTTGAACAAAGATATGGTAGTTAAAGATGTAATATTCAGCCAAACAGCAGTTGTATAGAATTGCTTTTTCTTAACTGCGGTATCAGCTGTTTTAACATCCAATTTGCTCAATGTTGCACGGCACAATGTTCTGAGTCGTACCGTTTGAATAAGCTCAGGGTTAAGATATTTGTTATTGCATATCTACGAGCTATTTTTTGCTCACTTAGAGACAATATAAAATTGCATGGCTGTTTATCTCGCCTCGTCATGGCAGACAGTTAAGCAACGTTGAAGTCATCAAAGATTAATAAATCTTTTATTTTTACGAGTAACGTTCGGCTTGTCATGTTGTATATGAATTAATGATTACTATATATTACACTAGGTTCTATTACAAATAAATTTAAAAATATATTTACGTGGTGTAAAAGTTATCAAAGCATCTTTTATATATTTACATAGTGTTTAGTAGTTATTAGTAATATTTTACTATATATTGTTGCTTGTTACACAAGAACGATAATTCCACAAGCTGACCTAGCTTTATTAGCTAAGTTCACAAATAATTTTAAATATACTTAAAGAGGAAATCCAAAAGAATTGAGCACCTTTTTATGGAGTCTGCTGGAAAATACATTTCGATGAAATGAGAACCTTCTTCCATTTGACGTCGGTTTAAAACAACTCACGAAGTCAATAGAACCATCCCCGTTGCAAGCAATATGCAGCGCTATGTAGTAGTATTTAATAAATTATTTGATGCTCAAGCAGCATAATACTTAAAAAGGATTGTTATTATAAAACAAAAACTTGTAATACTACACTGTAAGATTACGTTCAAGAGCTACTGATTGTTTAAGTGTTCGAAACGTAGCAACAGTTTCTAAAAAGATACTTCAGACGCTAAAATATCTGTTTTCGTAGCAGAAACAATATTAAACTTAAGGCTTTTACGATGTTTTGTCAATCGATCTTCGCAAAGTAAACTCCGCTCTACTTACGGCTTTGTTTGAAAACAAAAATGGTTTCAATCCAAATCTCTTTAATTAGCAAGAAGGTTCATTATACAAAAAGATTACCTATCTTAACTGTAAACAGAAAAAACAACAATTCAGAGTGACTGGCTGGTTACTCGCAATGTCGAACTACAAAGCAATTCAATGACATTTTAAACTTACTA
Organism: Ligdia adustata; assembly: GCA_947049295.1. Lineage (NCBI taxonomy): Eukaryota > Metazoa > Arthropoda > Insecta > Lepidoptera > Geometridae > Ligdia > Ligdia adustata. The sequence continues at coordinate 7,186,461 of OX346230.1, forward strand.
GTATTTAAAAAAATATCAATTGCCAATCGACAATGAAGAACCCTTTGTAAAAATTGTGCGGAAATAGAGGTCGAATACATGCATGATGTATTCATTACTACGGTATACAATCTGGGCAAATGTTATGAAGTAGGTACCAATTGCGTTAGTTACACGTAAAGAAAATCGTAAATTGATTTCCGTCAATAGACATCGCTGATTTTATACATGGTATAATTGTCACAAGCGACTGAGTTCACGAACTCCGAGATTTTTCTGATGTGAGTATATTTACTTTTTAGTATTTTTATTGATTGTTATATTCCTTGTGCTTTGGGATTGAAATCACGAATGAAAAGAAGATAACAGTTGAAACTATAGCAATAAAAATGCAGCCGTAAAGATAAAACCTATGTAACTCAGGATTCGAGGATTTATGTGTCAGTCATTTGTTTTCGGCGGCAATCTACGAGGCGCACGGGAGACATAGCAGCCATAGATCTATTTGTAATACAGTGAGAAAAGTACCTACGTATTATACCTAACTATGTACTAAGTAGTTCTAACTGGTCTTTGCAGCAATGACAGTTTTAGCGACCTTTTGAAAAGATATACACCCACTTGACCAATTTTAATGTTTTTGATTATATTTAATGTTTGTGTTTCGAGTGTCTGCAAGCTCGGTCGGTCGGTATATGGCACTGCAGCCATCTTTCCCATTTATTTATTAGGAATAAATTCACAATCAAAGGTTTGTGTTTATTAACTAGATGGCGTTGTTAGGGCTTAAAATACAAACGGCTTTTGGCGGATAGATATAGGGGGTTTTCGATAAAAACAAAATGTTGTTGAATCTTGATACTTGGCTGAGTATTCTTTTCCCTGAGGCAGTATTCTGCGACAAGGTCGTTCGTTGGACTTTATTTTTGATAGTTATGTGTGAGCGAGTGTGTATCAATACGGGCAGTGGTGTAAAAATTAAAAATAGTACTTTGTGTCACTTAAGTACGGTACCAATTAGCCGTGGGTAACTCAGATATGAACCGGTACTAATATGCAGATCGCATCAGTTTCAGCTGTTGGGTCACGGTTCAAGTCTAGATCAAACAAACAGATCAAAACGCGGTTCGCGGTTCAATCGCTGCACTATCACAGATTTGAAATATAGCAGAACATGAGCTGATGGAGAGCCGCATGTGCATGAGCAAGATAGATTGATAGAGAAAAACGAGATGAATATATATATCTACGTAAAATAGAGACAGATTGCGCTGGGTGATATTTCATATGTGCCGTGAATTACTTAGAACATAGCTTAGATAGAACCGAAAAAAAACAAGTTTGTTTCATAATAATAATATTATTACTGTAAGTAAAAGTAACTCTTTAAGATATAGTACTTTTGGATTCAACAAAATTGTGGTAGGTCATTGCGCTGGTCAGGTTGAATATGTTCGTATTATTGAAGTGGGTATTATGAACTGATCTGGCTTTCATTTCACTCGATTTTGTAAATGGCAATTTAATCTGTATGATTTTTTTTTGAGTTTGATTTTGAGCTGATCTAGAAACCGGTTCGCAGGTCGGACTCACCTTCTTGAAACCGTGAGCTGATCTGCAGCTGACGAAGATCTATTGAGTTACCCATGACTCGTACTAATTGCTACGGCAAGGTACTATTCCGAAGATCAACAGCGGAGGGTCACCTGGTGGTCAAGTCTGTTATTTGAATGGTCTCAGAATTACTATTGCATTTGGATAAGTACGTGGTCTGTTTTAAATCCTGACGATAAAATCTCCTGCAGTAACTAATAACTCTTAAGAGTCGTTGCAAAGACGAAAATCTTTGCATAATTGTGTCTTCAGCGACTGAACTTGCGTGTAAGCTGACTGCCTCTTCCAAATAAACCTTTAAATCTAATGGTCTTTTGTAAAGAATATTTAGTTTTTGAAGAAACTTTGGACCGTAAAACCACATAGCATTCTCCGCTAGTGATCTAAGCTGAATCCTTTGTGAAGTTAGGTCAGCAGGACTGGGTTTGGTGCACATATGATGCCATTGCGATGGTTCTATTGTCGTCAAAATAGTAGAGACACGATTGGCTACAAATGTCTTCCACCTACTTGGGTGGCTAGTTATAAAACCACAGTCGAATCTGTCCACGATTTGATATTTTGTTTCGAGATGTCCAGAACTTCAGCTACTTCGGCGAGCAATTGCGCTAAAAGAGTTGCTCCGCACAGTTCCAGTCGTAGTATGCTTGTTTAATTGGTGCTACTCGTGTTTTCGCTGTCAACAATTAACTCTTGTATGCCCGCTTTTGTCAACAAATCTACAATATACAACAGCCAAGTACGCTAATTTGGACGCGTCGCTAAATCCATTAATTTCTTCGTGAGCGTCATTCATCGACGTGCCTAGCCATCGTGGGACTCGCACTGAAGTTAGTTCTGTCAGCTCAGCATAGTAAGTATCCCATTCACTTTTTAATTTAACGGAGATTGGTTCATCCCAATCCATACCTGACAACCACAGCTTCTGAATAAAAAATGCGCCACCCATAGTTCCAACTTTAGCTAGAACTATGGTTGGCGCAATCTATCCCAATGGATCGTATAAATTTGCAATTATTGATAGTATTGACCTTTTTGTTTCAGGTGCAGTCGTCGACGGCGGAAGATTCATCGAGTACTGGAAGCAGTCTTTGTTCCTATTCCAGGTAAGTAATACTTTAGTTGTATTTTCACCTTTTATATCTATATCCTTTTTGTTGAACTTCAATATAGAGAATATTCAAGTTTTCCTCTTTCAGAATGTTTTTCTCTTCTATCATCATATCATTTTCCCTTGTGTTCTTAAAATCCTATTTGTTGATCTTCTTTTCCATGTTGTTCTCTATTTTGTTGATCTCATTTTCCCCGTTATTATTGAAACCCTGTTTTTCTGTAAACCCTTGAGTTTTGTTCCATCGTTCTTGATCCCTTTTAAATATGTTTAGCTGATCTTCATTAATGCTATTCCATTTTTGCAATATGAAACCACCCTTTGCTAATAATTCAGTCATTTGTTTGTATATAGCAATCCCTTCCTGTACATTTGAACATCCGGTCATCAAATCATCCATCTATAATGATTTTGCAATCATTGGTGCAGCTAATGGAAAGTTAATACCTTCATCTACACTGACCTGGTTCAATTCTCGAACGGCCAAGAAAGGAGCCGATGTTGTCCCAAATGTTACCGTCTTCAACTCAAAATCTTGAATATCTTGATAACATTTGGTAAAGGTAACATTTGGTTAACGTATAGTCTGGAAATCTTGATCTGGTTGATCTTTCCAGACTATACGTTGATATAAAGTATATTTTTCGTCTACCAAAACCGTGCGATACATTTTCACAATGTCTGCGACTAAAGTTATAGGATGAACTCGCCAACGTAACACTATGTGTCTTAAATCTAGCTGGAGTTTCGAAACCACCATCAGCGTGTCATTCAGCGAAACCTTAAATTTGTTCTTGCTCGACGCATTGAAGACAACACGAACTTTAGTCGTGGCTTTATCATTTCGCACAACGGCGTGATGTGGTAAGTAAACAGCTTCATTCTATTTTGTGTCATCCTTTCCTACCAATTCAATTTGTTTCAATTCCCGATATTCACAAAAGACTTTCGTGTAACTTTCTTTTAAACTTTGATCTTTCGATAACCTTCTTTCTAATGACTTAAGCTGATGAACAGTTATTTCCCTAGAATTTCCCCCAGTGCAGCGTAGCTGACAGTCCCGAAATGGTATTTTTACAACATATCTGCCTTCGGGTGTTCTTTTGGTTGTTTTGCTAAATATTTCCTCACATTTTTGTTCTTCTTCTGTCAATAGCTTTTGTGAACTTTAAATTTGTTCTTCAATTTCCCAAAACCTCTTTAAATAGTCTTTCATGACTGTAGCATGCATGACATTAATATTTGATCTTATTTTGCAGGTTTCTTCCACGGTGCCAGACAATATCAATCCCAATCTTGTGCTTTGTGCGATAAGCCCACCCGTAGTCGGACTTATTTTTATTCCTTCAAGCTTCCAAAAAAGCTTTTAACTGTTCCAAAGATGCTGTTAATATGCAGCTACTACTGCTTACGCGTTTCAATGTCGAACTTCAATGCAACTAAATGTATGACTATAATGTCCCATGTACTCACTTCTACGCCAATATATTTTAAAGCACACATACAATCCATGGTTGTATCTAGTAACTCCCGTAACCCCGAAGCGGACTCACTTGTCAACCGTTTTTGACACACTTGGACATACTTGGGGTTAAAAATGTAGTCAGATAGCATGTGCGAAACTGCGTTACTTGCGTTCGACAAAAGGCTAGCATCCAAAACCAGTTCATAGGATCATTGCCATCAACACGCTGCACAGATCTGCCGCCGCAGATGACAAAAGTCTTTTGGAAATCTGGCGTCGACTACGCAAGTCCTATTAAAATCAGGACATCCAAAGGGCGAGGACATCAGTCCTATAAAGGATACATTGCGGTATTCGTGTGTATGGCTACGAAAGCTGTACATTTGGAAGTCGTAAGTTAAATGAAGTCACAAGGATTTATGGCAGCCTTTAGACGCTTCATATCACGAAGGGGCCACTGCGCTCAGATGTGGAGTGATAACGGCACCAATTTTGTACGTGCCGCTAAAGAGCCTCGAGAATTAAAAGCGATACAAGACACATTAGCAGAAACTTTAAAGGGCAAGGCACAGATTGGCATTTTATTCCACCTCACAGTCCAAATTGGGGTGGACTGTGGGAAGCGGCGGTGAAATCCACTAAATTTCACCTTCGGAGAGTAATTGGATAAAGCAGCTTCACATCTGAGGAGCTGACTGACATTACTCGCTCAAATTGAAGCTTGTCTCAACTCCCGGCCTTTGACCGTGGATAACTCGGAGAGCCACGTCCATTAATGTTAGGACATTTCTTGGTTGAGAGCCCGCTGCTAGCTGCACCTGAACGCAACAACAGCTATCTAGATTCAAATATTAGCTCGTTGTCAAGATGGCAGCTCATTCAACAAATGTTGCAAGAGTTTTGGCGGCGATGATCTCAAAAATATGTGACACTCTTGATGAACCGATATAAATGGACATCTCAAGTACTAGAGCCAGCCATAGGTGACGTTGTTCTCGTGAAAGAAGACGACTTGCCTCCCAGTCGTTGGGTAATGGAACGCGTAATAGAGAAACATCCCGGTAAGGATGAAATTCCCGTTTAGTCACAATACGCGTTAAAGCCACAGCCATGAAAAGACCTTTATCAAAATTAAGTATCTTGCCAGTAAAAGATTGAAAGGGGATTTTAAATTATAAATCAGGAGTACAGTTAATTTTGTGTAAATAAGTTTATGTGTTTAGTTATACTCGTAACATTGGTTTATTTAACTTTATAAGTTCATTTTAGTTCATTTGTAAAGCCAAGCCATTTGCAGCCAAAGGATACTTAGTTCATAGGACAAATAATTGTAAACACAGTCTACTGAAGGTTTTAGGTCAAATTAGAATAGGATCAGTTCACCAAGGGTCTCATAACAATTGGGGCATCATGCCGATGGGCGGTGCAGTTAAGGACATTCTGTTATGATGTCCTTGGTGGGCGGTATGTTTAACTCAAATGTAGCTAGATGGCGTTGTTAGGGATTAAAATACGCAAACGGCTTTTGGCGGATAGATATAGGGGGTTTTGATAAAAATAAATTTATTGTCTATTTTTAAATTGGCTGAGTTTTTTTTCCCTGAGGCCGTATTCTACGACATTTTCGACTCTATTATAATCGCTAAATATGTCAGTTATTATTTCGATGTATGATAATTGAGATAACCAAAAACATTAGGTACCTACTATTTCTAAAAGCAAAGTGATTTAATGCGCAATAAGAATTTATTAAAGAATTAAATAATAATCTCTTTCTCATATATGGAACAAAATGTATGGCGATAATTTTAGAATTATCAAAATTACTTTAGTAAATCTGGCTTTCCCTAATGGGGGTCATAGTCATCTCCTGTCTTTGCTTAACTGTGGACTCGCTAAACTGATTACGAGTTCAAATTAAGTCGTAAACTTGTAACGAGGACATTACTCGTAATTCTTAACGTAGGCATTTGTGAGAAAATTATATTGTAGTGAAATACGGCTGAAAATTTACTAGTACCATAGTAAAAAGTTGTTTGGAAATCAATATGTAACCTATATTATTTTTTGATCCCGAGTCACAGAATAAAGTATCATAAACTATGACAGTTTACATAGATATAAATTTGCGGATACATTATCCACATGACATATTGATATACCATCATGACATATTGATATCAGACCAAAAAATAAACCGTTAAATCTTTTACCCATAATGAGTAGAAGTAGATTTCATAAAATAAAAACGATCAATCTGACGTCATTAGTTTATTAGTGTTCAAGTTTCTACCAGTTGCCGTTATTATAATCAAGCAAAAAATAGGCAATAAAGCTGGTTTGTTTTGGGAGCCCCCACTTAAATATTTATATTATATTCTGTTATTTGTTGTTATAGCGGCAACAGAAATTCATCATTTGTGAAATTTTCAACTACCTAACTATCACGGTTCATGAGATACAGCCTGGTGGCAGACAGACTGATGGTGAATCTAGGTCGTCTTGGTAATAGTGTCTCGATTTTATACTCTTTGGGCAATTTCATTAAAATAAATGTAAAAGCATTTTCATTCAATCGTTTTCATGGAACACTGTAGGTTGAGTACCTACCGATAGCCAGTAAATACGAGTATAAACATGTTTTGTGAACGTTAGGTACTTCTCAGGGAATCGTGTTGGCAAGCGTACGAGAAACTTCTAATGGCTGCTAGAGGGTTTTCAATGCTTAAAAGAGTGCAATTTATTTTGCTCAGTTCGTGCTCCATTGTTACTCGGGTCTTGCGGTGTTGCTCACTCGGGATATTTTAGTGCACTGCTGCCTCGTAGATAACTTTTGCCTATAAGGTTGTTTGGCATATTCAAGTGTTCTTATACAAAATATGCGAAATAACTAGACATATAAACAATGATTTACTTAAGATTTTCATATTTACGCATAAAAGGTAATATTGACATATTTGTTAGTGGTTATACATTCTGTTAACTGTTTTTTAATGGCTAGAATTATAATTGTATCCTTATGACACACACATATATATGAGAATACATGTGTATGAGAGTACATTTCTTTTGAGAATTTTTAAAAAATACGCTTTCGTTTCTACTTAACTTGAATTCCCAGAATTTACCCTTAGAAAATATTGTTACTTTTTAACGATTTTTAAATTATTTCTCTGTAAAGAGTGCCGAAAGTAAGTAATACAATGCGTGATAGGAGTGTTTATTATATGTAAACGAAACGGACATAGCGTCTAATAATCGGTATAAACCAAAATATTTTTATTTTTCAAGCTTCTATATCGCTAAAAATATAAGAAACATTAAAGCAAATCTAAGTAGGTAATGTAAGTACTTGCTTGTAAAAAATCTAATAAACATTCATATTTTATAAATAGGAAATTATAGACTTCTCCCTTATATTCTCCATAGCTGCTCCCTGCGGTGTTACCCGCGTTAATATAGGCTAAAAAATAGCTTAAAAAAAAACAAATTTCATCCAAATTGGTTCAGCGGTTTTTGCGTGAAAGAGGTTACTCTCACATCTACACATTTTTACAAACTTTCGCGTTTATAATATTAGTAGGATGTAATTTAGTAAAATATATGAAACATGGAAGTCAACAGGCCGTATGTCCATTTTATGCAGTAGTATAAATCAATACCAGATTTATAAATATTCTCTCATAATAAAACTTTTAATTTTAATCTATTTTATTGAAAGTTAAAAAAACTAGCTTCTGATAACTCATAGCTTAGAATTTCTAATAAAATGTTGTTTATCCCTGACAATAGAAGGCCCCCATTATTGTACGCCAGAGGCGCTGTCGCCGGTCCGCAATGGTTCCGGTATTATACAAGACATTTTCAGTTACCAAGAGTCCTTGCTCAGAGCTTAAAGACAGTAAACGTAACTAACACTCCACGGTCGAATGAATAGAGCGGGGAAAACGCTCGTGGACCGGTAACCGTGGAGTGTTAACTGAACGCTACCGGAGGCCGGATAACACGTCAAACTGGAAGACCTGGTCGTTTGACTTCGGATAACAATCGTATGCAATATCATGTAAAATATTGATGTACAATAAACTACCAGATAGCATTATGAAACTCAATTTTAAAATATTCAAACGAAAATTAAAATATTTATTGCAAGTAATCCTTTTTATAAACTTAGTGAATTTATGTCAATGCAGTTTGTCGAATCATCGTTCTTGTGTAACGAACAATAATTACAAAATATTAATAGTAACTAGAGAAATAAATCACAATGTAAATAAATAATATAATAAATATATGTTATAAGAACTATAAACGTATTTAAATAAGTTTTTTAAGTAATCAATAATTCAAATATAACAAGACTTGCCTGTAACGAACATTATTCAAAGTCCAGTAAATATTTCTTATATTTATTTTTATCACAGGCTTTCGGTCGCTAAAACTCAAATAAACAATTCCGCCGATACAAAGAGAGAGACCATCTGGCGGAACTGCCTCTGAACTCTGACACTGGTGTCAGATTTAAGAGGAAAAATAAATTTCCAATTGGTACTAGCGGACCCGAAAGACGTTGTCCTGCAAAAACCTAGATAGTTGTATCAGTGCCAACTGGCGTTCTGATTTGTGTATGTAAACCACCCAGGGTGCTACCCAAACGCATACAAAATAATCCATTCAAATCGGTCCAGGCGTTTAGGAGGAGTTCAGTGACATACTCACGTAGAGTAGAATTACGTATATAAAGAAGATAAGTATAGCAGCGAAGAATTTTATGTTAAATAACTATTATAAGCTTAAATACTGTATCATACCGCGCATCCGGCCTGACGTTTGCGGCCGTTAGAATGAAAATTGCAGCTAAAATAAAATTTAATAATAAGAAAATCGTAATTTTAAATTTTTATCACAGAAAGAAGACATGAAATTGAAAGAAATACTACCGTTTCTGGAATTCCTGACCATTTCGTGCGTCTGGGGAATCCTTGGCGGTTATTCAGGTACATAATCCGAAGTCTAACAAAGACTGGGAAATATTTTTCTTCTAGATTCAGAATTGCAGGTGAATCGCACAAACTAACCAGACAAGATTCAGAAAGTATAAGGTAAAGAGCAGTATGATATTACCGCATAGCTAAAAAGTTTAACATATGGCCATGCCTACTCCAACCTTATCCAGAGCTATTAATGGGACGTCGTAGATTACTTAACTTTAAAGTTATATATTTATTTCAATTAAGGAATTTTCCTAACCTTTAAGAACAATTTCTTTGTACTGGTATACGTCAAGTTAAACTGAACCTCAAAAAAAAAACCGGTAAATTTTCTAATTTTTCCAGCTTTTATTAAAATACTATACAAGCCCAAAATAATAATAGAAATACCCTATAGGTACAAATAGGTACGTTTAATAATAATCATTACAAACAATTACACCGTAACGTTTTCATATAAAAGGAAGGTAAAACGAATGTAATGCGTAGTAATAGGTCGAAAATCGTTTTTAGATAAGCATTTTGGTTCGTCCGAGTAAAGTGTCCATTAAGACAGGGAGCAATGGGACAGCTAATTAACTGCCCCGTTGCTACATTTTTGGGTGATTGCGGTCCACATTATTTTTGTTTGTATTTATACTGAATATATTTAAACGAACGACTGACATAAAATTATTATTAAATGTGAAATAAAATAGTTAAAAATTGAATTTTATGAACAACATTGTTTTTATATACCTACTTAATTTATTCAAACTAGCTTGATAAATATGCTATGCTATAGGCTAAAGCTAGGCATGAAAGAAGTGAAAACAAGAACAAGCAAACCTGGTTTCATTTTCACATTTACATCTCACTTATTCAATTCTGTCAAAACGAAACCATGATTGCTGACACTTGTTTAATTTTTTTTTACCGCTAATTTTACACGATACCACCTCTGGTCTTATATCATTTTAAAGTATAATTCGAAATTACCAATTATTTTCGATAAATTAACGAAAGGCCGTGACTAACTCAGAGTATGCTGAGTAAAACTAGCGGGCTGTATTTGGCTTAACTGTCATATCCATTATTCTAAAAAGTAGTAAAATAAAATGTTGGCCGCTAATTTTAAGCCCGACGTTTCCAAAAATTGTCCAAAAAGTGTCCAAAAAGTCCTCATATTCAACAATATCTTTTTAACCCATTTAAGACTTTATATGGTCGTAGTCAATTAGTATTACACACCACACGCACCATTAGCAGCCAGAGAATGGCATCTCTTTCCTAATTTTTGATTCCGATGCAATTAAAAAACTGAAATAATCGTTTAGAAAAGGTTTAAACTCTGAATACATTGATATTAATTATAAGTATAAATTACATTAACGTAAAAAATGTACCCAATCTTTAAGCGTTATTATCTACACCCGTCCTTCAAAACAAAATATAGCAACTAGTACATACCTAATTCACGCTTAATTATTAATAATATCAATAAAATATTCTAATGTTTGATAATCTTATCCAGTTACTTCGCAACTATTTACGATAGTGTCCGTTCCCTGAACCCGGCTTTCTAAGCCCAGTTGTTATGGCCCCTGGAATTTTATTAACTCATTCCGTATTGTTTTCGTTAGTAGTAGGTACGTTACATGTACGTAATTTGTTTTATTTTTATTATCCTAGTCTGCTTGTTGAAGAAACAAGAGTTGTTATGTCTATACTTTTATACCTACTTGTAGTTGAGAAAAGAATAAACAACACAATTATCAGATCGCAATTACAGATATCAAGTCAACGTATATATCAACAAACCAGCTGACTTGTGGTTTAAGTGCGCCTTACAGTTAATGACACGAATACAAGCTGTTTATTGGTTCCCACCACAGATCTAGGGCCGGTTACCGTCAATCTTGAAGTATTTGCATGTTTTTCATTTCATCGCTCTGTCAGCAAATAACACGATTATTTGAAAGTACGTAGCAAAATTATATCTCGAAGTCAACAGTTCGCAGAACTACTAAAAAAATTATAGCTACAGAATAAAATTTATATACGACGTCGACGATATAACTGGATTTCAAAGGTATTCTGCGATATTTAGGTACTAATAGCTGGTCAGTTGGTTAAAGTCATCAAAGTTACATAACTAATATAATATATATGTTTTGTTGTGCTCCTTCTAAAGAATACAATTTTATCACAAATAAAAAATACCGACATGGGACTCTCAATACCTCAGTCTAAAAATGAGATCTCGATGGGAAACATTTTTAATGTTTAATTTCCTTAGTCATAGAATATATCCTTTACCTATGTCGTTGCACTCCGACTGTGGCTGCGTATCATTAGATACGCAGCCACAGTCGGAGTGCAACGAAAGATCACGGCGTCGAGTGCGAAATATGTACTCGTATGTAGCCTATTATTTTGGTATTATATTAAGAAATGTACATTATTTATTTATAATGTATACATCAACTACCTGAAATCTAAAAAAACTTGATGGTGGTCTATGAATTCAACTATTACGTAAACCACGATATTGATAAAATGACACAACACTGATGAGATGTGAAATGCGAATTTGTAAATCCCTGCGGATCTATTAAAAACAAGATAGGAGAATGATGAGAGATGCACAAAAGAACGATCAAGTACACGAGAAGACTACCCTGGTGGAGCCCACTTCTGTTAATACAGGCATTGGGATTACATTCAACTGTGATTACACTTACTCGTGAGATAAATGATGAGTTCTCAACTTGTACAGATGTAAGTGATATAATAATATTACTCGTTATTAATTTACCACATTATTTTAAATCTAATGACCTAAAAGTATCTCGTTTCACGTAACAAGTGTATTATAGTCACCGAATAAAGGACACCTTTGAAAAGGTGGGTACCGTTCGCTTTCTAGGTGCTGAAGTTATACAAGTAAAAGATAAGAATGAAGAATTGAACGTTGCTCATAAGCTTAGAGTTGATTATCCGGACCATATATTATGCTGAACCAGGTTATTACAGATCTATAATAATAATTAACGATGCTTTTCAAATTAAAAACTATATTGTATAGAAACTTTATAAAAAATATTTACCCTAGGGAATACTTTTAACTAAGTAAATGAAAATGATATGTTTTAGTATGACAATCCCATATAAATCCAAAATCACACTACAACTCTACTGGTATAGTGATATTCAACGTTCTTGATAACATCGAATTCCTTGTGATGGGTGCTGGTACTGGCAGTACAATTTCTGGAGTGGGAGTTAAACTCAAGAAACATTATTGGAAATGCAATGTTGTAGCTGAAATGAAATGAAAATGAAATTATTTATTGGCCTTATAACCACTTATGTTATACTAGGCAAGTCACATTACAATATTTCACACAATACTTAATTTAGTAAATTTCAAATGTACCTATGTCAAAAACTTTACAATTCACTTAATTACAAAATTTAAATAAGATTGTGTAGTATCGATAAATAGATAAATTACTGATATAATAATACTTCTAAAATTGTTTACATTAATGTGAGTACAATTTAATAAAGTCATTATATAATAAGATACTTTAATGTCATTATTAGTTTGTGAGTTTTGACTATAATTGTTTAGTTGGATTTGACAATATGTTATATAAATTAAGTATAAGTTAAGTATTTAAAATTATTAGTAAGAAAAAACAATGACGATAAGTCTTCTTAAAAATTTAGCTATCACCTACTTATAAAATTATGTTTGCTCACTCACGAACGAAGATTCAGTCAGCTTCATGTTCACAAATTCTTTGACCGAGTAAATTGGGGTAGACTCAAAAAACCGCTTTATTTTTCGTTTAAAATCGTTCGCGTGAAGATTAACTACGGCATGGGGCAATTTATTAAACATACATATCTTAATATAAATTCCTTGTTTTCTAACTTTGGCTAGGCGTGTTTTAGGCTTACATAGTATCTTTTTTCGTCTTTCATCCATTCTTAGATTATGCGCATAAGGTTGTTTCTGTAAAATATCCTTATCTTCATAGATCTCTAGGAGGCAATTATAAATATACAAAGATATAACCGTCATGATTCTATTATTCTTAAAATAATTTCTAGCTGACGCCCGTTTACGCAATCCAAATATAATTCTCATAGCTTTTTTTGGGCTCTTAGTATTTTTATTACATCTGTACCATTTCCCCAGACAGTTATTGCGTATCTAATAATAGAATGTGTGTAAGCGTAATACACTGACAACATTGCATGCTTATCTAATAATGGCTTTAATTTCACCAATGCATAATTGGCACTTGACATCTTTTTACACAATTTAGCAATATGCTTTGAATGAGTAATTGTGTAATCTATTGTGTATCCCAAGAATATATTTTCTTCTAAGACGAAATTACTATCAACACCTTTTCTGGATTGGTATGTCATTACAACACTTTTATCTGCGTTTAGTATGATACCGTTAGCATCAAACCACTGTTTCAATATACTTTTAGCTTTGTTTATTTTTGTATTTAGCTTGTCTTTGCTTTTATCATTATCATAACGTGCGTGTCGTCAGCAAATAAACTAGTATATGCCCAATCAGGCATAGCATTAGATAAGTCATTTATATATATAAGAAACAGTAATGGTCCTAATATAGAGCCTTGGGGCACTCCTATATCTACATTTGTAATCTTAGAGCTTGTATCGTTAACATACACAGCCTGTTTCCGATTCTGTAAGTAAGTATGCATCATGTTTAGTTTGGGGCCCTGAAATCCATAGAAATCCTCTAATTTCATTAATAGTATGTCGTGCGTCAAACAATCAAATGCTTTAGACAAATCACAATATATACTTGCACATTTCTGTGATTTGTCCAAAGAGTCCAATATTTAGTAAATTACTTTCCTTATCGCCATTTCAGTAGATCTACCTTTTCGAAATCAAAATTGAGACTTAGTAAAGAGATTATTTTCTTCAAAGTAATTTAATATCTTACTTTTAATTATTGATTCCAATATCTTTGATATAGTAGGTAAAATACATATTGGTCGGTAGTTCCCTAGCTCTGTACAATCTCCTTTTTTATACAGTGGAATAATCTTACCATGTTTTAGCTGCTGAACTTCACGGCTCAATCATGTTCAATACAAACGGCGATCAGCATTATTTTCTGGTAAGTATTTAAATTAAACACTTTAAATTAACTTAATATCTTTACCTGTGTTATTAATTAAACTTAAATATGAATTGAGAATAAGCCGACAAGAAAACATACGTGGCGTTATATTAAATTTATACAATTTTGTTATTATTTATTTATCGCGAACGTCAACATTGGATAGCATAAGATGCCAAAACATGTTTTCTCGTCGATGATCGCTAATGATATTTTGTAATATATGAGAAAATAACGCTTTATATTTTAGGTAGAAAGTATAGGAGGGACCTATATGCCCATAGTTCTGGACAAATATGTCATAGAAGAAATAGAGGTGGCAAATGATGAAGAATCTTTTCTGATAGCTTGAGAACTGTCTAAGAAAGAAGGACTGCTGTGTGGTAAGTTACCATTGTACTCTATCATATCTGTTCTAGTTACGATACCTGTATAGTTTCAAGTAACATTTTGATTCTTCTAATGTGCGAATTCCAATCCAATGACTTTTAGTGAAGGAAAATATCGTAAGAAAGATTGTTTGGAAAATTGATCAGGTCCAAATTTGGCTACATTGGCATAACCTCCCGAGAAGACCTTTAGTCTTTTCTCATAAAAATGGGTTGTCTAAATTCAATCACAGTCTTGATTGGATTGTTTGTTTCTGTTTTTTTTTTTCATCCATGAATCGCTTCACTGCTCGGATATGTCCCATCACCGTATCTTTGTTATTTGCTGTTTAAATGTATTATGTACTGGAATCTCATTAAGTCCCTTACTGTTCTTCTCTCTATGTAGTACCACGATTTTCAGAAGATCTGGAGGCGCAGTAGTGCCCCCGCCAAGTGGAACTAAGTAAAGACTTTGGAATTAAGACAAAATTTGGAATTAAGACATACCCCTACCATCATTTTCTTGAAGCGGTTCAAGCCATTTTCGAGTCCCTTGTAACTTCGTTAATGGAGCAGCTAGAAGCCCAAATTTTTGTTTACTAATACTATGTTCATAAATTACATGAAATTTGGACCAGTACTTTAAGAATTATACCAATTCAAAATTTGGATTAATTTTGTCACTGAGTCACCGATCAACAGAATTCTATGGTATTTCAACCTAGTAGTACTAAGAACTTGTTTAGCCTAAATAGCAAGGACAAAATCTGACATTTCGAATTTTTTGAACTGCTTCCTTATATACAATCTGAATAAGAAATTTGGTAATTCTATATATATCCTATCAGATAGTATGTAATTACAAAGTTAGTTTTACAGTTCAGCGGAAAATTATGGAAAAAAATAATAAAAAAAGTTTAGGTATATTCGACGCGAACAGTTCCCATTATACATAGAACATGGTGGCATGGGATGGGAGAAGATGGGAATGAATAAGACTGGATAAGATAAAATTGGATGAGATGAGAAGGGATGATAAAGATGAAAAGAATGATACCGATACCGATGCCGATACCTATAGGTACCGTCACATAGATGTTATGTTTTTAACGGGATACATCTTTACTTGGTGGCAGCAGCGGGACAGCAGTTGCATGGGCTATTAAGGTGACGCTGGCAAACGTGTGGTGTTCGTTCTACATGACCAAGTTTGTATCTGATCAATGAATGGAGGCACATCTTTTTATGGATCCACCGGAGCATACTATCTCGCAAGTCTAAAGTTACCAAATTTATTAATCAAAAAATGTAAAAGTTTCTATCCTGCAATAGACGTCGAAAATAGTCATTATTATACTACAACAAGATCACAGTTTTTTTACACTTTGTTTAAAAAATGCTTTGTTTATTGTAAGACCGTAGTTTTTCTAATATTGCTCTAAGAAACAAATATTGGATTTTTCTTGGTTTACGTTACTTGATTACATAATTTTGGTTCCAGTTTCTTCCTCGGCATTGTTACTAAAGGTAGTCTTCGCCACTCTGCCACTAATCGTATAAAACTACCGAGGCATCCGATAAGCATCCGAAAATTTTGAGTTTGACGATGTCGTTACTGACCGTTTGTTCTACCACGTGAATGCCTTGGCGAAGAATGGGAGGAAAGGCATGCTTAGTATGGAACGTCTTTCAAGGATTTTAGACATCATCTCGTTTGTAGTCATCGGAACCATTTGTCACTATGCTGAAAAAGGTGATTTTGAATTAATTCTTATTCAAGGAACATTAATTTAGCTGATTTCAAATAAGTAGCAGGTAATCAATTTTTTTTTGTATATTTGTTACGTGAGTAGTCAACTTCCAGGGAATAGATTTTGATACCTATTTTTGTTTGGTGAGTTGTAACTTACCAAAAATATACTTCCATATTATTGTATGAAAATCAGTTTAGTAATTTGGTTACTGAATTAAAATTACCAAAAAATTAATTAGCATCTGCTGAAATAAAATCAATTGTCACTTTTTAATGTTATAAATATTGCTAACATTAGCGTACATAATTCTACATACGTTTTTGACATTTTCCTTTTTGTTTTCAATACTTTTTACTAAATTGATTCTCATTTTTAAATAGATTACTCGAAGCTTACTTTGTATTGTGTTTTCCAGAACATATCGTAGTGGAAAGAATTCTTACTGGTGATGAAATATTGGATTATATTTATGCCACATTAAAAACAAAATACTGAATAATAATTAATATCATCTAAACTTTTATTAGGTTTCGTTTATAGATAAGTTGAATATTATTGGATTAAACCGGACACCATCAGAGTTGAACATACTAATGTTATTTAGAGCTGTTAATACCCACATATATTATAAATAAGCGAGTGCCTTTTGTTAGTTTACTGGTTTGTTTATTTTCTGCTCAATTATTTACTCGTATTGCTTTGCTCTCAGTAACTGAGTGATATATTGATTTTTAGCCCTCGGAGATAGTTCGAGGTCCAGAGAGTGCATACTGTAATTTTTTTTTCTCCGGGTTAACCAACATCTTGCGGGAAAAATCGTAGGTATAAGCTGGTATAATATATTATAATATACAGAGGCGCATACTCCTATTCAATGCAGTAATAAAATCAATATTGAACGATAAATCTTTACTGCAATTCAAGCTTACACACCCCATCGGGATTCAATTGTGTGTAACTATTACATGGTGAATGTCCAGTTTCCATTATCATATAGATTACATCGCCTATTTGAACTACCTAGGTAAATATATACATATTTTATACTAAATATCTTATTTACCACACGTTTACTTGAAGTTTACTGTCAATCTTGTACAGCTGTTATGTAACCGCCATTTTTATATAAAAATACATAGGCTATATAAATAATAGATCCACGGGTAACAACGCCGAAAGGATCTCAAATTTTTTATCGCCTATATTATGCAGTGATAATGTAGCTTACTAACAGAGGAAAAAATTTTGGAATCGGTTAAGTGGTTTCGGAACCTACTCAATACAAACCAACTATCTTTTCTCTTTATAATATGAGGTTAGATCTATTTCTTAGCTATAAGCTATACTTAATTTATTCCAAATCCATTCAGCCGTTTGAGCGAGAAGGTGTTACAAACAAACACACACAAACACATAAACTTAATTTTATAATATTAGCGTGAAGGTTGATAAAATTGTAGCAAGAACAGAGTATACAGTGTTGCAAGAACAGAGGAAGAACAAACACTACGATTATCGTAATGAGTTTCTAGATAAATAAAATATTGAATAAGAGAAAGAAAAAGTACCTATAACAGCCATGATGTAAAAAATATAAGCGAGAGTGAATTAAAGTTGAAGAACGAGCATTCTATTCCTGTCAACGGTTACAGGTAACAAATTAGGCATTGACACAGATACACAAGCATAACCTTTAACAATAGTGTGATGGGATGAACTCCAATAAAATTTTCTTTAGCTAACTCATGTTTTCCTTTTTGTTTTCTCTTTCGTTCCTTGTTAGTATTCGTGATGAAAAGCGCAATGTTTATAATGTATTAGGTTCTGAGTCTGAGTTTATAACAAAATATAAAAGGTTTTATGATGAATTCGGCACCATAGAGGTAGAAGGAAATAGGTTGAATGAGGTTTTTAATTCACAAACTTAGTGCACACGATATTCTAAATTTAAATTTACTTTATCCTCTAGCGGATAAGAACGGCTTTTGCACTCAGATATCGAAAAATCCTTTTCAGTTCCTAAAGTGCTATATACTCGAAGATAGAAAAAACAAAAACATTGACATGGTTACGTTTATAAGAATGCAGCAATGATAAAAGGTAATTTGCGGAATAGACGCAACCACCGAGCGAAAACAAAGGCCGCGCGGCCTTTGTCGCTGCCCGAGCAAGCCTTTATTAAACCCCACTTTACACCTTATAACGTTTCATAAATTGCTGAAACTGGTTTGCCGAATACTTTGTTACATTATTGTTAATGACAAGCGAAGCGTCTCTACTAAAATTCTGATTAAAAAATCATATTATTATGAACGTTAGTCTGGATGTTGATAGGCATAAGTACCACCTACCAGACTGTTATAAACTAATCTTAACAAACTTTGGTGAGTGGGTTCAAATAATTTTAGAACTTATTTCGTTGGCTATTTTTAATGATAGAAGTACAAGTTCTCTTAAAGGGGGGAGTAGGATGCGAAATCACTTAGAAACCGAATTTAATAATATTTGACAGAGTTAGATAAGAGGTTGAAGTTATGATAACCATAAAAAAGTTTGCACATGTACTGCTATTACGTAATTGTCGTCAGCTATTTTAACGGTCACTCGAAAAGTTACGTATTACGTTATAAATATTTGAATTGCACCAAAATATTAAATAGTTGCGGCAATAAGGAAGTTGCTCATCCATCACGGCCATTGTTATGAGCTTTCACTGTGTAATATCATTGTCAATTTTCATTGCCACAAATAAAATTACAATGAACTCAGCGCTTTTTTGCGCTCGGATTTTTCGCAGTCATTGTGAATCAATCTACTAAATAGCTTCCAACAGCTGTTTAAACATTGAGACACTACAGTCCCAATATCGTCTTACATTTGGGAAGCGCGGGATTTTCCTTGTACTTCAGCTGTCGTTTCGAGGGATAAAATAAAAATATTAGATTTGTAAAGTAATCGCGTTTTCGTGCCCCCATTAAATCCTATGCCGGCAATTAAGGAAGGCACTCTTGAAGGGAACGCTAAACTGATTATACTTAGAATGAAGCTGTAACACCCGGCATTATCTACCTGATTTGCATAAATAAA
Organism: Ligdia adustata; assembly: GCA_947049295.1. Lineage (NCBI taxonomy): Eukaryota > Metazoa > Arthropoda > Insecta > Lepidoptera > Geometridae > Ligdia > Ligdia adustata. The sequence goes on from OX346230.1 coordinate 7,205,997, forward strand.
TGTTATTTTCAAAGAGAAATGTTTGTTTCCATTACGTTGCGATGTCGCTTGCCACAAACGGTGAATCGATTTGGAAAGCTTTTTGTAATTTTTAAATTGAATGCTAATAAGTTAGCCGACTCGATTTAAGTAAATCGTTAAATTGACAATGATTAACACTCTTATGACATCTTTTCCAGCGCAGTGGTAGATGAAGTAATTGTTAAATTATTAAGTGAATATTTTACTGAAACTTAATCCCGGCAAAACTAAGAGGAAGCATTATGTTTGTCGTGCTCCTTTTTTAACTAATTTGACAATGACTAATTTTACACAGAATAACTGTAGATATTCGATTTGTGCTTCAATCAAGCACAAATCGAATACTTTCATGAAGGTGGTTAAATGAATAATAACCGACCACTTCGGAAGGGAACTGTTTCAATTTTTTTTTGTCATTATTATTTACAAAACAAAGTACTAAACAGATATAAGATTGAAAAAATAAACCTATATATCGGTGTAAATGTTTTTAAGAAGACGTTTACATATGAAGAGTCGTGACTGACTGGCTGACTGACTGACTGATACTCGCAAGGGACCAACGCAAAGCCTAAACCACTGAACCTAGAGACCTGAAATGTTTAGGGTGTATTCATTGTAAGGTCTTCAGAACTTTTCCTCTGTACACCCGTACTGAGGAAAGATTTTTGGAAATTCGACTCCTAAAGAGGTCATAGTTGTTCAAAGTCTGAAGCTTCTTTAAATTCCACTTTATGTCACGGGTGACAGCTACCAGTAGGTACATTAAACAAAATACATAAAGCTTACAACCAAAAAAAATTTTCTCGTCGATGCTTCTAACGAATTGGGATCTCTCTCCGTTATGAAGTTGGTAAAATACTAAAAGCTAACTGAAACAAAAAGATTTATAGTAGCCTCGTTAATCAAACACGCGTTATATCGCTTATCGTATAGCTAAAACGTTGGTAATGCTCTGTTAGCAGTGGTGATAATGTTTTTAATCCAACAGTAATGCTTGCTGAATTAGCAGTTAAGTTTAGTAATGCTCATCGCATCGTTAGCTAAATTGTATGCTGCGGTAATGTAAATGCTACCATACACGGACAAAGATTGAATTATTAAAACACACGCATAATTGATGTCACGTTTGAAGGAGTTCGTAAATGAATTATTAAAAAAATTATCATACGAACTAATTAATTATATACAACTCTTAACAAATAATAAAAAAAATCTAAAAATTTATCCTGCTTTATCATTTGGATAAAATAAAATATAACAGCGGCAAGAAGAGTTAGCTCAGCGATCGGCAAAGCTAGCAAAGCGCCTTTGCTTTCTGGCAAAAATTGGTTTTATGAAGCTCCGATCTAAAAAACTGTTTAATGAACATAGTCCAGTAAAATCTTATACAAAAACCTATAATCGCATAACGCGGTATAAATCTACTTATTGAAATATTACTTTAATGTTGATTAACATTTTCCGTCAATTGCAATTTGCGATTTTAATGTAAATTTTACTGGCCTAATTAGTATACAGATATGTTGGTTCTTGTGTACAGGTTATAGATTCCGATTAATTTTAACTAAGCTTTGCAGCAAAAAACAAATAACGATTTCACACTTATTACTTAACTTCGTATTGTTCAGGAAGACGGGTTTTCAAGCGTACCTGATTGTTGGAAAAGGACTTGAACGATGATACGAAGACACGAACGACTCATTTTATCCCTGATGCAGTTCACCGAATGTGAACGAAACTTTAGTTGGCCCTTTATATTTTGAAAACACGCGTTAGTTTTCTAAATATAACTAACTTACCACTAACTATTACTTCAGACTTAACCTTAACCATTGAAATAGTTTCATAGAGACCTAAAGTACGTTGAAACTAACTGATATTCTCTGAGCTAATCAATTATTCCTCTCTTCGAGCGATGGCTTCCCGCTGAACGTTACGTCGAAATCACAATTAATATCAGTTTTAGCCCAAACCGCTTAGCACGTCTTACGGAGTTCGTATCTCTAAAGTCGATTAACTAACGCTAATCGAATTTAGCTTGCTGACACATTAGCTAATGAGAAGTGAGCGTAACAACAGTACCTACAACTGTATCTGGCTATAGGAGAAAATAAAAACAATATTATTATAATATAAGATGAAATCTGAATTAGTAAACTAGTCGTAGTTCTGCGAAATATTGACCTTACGACCACAGAGTATGGCTTAAAAAAGAGACAACCCCTATCCTAAGGTAAGGTAAGAGCATTGCTTTTAGCGACAAGACCTCCACTTATAGCACTAGATGTAAGGATTTTATTTTGTGTTTAATTTCTGTGCGCCTACAATAATGACTTCATTCATTCATTCATTTATCCTCTGGATCAGTTTTACTCATATTCAGAATTCTTAATAATGGTGCGGAACCGCATATCTATATCTAAATTAGCCGGCTTGCATGACAAAAATCGCTTTTGTCTGTCAGTCAGGATGTAGGAGAATGTAACGAACTGAAACTACGCTAGTACTCGGCTTTACAAAAAAAAATCATATTTATATAAATCCAGTAATAAGATTAATGATAACTCAGTGAATAAGGAAAACCTTTTTAACTAAGCCGAGACTGGTCGAGTGGAGAGCGATAATTGATAGAAACTTGTCAACAATGCTACGGACTTATTTTTCATTCCCTAATGTTTTCTCGGTGACCTTTATTTTAAGTGTTTCGACGAACTGTGATACAAAAAGAAAAATCCTTATATTTTTTTGATAGTCGTTAAAATTAATGTTAGCGACCTACTTCAGAAATGTTAATTGATCCTAGCTCAGTTGTTACGTGATGTACATTTTTATTTTTTGTCTAAATTGTATTGTTTTTTTTACTATATTCCAACCGCTAATCTTTTTTTAACGTGGAGAAATACTGGATGCATACAATTCCATCACAGGGAGGCAGAGTGGTAATGTGGGACTCTTACCCACTAAAACTTCACGGTGTCACTCCCGGTCGATAACTGGCGGGACACGGAAACGCTATAGCACTCATCCACGACTTGCCAACAAGCATGGCAAGGCAACAGCTAGCCTTATGAGTGGGTCACAAAAAAGTAGACATACTTACGTACAAATATGTGAATTAAACGCTAAGTATGTATTCGGTAAAGCTAGTTTTTAAATTTAACGTTTTCAATCTTATTGTATAAGCAGTAGCTGTCACCCGCGGCTTTGCAAGTGACATAAAATAAAATATGAAGCAAGTACTGATGGGTTGAATTTACAACAATCCTTTTTTATAATCCTTTACAATTTATGATGAATACAGTCTCCATATTTCATATTTCTGGTTTTCTGGTTTAGGTTTTGCGTTGTTGTGACCTGTCAGTCAGTCAGTCAGGAATTACTCTTTAATATACTAATATAGCTAATATATACACATTGTAATTAACTTAGTATAACCCGACAAAACAATCGTGATTTGTTGAGTTTTGTTTGTACAATCTGAAAGGCTTTCGCGTTTTCAACGAGGAATCAGTATGTTGAGTAAACTATCGATAAAAAAGGTTACATTGCCGAGGCATAAACTCGAGCCGATAAATATTGTTAATCGTTCAAAAGGGCGAGTGAAGTCGAAAGACGATAGTCATCTCTTTTTTAATAAGATCTGAGATAACGAATGAGATTAAAGATGGCGCAAGCAAGATTTCATATAAATTGTTTACTATAGTATTTTTAATTTACAGTTCTTTTTTTCTATAGACGCCTTAATTGTATACGTATGTATGTATACAGATGCTATTACTCGTAATAACCATAATAGGCAATATGATTGTATATACTTTTTGACTAGCCGGTTGGCGCAGTCGGTAGCAACTCTGCCTTTGTGACAGCTCAAACATGTGTGTGCATGAACATGTCTGTTTGACTATGAAAAAAAGAACTATAAATTAAAAATACTTTAGTAAACAATTTTTATGAAATCTTGCTTGCGCCATCTTTAATCTCATTCGTTATCTCAGATCTTATTAAAAAAGAGATGTCTATCGTCTTTTGACTTCACTCGCCCTTTTGATCGATTGACAATATTTATACAATATTTAATTAATTTAACAATATTTATATATGTATAATAAACTATATACATATATAGTTATATATTGTTAAATTAAAGATATATATATATATATATATATATATATATATAGGTATGTATGTATATATGTATTTCTAAGCCTGTTTATCAGTCATCAGGTTACCATAGCACAGGCTTTGCTTAGTTTGGGACTTGAAGACCTTTGTGTGGATGTTGTCCCATATTATTATTTATTATTATTATTTTTAAGCGAGGATTGTAAGCCGAACATTTAGCATATTATAAAAATATATTATCACGTATGATTAAAAACTGGATACTAACTAAATACGCGCCCCTAAATAAAACATTGTATAGGGACGTTTGGCAACCCTACGGCAATGGCAAATTCGTCTCGACAATGCTATACATACGAGTATATCTGATCATAATGACACACAAAATACTTTTTTTACATAAATAGTAAAAAAACCAGTGACATTAAGCTATAATTGACTGATGAGCTATTGCTCGCTTTACACATGAAAAGTCGTTGGTTGAAATCTTGGTTCCCGGACTTTACCTTATAAAAATGGAAGACGTAATCGGTTATTTTGTATAGAGGACACAATAAAAATTTTGTTACCCATTTAAAGACTTTATATTTTTAGAAATATATTCTAGATGTAGATATATCTGTATCGTATCGTACTTAAAAGTCTACCCTCTTCCCAAATAGCTAGCATGTGCAATCGTAAATCTGTGAGATAGTTGTCTAGTTACCAATAACATCGGTGTCACCGTACACTACACATCTGAAACGGCCCATGCCCGGATTATAGTTGGCAAATAAACCAGTACACCCTTCAAATTCAGCCCACAATAGAACAGTTGCTAGAAGTAGTTTAGTTATATAGATACGGTATTCAACAGTGGTAACCGTACATATTTAATTAAATTATGATACACATTTTTAAATTATACTTAACTTTCTTTTAATATCCACTGCAGGTACAGATTAGAGACAGAACCCAGATACGTCTAATATATGTATATATATATATTGATTGGGAAAGTTTAAAAAAACTATTATTTAAAGATTTTCGTTCCGTCTCTAATATGTGGCTAAAGATGGCCATAGCCATCAAGCGCGGTAATGAAGTTAGCGTCATTGGCGACTTTACCTCTGGGGCTATTAAGGGCAGGCAATTTAGTGTTTACATTTTATAACTTGCAATTTTATTATGTACTGTAATAATAAACTTCATGACATGAGCAAGACAGAATCTCGACAAATTTTATAAGAGCTCAGGAGCATTATTTCGGAATCACATTATATTTTCATAGTACTATATTTAAAAAAAATCCCACTTTTTTCAATATCGTGTGAGATATCTTACTGTCTATTATTCTCGTATAGCGAGTACTCCGAGCACATAAACTGCCTACAAAGGCTATTGCCTACGCCTGTCGGGCTGCTCCACTACACCGAAGCAGTGTTGTGTTTGGCACTCCTTTTGTGAACCCATCCGTTATTTATCCCTATTTCTCGATTGCCATTCGACTGTGAATAATCTTCGATAAATTCTACTTTTCGTCAACACAATTTAATAACGTCACTGAGATTTGCATTCTCAGTTTGCTGAATACGATTTACGGTCGCGCTGTAAATGTGTAGGCTCATTTTCTGCTACCCATAAATCTTTTTGAGTTATCTAAATTGCATTTATTGTGTAGGTACATAAAATAATAATAAACTAGTTTGATTATATTACACCGAGACAGTATAATATCATAATAGCAATTTTGTTGGGAGGTTAAGGATTCGACATTGAATTTAAACTTAGAGCTTAAAGCAAAATAAGAGAAAGAATAAATAGCTACGCAATAGAAATACATTTCTATTGTTTTATGAGCATAAAAATTAGCAAATGCGTTGAATTGACCTTGACCTTTTTTCGGGAAGTCGGTAAAACACAGAATATTATGACACCACGTATGACTTGTTTATAACGATTTAAAATTTAAAAATAAGTCTTCATTAGCAGTGAATAATTTAGAAACTTTATTATTATCCAGTTTATTGGCATTATTCTTATTTCACTACATCATAATTACATAATTAAGATATAGGACCTCGATACAGCCCAATAGATCCATTATGAGCCCTAACGGCATATTATAGCCCCAGAGAGTATTAAGTGGACTCAGCGGGAAAAATATAGCAATATTTGAAAATGTTGTCGTCGTTACTTTTGTTTTAGAGGTTGAACAATTATAAAGCTTATTGGTCTAAACTGCTTGGTGCTGAGTTGATTTATTTATTTGTGTTGCTTGCTTTTGAGTTGGAATTTGGAGCAATTTTGAACAAGTTTTTAGTTATTGGTTTTATTTGTGATGTTATTAAAATTTGTGCAATCTGTCATTAGAATTATAGAATTGGTTGACATAAGTTTTCGATTGTATTTATTACATGCAAATGTAATTTTATTTTGACAAAAAAAAATGGTAACAAGATTAAACTCGTAACATAAACATGTGATTAGAAGCGATTCCAAAAAAACCTGACTGTTAAATCTTTAATCCTATGTATCACACTTAATTTTATTTTTTAATTTTGATGTACTCAGCGTCACTCGCACGACTAAAACGAATCCAACACTTACATTAAATACGACAAGCCGTATAGGTTCTAGGGCATGCCAAATATACATACATACTCGAATGTGTAATATACATACAAATCGATATGTACTCGACAAACATAACCCTCCTTCTTTCGCAGTTGAGTAAATAGTACTTGAATAAAAATAATTATAAGCTTCAGTCAACCCACAAACCATCTGAAGTTAGTGACAAATAATCAGCACGCGTTGCATAGTACTTTCTTAGTTTCTAAACATCGGTTTATTCCGCCGCTAGCATATTAGCAAATTTACGCAGAATTCTTCTTCTCTGTGTTTCAAAATAGACACATAGGAATTTACTGCGCGCATTCTGATGGTTCCTATTACGAAAGCTAGAGCAGAGGCTTACAGTATGCTAGGTAGATATTAGAACCACCCTTTAGCTTTACTGACTCATGAATATTCTCTTACATGTATTGTGTGTTCATTTACATGATACCAGGCACTGTTTAGTGCACTGGCTTGTGCTTGTCGCCTGTTTGAACTGCGTCTGGGATATTTTTAAGGAACTATGAGTAATTTTTTTCTGTATGAAAAAGGCGTTATAAAATATGGGAACCGTTGCAAAAATTGCAATATTTTTAGATAATGCCAAAACAAGCTTCATATATTTTGTTTGGAAATTGGCTCCAAATTTCTACCGTAAAGGAATACTGAGCATTTATTAATCCCAGACAGAAAGTACATATACAGGCTTATATCTGCAAGAATAAAATTTGCTTTTCTACCGACTTCTTAAAAACAGAAGGTTCTCCGTATTTTTTACTTTCGTTACCTGATTTATCGGAGATGAGTAGACCGATTTTTTTGTTTAAAATAGTACCTTTCACGTGGTCTCATTTTAATTTTATGAAGAAGTGAGAAGGACCAGTAGCTATGTAAACACTATATATCTCATGTTGGAGCATTATGTAAACGCACATAAATTTTAATAACACTAAGAGAATTATTGTAAGCAGTGCGAAGAGCAGCGAACACTGGGAAAAATTGACATCATAAGTACATCATCAAAATATGATATGATACTACTTTTTTATGGTGATAACTTGATATTGGTGGTTACATATTTGTACAATTGGTTAAAATGTTATTAGTATTTATTCCGTAATATCGGCATTTTATATCCTTATTTTTGCATACATATTTTCTAATGACTAGTCTCGTCCGGTCTCGATATTTTAGGATTACCCAAAATTGTTATTATCTTTCAGCAGACAAGGCATGATGTAAATGCACTATGTAAAATGATCTAACTAATTAATAGTAACCTTGTATATACGAACAACATAATTTATGTAAGCATGCCGGCGTTAAAGCTTTTCCTTGTTAGATCTACGATTTTTCTTCGCAAGCCTCGTTATTGGTGAGTAATTTTGTTCGAAGCTAATATTAGGGAAACATTTTTAATTAGTCATGATTTATTCTTTCTGTTTATATTAAAATTACAATTAAAGCAATAACACAAATTATTTTGTAAATAGGTAATCAAAATTGTGACATTTAAAAAAAGATAAAGATAATAGGTCTGTGTTTTGTGTGTGTTTGTGCATGTTACATGGCATCCCCGACACAGAAGAAATCCTAGTGGAAAATTATGAGTGTGAAAGGTTATATATTTATTTACTTCCTGTTGTTAACATACTTCTTTTTTTAATAAGGTCAATTATTGTCCATTATTTTGATAATTATAACAAAATTTTCGTTTTTATAGCAACCCTAAAATATTATTTAAGAACATACTGGTAGATCAGACGTAGAGCCCTCCAGCTGTGTTTAGAATTGTAAAAGAAAATATGATTTACTTATTCATAAAACCTCAGCAACACTGACGGTGGCGATACCCTCACAGACATAGTGTGAAATTGTTTGATATTTAAAATAAGACTCTTTCAGCTGAACCGTTCCACGCTCAGAATAAAAAAAGCGAATAGGTTCATCTTTGATCTCAGTCTTATCTCGCTTCAAGAATTTGCTCCGTTTTATGATGCTCCTTCGAAATTAGGATGTAAGTATAAGAAGCGAGCGTTGCCGACTTTTTTCCATATTTCGCCAAGTTAAAGCACTTTAGAGGCAACAGACTTAAACAAAGTTTATAAAAGCGGAGTTCATAAGGCGGCTTTATTAGGCGATTTGCAGGTGTGTAGCAGCTGACGTCTGTAATATTAATTTCTAATGGATTCGAGGGGAGCCTTTGGTGAGATGCGGCTTATGAATGGGCTAAATATGGTAACAGAGGCTGCACGAGTCGCACATTGGTATTCAGTTCATTATAGGAGTAGAGGATTAGCAAGGGTGCGCGATTCAAACTATAAACTCGGTTAAACTTAGCCAGCCTCATTCCTCATTCAGATACCGGCGATTACGACTTTGTTCATTTGAAGCGATTTCGTCTCGAGATAACGAGCCGTGAACGAGCCATTTTACCAAGTTTAGGGATGAGTCATTTATATTCATAATATTGTTTTAAGTAACGGGAATTGAAAGAGATTTCCCTTTGCGGTACGGAAACTCACTTATCGAATGCTTCCGAATAACAGCCGTTGGGCCAACTCGGATATTCAGATTGAACGACGAAGAAAAAGACAGAGCCACAAAATATACGGTTCGATATAATTGATGTGACCTATTTCTTGTGCAAATAGAGTGATCACAGATCGAAGCGCTCAATATAAATAAGATGAGCTAAAGGAGCCGTGTATATCTTGCTAACGACTCTGGTTGTTTATCTAAGAATCTGTTTGTGTGTATCTAAGAGCTTTGCGACCCAAATAAAAGGGTCGAACGGAGGTGTCCTGCTAAGCAGATTGCCGTATACGTGACAAGAGAGTTAAGCACTCGGGTTGGCTAATCATCAGGTTAACTTACCCCTTTATTTGTTTTTCTACCTAGTTTATGTCTGCAAGTTGGGGAATAAATCCTAATAAAGTAAGGACACAACAGTTATTTCATTAGAAATCCGGCTAGAATCGTGCATATTAATGCACAGTTCTAGTTGGTGTAAAACCTAGGTTTCGTAAAATAGATACTTATTCTATTATTTTAGACTTCACAAAAGTTGGTAATGCTACAAATTCTGCCTCTTACCCTGTGAAATCAAAGTATATTTCCTGCTATTTCTTAAAAAATACAACAATTTTACTGCCTGATAAGCACAATATGTACAACATCTTGGTAGCGATTCTCCGAATTTGCACCATCCCGTCCCTACACGTTTTGTCTCTCACACAACAAACTTCATCGTCCCTAACTTCTTAGTTGTGTAGATTTACATCCAACTTATAAGTAAATTGTAGGTGACCCTATGTAGTCGGGGAAGATATTAAAATTTTGTTTGCCCGCAAACAGAGTCGACCCTCGTCATACAAGCGGGCCCATCTGCACCTCCTGACACCTAGTTAAATATAACCCTATGTTTTCGGTCTAATATATCAAACTACATTTTAACACGACCGGAGTAAATATTTAAGGCGAGATTCCATTAGGGATTAGTATGCTGCTGATTGTTTTTGTACCTAAATTTTGATGCTGTAAAATTATACGGCCTTATTTTATAAGTCTTGATCGTCTTTTATATTGTTTTAGCATAAAGGTCTTAGTCGAATTAAATTTATATTTATAACATACATCTATCTGAATTTTTTCCACCAAAAGGATATAAATAAGGAGATTATGAACTTTAATTTTTTTTTAATGTATGTTATGTCCGTGATATGCCGTCTCCTGGATCTAAACTACGTCTCCATCAATTTTCATCCAAATCGGTTCAGCCGTTCTTCAGTTATAAATAGTGGAACTAACATGACTATCTTATATATATATACGACAAAACCGATTTGAGAAATTATGTGTATGTTTGAAAGGTATTTATATATATATTGGTTCTGTCGTCTCCGAGAAATCAGGTAATAGTAAAAAAAAACAGTCGAAATGGATGCCTCTTCCTTTTTTTGGAAGGTGGAAGTGAAAAACCGGATAAAATCATTTCTCTTTTCTCTATGAGTACATTATAAGTTTGTGTAAACGGACAAAAAGTTATGTCATTCATTTTAGCTACATAATCATTATTTTGTTTTACTGGTAGCGAATTTTGGTGTCTAAGTTAACTAAAGTCATTAATCAATTTGGTTCGCAAATGTGTCTCAAATAATCAAAATTTCAAGAATAATTAAGAGATTTACGCTGTAAAGTTACAGTTTCTTACTTAGAATATTAGCTTACATTTCCATTATCCAGACCGGCGTCAACTTAAAGTACTTAAAACTTTAGTCTGTTCCATCCGATGACTTTTAAAGTGAAATTTTGTAACCACCAAGTGCTCAAGTGCTCGAATCTTAAGAAAATATATGCTAAAACTGTTCATAAGTTGTGCATGATACAGCAAAGCGAGCGTGCCGGCGAAACTCTCGGAGTTCTACTGTGAAAATTATATTTTTACTTAAAAGATTATTTAAAATGTTTAGATATATTTCAAACACGTGTCACCAACGTCATGTTGAATGTTGCGTGTTATTCACACAAATATTCGGATAAGAAATAGCAACATTTTTTAAGGGATCATACTTATCATAATGCAAAATGTTGCTATGATGGCTTCAATACCTGAAATGGCGAAAACAAACCAGCAGTGAAATATTAACCACTTATTGATGTTCAATATTGTATAGGGGAACTAGTTTTTAGTAGATTTGGTTCCGTAGTGAAACTTGTTTATGTAAATGAGTACCTAAGAACTATTTCCTTCATTCAAATACATAGCATGTATAGAGAAGTAAGTTAAAGTAGGCACGCAAATAAAAATATCACTTTCTCAATCCAAGAAATCCCTACATTTACCGCCTACGATAGCCGAGTCACGAGAAAGAGTGACCTTTCGATTTTTACTTACTTAACTCTTATTACTGAACTGTTTGCATGAGCTGTAAGTTTATATTCATTCTCGTCATTTTGGCGAAGTGACCCAATAGGATAAATCAACAGTGTTAAAAAAAGCAACTCAATGAGTAGTATTGTTACAATTTCTAGGTCGTTGTCCTAGGAGAAGTAATCAAAATAAAAAATACCATTTTACGATCGTCCATCCAAGAACGTTGCTTATAGGGTGATTGATTGAAAACAACTGCACACATGCTAACTATGCTACGAGGGCTACGCGTTCGTAGCAAAGTATCGTAGTACCACTGCAACAGTTATCTTCATGACGTGTCTTTCTCTGTGTGTGTCTGTGTGTGGCATCGAACGAACTGCTTTCGATTATTTTTTTTGTTTGAATGATGAATTAGTAAGTGTTTTAGCTATGTTTGATAAAAATCGGTCCAAGATGACTACCGCTACAAAATGCGGATTATTTATTCGCAACTTTCTTAGTATGTTTCAAACAAAAGGAATTAACAAGTAGAATACTATATATACACTTTAATATTTTTTTTTAATTTAAGATGGTTGCTACCACACACCACAAAATTTCGATGTCTGGGTTTTTTTTAATTTTTTACTTGTTAATACAGTATTGTTAGTATCGGTTAGGGAATCGATATCTCTGTATTGTTACACTAGTGCCAAGTAAGATTGAACCCTTATCCTCTAGGTACTAATCTTCGAATCACTGTGCGCTAGGGATGATCTTACAAAATTATTTCGTAGTACGCGCTACGAAGTCATTCAACTTTCGTTTACGTTCCTAAAGAGCGCTGGAAAGTCATCCCATAAAACAACTTCATGAATATTTATACAGATTTAAGGATAGTGCATTGTTGTCAGACAAATAATTGCGGTTGTCTCGAGTGTGTTCTCGAATTCAAATGGCCTTTGATTGTTGTTTTCCCAAGTTTCTAGAGAAGTTTGTTTGTTTCTGCGATTGAATCTGTTCTATCGGATTGTAATCTAAATAATAGTCTGTGAATTGGTACAGCACGATAGGGCTGAATTGCGCAGTATATTAAAATAAACATTTTGTAATCTTAAACTATATAAAAATATTATAATAGAATTGGTATTTCAGCTGCCAATTTTCGTAAATATCCGAAACATGGGAGGTCAAATTCCAATAATATTTAGAAATACTTAATAAAATTTGCAATTTCGTAATTCATTTTTATGGATTAAGATAAGCATGGATAATTAAATCTAACGTACATTACATTTTCAGTTTTGTTTTGGGGTTCCGTATTCAAAGATTGAAAACGGTATCATATTATTAAGACATCCGTCCATCTGTCACCAGGATATATCTCGTGAACCTTCATAATTAGGCGGCTGTCATTTTCACAGATGATCTATTTTTTTTCAAATACTTAAAACAGAATTAATTAAATATTAAAGGGGGTGCTCCCATACAACAAACGAGACTTATACTCGATATTAATAACGTCAACAGGTGGAAACTTGAACTAATGTTGTATAGATAGTAGGTATATTTAATTCTACAAAACCCATCTAGTATCAATGTAGTATCGAGTATTTATAGGTCCATTGGCGCTGAACGGTACCTGCACTATCGGCTTGTATTCTGCCCAAAAGAATTATGGTGCAAGCCTCACAATACAAAAAGGAAAGTGATAAAAGAGATGTGACAGGCGCGACGAAAACAGCTGTTCCCGAAAATCTGGCTCAGACAAAAATCAACCTTAAATCGCATACCTTTAGGCTCATTTTATAAGTTTGATGTAGAAGTATACTCACTATGCTCAGGCTTTACCATTTTCGGTCTCGACAAAGCTGAAAGCAGTATATTCGAGTTTCGCTACACTCTGATTTTAGGTTAGTTTATTTTTCGAGACGTTCCGTGTTTCGACTTGATTGAATGAGATTTTCAATCCTTCAAGCTCAAATCCCTGTACCATTCTGAAATTCTACTTAAATTGGCTTATTCACTCGAAGACAACTTATCTCATTGACCGAGCAAGTGATGCGAGCGAAGCGTGTCGTCTTCTAAATCAGACAATTTTAATTTCGTCTGTCAGCTTGAATGTTTGTATATTTGTCTAGATGTTGGTGCGTACAAATATTACTGTTATTTTATAGGGCGACTTTTAACCAATCTGGAGAAAGCTTAGCATATAAAATATACGAATTATTAGCAGTTTTGGTCCTATAATATGGCATTAGTTTTTTTAAATATTTAATTGTCACCATATTTAATTTATTTACCTACATAGCTTTTCGTAATAAAATAAAATGTTGCTTCCTACAAAGACTTATTTTATTTGTAGTTTCAGAGCACTGCAAATACATAACCCAGCTATCACTCCCTTAGGCACTATTTTGACAATTTCAAGCGTCGGGAATCCGATTTAAATGCGGCATCGCCGACGCCTTCGTCCGAGAGATTAGAGTAGACGGGTCTAGGGTCGAGCAGACGGGCGACCCGGCAGGCGGGCGCACAGACGAGCGACGCTCGCGTGCGCGTCCAACGCTTATCTTGTTACTTGGCTGTCGCTGTCACGATATGTCGCAGCCACGGTAACGCCGGCTAAATGGCCAGCTTTGTTTGTGATGGCGGAATGAAAGTGAGCCACGGTCGTATTACGCTGTGTTAACTGCTAGTGGCGCCAGCTGGCAGATTGGGTAGGCATCGCGCCAGTTTATATGGCGATGGGAAAAATGCATTACTTAAATTACTTGCACATGCTACATACGCTGCCGATCTTTTTAAACAAAATGCAGTTTGTGATAAAAGCAGAATGCAGTTGCAGAGTTATTGGTATCATAGTTTATAATGTTACGTACGCCTAAGATTAGGTTTCAACTTAAGCGTGCGTAATGTTATAAAATATTAAAGTTTACTCTATTATTTTGTTTTGTATTCATTTTGTGTTGTATTTTTTTGGTGACAAGAAAGAAATATTGTAATGTAACCTTCTTGTACTTGACAGTAATATAATCTCGTTATCAATTAGTTCATCTCGTGTATAATTTGAAAGGATTAAATACATTGAGCTTCCAAGACCGGATGATATTTATTCATTGCAATAGACATTTCAAAGTGACATTTGAGTCAAGTCCACTTTGTGATATTAAATATCTTTCTATGAATTTGTAAATAAATTTCCAGAAGGCATTGCATATATATACCCTTCTGGTTAGAAATAAAGTACCTAAGTATCGTTTTGCAAATGCTGAGACAAAAGATATTTGCGCGCAAAATTCACGATGAGTATTACCCTAATTTTAGATATAATTTTACTTGGTCTATGTTTATCACGACATAAGTTCAGCCCATGGTACGCAAAACAGTAGGCATACCTACATAACCATTAATTTTAAATACCGCACTATACTTAGACATCTAAGGATATATCGAGACTACTACTTGTTTAACAAATAGATTAAATAAATAAAAATAGAACGAAAATTCAATAAAACAGAAAAAACCTTGTGTGGAACGTACTGCAACTTTTAAATTATGATTTTCTAATCAAGAAGTAAATCAAGCGCATAATCTCTTGGAGTTTTATTGGTAAAAACAAAGGTTTACAAAATGCACTGAAATAGTTTGCTAAGCTGTGAACAGGAAACATTGAAGCTAGCACATGATTAAAATACTTTGATAAACAGCTGATTGCTCGGTTAAAACTGTTGCAAAGTGTACTTGGCTTTGGAGAATGAACTAATCAATAGATTAGTTCTTTAATCGTATCTCAAGTAAAGGAGACCTTTTCTAAACTCCAATATACCTATCTAAGCTCATTTATAGATAGCAATTTCTGTCAGAGATAACAAATGGCAACATATTAAAAAAAATTACAACGCACTCGAAGTAGGCTGATCATGTCAGGTACCGTAAGAATATCTTATTATTAATTTTCAAGTGAATGATCGTGAGTTTAAAACACAGCCACTAACTCGCAATCTAGGCAGCGTGATGGACAAATTACAACCTTTTCATAGAAGAAGCGAAAAATTAAATCCATAATCTAACCAAATCCATACCTACAATTACTTTAATTCTGATATTGAGTTTCGCAAATCTTTAAAATGAAATCGCTTTCCAACGCCAATCAAAGCCTGTGCCGTAAAAGAAATAAATCTCAACCGTCAAGTACGTACAATATTTCCAGCAAATTGTATCGAAATGTCTGGCTTATCCGCGCTAGGAAGGGATTTAACCTCGAGGTTTTTTTGGCTTTTGCTCTTATTCCCTTGACGACTATCTACTGCTTTTTGCAATTATTTTTTGATAAATATTGCGCGAGATTTTTATAAAATTATGACAACGGGTATAAATAGGTCTAGTAATTCTATGGAGGTCAACACGAAAATTAGAACGAAACTTTGGAGTGTAGTCATTCGTTTTTTTTGTAGTTTTCATTCGTAATATCTTTATTAAGAATGAAAACTACAAAAACTAGTTAAGCAAGTGTCTTTTGCTTAGTTTAACACACAATACCTACTACTATATTTAAACTAAGGTAATAAAAAGTTATGGGTAATAAAATGTTTATGAATTTGTCTAAAAATCACATGAAATTCTAAATTTGTTAAATTCACCGCTTAATACAAAAATTTTGCCACTTCGACTATGTATTTATTTGAAAACTCATCGCATTATACAAAACGTTACATTATCCACCCAATATTTCTCGGCACTACAGTGCGGCAGAGCTTAGCCTTGAGTTGACTGTGAAAAGCGGAAGCTAGATGTGCTACAATGACTCACAAAATGCTGGGGTAAGCTCCTTTACCGCTGAACCATCGCTTCCGAACGTGCTTGTTGCTTTGCGTCAGGCTTTAAGACGATATTCTGTTGTTCTCAGCAATCTCGTTACTTTCATTATCCGTTTATTCTCTGAAGCAAAAGTAAAACAGAAATAATCTACTGTAATTACAGACATTTATTTGCCAGTGTATATGAATGCAGAATATAGAGTACGTAAATAAATAAAAATACCACGCCAAAAGTAAGTCGCCATTGATATTCTGTCCGGTCGACAGAAAAATAAAATAGAGCGCATCGAACACACAGGTGATATAAACGTATTTGAGCTCAATCGCTGCGATTCAGAATTTTATTCGAATAAATCCAGCATGTCTCTAATGGAAGCCAAACGTTCACAGCACCAGAGTCTTTTGCAATCTTTTATTTATTCTGTACAGACCGTGTCACTTACTCGTTTGTACTCGTGTGCTTCATGACTAATGTAAATCTTATACGTTTTCTAGCACTTGTACCAATAAGGTCAATAATTCTCAATTATGATGTATGTATTAGCATTAAATAAGTACTCGTTTCATAATCATTATATATTGATAGTTAATAAGTAGTTGCCAACTAGGCCATGTAGGAAATAATTTAGAGAAAGTCAACACAGGGCACCGAATCCTAGTTCAGTAAATGGAAGAGTTAACCTAATAGCCAAAAGCACTCAATGCTTACAAAGTCGCGCCGGCCGCTTTATGGACCCACTAACTGTTAATTTCCTACATTTCGTTAAAGGAAATTCGTCTCTAAGGAAAATATTACCCTTATTCGGTACCATTGTTTCGCTCTCGCAACACTCCACTTTCATTGTTCGATAGTTGCTTTGTAAGGCCTGCCGCGTATTTAATAAGAGCTACGGCATTGTGATGTTTAGTACGCGATGCGCTCACAGTTTTCGCCAATATTTTACTTTTAAGAAAGGTCTGTTACACCAAAAATAATTCGCAATAAGTCCGAAGCATGAATAAAATTCAGTCACGTTTTTAATCTTTGCAGTAAAAGGATTGGGTTTAAATTACTTTTATGTTCGATCCAATTTCTTAACGGTTCCGGCGCGTCTGGAAAACCGGCGAGGCTAAAATTGCGTAATATATTTACCTATTGACGCTTTTGTAGTGATTTTTGTAACATCCTTTCTATTATATTGAAGAGGCTTGGCATGTATTCTTGTGGCGGAAAATCGAGGCGAGAGGAATAGGCAAGGCGCGGGCGGGCGCAGCGCCACCCGGCAGGCGCGGCGGTGTGTCGGAAAATCGCGGAATCTCTACAATCCGCTTCGGGCGTGACACTCACTACGAGTGCCTCTGTCGATGTTAAGCCGTTCTAGATTTAGAGCATATCGGTTTCGGTTCGAAAAATTGCTTTTGATTCGTTTTTATTCGGCTCTCGTGAAACAATGAGAACACGGAACAGGCGAAAAAATTTGAACATACGACTCTTTTGTGTACAAATTTTATCTTTATTATTAACAAAACAATTCCAATTTAATAAAACATGCTCACTCGTATCAGGAAAGCCAGTTGCAGTTGTGGCTCATATGAGATTTTTTGTCATTGACGTCTGACTTAAATAAAGAGGTGTTTTAACAGGTGTCTAATATGTGTTAAGTCTAACATATGCTACAGGTGTAACAGGTATGTGTCTGTCATGGAAGTCTCTAAAAGGTTTAATTAACTGATTTTATTCTCATTTTTATTTTAAGGGTGAAATTGTGTAAAATCGGTTTAACGGACTGATGAATTTTCGATTATAATTCTGGTAACCTCCAGTTAAATAAATTATACGAATTTTGGTTTTTGTTCGAAATATATTGCTTGTTTTAAACAATAACAACTGGTCAGACGCGACTACAAAAAAACCCGACTTCAAAAGCTTTAGGCCACTGTCTCTTAACGCGTGAAACCAGGGGATGCAACTAGTATAGCCAATGACCATTTTGCAGATCCAATGACACTTAACCCATCAAAAACGGTTTGCTGGTTCGGCTATAGATATAGAGGGTCACAAAGAGACATACATGCATACTCTTCTTGCAAACATACATATAATTACATACAAACATATGCAGTCTTACAAAATTACCCTTCTTCAGGAATACGGGTAATAAGACGTAAAATGCTATAACTACAACTACTTTTATGAGAATATTATGAATAACTACTATAACATAACTAACATAACAAGTAACAAGCGCTGCGCCACAAAAAATACGATAAACAAATTAAGTTCTTTCCGATTCACTGAAACAAATCTGCAGTAGCAAGCTGGCCTTGAATAACATTAGCCAAGTTGTGAGGATGGCCACTCCAGCTCTGGCAACATTTGCGAAATGAATATGCAACAAGTTGAGCTTTAAGACCGATATTAAGTTACCTAACAAGAACACTGACACTAACTGTGTTTAGTGTACAATCAGCATAGGAAACAGACATAGGAGATAACATTAAATACTTGTATTAATATTTTTCCTCCACTTTGCCTGCCATCCATATAATAAGAGACTGAAACAAAGAACCAATCAAAACAAATGGGTCGTATGTACTCCGCGGATATCTTTATCTCTGTGCAAGATATAGGACCATCATTGTACTACAGTGGAATAATAGATCACTCAGGCAAATATTTTGGCATTTATATATGTTGAGCATTACCTAAATACCATTGATGAAATCAAAATTAAACAAAATCATTACGATCTGGAGAACTGCTTTGCACTTCTAGTATGAACTCCTTTCATCTTGTTAATACGAGTATTAACCGCCTATGCAAAACGATAGAGATATATAGGATATATATATATATATATATATATATATATATATATAGGGATAAACGATTATGAGTTTTACGAGTCTATTTGTGTGTCTGTCTGTAAAATCGTAGCTTCCAAACGGATGAACCAAATTTGATTGTTTTCTTTTTGTTTGAAAGGTGAGTGTTTTTAGCTGTTTGATTGAAATCGGTCCGAGATTGACACCGCTACAAAATGGCGGATAACTTATTATTATTACTCCCTCAAAGACTGAAATACCAAAGAAGAAAAGAAAAGAAGTTAAGAAATATAATATTATCAATTGGTCACTGTATTCACTTTGATAAATTTAGGTTATTGTAATAAGATATATGAGCAACTAAAATAATGAGACTTCTACATTTGAATTAAGACTGTTGACATATGCCACTTGCTTAAAGCCTAGATATTTTAGTGATGAAATTAAGTGTTAATATTAGCATACTTAAATTTATGAAATGAACTTTAAGTGTACAAATAAATATATCTAACGTTTGTTACATACACTTGATCATAAATACTTTACGAATTTAAATTTGTGATTATCTCTGTCAGGTATTAAATTGTATCAGATTATTCTACCGAATCTTAACTTTACACTAAAATGAGGGCCTGTTTTCTATTTACTTACAATAGGTTAGTTATCTAAAGGTTTGCCTTCCGTAAATTAAGATGTTTATCTAACTCAGGTACAATAGAGACATGAAATGTTGGTGTATTGTGATACTTATTAGACTGTAAAACAATTAAATTGAAATTTATAAAAACGCCCGGCACTAAACAATTTGTTATTTTGTGGCCGCCATCTTTGATCTTATTAAATGGTATTTTATAAGTATCCTATTGCATAGTTTCTACTAAGCCCTTTCATTTGATACCCATGTTGGTTAATATTAAATATCGCGTCAAACAGTACTTACCCATTACAAGTGTAAATAAAGAGCTACATGCACAAATATCCAGATATTCATGCATTCGTTTGCATTATTCTGTATATGCGTGACAATTATGAACACAGAGTCCTCAAAACTCTAAAAATTGTTACGAAATTAATATTCTGTCCATTTTTATGGACTAAAATAACGATGCAGATTGCTGACGCACTCTAAAATATTAATACAATAATAGTTAATTCACAAATAGTCACAAAATATTGTGAACGACAGGTATTTATACTTACAGTGCAAGGTATCGCTCATAAGAAGTTATCTAGGGGTGGTGGCGTTTGAGCTTCACTCTTAACAACGCTGTCGCTAACTTCTGCTTATATCTTACAAATTTATGTATTAAAACCTGTTTTATTCATAAGAAAGCGCTGTGAGATTTGTTTATGTATTTTAATAAAAGTAGATAAATTTTCTCGTACGTATTTATGCCATGCAGGCTGCTTAGTGCGCCCTATTATATCTCTTTATTTTACTTACGTTTAGGTGTACTTAATATTCACTAAGAGAAAAATGCGCTCAAAAGTACATATTATCGTAACATGCTGGGTGGTATGTTTAACATGTTCGTGTATTTTATCAGACTGCAAAAAAGGAGAAGATTTTCAAATTGTCGGGAAATTAAAAAAAAATGACTTTTCCCAATGTCTCAGCAACACTTGGACCGATTTAGAAACATCTTTTTGTTTTTGTTTGAAAGAGTAGGTACTCGTATATTTCCTTGTTGGTACTAAGTGTACACATTTTATCAATATTGGTTTGTTTATATATCACGACTATACCAAAAAATGAAATCATCAATCTATTAAAACAACCTACGAATCTTCACGGACTGAACTACCACTAGGCAGCACATATCTCAAACTTAACAAACTAGGTACAGTTTAGCTTTACGACTCGTAATATTATACGATACATTTAATTCAACCCGTCTCGGTTGAACTTGAGCATAAATTACTTGGTAACGACGCGACTGATAATGTTTGCTTTGAAAGGTCAAAGCTCTGAGACACGTTAAAAACGTTAATAAATTATGATTACGTTTGATTTACTAGTGTCATATTATCATATTATTCATAGAGACGGAGGAAATATGATATTTATGAAGATATTTATAGAATACCTCTATCGTTCTATATGCTATTAATAGCATATAGAACGAACTCATTTTTTGGAGCTAAAAATATTGAGTCCGTTTATTGATTTCTTTCTAATTCTATAAAAAGGTTTAATTTGAATTATATAATAATAGTTTTATAAAAGTAAGCAAAAGGCATCAGGTATGATATATCACGTAGGTACTCGTAGCTACAGTAAAACTTCATAATAAATTAGTCATAAGGATATGCCTATGAAATAATTAGAGGAGTTGGCCTGATAATTATTCAGAATTTATATAAGAAATGCAATTATCCACCTACGCAAAACAGCTTTACAGTGTGTAATATCAGATGATAAGATTAATAAATTTAACATTTTGGCATTAATTCTAACGTAAATGAAGAGGTAAAGACGAGCACGGCATAATGTTTGAGAAACTAATTTGTTTCTAAATGAGTACTGTCAACGCCGTGTTTTGATTTAAACGCTCATATTATTACGTCTAATGCTCTCGCATTAAAATAATTAATTTACGAGACATACATATGCAGCAATGCTTGGAAATAATTGGAGTTCTACAATTGCTTT
The DNA here is from genome assembly GCA_947049295.1 of Ligdia adustata. Taxonomy (NCBI): domain Eukaryota; kingdom Metazoa; phylum Arthropoda; class Insecta; order Lepidoptera; family Geometridae; genus Ligdia; species Ligdia adustata. The sequence goes on from OX346230.1 coordinate 7,227,877, forward strand.
ACTTTTCATAAATCTTCATCTAAGCCTTACAACAAAAGTTTTAAAAGATTTTACTTCACTGAGATTTATGTATAATCTTGTCTTAATAACAACAACAGATGTTGTAACTGATTGTTTTGACCGCATTTAACTTTTGGATAGAAAGATTTAATGTTTTTATTTATGTTTTTCTTGCCGCCATAAAAACTTTACGACCGACATAAAACTTAAACTTTTCAACCGCAAAATGTCGCTAAGCTCGGGACCGGTGACAATGTTTCATCTCGGTTCCTTCCCGTATGTTATGCCAACCGACTGTCACATATTCTGAATCTTCCTGGAATGTTCAGGCTAGGAAACTGTGAAGTATCTGTGTGGTAGCTGCACTCGGTGCGGGATAGCTGGATTGTATATGCTTCACGCACTTTAGAGCCATCCGAGGCGCGAACTGATGCGGGAATAAGTGGCAAAGTTCCGCTCCTCGGTGTACAATCTCCAGCTCTATATGGTTCCCGACATAAAAGAATTTCATGAGCCACTTCCGCAAAGTAAATGTTTATTCCTAGCGGAGTTTTTAAGTGCGTTTCGCTGCTCCAAGGTTGCGTACACCTAACTTTACCGCGTATTTTGTTTCATCAACATTAATTGAATTTCAAATTCGGAGTTGAAAATTTTGAGTTAATAGTTAATTAGCCATCAGCTTCTAGAGAACGGTCTTCGTGGATTATGACTTCTAATTTATTAAGTCAAGAAACAAAATACCAGCAATGGAGCGCGGTTCGGAGCGTTCAGCAAATTGGTTAATAAATTAAAAGCGGCAGTCTCGGCGCCGTCGCCGACAGATGGCGCCTGAAATACGACAGGTATTTAGCGTGTTGCAACACCGTCCGCCACGATCCACGTTTTAATTTTATGCTTTACGAGCAATTTTTATATCAATTTTCCTTCGTCGTTCTCTACATAATTCAGGCGCCGCTTTTGACTGCGCATTTCTAAAAGTCGATATGGCAATTTGTCCCAAACGCCAGGACCCGAACGCTCCGACGAAGAATACTAAATTACAACGATACTAAAAGCTAACATACTGTATATAAAAAATAGTGAAATTTCATCTGGAGACCAAGCAATTGATGTGACAAATAGATACTACATTTACAGAGAAGCGATAGACACGTTCTATTCTCTCAGAAGAGTAGTTTATTTCCATCGACATCTGTACTATATCAATAAAGTTTTTTACTTACATTATTACGAGTATAAAACATGCATTATAAGTGATTATAAGTGAGTCCAAAAAACTCGACTTCAAGAACTTTAGACCCACGTATCTTAAAAAGTGAAATCGCGGTATGCAGCTAGTATGGGTCTATACCCAATACTAGCTGTATACCGTGATTTCACTTGTGCAGGTGAAGACGAATCTATTAATATGAATCTCATAAAAATAGCCGGTAAAAACAGTCGGTTAATAATAGCCGGTAAAGATTCAGAATGTGTAGATATAAGATCACTTCCAATAACTATAGCCGCCAAATAAAAGGAATTACATATTTATCATAATATAAGTTTACAGAAAGACTTTCAAGCTGTGAAAAAACATAAAGCCGAATCAAGAGTACTCGCCTATCTATAGGACCCAGCCAGTCGACAATGAAACACCGTACTTCTAAATCTTAGAATCGGAATCTCAAAAGAAAATCATACCAAATTTCCATTTAAATAAAAAGCTATTCTTCAAATAAAATCCAGCAAGGCTGCATTATGCTAAGAGATATATAACTAAAACAATTTTAGCATTAATTTAGAATAATAAAGTATGTAGCAAAATTTCCAAATCCATCCGCCTAATAAAGGGTCTGTGACACTGGGCACTACACGAATGTCAGTTTGTAAACTCTGAGGACAAACGCAGTGTTTTGTCACATCGGAGCCGACACATAGCGCCAGGCACGTGACCTCACGCGCCTCTGATTTATGATAGGTAAGTCCACGTACCGGCCCTAGGAAAAATGCTTCGGCCGATAGCCTCTGCGGGACGTGAGCCAGCGACCGACAAATGAACGAAACTCATTTTATTCTATGAGTAAATCATGGGACATTTATCGTGTTCGTGATACTGGGTATGTGACGCGTTTGGTGCAGCTTTCGATTGAATAAGTTTCATTTTAAGAAAAGATGAGTACCAGTACCAGCTTTGAAAACCTAGCGTATAAGTATATTTATTATAAGGAATTGGTTTGCTACGCTCTGACCGGGTATGTTCTAGAATCTAGCATAATTATAAGTTTACTTGAATTTAGTGACTAAATACTGAACACAAAACAATAAAAAATGACTATCTAGTATATGAAAAAATAAATAAACAATAGAACATAAGAAAGACAGAACACTGCTTGCACCCTAATCGTCTGAAGAGATGTTTTCCAGGTAATCTTTTTTCTGATTATCTCCAGGTTATATATACATACTTTCTATAGTTAATATTGGAATTATCACAAGATTTTATTGCTGCCTAATCTAAAAAAATATTATCTTTAACATCTATTAAAAAGAACTGAAATGCCGAAAACACTGGTGGTAGGTGATGCATCAAAAAAGTAGCTTCTTCAGACGATTTTAAATCAGATCACACGTCCTGCGCTTCGACTGTTTCAAGTGAAGTTAGTAACGCACGATGCTCTTTGTTTGTCTGTTTGTTTACTCGAGTGTGTTCTGCGCAGTTTCGCTAAATCTGTTGAATTATTTAGTTTGCGTTCCGTGTTGCTTCAAAGTGCAAGCTTTGATAAGTGTAAAACTAAACATAGGTTTTATCGAATTTAAAATTGAATGTTTCGTGGCACTACAAATCATTACAAGTCAAGTATACATGTTACTAGCGGCCCGGTACGTGCTTTGCTACGTAGAAACATGCTTGCATGACAGCACAATCCCCATTTGAAAAAAGATTAAATTTCACAGCAAAATCTCCATTAACAAAATGATCCGCAATTTATTGAATTAATTTGTTATTTTTTTACAAATAATGTGATTAATGAAGAACCGCTCGTCCGATTTTATGCAAACTTCACATAAACCAACTACTAAATAGTCCGAACAAAGCCGAAACATTTGGCTTGGATAGGTGAGCCCGTTCTTGAGTTATAAAATTACAACGAAAAGTGGCATTGATTTTTATATACTCGTATATTGATGATATAATGATATATAATTATGAATAAATATATTTTTTTTATCTAGACACGAGGTGAAACCATTATGTAAGTCCGACCAAATAAAGTTAAATTTATTCTCGTACCTGTACAGGATCATATGCAAAACAAAGTGATTTGCAAGATAACTAGTGACACCGACATAGATCACTGCTATAGTGAGCTGAAATATACAACTAAGATAAAACCGAAGGAGTAGACAATCATTTGATTACCACGCGAACTTGAGATCTCGAGTGAACTAGGTTTTATGAACTGACAAACGCAGTGTTAGCGTTAGGTGAATCAAAAATATGCCAATTCAAGAAAAACTGGCAGAGAGTGGAAATAAAGCCTGGGACAGGACCGAGGTGAAAGTATCAGGAGAAGCTGATGTCCAGCAGTGGATTAGAGTATAATTATGCTGATGATGAGGAGGAAATAACAAAAACAATATAATATTATAACTACATTTGAATAAAAACAGCTCTTTAACTTGTTATTTATAATACATGTCTACTTATATCCTAAACACATACAACTAGTATCAAGCTTTTTTTAAAAAAATAAGTCACAAACTCATTTAATAATAAAGCAAACCTCTACAATTTTCAAAGAAAAGTAAAAATAACAACCGGTTCATAAAACCTTTTATATAATTGCATCGAGTCAGTGCTTGTAGCTTCATAAGCCTATAATAGAGCACGGAGCTAGAAAGGTAGTCGGGGGGAGCGAATTAGCCAGGCTTACCGCTTAATCTAGGACCAAGCAAGACACTCCCGCAAGGGAAAACAATTTACTCAACTAATGACAAAGGAAGTTGGAGAAAATAAGGTTTTTCTCGTGACTAGAGGCGTTCTAACAGCTACCCGCCTTCGAGACACAGCGCTGTTCGAAGAAGACAATTTTATATAAAGCGGTCTGTTATGAGTTTATTAAGATTTGCTGGAAATTTTCAGCTAACACTGTTTTTTTACAAGTGCCGTATGTGTGCGTATCAGTCGGCACCGATTCTGTTTAAATTTCACGTTTAAAACACGGCCTTACATTTGTAATCGAATGTCCCAAAGGCAGATTATATGTTTCGAGGACACGTATGTATGCGTGGGCGACCCTCTACAACTTAAACAGGTAGACCGATGTTGACGTAGGTACTAGTGGCGGTTTCACTCGTTTAGAGACAGTGGTCTAATGTTAATTTCTGCACTCAGGTTTTTTTGAAGTCCCTTTTAACCATTCGTTATTCCAAAAACAACACAACTTAGGAAGACTGCTTTTAGGCAGTGGCGGTGATATATATTTTTGTTGAATATATTTAGTTCTATTTATATTGAAATTCTTTTTTTTAATTTCGGTCGTTCAACACCTCCAATTTAAGGAAGTAAAAACAGCAATTTAAAAATATTACTCAAACTATTACTTCGTAACGTTATTTTCCTGTTTCCAATAAACATAATTGTAAAAGATAAATTCAGCAGCTGAAAAACCCAAAGAAAAGTTCAAAAGCTGTTACAAGTATCTATAGAATTTTACTTGAATGGGAATGGGGTAAAAATGAGGCTGTTACCGCAATGTGATTGTTCTCTTCACACAAGCGCATGATTAACATTCAGAGCCGGCGATGGCGACGATCTTTAATGGTTTCAATTGTGCAGAAAATTTTATTGCATTCAATGAATTTGTGGAGGAATCCTAGCCTTGGGATGGATCTTTTCAGACCGCATCTCTATCGATTCGACGCATTGGGTCATAGAACGTATTGAATGCTTTAGTTTCGTAATTGGATGCTTTTAGGATAATAATTAAGCTAAGAAAGCAGAGGTCTCGTCGACCTGTCGTCTCGGCAGGTAAACGACATACTTTTAAACCTAAGAAACAATAATTTGCATGTCGGTTACTTACACGTCTTTGTGTAGGTTTATCTGGGTACCTGAGACAAGCTGAATGCCAAGCAGATGTTTTCATTGATGAGAATAGATTAGAGGTACTATTATCAACCACTCGCCTGTCCTGTAAAGTTTCCATTAAAAGCCTAGACAGAATAATATTTACTTAGTGTTACTTAGTTTATGTTGTAATCAATAGATCTTTGTCTGGTCATTCCTTTACTAGATATTTATTTTTAAAGTGATAAAATAAAACACGTACTTCAGTTACTAACAGTAGTAAACTAGTATGTACCAATTGATTGATAGAGGTATTAATCATACATATTTTAAGGCTTAACAATATTACATAACCTAATGGTTGTAAGTTTGAATTCTGCTTTTTTTGTTTATGTACTATTTAACCTTTTTTTTTTTTTAAAACCTTTCACTAGGTACCTTACGTTGGACAATATGATTTTGTATCAGAAAAATAAGTGAAAACTTCTATATTTTTTTTTTAATTACTACGATATTTTTTCTAGGTAGTATTTACTGCTTGTCTCTACATTTCTAAAAATTAACTGCTACAATCTTCTTCTTTATAGTTTACGGGTTTCTTTAATACCTACAACCAAACGACTAGTCTAGAACTCTTACCTACGATATACAAGTAAATAAAACGCTGTAACTACCAAAACCACCATCAAAAGCAAATAAAACCGGTAAGAAACTAAGTTGAACTAGTTCATCTCAGACCGGATGAGCTTGAGCACACAAGTTCGCTGCGGGGTAGCTCAGCGCGCGGTTGACCATCACTCTATTGTTTCATAAACTTTAGTTTCTCGACCGAAACAATGGACGAACGACTGTCACGAATATTTTTAGGAAATTCGCGTTTCGTATTCCCGGCTTTGTTCAGCTTCGTTTTCATCGCAATGTTTTAATTTTAAATAGATTTCTGTTGCTTTCAAGAATATTTTAAAAGGCTAGTCGTTTTGTTGTTCTCTTAAAATGTTTTCTTGCTTTGAATGAAAGCCTTGTAAAACTCCTTAAAAACTCATTATTCATAGAAAGAAAGGATTCGAAAAAAAGATTAGAATAAATACTTATGTATTTATTCTAATCTTTTTTTCGATTTAAGTAAATGTATCTCTATGTACATCAAAGTATATATGAAAATGTTTACGATAGCTCACAAGGCGAACGCAGACAAAATTCTAAGTTTATTTTCAACGTGTTCGAGCCCCAAAAATTCCTAAATATACCAAAGGTTGTAAAAGTACGTAACTTAATAACATTCTTGGCGTAGCCGCAAGCTTCAAAGCTTCACTGAGCGGCCTAAAACACTCCTCAGTTTAGTGTCAGCATGCCGTTGATCCTTTTTCATCTTGGCAAATAGGAAAGAGGCTTTAGTTTATTTATTTGTGTAGATGCCTATAAATATATGAGAAATATAGAAGTGGGTAGTAGAAATAAAAAAATAAAACACACTAAATGTGATGTATACTAGCTATTCTTTTGTAGGAAGAAAATCGATAGTTTTGTAATTATAACTAAGTATATGGATCCAGACAATAGCCGAGCAGAAAGAGTTAAACAAACGTTTTTTAAAATTGCATTGGTTCTCTGCACTGCCAAGGCACTGCCCAGAAGTATCTCGCCGTATTAAAGGCCTGTTAATGAGGCTCGGAGCCGCACTTGAATTTTTTTTCCCACTTCCTTAACATCAAAAGTTCCCTTTGCGAAACGCTAACGAGAGTTTTCATGTTAATTGCCTTGGCGTTGCCGGAATGTATAATTGCATATATTGTTTCTCTTCTCATTCAGTGGGAGGCGTGCGAAGGGATTCCGTGATTATTTGTGTACAGTAATTAGAGTGAAGATAAGAAAACGCGTGTGAACACAATCGGGTGAAGTTAATTGAACGCCACCTACTTGAGGTTCATAAACACAGTATCCCAACTTGACAGTTATTGTGTTCAGTAATATAGTTTTGTAGTTAGTAATACATATCTTATTTGCTAAAAATACGTTATATTTAAAAGACAATTGCGGTTTTGTATTTTAAAGAGTTTAAAATACAATGTCGTAAATTTGTTTTGTTATTTTTATTTGTTTCCTAGATTTGTATTTAAGCAAGAGCAATTCATTTGGATTGGAATGGTATAATTATCAAACCAGTCGCAAGTAGATCAATATACACTGGCTTACTTATTGCTAAATTACATATTTTAGTTCTAATGTAACCATTTGCTCAAACGAACAGTTAACACAAAGCTGACAACAGAAGTAGGATTATAATAGTTTTCTCAAATTTTAAATTACGTAATTTAAAGCCAGTTTTTCGGTCAATTATTAATATAAAACGATAACGTATATTATAATAACATTATAGAATAGTTGTTATACTGTCCTCCAGTGAGTGTAAATACAGTTTAGCGCAGTGGGATGGAAAAGACGCGGCTGCTGTTTATTGTTTGAGTGTAGTCTTTGGGGTTAACAACATAAATGAAGAGACGGTTAACCTTTCCACTGAAGATACAATCTCGAGTGTGCTTGAAATAATATTATCGTGATGTACGTTATGAATTGAAGTTTTGATGTTATTAAAATAGCTTGATTTTAAATTTTCAATTAAGATACTCCTTCAACATTTGATTTATATACATCCAGTACAATTGTTTGATTTTTAACAACTAAAAGATGGGTTTGAAAATACTTGTATGCACTTACAAATAAATTAATACATTTTTAAACGCTAGTCGAGTTCTCTTGAGTAAACCATTAGTTTATTGAATTTCAAGTAAAATGTTTTTGTATCGGTTCCTAAACACGCTAACAAAAGCGTTTTACGATATCGGCCCGTTATCCGAACTTTGACCTCGGAAAGCTTCATCATTACTTAACGAGCAAATAATGAAGAAGCTTATCGACTACTGACCAGAGAAACGTGCCCATTTATTGCATGTAGAGATTAGTGGACGCACTTCATCGTTTTATGAGGTCGTTTACCCGACAGAGTCTTTCCACGAGTGAAATTTATTACTAGAAGCTTCCCAACTTGTAAGACAGCGTAAGCGAACAACGAACTTCTAACAAAGGCAAGGTAATTATAAAAATACTTGAGCAAACTCAAGCTCGTCCGCCGATAAGGCGAGAACTTTTACTCGTTTGTCAAGGGAACGATTCTAATTGTGGCGAGAGAACGTTTTAATTCCTTGTTTCGTGGATTTCGTGTATTGCGTTATGCATTTTGTGTATTGTACCTAAAAGTCATAACTCCGCGCTGAACCTGTTTCGAAAAATTATTCAAGAACTATTCTTATATAATGGTTAGTATATTGCTGATGTTAAAATTTATTATTTAAAAATTCTCAGAGTGGCATACACTCACTGGTATACGAAAAGGTTTGCATCTAAAATTCAAAAACAAAACAATTTTTTTGTAGTTTTAGCGGTTGGTGAAAAAAACGTGTTTATTTTACACGTTTTTTCAGTATGTGGCTGTTATTCGAATGGTAATCTCTATAACCTCCTTCTGTTCGAGTAGGCACAATGGATATCTTGAGTTTCAGTTGTTAGGCGTTCCAATTGATTCCACTAGTTCGTAAAGAAACGCACAAAAAACTACCACGCGCTGACTAATTCTAACAACATAGTTTGACACAGTCAACTTCACCTCGCAAATGAATCCCTATAATTGGAGCGTTTCTGTAATGGGTACTTAGACCTCAATGGTTTTACACTCGCCCCTTGCCAGTTCAATTTCACAGTCGCCCGACATCAGTCAGATCGTTTATTGCGCCTACTAGGCCTGCTGGACTGGTATGATTTGCATATTCAATGGTTCCATTTCGTATATCAACAAAATAGCCCTCTCTGTATGTTCAATCTGATTTGGTAGTTGATAATGTAGAGTTATTTTTCTGCGTGTTATGTTCTATTCTGTAAATATTTCGGTCTTGCGACTCGACGTTATAAGCCGACGAGGAACTTCTGACAAAAAATCATAAATGTAATTTATATAGTTGTATAGTTTAGTTACAGAAAAGCTCTGACTTTTTATATGTACTTATATCATGACTATATATTTTGCAACACTAAAATTATGAGAACTTTCTTAGTATCGTATTATATTTACATCAATAATGACACCTAAAAACTAAACTTTCCAACGAGTTCACAAATTATTAATTTCCGGCTATTCTTCCTTCCCTAGGTAAATATTGTTCCCATTCCAATTTAGTGAATGATTTATTTATGAATTAAACCAATTATCGAATTTCCAAAACCCCTTGAAGTTGTCAAAGTGCGTGAATAAATTTATTAAGCCTTAGAAATGTTTTGTGGCTACCAACCATACTTGTAGTTGAAGAAAGTCACCCTTAACGTAGATCCACCACAATTTGTTCCGTTTTATGAAAGGGATTCAAGTTAATTGGGCTGTAATTTTGTTTGCATAACTTCTGTTTTGAAGCACAAAAAATAGGGACCTGTTGGCAAGTTTGTCTTTGGGATCATTTCGGGGAAAGAGGCTATTTCGGTTATTTATAAAAAAGACTTGTGTCAGCCGTGTTCTTGCTGCTTTTCACAAAACTTTGTTACTTTTCATGCTGTATTTTATACAATTATACTCTTTATTATTGTACTACAATCTTTTTTTGGAATGATATTTACTTTTGTTGTTATAAAAAATGTGGTCGACAGGTGAGCATTATGGTTTGCAGACTTACTATAACATCATCTTCTAAAAGGAAACATGAATAAGTTATCGTACATTTTATAACCACCTATTTTGAGATCTATGTGATAAAATTATCGAGGCTAAATGACAGACATCGCATAGCACATTCACGATAACTTCTACTAGTAGCAACGTAGTCTATCTCATGATTCTGAAAATTCATGCCCTCGGTGAACCCCATACTGCTCTCAGTTAGCGAATTACAACTTTGTTCAATATACATTAAAATGTTTTTAATACATTGTTAAGAGTAAGAGCTTGTTTAAAAGTTTGATTTATTTTACGTTTCTCAATGTCACGCTACAAAGTGCACGAGTAAGTTTTTCAATGAGCATAAACCGTGTTTAACTAAATCTTGGTTTATGAGCTTACTCTACAGGGTATATAACTAGAAAGGTAATTTACCTACATTATAATGCAAGCTAGATTCCAAATAAACTTATTTTTTTGTTTTCGCTCTGAAATGTTATTTATTTGAAACATTTAGTAAGTAATCAACATATTTACTGAATATCAGATTAAAAACCTTACACGCTTATGTTATGCAGGAATTCCTTTTCGTTCACCGTGAATTCCACATTTGTTCGCTGTCCTAACACTTTCATGAAAACCTTTTTTTATGTCAAATGCCAAGACGCTATTTTTACAATATACATATATATATTATAAATAGAAAATGTTTTCGTCACCAAAACGTTCGGAAAAACGTAAAAATGCGCGTTAAAGTTGATATCTTTCTCACTCTTTGCCGTTGAACAGAATATTTCAAACTTAGAAAAATGCTGGCGCCGTATATCGCCTGCACTTCTGCCGAGCTCGGGCTCGCTCATTAAGATCTGAAGCCTAATGATGCACTTGCTTGTTAGCCCAGTCTTGTTGTCACGTCATAAAGAGCACCGTGCAAACAAAAAAAAAGGTTAAGTACCCAAGCGAAATTGCACTATTAAAACCTCCTATTTTATAGATACTCAACCAAAAAGGTTGTTCGGGAATTCGGGGCTGAAATTCGGCGTGTCAGCGGCAGAAAGAGTTCATTGAATTTCTTTTTTCTTTCAAGAGTGAATGGGTGCGTGTTTGTAAAAAGCTTTTTTACCTTGCGGATTAAGGTACTTGTGGATAATTACGTAAAGGCATGTCAGTGCGTAGCGCAGGTTTGAACTTGTATTAGATACAATTCACCTGTGTGTGAATGTCATACACGTCGTAAACAGCAATTATTAACACGGTTTTACAAATTAGCGTCTCCAATTTTGTGAGAAAATATAAGGCGAGGGTTGTTTGCCTGTAAGGAGGTTACCTATATTATTAGTATTCGCTTAAGGTACCATAGTTCAGCCATGTATAAGGCTGGGGAACCAGAATTGAAGCGGAGAGAAGTTCCGTTAGTTACTCGTGCATCTTTGCCAATTTAATAAACACAGAACCTCATAGTAAAATTACATGACGTATTATTATTATTTATGCCTAACTTAAGAATAAAATTCCTTTAATTAAATTACCAATGTGTTAATTCATGCTTGCAGTATAAATAACTTAAGTCGTCGAGTGCTACTCAATGCGTAAAGTTATACCAGCTATATTAGAGATTATTTTACACATCAGAGCTTTTATTCACATTTGATATTCATTAATAGATGTAATTATATGACATCAATTTATTCTGAAAATGACTGTTTAGAAATTGTTCATTTAACAGGTATTTTGTGGGACTATAATCACACGTGATGGGAATGCTTAAATAAACACATTAATTTCCTCTGTCAACCGAAACAGTTTCCTACGCCGGTGTTTACCTGAGCAGGTAATATCGCGGTTTTAGGTGACGATAAACCGAGATCTTCGAGTTTTGTGGCCTTATACCCTTTAAGACCGTGACGTAAACATTGATTATGTATAATATGTGAATTTTAGGTCGTGTTGCTGACACACTCACTAATAAATACGTAAATTAGCTTTCATATTCTGTTTCATCAGATTGACTGAACAAAAGGTCGTCTCAAAAGGTATTTACTTTACTTTACTTAAATAAGCTATTATAACAGAACCGTAAAAGGTCTAAGTAGACGTTACCGCTGAATTAATTATTGAAAAGTAAACGAGAATTGAAGAAGTAGAGCGCTATTAGGGCTAATACCGAAATCCGCGTTCCCGCAATGGGCCATTTAGCGGCGGTGGATTTACAAAATATTGGCCGTAAGCCGCCGGAATAAACTTTATTAGGAAAAATGTGTTTGCAGAACACGATACGTAACGTACGCTTGTTTAAAACTTTACTTTTATTTACTCGTGACTTGGTTTGCTTAAGTAAATAGATTAGTGCCACCTTTTTTTACAATTCCGAAATTTCGGGCACATAGTTTTTTAAATCAAATATGGGCCTAGTAACAAGATTTAATAAAAGGAAACTGTTTGTATGTGTGGATGTTTGTCCGCAAGAAATTTCATACTCGCGTATAGCAGGTAGTTTCTTTTCCAATCTTTGTGTATTGGGTTTTACGAATTTTTAGTACTCAGGAATTTTCGATTGTAGAGGTATTCATTCCAAAAAAGAGGAAAGTTTCGTTAAAAATTCAAAAATTACGACAAATCTATAATTATAGGTTTTATTACTCCTGAAATAAGGTCTAAAATACTGTGCCTTTCCGACAGATCTGTTCGTCAGTTTCCACGGTAGCGGGTTGTCATAAACCTAATATTGTGTCCATCGCCGATTTATGTTGACATTTTTCGGAGCTTGTAATATTAAAGAGCGTTGGCTCTCTGTAAAAGAAACACTCCTTTTAGAAATAAGGGTATTGTTTTAAGTAAAATATTTTTAAAGTAGCAAAATTATTGTTGTTCTCGAGGCCAACAGTTCGCAGAGCTACAAGTATTTTTTTTTGTTTTCTTATATTACAGTAGAACCTCGTTAAGTCGAACCTCGATAAGTCAAAAACCTCCAAATCTCGAAAAAATGATTTGTTCCCTTCCTTTCAAACACCAAAACCTCCATTACTTGAAATCTTGACCCTCTGTTAGTCGAAATATTCACCGAGTCCCTCCAAGACATTTTGGTACATATTTTCACTCTATAACTCGAAAAATTAAATTTGACCTCTGTATCTCGAACATAGCAACGTTTTATTTTACAACCTTTACAACTTGATCATTTGGTATTTATTACCTCTATTGTTCGAACAAAAATAAGTTACCGACTTTAAAAACTTGCCGACAACGTCAATTTTGATTTCCTTTGAAATTTAGCTAAGCAAGTCATTTGTTTTCGACTTAAATACTGTCAGAAGTAGTTTGGTTTTACTGCAATACACATCATTTAGTACAACTGTTAACATGAGTGCTGTGAAACGTAAACTAAAAACTTTGAGTCTTGCTGAAAAATTAGAAGTGCTCGAAGCTGTGAAGAGGTATCACCTCTGCAAGTTGAATTTTTATTTATTTTACCTCTCTAACTCAAAATTTATAAGAATAAACCTCAAACTCTTTATGTTGAATCAAAATCCGCCTAAGTCGAAATCCTCCATAAGTTGAAAACTCTATAATTCGAATTTTTTTGCGTCTCCCTTGATGTTCTACTTATAGAGGTTCTACTGTATTTGGAAGTATAAGGCTATATTGTAAAAGTACTAAGGAACGTTATTTATGGAGCCGAGTACTTTGATTTATTATGAGTAATTAAAATATCCGAGATAGTAAGCTTTGGAAGAGTATTAGTTAGAATCAATGTCATGTAATTTTTTTCTCAACCATTACAGACAGAATCGTAATACAGATTTATTTATATATGCAAGCCACGCGGGTAATGATTAGCTGGTGCGTTTATTATACACGGGTTTTCGCTTTGTTCGCACCAGGCGTTATTTGCGGTTGCCTTATTTTTTACGAGCAAATAGTTATTTAACTTCAACAGCAGTTAATTTCAGCTAGATGGGATGAGAATCTATTTTACTTTGTACGGAATTTATGCACGCACAACGTTAAAATCAGGCGCCTCTTTAGCGTTTCACGCTCGCGTTCATACTTAAGTTGAGTTAATGTGTGGAGTTTTTGATATTTCAGCTTAAGTCTTACACTGGGCTTGTTGACAGTGTTAAGATCATTTTCAAGTTATTATCAGACGCTTATCGTTGTTTCAAATAATTATTTGATTTACCGTTTTTTGAGAATCAATATATACGTAGATTATACAACCGTAAGCCTAAAGGAATTGGGCCCAGCGGCGCTATTTTGTATTCCAGGCTTTGTTATTAGCAAGATGCAACGTTGATAAACAAACACTTATAAGTTAGTTTACAAAATTATCCACTAGTCTCTAAGAAAACAATCAATTATACCGAACAATAAGCATTTAATAGCATAGGTAACCTATATTTAATGCTAGAGAATAAAATAATGCTAAACTATCCCAACAGATTCAGACGTTCACGCGTAAATATTTCCTGTTTTCTCGACATACGTAAACGCAGTCGTATCTCCAATCAGCAGCGCTTACAACAGCATAATTGTAGTCGCGGTACATAAATCAGATTATTCTCGAATCCAAGCGCCACATAATCCCGCTCGGTTTAGCTGCTGCCAAATTTGCAAGCAAACTATTCTGATCGATGTCACCGCAATCTGCCGCCGTGACGTACGGCACGACCTATTGATCGCGAGACTGGGTTTGTTCCTAACGTTCTTAGTGAATATGTCAATTTACGCGAATTCTGTGAAATGTATTTTGCTCTGAGACGCGTTGCAGGATGATTTAACAGGTGGAGAACTCGTGCCCGATGACCGTAGTTCATTAATCTAGAATAAACCAACGATTAAGGTGAATTCAACTGTTTATTTAGGAAACAAAACATTACTCGCTACCAAGCAAACTAGCAACGTTCAAGGAGCACCGCGGGCGTGACCAGTTATTGTCAAAACTTTGGCGCACTAAACTATAACTTTTAGTTCAAGTTATCCAACTCCAAATTTTACAATTAACCGAGCATGCTCCCGAAGCTAACTTCCATATTTCAGCATAGGTGAGCGCTCGGTTTCTAATATGCCGCGAAATATATGGAACCCCCGTTTCCTGCAGAGACTTTTTGACTTGTGGCTCTTGAGATAGCGGAAGTTTTAAGAGTATGTAAGAGAAAATCAAAATCAATTCTAATTAATGAACTACATCTAGGTAATTGATTTTTTACAGTTTTTGTTTTGTTGTTCAATTGATTTAACTTTTTCCATATTTTATGTGATAAGAGTAGGTATGTATAGTCAGAGTTTTATAAATTTTCTAGTAATTTATCAGTAAGTCAATTGCCAACGTATTTATGATGTTATGTAAACAAAATGTAGGTTAACAAATAAATAAAAAAACAAAAATAATGAACTGTCTACAACACATTTTCATAACAACATATTTTATGTTATTCGTATAAACGAGTACGTAATGTTAACACGTCAGCATTTTAAAGAACGCGTAACATAAACGAATAACCTCGTAAGAGTAAGTCGGAGTGCTCTGCGCAATTGAGTCGCTAAATTAAAAGCTCCTCCGCTAGACAGGTAAACTTGCAATGGGACCCGCGGGTGAGATCAACTATACTTACTTATACGTGTGTTAATTATCTATGTTAGCGCGGCGCAACATCAAGCACCGCTAGAGACAAACTACACAAATTAAAGTAGTTTTCATAACATTTCATTTACCAAGTCCCACCAACTTGCCACTTTTAGTACCTGTTACTCTCAAACAATGATTCACTAACCTACTAGCCTAATACGATTATGTAACGTTGCGGCCAGTCTAAAAAATATGAAAGCCCTTTGTCCCTGTAAATGAAAAGGAAACCGTTACTCACCGCTCGGTGAAAGGGTATTATTAACTTATTAAAATATTCAAGCATTCGAAACGCCACTGAAACGTAAATCTGGCAGTCGATCGTAAAAACTGTTCCCAGGAGCGAAGAAAGTGGCTCTGTTTCATTGGATTCCAGTCCGTACCATTGTCCTCACACGCACTCGAGAAAAATACCAATTTCTGAGATTTCCGAAGGGCTTAGCTTCATTTCCTTTTATATCTCCCCAGATACTAAATTCGTTCAACCAATAATAAAAAATGTTGGGGACAGTCGAGATGGACTCAACGTAAAATTTACTCCCGATCCTCAGGCCAAGATTGAACATTATATCGCACTTACAGGCATTAAACGAATCTGTGGCGGTCATTCGACTCGATTGGAGTTATAACCAGTAACAGTCTTATTTAAATAAACCTTTACAGAATGTAGGAATTATTTTTTGTAACTATGAATATGTTACGAATAAGTACGACCTTTTTTACTAAAACACGTACATTATATTGTCGTTTTCAAAACACCCACCGACTACAATAGTAGATTAAAACGGAAATTTTGTAAGTACTAACTAAAACATATCCTTTGCACGTTAACTCGCATATGACAGTTGTTTAATTAATCCCTATAATAAGTTTGAATAGGTTTAAACTCAGTTGACATAGGGATGTGGTGTGTACGTGAATCTATACATCACAAGCTGTCATACCCTTATCATAGCCATTTCAGCTTCGGCGAAAGGGACAAAGTGACGCCTGAATTTTTACAAAAAGTAACGCTAGATCTTTATGATGAAAGACTGGCTCTTAATATAAAAACTCACAAATTATATTTTATTATTAAACATTTATCAACATCATTCTGGATTAAAGCTAATACAACAACGAAATTATTCTCACCGCATACGGCGTAGGCTATAATTTAAAGAAATTGTGCGCACAGAAAAAAGTATAAAAGGAATATTTCTTAGAAAATTGAACTAGACGAAGTAATAAGAAAAGTGATGCTCTGCAGAGGTGGTGATTATAATGTCCTCGGCAGGAGTTTTAGATAAGTTTTAGCTAAGTTTCTACCGCTCACATACCTACTTCACGGTCGTCTTAACGAACTTTTATACAGCTTAAGCTGCAAAAGTTTCGAGCTGTAACACACGAGAACATAATGCACTTCAATTTTTATAATCTCGCGATCCTTATTATTATATAAACGACTAAAAAGAAAATGTGTTACCTATAGTTGTTAAATTTAAAGTTTAATACATGTTTGTTTAATAATATACAGTACATTATAATTGATTGCAAAACCTGAGATACATAATACACGTTCCTACACAGATGAGTTCTATCATTAAATCTTTTAAATTATATTTCAATATACGAGACTTATATTTATGATTTCCAGATAAATTATTCTTTATGCTTTAATTATCATATACTTGTGATAATTAAATGTAACTGAGGCATTTTGCGTACGGCTCTATATTGAAACTTTACACCGAGCCAGTAAGATAAGCTCTTCTGAAATAGTGAATTGTTTTTTTTTATAATGTTGTTGTCATACTGCTAGCCTTAATATAAGCGGTGTTTAGTATTAGTATTCGAATCTGTGGCCTATCCCCACGCAGACTAAATTGCGTGTCGGTGATTTTCTACATTCAAAGAATTCAATTGTATTACATAAGCCCACTAAAAAGGTTAGCGCCTTAGCTCTAATATTGAGGTTCAATAAAATAGTTAATATAAATTTTAAACAATATAGTTACTTATCATAGACATCTATCAAATACAAGCAAAAAAAATTTGAAACTATTCAATAGCGACTTCAAAACAAGTAAAAGATATTGCTTAAGAAGACGGGTTTTCACGCATCCCATGCAAAACGTGTCATCGTTGAAGACACGAACGACTCATTTCATCCTTTATGAAGTTCACCGAATGTGAACAAAACTATCGTTGGACCTTTCCAACATTAAGGTACGCGTGAAAACCTGTCTTCTTAAACAATATGAATCAAACATGCGTTAGTTTTCAAGTAAAAGATGTTTCAATAATGTATTGAGCCCCGGCCGGGACAGAGTACATGATACTATAAATACGTTAAGGATTATTAATCATTTATCTATTAACCAAATTCAAAATAAAGTAATTTATCGCAGTGTACAAAATTAATTGCGAATCAAAATATTTCCACCTTATATACTAATTTTAATATTTGTGACGGGTAGTACAACTGAGAGACCAATGTAACCAACCATTGATGTCAACCTAGGATATAAACATCTTACAGGAATGCCATAATTCCACTACAATACACAGAAATTCGATATTTTGTACACGATAAAGTAGGCAACTGATGCAGGTTTCGTTAATGCCTACGTAATATTAACCGTAACTTAAGGTATCTTTTGATAGACGTACACTGTCTTGGCCGAAAATGAAACAAGCCCTTTAAAAACCTCCGACACAAAACAATAATAAAACGCCATTTTTGGTAGCGGCTATCTTGGTTTTGAAATTTACCGTACTATATAGTATTTGACTAGTCAAGCCCTTTATTTTAAAACCCATATTGAGAAAGTTTTGAAAATATGTAATCTGCTGTTTTGTGTCAATCTTATAACATCTCGTCGTTATTTCGTCGGGGCTCAAATACACACGTACACATATTATTACTACTTAGTTATTTTATGGCCATCTATCTATCTAACATTTTTATACGTAAAAGAAGCATTCGATTAAATTGCCATTTGATATAACCCCACACGATTATTTTAGCGAATAGGTACGATACGTTTCATAGGACTAGCGCTAGTACTGTCTGTATGTAAATTTGCCATTAAAGCCACAACGGCATCATCAAAGCAAAAGTTGTTAGACGGCCTAGTTCGTGTAACATGATTTATAGAAAGCTTTACATTAAGTACTCGTAAATGACAGTTATTTGTTTGGTTTGCGTTTTTAATTTCAACCATAAACATGCACAGCACAGTTCTGTACTGTAAAGAATGTATATTGTAGAATTAATTTTGCTATTAATTTAAGTATAGTGTTCTTTATTACTGACTTAATAAAAAATATAAATTCTTAATCTTGAGACAAGTGACACATATGAGTAACATAATAAATAGTTTTAACGAATTCTTAATGCAAATATGTAGGTACTCAAAGATTTGTTGGGCAAGAAGGGAACAATGACCCCCTTTTGGCTTAGTACACCCTAACCTACATTACTGTTCAGACCTTCACTTTCTTCTTCTTTTTTAACATAAAAACAATCCGCATCCGCATCTCTCTTGATGTAAAGCAAGGACGCGGCCTTAAAAAGCAGGTAGCCTGCATAGAAGAAACTGATTCACTCGAAGGCAGTAGAAGTAAAATAATTAAAACGATGTTATAAAATCGTCTCTTGAAAACTTGGAAACATAATAACAAGTGGCTGTTATTTATCGCATCTAAGTATGATACGCAGACCGAAATGATCGTTGGGAGCAAGTTTATACAACATAGCAGACGTTGCGGCTTTTAGCGGCGAAAGTTTTAACTGCACGACGTTTACTCAAAATGCAAATTACAGGATCCATATAGGCAGAGTCGTAACGGCAGTAAGGACATTGCAGAGCTTCCATATAAAGATTCCACTGCAAGTCGCTGAAGATAGATATTAGGAGGGCATGAGAAACACGGTTTGAGGATATAACGAATTTAATATACCAAACTTAGATGGAGTTGTGAGCGAAGCTACCACTACGTTACAGCAGTCATAAATCAACATAATACTGTTAAAGATTTTTTTTTTTTAAATTAAATGGGCTTATTCAACTTAGTTCCACCTTTTTGAGTTTTTGAAAAAGATATTGTAATTTTTAAAATAATTAATAAAAGAGCTGATGAGTGAACTTATATAATTAATACATGTTTGAAGAAGCATTGCCAGAAAATATGCTTTTAGATAAATAAAAAACCGCATCCAAAACGTTTCACTTGTATACATAGTGACAAACGAATATAGTAGTCTGTGCCATCTCTCTGTGAAAAGATACCCTTTCTAGCAAATACAGAATATTATATATCGGTTCATATATAGCTTAGATATCTGAGAACGTACAATATAAAAATATATAAATACTAACGTATTGAGTGCTTCATCCTTTTTGGATGTCAGTTAAAAATCAACGACTATAATCATAATCATTTCATCTCTATATGAGTACATAGGATTGATATATATTTATTTAATTACATTAATTCATTTTATAAATTATGTACCGAAAAACTCATCGCAATGTACAGCACCGACACTAAGTAGCCTTGTGTTACACCAGTAGGTGCTGCTTCTCCTGAGTATTTAAGCATTTTTTTCTCGTGACATTGTTTACTGTACAGTTAAATCATGGGAGTTAGACACCCCACAGTATGTGATACACGGACCCCAATATTAAACCACACGATCGCGCCATAAATTTGAACCTGCTGTGTATACGTTGTAATTTTCGCTTACGTGGTGTTTACACGTTTTTAAGTGGTACTGGTTGTTGTACTCGCGGAAGGAAGTTTTTGCTTCCCGTGTTATTTGATACAGATACTCTATTATCGTTATATTTATGTTTTAATTGCTGGTGTTGTGTGAAGTTGTTTTCTTGGTATGATAATTTTTTATTACATGTATGCGTCCATTATTACTTTTAGCTGTAGTATTTTTTTATTGCGCTACTGACCCCGCTTAATGTCTTATTACTATACATTCCTACAAAGATTGTCGGAAAGAAATCGCTTTTTAGAGATTTGTAGCGCCTTTAATGCTAGTTTTGTTTTATTTGTATTTAATCTTCCATGTTGTATTTTGTGGTGACAATAAAAAAAAAAAGTGTAACATAAACGCGGTCGCTACCTACGCGAATGGTTATTTTATAAGTTTTGGCTAGCCACCTACCTGATAGCAACCCTCTTTCTGATCTGACTCTTATCTTTTTGGTCAGCTATGTAGTAAAACAGCAGACAAATTTAAAGCAATTGTGACAGTTATAACGCACTAATCACCAAATCCATGACTCTTACAATCCCAATGATTTGCGCAAAAAATTAAAATAATATTTAAAAAGCGGTGAAATACTGCCTTTATTAGAGCAAACAAGTATGTCAAACGCAAATATTACTCGCTGAAGTAAAAGTAGGCCATACGATAAACCATTTTCGATGAACAAGCCAACTTTAAACGGCTATTCGTATAACGCTCCAAATAAAGTTATTGTCAATTTTTTGTTCACACGTCGCTTTGTTATTTTTAATTTACTTTAACGTTTCACGCTTTTCAAGGCGTACAAGTGTATTAGTTACTAGCTAGGTACTAGTATCTGGGGCAAATGGAACTGTTCCACATGTCCGTAACGAGTCACAATAAACTGGGACTCCCCGGTCAAGGCATTAGTCCCGTAACGTGGGGGTTACTTTAGGAATACTGATTTCTTTTTCTCTCTAAGAACTAGAAACTAGGATAGTAAAACTATTCGTTTTCGCCTGGTCTAGTAGAGAATTAGCTTCCTTGTGAGCTCAAAGATAATTCCAAGTTTTACCGGGAAACCCGCAGCTTCTGTGTGGAATTCCCGGAGAAACTTGCGCGGTATTCTGAACATAATCACGAACTAGATCAGTATTAATTATTGATGATCGACTGAAAACCGATAATTTGTAATACTAGTAGTTCCGCACACTGTTGACGTCTAGACCACAACATTTTGCATCCTTACTCGTGTAAAAAAAACGACAACCACTTGACCGACTTTTTACACTGCTGCTACCACACTACTTTTTTAAACTGATAAATCTTAATTCTTGTTGTGTTGCGCATGCTTGTATTATTAATACCAGCTAGTAAACGGTGGCGTAACTTAGTGTCCCTCTTTTTGGGAGAAATACCCCTTCAGACAAAAATCCCAGACAACGCAAAAAGTTCATTAAGTTCGTAGAACCTATAGGTACACCAAGTTTTACGAAATTTAATACGGACCAACATCCATAAATACAAACTTACAGACAAAAGAACGGTTTGCCAGACTCGTTCGTTCGTTTGGTAAAAAGTTACAAATACCTGATATGTAATTATAAAAGATTTGCTTAGTTTAATACAAGTCACGTGGTATTAACATACAGGCCCATAGGCTGCGATATAAATAGGTAGTCCTATGCAATTCTATCTAATTATTGCTTTTTTAAAGGTCGATTAAAGGTCGATGATGTAGATGATATCATCAAAACTATTATTTTTACGTCACGGATGGTGGAAAGGGCAGTCAATGATACATAACATAAAAATGTTTCCATGGCATCGTTAAAATTATATTTAAATTCAATTAATGTTATCGTACTGATAATCAGTATTTGATAGCACATCTTCCAATTATAATGATAGGAAATGGTTGCTACGAGTATACGCCCACTCCAATGTAACGTTAGAAACTAATCTATTAGTTCCGGAGGTTGCATTTCAAAATAATCATCATAGATCAAGTAATACGGCATAGTATACGGCATAAATACTCGATGTTTAATAACATACAAGAATTTCTAATATAGACCAACACGCTCAAGAGGCTACTGTGAAAGATACAGGACAAAATAAGATAAATTTGATCCGTCTAGGGAAAGCGTGAAAAAATAACGTTGGCGTGTTCTACTCGTACAGTAATGTTTCTAAAGCTATTGGTTATTACTTAAGTGTTTTTTATGCGTATACTTGCACACCTTCACATGAAATTTATTTACAATCGTGTTGAAATTGGTAACAAAATAAAGTAAAATTTTAGCTAGATACACGCATGACGCACACACATCAAACCACGCCTTTGCAACGGTTACTTTTGACTTCGTGCAATAAAAACTTTCATATATTTGTCAACACACGCATCTAATAAAAAAAAACTACTTTGGACACTGGATTTTTTTAACTTGCGTGATTTGTACAAGCATATATAAATGATTTTAGATCAAACAGGTAAGTTCTTAAAGAGTATTAAGGATTTAAGTCAACTGACTGGTTAAGTTGCAGCAATAAACTCTATTATAAAGGTAACAAAGGTAAAAAATAAAATGGCCTCGCGGAGTTATACTGCCTGTTAGTTACTGTCCGCTGATAATAAATGTTAAAAAAATTAAAATTTATCATCAAATAAAACATCACATTTTTTGGTATAGGAAATAATTGGTCTAGCGAGAGAAGAGTCTCTGATTCAGATCTGACAATTTTTTTTTTCTTTTGCATACAGGTCGAAGTTTTCAACATTAAAGACGTAACTTGGTGTATGGGATTTTCAAGATTTTTTATTTTTATTCGTCGGGGAATTTAGATTACGGGTATCTCCCCAAAAAAGGGAGAAGTTGGCCACTACGCTTATTACTGACCGAATTCAATAATATTCGGAACATACAAAACACAACGTTGATTAATATTTCTAAATAAAAAAAATATCGCCAAGTTGTTGTCATTTTAATTAAAGGCGTAAAAATATCGCGGTCGTGAGATCAACAGTTCGCGGAACTCCGTATTATAAAGATCTTCGAAAACTCGGAGCTCAAAGAGGAATACCTTAGTCATAGGTGTATTGATATTCACTGACGTTGCATAAATGCCTCAACATGTCACGAGGCATGTATTGACAAACAGAATGCTCAAAGTGTTTATACAAATATACATATTATCATGTTTGCTTACGAGTAAACAAGTAGGTATACTCGCTGAAGTGTTTCTCAAACATGGCACACACATTAATATAACACGGAGTCCTACAAGTAAATAGTGGAGGCAAACGATAAAAATGGTTTACTATATGGATTGATTTAGAAACAAAACTTCAATTGTAAAGTGCTACGAAAATGTAGACACGCTACGTTTGCTACGAAACAAGTGTTTGCCAAGTGCTACGTACCTCTACGGAAATGCTACAAAAGTTCTTAAAGTTGTACACAACAAACGTATTTGCAGAAATACGAGGTATATTAGTAACAAACTCACAGTTAATCGCATGGATTAAAAAGTTAGATAATTTTCTCTTAACTCGTATTTTTTTTAAATTACGTTTATACACCAAACAAATGTGTGTTAGATACAAGAAACTTCAAATTAAACTTCAAATTCAAATTTAAATCTTTATTAGAATAAAAATAAAATATATATGGAATGTATTAGTGTACATAGAAATCCTAGCAAGACAAAGAATAAAAAAACTTGAGAGGTGTCAAGGGACACCTGGATGGAACGAAGTAAAGTAAATAGAAAGACGAAACGAAAATAACTGGCTTGCTTTCTATGAGATAGTGTGAGAGAGAGAGAGAGAGAGAGAAACACGCGCACGCCGCACGGCTTATAACTATATATAAGTGTCGTTACCACTTTTGGTCTTAATTTTTTCCGTCTAGCCCCATTTCGCAACGCGCGATAAGGAACTTCGTTCAAAAAACAACGAATTATTTTACACACATGACTTACCAAAAACTTATTACATATTATTTACGGATAATAGAAATATAAAAAATTCAGTATTTGTATTATAAAATTATTAAAATTTCTTACGTAAGCTTTATAATGAGCATTATTTGTGGCATTCTTCAGATAACAGTTGTACGTGTTGAAACATAAATGTTGTAGGTACGTGAGCGCAAATGGCGAGGCAATAGACTCACACGCATATTCTTTAAATTTAAAACTAGACGCTCTATTGCGCTCAGAATTTGATTAAACAAACCTGTGCTCTGGTATTTTTTACTTGTTGCTAAATACTTTGAGTTATTTAATTAATCATTTTTTTACAATTTGTTACGTTCCTACGTCAAACAATATGCATCAAAAGAAATCACAAGCGTTATTAAACTGTATCTCAACGTTAATGATATATTTTTAGCTGCTAGAACGTACCAAGATATATCGTGAAAGAAACGTGCCCTAACTGTATTAATATTTTTGACAGCTACGGAGTTCTACGACAACGCTACGGTAACGATAAGTACGCCTTTCGTCTTAATTACTTACATAAATACATGTCAGATTATTACTTAACACATGTTTGAGCACTATAATAATAATTACTAGTTCTATAGATAGCTTAGCTGTGCGACAGAACTTTGTCAAAGCATTTGTAATTCCTAGAATCTAGTGCTATCTTGGATTACTTAACATACTAATGATAATATTGGGCTGTAATGACGTTTTTATTTATAAAATCAGATAGATTTGGCGAATAAGTAAGTACGTTAGATTTGACTTGAGCCACTGATGTCAAAATTAGCTTAACAGATATCACACTCTCAAACAACTTCTTATTAGAAAAAAGTGATTACCATCTTCCATTACGGCAGGCGCCGATAGAACCTTTTCTGTTATTTCTGTTTTATAATCAAACTTTTGGACTCATTTGGATAAAATTTGTTGAAGGCACCTGAAAGATACGATTTTAAACTAATAAATATTTTTATACATCGGTCAAGTGGTCTCCGAGAAATCAGGTACCTGCCTAACAAACATAAAAATATTATAATTTTATTTACCGTCGAATTGAGTACCTTCTCCTATTTCGGAAAGTTGGTAAAAAAAATATCACCTTATTTATCTATACAATACAGGGATTTTGGTTAACAATCTTTTAACCCTTTGACGACCATGACCGTTCTCATTGTCACCAAATGCCATCGGGTATTTGGCAACGACTTTTATCTTTTTATGAAAATATGCATAACAAGCACTTTTAGTAAAGCAAAAGCTGTTTCATATGGCTACTGGAAGCCAGCCTAAAAAGACTGCTTCCCAGACTCTTTTAAGGCCGCCTTCCAGTGGCCGTAACTGTGTATATCTTACATATGAAACAAAAATATAGAGGTTATAGAATATAAACACATCAAGTACATACATATGACCTTTGGATAAAGGTCAAATCAGAGAGAGTTTCTTAAACCAATCCAGTCTTAAAATAGTTAGATATTAATAGCAAACAGCCAATACTAATAAATAAGGGTTACATAGGGCTAGTTTTTAAATATGTAATAAAGTCGATTGTAATATGATCATTATTAGATATGATTTTTTATTTACGACATATGTTAACATTACACTGAGTAACAATGAAAGTATGCGTCAGCTTTTTATCTACAGTGAGTTATTACTACGTTTAAAAAAACAAACTCTATATTATCAGATCAGCTTCGGAACAGTAAGTACGTAGCGCTGAAGTCGGCTCGTATCGGATATTCATACCAAGATCATTCCGTCAGGTTCAATCAGTTACTTGTCATGATTCCACTACGATGCCATCATGCCGTCATGCTCCACATTCTACGCCATCGATTTATACATGGTGTTCTGTAAATGGTTTTCGTTCCAACAGTGTTTTTTTTCCGTAGAAGTTAAGTCAACGAGTAAGGACGAAGTTGCCAGTTGCAAATTACGAGTGTGGTTTTGTTTCATGATTAACCCATGTACAAAATTGTGTTTCTTTCTTCCACCATAACTATTATTAGTTGTCCAAATCTGTAGATGTAGTCATACCTCAACAGATTTGGATGCATTAGTATCCTCAGTTGTATGATACGTATAATTGAAAAAATCATACTAATAGGTAGTTGGTCTTTATTTAATTTTATTTTGGAGTTATCATCGACAGAGAAAGTTACGAGCTGTAAAAATTTAAACGACACGTAACTCGTACGTAAAGAAAAATAAAAACTACATTTAATACTAAATTAAAACTCCCAAGTTTTCTTATATCGTCTTTAATTTTATTTTTATTTACTCTTATAAAGGATAAAGTGAACGAACATACGGTATATTAGCTAACTTTGCCCTTAGGGAATCGGATACTCTACAGAACACGATGTATATCTTTCTCAAGGTAATAACTTGACGATAATTTCAGGTAGGCTGGTTACATAACTTGATATCTCGTAAACAGATTAATGCCTCCCTCACCCGGCTTGACTTAATGCTCTAATGAAAATAGCAATCTTCTTCTCCTTTATGGGCGTAGTGAGGATATCGTAATATCAACCAGATGGCTGACTAAAAATTATGTGAATTAGTAATATTAAGAATTATGTATATCTTATCTACCCTTATCCCTCTGTGGGCACGTTCTGGTATGTAACATTCTCGCGATGTTTTCCTTAACTGTTTGGTTTTAATTATTCTTTATTCAAAGAAATTGTATCATTCTGGGATATAATTTCATAATTGAAGCTATGTCATTTCAGTAAACTTTTATTTAAGCGAGTTTCAATTTGTTAATTTAGGTACATGTTAGTGAATTATTCTTATGTTCGTGAAAAGGCAATCTTTACTCTTTCAGTATCAGCTGGCTAATTTTGAAATTTTAATGTTATATTTATTTATACCATTTCAAAAGCCATCCTTATATCATGTTTTGAATCTTTTGTATGTTTACAATAAAGAATTGATCTATCTTAAAAAAATTAAAGAGTTTTTAAAAAAATTATATGCATTTAAATTATTTTTCTATAAATTTTTATGTTATTACCAGAATACAGCCTTCTGAACTCTGTTTTTTCCGAGCCCTATCCTTGCTACGCCCACGCTTACTTGTTTATCTCTATAACACTTTTATTACTAAGCTTGGCTACTAGATAAACATCATTATCGTCAATCTTTTGTGTCAATAGTCATAAATATCACAAAGTTTACGAGCCAGTAAAGACAATCAGGAT
Organism: Ligdia adustata; assembly: GCA_947049295.1. NCBI lineage: Eukaryota > Metazoa > Arthropoda > Insecta > Lepidoptera > Geometridae > Ligdia > Ligdia adustata. The sequence continues at coordinate 7,255,183 of OX346230.1, forward strand.
TTTGTTTAATCGAGCAGATGCCGGTGATCAGATGGAAATTGATTAGAAAAACAAATACGGACAGAGGAATAAAATGTGACGTAACTTTCATAGTCGTGATAATAAACGAAAGGATTGATGAATAAAATTTATACAACCTGATCGTAAAATAATGTATGCAAGCGTACCGTATCTTTAAGCATATTAAATCCTTGTTTTACAGGTTTTCGAGACTATTTAATTTAAAGCCGTTGAAAAATTTAATAAAACTAAGAGCTTTTAAAAGTTATTGTGAATAATTCATCAAAATTAAAAGGTTAAAGTTCAAACTTGGTTAAAGTAGACTAGTTATTTGCTATTGAAATAGTCATTGAAATTAAAACTTTTACAAATTTTATTAATTAATTACCTTTACTTAAATAAAAAAACAGGGTGTTGATGATTTATTTATCAAAAGAAGTGCTTTTATAATTTAATCAAAGTAATAAGTTTTTCTCAAATACGAGATACGGTTCTCATTAAAATTTAGTTTGTATATCTTGTATATTACCCCTTTAATTTTGTTTAACACTTGAGATCGCTGTTCGAAGGATTCTACTATGTTACCTACAATAAGGTTCAACCAAGTAAATTATTTTGTTTAAGTCTTATTCTGCGTCAGAAAAAAAATACATTCTTTTAAGAAGTTTAGTTCTTACGGTAACGTCTAAATATCGTATTAACTCGACATGTCAATCCATTCCCATTAATTACCTACACTCAGTATTGGCCGTCCGGCACATTTACACACCATTCCAAAAAGGTTTTATCTTGAACTAATGCGGGAAGAGAGCGTTTACAGGCCAGCATTCCACAATGGTTTCAAAGGGTGGAAGGTAAAGTGCGCATGTACGGGCGCGCCGCACCGCGGCTGAGCGGCACACTACACCTCTCCAGTCCGCGATCTGGATCCGAGTGTGTCGCGTCCACGAACCGCGTTTCCCGCCACCCGCTAACCGTTAATGTAAACACGTCAAATCAAATTATTTTTTTTAAATTGTGCAACGCTGCGGCTTGTGACAGCTAGTGATAAAAAAGTTATCTCGGAAAAGTTTGCGCAGCGGATAACGAGACCGATTACGTGTAAGTTTACTTTTATTACCTACAAAACTATTTACTAGTCAACTTGAATTGTGTTTCCTAATAATTTATAAATGAGCCTAAGTTTGTAGGGTAAAACCCGGTAATATTTCAAGATAAGCCGACAAACTTCACTAAGTCATACAGAAGGAGAATAAAATTTGCTTTTAATGCGTATTGCGAACATTAATCACGGAGTCTTATCACGCAACCTCACTTTTTTATAGCTTAGGTCTTATTTTAACGTCTCATTCTTTACTTTGTCACAACCGTGAGTCACAAAATTAGATTTATTCTGAGTGGTCGAAGCTTTTTGTGTTTGATAATGAAGTGTTTTGCCTACTAACATTAATGAGTAGGCTTTAGCCGATAAAATACAATGATATACCCAATGACAGGCTATTCTTTGATGATTAAGAGGATTACAGATTTTGGTAAACTATTTATTACTGAAAATATCTGCAGCTGCATCTGCAGTGCTAAGCCTACGCCAACATTGGAGTTGACGGAGCGTATTAGCCAAATACTTTGAGGAAAAATTACCTATTTTGTTTTATAAAAATATTATAAAATATATCTGTCATTGAATCTGCAAAAATATAACTCTATGATATATAAAAATAAATCTATTGCATAGATTCTGCCAGTCCAGACATTGTGATAATTAATGTATTTGACACTGTATTTTTTAATACGTAATAAATATATGGATTTATGAAAGAGAATATTATTATTACTTTCTTTTAAATAATTTGCACAAGAAGAATAGTCACTGCCCTCCTCCACCTCTTCTCTCCTACTTATATGCTGCACCCGACGGGGTCCATTGTACTATTATCTCATGTATTATTAACATTTTAATGACTCAATGGAAGCAATAAAATCTGAATCTGAAATCTGTATAATTCTTTTAACAGGTCGGACACATTAAATTGTGAAAGGTACTTTGTATCCAAAGTAGAATGCAAAAAAATGTTGGCTGATAAATATAACAATAAGGTGGTTCTCAATTCATCGGTACGCTTAGACTGATATCAATCAAAATCAGTCTGAAAATAACGTCAGGATACTATTTATAAAGGTACTACGCGTGCTTGTTTAATTAGTATTCTGAAACTCCCTGCAGTCCTTTGTGTCATATATTTGTGTATTCATCTTAATAATAATTTGTTTGGCAGTCTAGGGACAGTGAATATGATCGTCGAAAAGTGGCCAGCCTATCGGTTTTTTATCGGATACATTTAGGGGAGTGAGCCTTACAATTGCATATTTATTGCTCATTCCCCTTTCTATAATCAGACTAGTGGAGATACTGCGGTATGTGGTAGAGATTCTACGGACTCGCTTTGCGTCAACTTTCATTGTGCGAACTGCCAGGCTCTGGAATTTGCTGTCGAGTCCCCTATTTGCGGATAGCTATAATTTTGGTATTTTCAAATCGGGAGTAAATTGGTTACTTTAAGGAAACCGTAGCTATAAAAAATATGTATTTAACGGATATAAAGGTTCATTTTGTTTGTGTATTCGGGGTTTAAATTTGAAAATAATTAGAAATTAAGTTATCCAGTTTTAATGAATTATATTTCAATTGCAGCTTATCGAAATGAGAGACCATAATATGTATCGTATGACCTAGCATTTTTTTGCAGAAGCACTGGATTAGAGCCTCTGTTACTACATAAACAAACAAAGGTTATACAGCTGGATTTTCCACCATGTTTTGCAATAGTTCACAAATAGATTATTTTTTAGACACATCTTATTCTTAAGAAAGAGTCGGGTAGCAGTTTCAATAATTCACTGATATATAATAATGAGTAAAATCTCCAGTTATACTAGTGATAAGACGCTCACGCAACTTCTTACCTACGCTACATTTTACGCGTAATTTCCTTCCGATTACTACTAAAACTGCACTTGTGAAATTTCTCCTTCTCCCGATATTAGATTACGCAGACGCTTGCTATTTAGACTTAACCGAAGAGCAACTCGACAAGCTCGAGCGTCTACAAAATTTCTGCATTCGGTTTGTATTTGGATTACGCAAGTATGACCATATTTCTGAATACCGTAAAAGGCTCAATTGGTTACCTATTCGTCTTCGCCGTAATTCTCATATTCTGTCTTTTCTTTATAAAATATTATTTAATCCTACCACTCCCTCTTACTTAAAAGACAATTTTGTTTTTTTAACAGCTTCCCACTCTATTTCTTTAAGGCCATCACGTGACCTTCGTCTTGTGCTGCCTACTTCTACCTCAACGAACTCTTTCATTCATGCATCATTTAATGTGCAAGCTATCCTTCTATGGAACGCGCTGCCTTTGTCAATCAGACAGGCTAAATCCCTTTTTATATTCAAAAACTTGCTGAACATTCATTATCTTTCTCTTAATTAAGTGGAACATCTTGTGTGGTATTATTATTATTACGAGTATGACGTATGTAGCTGTTGTATGTGCTTAATATTACTAAATATATATATATGTATGTATTTTCTGTTTTTTTTATGGTACAGTATTTGTACCATCTCTTTTTTTCCCTTTTTTTATTGGTACACCACCGACGTTACTATTTGCAGTTAGTCCGATCCATCCAAAGGTTGCCTGGAAGAAATCGCTTTAGGCGATAAGGCCGCCCAATGTACTACCAAATGTTTTGTTTATAATAATTATATTTGCTGTATATATTTTTCTGGGTGTGCAATAAAGATATATTGTATTGTATTGTATTGTACATTAGTAAATTAATTTAAACCAACTAAATCAAAACAAAATAAAAATAAATAACACGTCACACTCATACCTCCCCACTAGGACTTCTCCTGTGTCGGGGATGCTATGCAACATTCTTAAACACTCGCACAGCACACCCAGACTTGAATAAATAATCGTATTTTCGTAGTTTATAATAAAATATCGTATTTTTATTATAAACAACAAACGAACTAAAAATAAACCTAAATCCCGTAATTCCACGGGACATTTCAAGTTTATGAAACTAGCTTCTGTCAAGAATATTGTCGCCAATGAGCCTTTTGGCTCGTCTTTTACGGAGTCCAATGTTCGTGACTGGTACTTAGCCAAGACTTCTCACAAAATAAATGGCTGTTACATAATCGGATTAGCAAGATCAAAGGGCTTTAAGTTTACAGCACGGTTAGCAACACTGAAAATAATGCTTATTTTCAGTGTTGCTAACCGTTAATAAAAAAATCTTTGTTTGTTTGAAGAAATAAAATTGTGACTTAAGGTTTTCGAGTGCGCAATTTAGGAACGTTATAACTTAGTAATAATTGTAAAATCCTAGTTTAATATTTTTTCATCATATATCGGCGGTGATCAAATAAACTGTTTTCATGATAACTGTATGCATATATATGATTATAATTATGATCGTAGTTCTGAATATTGATAAATATTTTAATAATAGGTGGTAGTCAAGATGGCACTTCACTTGACATTTTAAACAAGTGAAATCAAAAATTTATAAAACCTCTGACAATTGTTAAGGCAGTTTTCAAACTTGGATTTGATCATAGTGTATAGTATTCTAGTAGTCAAGCCCTTTCATTTGATACCCATATTTATGGACTTATGAAAAAAATTGTACTCTGTTAAATTGTGGCGGCAGCTATCTTATACCGATTTTCATCAAACATAACAAAGAACACTCAAGACTATATACACCTTTCAAACATAAAAATCAAAATCAAAATCGGTCCATCGAGCTCAATATCACCAGGATGAAATCGTGCTAGCCCTTAAACAGCCCAAAAATGGTAAATTCTCAGGAGAAGATAGAATTACTACAGAGTTACTAAAAGCTGGAGGAGCCAAAATATTTCTCTACGTACTTCTCTGGAAAAACTCGGAAGGCGTGGCATAAAAGCGTTGTAATATTTAAAAAAAAACGCTGAAAAACTACCGATTGATTTTAAGCCACGTCTACTCGTACAATCTGTTTTTTTTGTCTCTCACGAAGACTCGACGAGTTCCAACCACCTGAGCAGGCTGTATTTCGAAGCAGCTACAGCACCATGGACTACATCTTCAAAATGCGGCAGATCATACAGAAAACTAAAGAGTACAATTCGTCTATGAAAAAGCCTTTGACTTTATCGAAACCTTGGCTGTTCTGGAGTCTCTTTAGATTGATTTATTTGCAAAATTGACTGGCAATATATCGAAGTGATGAAATGTTTTACGACACCGCTACAATGACGGTTGAAATCCAAAACGGACAAACGAAAGATATCCACCTGCGTTGAGGTGTGAGACAAGAGTAGTAACATCCCCAAAATTGTTCTCAAACGCAATGGAGAGGATATGTTGGCGCCGCACAGGGGCGGAAGGGGAATTAACAATAGCGAGTACATATCAAACCTGCGATTTGCAGATGACACCATCATATTGGTTTAATCTCTGGAGAACCTTCAATATATATTGGATGGTCTGGTCTTATTTTTCGCAGCGCATTGGGTTACGGATAAACTTGGATAAAACCAAAGTCATGTCAATGAGCACGTTACTCCGAGTCCGATAGTCGTTAATGGTTACCTCTTGAAGTCAAGAAGTACGTTTACCTAGGGCAGACGATCGAATTGGGTAAGAACAATTTCGACAGTGAGGTCATGCGGAGAATACAGCTAGGTTGGATAGCATTTGGAATACTGCGTCTACCATACCGCAAAGCCTGAAGACGAAGGTCTTCAATCAGTACATCCTACCTGTTATGACATACGGAGCTGAGACGTGGACACTTACGGTAAGACGGGTCCGAAAAATGAGAGTTGCTTAGCGAGCGATGGAAATAGCTATGTCCGTTGTACGTCTGCGCGATCGCATTCGCAAAGAAGTCATCCCCCGGGAAACTGAAGTTACCAACATAGTTCTACGCATTAGTTAGTATGCGAGTTCTAGAGTGGAGACCGCGAACCGGCACACGTAATGTAGGATGCCCTGCGACATAGTGGAGCAAATACATAGTAAAGACTACATACAAAGGTTGGTAAGGAGAAGCCTACTATCAGATTGAGTGGCATGCTTTGGGAGAGGCTTACATCCAGCAGTGGATTAGGTTAAGCTAATGATGATGATTTTTGGGATCTAAGATGCCACAGACAGACGCACACACATACAGAAAAGCACGTCAAACTTATAACACCCCGTCGTTTTTGTAACAATGACAGTGAACATATTATTATTTTGAGATAATTTGTTTTTAATAGAATGAAGTTGACAGCATTGAAATAATAACAGTACCTATCACATAGTAACGTTTCAACTCTTAACCTCAATCACACATTGCAATAACAAAGTTCCACATATTCATGACTCTAAACACAGTAAATTACCATTTTGTTCTCCATTGCGGTATCAACGCACCGCGCTCTCCTCCCACAAATAATCTGGTTCCACAAATAGTAGCACTCGTACTCACATACACTACAGAAGCTGTGGTCAAACGTAGTTACTTGTGCATGTTTCTATCCAAAGGCACAGGGGACCGAAGCAAGTGCGCGCGAGTTTGGAACTAAGATGTGGCTACATATGTAGGTACTCGAAACTGAATATCAGGGACATTATCGAGAATTATTCGATAGTTATGAATATCTTAAAAGTACCCGTAGGTGACTTAAAAGGAACTCTACACTCCATATATGTACTAATATTTTACTATTTAATAATTTTCGACACATTGATCAATGACCATTACGTTGAAGCTCTTATTGTTATTAAATTTACTGGTTATTGATTCTGTTGCAATGTAGAATCGCTATAAGAGACAAATTTAATGTACCTAACTTTGTTACTAAATTAGACGTAACCACATCCATCAATCAACATATGTATTTCATATTCAATATAAGTTGAAACTAAGGATATCAATACTAGATTAAGATTTATCTCTCTACATAAATTTATCGACACAAGGGTTCACTTGTGTGCACCCTTGTGTCGATAAATGTCGAATAACACTATTTTCTTTGCCTGTCAACATGCAAAATAAACAAAACAGAATTACAATGGTGTAGTAATTAAAAAAACATTTTTTGCAATAATTGAGATACAAGAATAGATTCACTATTCTTGTATTGAGTGAGTATTTTATTATAACCAAAACCGAGTTCACTTTTGCATTACATATTATTATATTACATTATAGAAGGAATGTACAATATTTAATAAATAAAAATGTGCACCTACGATACCTACTGTATGTGTGTGTGTCGCACGCTGTCAAGCTTTATATTTTAACTATGTGCTAATTGGAATCCGACTAAGTGACGGTAAATACAAATAGATACATCACCAAAGTGAATACATAATACTAGTTAATAGTAAGCTGAAAGCGTTTGCTAATTCCTACTATTTAATGCGTACACCTATGTCTTGTCACGTGTGTGTCTATCAAACGTAATCTAAATTAATCCAAATAGGGTTGCCATAGTCAAAAAAAATATCACATTTATCAAAATTACTCATGATTTGTTAGCAGCGTTTGGCAACTAACAATTTTTTTAAATATATTTCATTCGAACTATCGTTCGGTCGACTTTCTATACACCAAAAAATGACTCTTGAAACTTGGCTAAGGACCCTCATTTTAAAGGTCTTTCATAAAACTAGCAATTCTACGAACAGTAAATCCCGTGAGTACAAACTTTTTCGTAATGCTTGGCATTTGTGTGCTGTATTAATCTTACCCTTCATAGCATTTAGAAATTTATATAAATATTGAATGTTTCCGTCAAACTTTATTGATATCGGCCCTAGGATAAAGCTTGTGTACTAAGCTTTGTCAAAATTAGTTGAAATTTTCTGCCAGACCTGAAGTAGAGATTTTAAAACTTAGCTCGCCTAATCAACTTAGTTTGAATAACCTACAGAGAACAAGTTTTCATTATTATTTTTATATCGGTTAAGAGCGTTTCATTTAACATTAATTCTACATTTAAGTTAATATTTTAAAAAAACATCGCATTTTAATTCATAGCAGGTTATTGTAGTAACGTTTTTCAATGACTTATTAGAGACAGTACAGTAATCTAAACAGTAATAAAAATCTGAATAACAAAATCAGTCAAGTAGTGTTCGTTTTTTACATACAGACAAAAATATATGTACTCGTATATCGACATTGCTTACCAAGGTTATCTACTTAGTTCCCAAACTAAGCCAGGCTAACTAAAATACCCGCTGCCATCCACCACAGCTTCAATTGAGTTCGAGAGCTTGAATAATTTGCGTTGCATTGGCCTACCCGTGACGTCTATACCTTTCTGAAGCCAGTATTCGGAGACCTAACCCACTATCACTACTAACAAAATTATGAGTTTGGTACATGAGGGAGGTATTTACTAGTTCCAAGAAATTATTGAGAAGGGTTTGAGAGTGGGGTAAATATATTTTTTTATATTGTCAACCTTTGTACCTAATTCAGCCTGTATGGGCAGGAGATTTAATGAATTCTTCCTACAGGGGATAAAATTTGGAATTTGATAACTTACTTTTTTCACGAGTTCCTTTAAAAGAAATGAAAACCTACTTCAACTCGCAAGCAAAACTTACGTTACAAAAATGCTATCTATGTATACTTAAAGAAAATTAAAAGTGATATTGTTTATTTGAGATCTAATATATTTGACCCAATTAATATTTTCCATAGTTATAAATAAGGTATTATGTTTGATTTTATTAAATACTATATAAACAATTTTAGTAAAATTTACAAGAGACCAATCAAATAGTGTGTAGTGATATTGACTATAATAAATGTTTGAAATATTGATATAAATTCAGAATCTGAAATAATCAATAAATTTAATATGTCGAAAAAAAAAAGATTATTGCAAATGGGACCAGCCATTTCTAAAAAATCAAGGAACATAAATAAAAAAGATTCCGACGAATTGAGAAACTTGTCATTTTTGACATCTAAAATGAATGATTAAATTTAAGTATAAAAATTAGCGGTATTACTTTTTGTCTTCCTAATGTTATGCCTTCTCAATTTACTTTATACTCGTATATATTATACAACCCGGTTACAATATCTGTGCACGGAGAGGTGACAGGGGAAGCGGGAGAGGCGCCGCATTCCAGCGAGGTGCACAGATATTCTGACCGGGTTCTACTATTTCTAATAGTATGGATTTTCGTTTTGCGTTCAAAACGACTTGTTCGAATTATTTGATAGTAGTCTAGTCTACTACTCTATACAACGTGTAACAGAAAGATGGGACAACACTTAAAGGTCTCAGTCTAGACATCATCATCAAAATGTGATGTGAGTACAAATAAACATCAGAGAAACAACGAAAAATAATCTAGAACAATAATTAACACATATATACAAATTTCTAAGCTTTCAAAAGTTTATTTCCCACAAAATGACCTATCTAAGTTCTGTATTTAATATCATAAGTCCGGATACCGACAGCGGCTGCGGTGAGCTGTCGTCCAATTTTGGAATCATTTCCGGTCGCGAGACCGCGATATTGTTCCTGTGACGTTGACGGGTCACGTTCTGGTTCCAGCATATCTGTATTGTAGCAAAAGGTTTCTGAATACAATTTTGGCTTGAATACCTACGATCTCAATCAAAATCAGATCAAATACTAATTAATCAATGGATACTACAATACTTCTCAAAGTTATAACGACCACAAAAAAGGAAGCTCCCAATTCAATTCAAGTCTATATTCAAAATAGTTTTTTTTTTCCTGATTTCTTGGAGGTGGTTGAACGGATATCATTTTTTCTTTGAGAATGTATATTACCCAAGTGGTACCATTTCAATTTTATGGAAAGTAGTCGAGCAGTTAGGTTTTTAAATGAGAATAACTGAATAATTATGAATGGTTAATCACTTTCTTTTAAAAGAACTTTAGTTCCACTTTGTTTTTTTAGATAATGTTCTGATGCATTGTCAATTTTGGTTTCGTTACTTTCTAGGGCTTCTTAGCACAAAAAACCTTTCAGCTTTCTGTCTCTATGTCAAGACCCTTGTTCTTAGTAACACATAGAGGTCTAAATTTTGTGTTTCCCGGTCAAGAATAGTAGTAGAAAACCCTTGTTTTCTCGGAAGTGCCGTTATACTCGACATAAAGTCCACGAGAGTTTTATGTTTATTTTAAACCTGGGTCGAAATTGTGCTGGGACTCATTAGTAATTTACCCGACTACGCAAAAAGAAGGGTTATGATTTTGACCATTTACGTATGTATGTCTGTATGTAAAAATGTTCTCTTGGATCTCCTAAACTGTACAATAGGGCTACATGACGTCATTACTTTTTTAAAACGGTGGTGGACTTTGGGTAAAACATTTGAGTGTTTAATATTATTTTTTTCGGCTTATATATTATGTGGGTCCATCTATGGGTATCCAATAGAAAGACTTAACGAGGACATTACGAATATGTACAATGTATACCAAATATAGCTTTGTTAAGAGCGTTAAGAGCGTTTGAAGGCCTTATATCTAATATCTATTGAAGAGCGTGATAAGAAACATTCCTCAACTCAATTCGATATGATTCCTTGTAAAATTCAAATTAAATTTCGAAAGAAAGCTGAAGTCTGCCAAGTGATATATCTGTAAAGTAAACTCCAGCTAATGTTTGTATTATGGGAAAAATGCAAGTCTCAACTTACATGCTGAAACCAAGTGAGCTAAAATCAGGAAATGTTACCAGTTAGTTAATAAAGTTAGTTTAGATATTGGATTTAAATTTTATTAATGTCATCACATGTAAATTTACGCCTCAAATGCCAATGAAATTGAAATAGACAAATGACACGTATTAAGTTTTCCAATCGTATAACTCAGAAAGGTCATACGATCAATTTTAAGTAATTAACAAATGTAGTGAATTAATATTTCTCAAACGAAGTACCAAAGGTTTATAATTATCACGGAAGCCGATACTTCGTGTACGATTTCTAAAATTGTTATTCTAATCTAAGAAAGAACTTCATTGCATTTACTTTACTGTTTTTACATATATTTAAAAAGAGACTGACTGATATTACCAAGGAATCAGGGGAGAGCCTAAACCGCTACACCTAAAGACATGAAATTTGGAGATTTATTATAGGTAGTAAGGGTGTCTATGAAAGGACACTTTTGTACATATCCGTCATGTTTGTCTAGGTTACAGCGGAGACGTGGGACCTACCAACGACAGTTTTATTTAATGTTTGTAGTGACTCGTAGAATCTTACTTATAAACAGTCACCCACGCGGGAAGCCTTCGTACATCTATAATCTATACTAGCTGTGCCCCGCGGTTTCACACGCGTAGTTCCACTAAAATTAAAACAAACTAATACCGAACTACTTTTTAAGTCGGTTGAAAAGTATCCTATGTCATTCTCCTGGTTCTAAACCGATTTGGCTGAAAATTGTTGTGGAGGTCCCCAACAATTTTCAGACAAATCAGTTCAGCCACTCTTGAGTTTTTTTTTATTACTAAGTATATTTAAAAAACATAAATTTATTTAAAACTACATCTAAAAACCAAGAAGTTTGTAAAGATATAGAATCGCTCAATAATATATAATAGCATACTACTTGTAACTTATACATTAAACTGAGGGTAATAAACATTTACTTAATAAAGAAGACGAAGTTGGGTTATTTGTCATCATAATTATTATTTAGATTTTATCGAGTGCAGTAGGTACTCGTAGGTAACTCAAACAGGTTCTAGTGAGCGGTGAGCGAGCTTACTTATACTATACAGCATGATTTCGATCGTGCTGTTTTATCATAGTTTTAGTTTCTTATAAAAATATTGTTTGAAAATACGTCTATAGTTATAAATGTTAGCTTATTGTTTTATAGTTTGTGGTAAGTTATTTAATAAGCTGGGAATCAAATACTCAAAGGTTCTTCTTCCGTAATAGTTTTGTTTTGTTAGTATTTTCAGCATATTTTGAGTAATCCTTCTTGTTGCTTGTTGTTATAAATAGCACACTAACACGACATTCTTTTATATATATATATTTAATCTTGAGATTTCAGAACGAACGCCAACATATTTACTTAAATATCAATAATATTTTTCGTAAATACATATTTAAATATATATAGTCTGTCGAAGATAGAAGAAGATTTTCATAACTAATTATTTATTAAAAATGAAATTTGCTACAGAGAATACCATTCGTTGCTCCTTTAAAATGTAGATAATAAATATTTGTAATATACAAGGATCGCGGTAATATGTTGAAATTGTCTTATGGCTGGGACTACACAATTATCATGTTAAGAATTGATAAAATGCTACATAAATATGCCTCGTATAGTATATCCTAAGTTTTACCAATATCGGTTGGAAACTATGGCCTGTACGCAAGTAGCAACATCTAGAAAAATATGCTCAGACAGGCGAACATTTTTAATTTTTTAGTTAATTTTTATCTAGTGGGTTTCAAGAGACTTCAAAAAAGGAAGACGTTATTTGACTCAAGTTTTAAATGTTTGTTACCCAGTTTTTCACATATGCCAGGACTTTTCTTGTTCTGTTTTTGTGAAGCAGATTGGTTCATAAGTCGGATGTAGGTGAAACATTTTTATAGGCGTCTCGGTTGACTTTTCAAAGAATTATATTCATATTTTTTATTTTGTTTTTCTAACATGTTCGTATCTATGCAGACGAAAAAAAATGTAGCTGCAGACTCTAAGCAGAGACGTCCTTCGTCGTTTAATCATAAACAAAACATTACATAGTAAATTTCTCTTTGTTTCAGCATCCTTGAAGAACGCAACACGAAAACTATGAACAATTGACTCAAGCGAAGTAAAGCTATGAGAAATGTTAATGTGTGTAGTGACAATACTGTAAGGTGAACCGTGCTGAACGCATAATGTGAAGAGATATTCCTCAAAAATGTGGGCGGCTGAGCTCAGCTGTATCTTCATATTGTTTGGTAAGTACTAAGTTTATACCATACTAGCGGCCCGTCCCGGCTTCACACGGGTTGACATTTTAATGAAATTTTTTTTACTCCTTGTGTTGATTTTATCTGAATCTCTGTTTTTTCTAGTCATAAATATAGCCTCTCTTACTCAGTGATAAAGTAACTTGCTAACGGCACAAGAATTTCATAAGTTACTTTTAAAAGATTATTCATTATGTATGTACATCGTTATAGGATAGCATCAAAAAAATAAAGTATTTAAAAAAATAAGAATGTATCCTATTTATAATATTAGTGTAGATAAGATATATTTAGCCGTTTTCAAAAATAAGAAGGTTCTGCAATCACTCCACCAATTACAGAACGATTTTGAAAACTAATAAACTATTTATATTTGGACTGGTAAATCCTACTGCAGAAATAATTCCAGGATACTCAGAACTAAGATATAAGAAGGTGTTTTGTTAATCTAATTTTATTGAAGCAAATTTTCCTCTTCAAAGGGTCTACAAAGTTATTTTACTTGATAATCCCAAGTAAGTAACGGTGAACTTATGCGTAGTTTTTTAGCGAAAAACAATTACGTTTTTGTGGTCTCGTATCTGCACGTGCCTGTTGGTCAACTGTCAGTTATATGATTGACATGAAATATCTAAGCGCCCCGAATCCCCGCTATTCGTTTGAAGCACCGAATCTGTTTTTTATCGGACATGCTAATAAAAACTGCCAACCCGTGGTATATCGGTGATATAGACAGACTTTATAGGAGCTTCCTATTTGAACGACTTGACTAAAGTTAGGGGTATATTATTGTTTTATATTTGTAGATGATAAATAGTATCCTTCTTTGTGACCACTTAAGTCTGTAGTAACAAGCAATTTTGACAGTATTTTTCATTATGCCACGCATATCGCTCCGTTTTTGTTTTTCTAAACTAACATTGCAATCCTTTGTTCAATTCTGTTTATATTAAAAATGCTGTCGGGGACGATAAAAATATTATAAATTGATTAGGCCCGTTACCATACATCATATCAAAATTTCCCTCGTTACTATGCTGAAAATTATACATCGCCGATGACATTCGACATCAAAAATCTATCATCAACATCAATGATCAACATGATCTTTACTCACCCACTGCTAAGTAAAGGTTTCCTTTTGCACTCGCTATCATTTCCGGTCCTGCGCTAAAATCGGCCAGTTAAATCGTACCGCCCTTGTCACATCTATCGCTCAGTTAGTAGATGGTTTACCTGATAGTCGTTACCCATTTCGTGGCCATCATTCTATGACTCCATTGATTTACTTGCTCTCATCCCTTCTGACCGAATGTCATGCCTATCTTCACTTGAGTTTTATGATTCGTCTAACGACATGTTTAATCTTTGTACGTCGTTGAATATTGACGTTTCACTTTCAATCCACAAGAGAGATACCCAGCATCGTCCGCGCCATTTATATCGTCTATTGATGAATCATGAAAAAACTAAACATACATTTTTGTATTTTATATACAAAATTTGTAGAGATTACTGCAAAATACTCCCTACAGCAACGCATGCAAACATACTGAAAACTGAAAGAAAAGGTTGTAAGACTGAAAGCAAAAAAAACGGTCCATTAATTACTACGCTACAAAAACAATTTTCGCCTTCTGATGAACAATAAAGAATACAGTCATGACCTAAACGCAATTCGGTTTTCAATTCAAACAAATGAAAACCTTTTATCTTGCCAACAACAAAAAAAATCTTTTTCAATAAACCGACTTCGTAATGAAATATTTGCAAATACTCCGGTTAGCTGGAAAAAGTGGGGGAATGAAAAATAAAGGACGTGACGGGAAACAAAGCACGTTTTTATCGTTGGAAGGGATCGGACTAATGGAAGCTGGACTCGGCTGGGATCGGCTATAATCGGAACATTTCCAAAAAACTTTCGTCGCCTTCCACCAAATTTAGTGAACGAGGATCAAATCCGTTTTCTGGGGCAATACTGGCTTATATTATCCCAGAATGAAAAGATATTTTAACCCGGCTGCGAAAGGAGGAGGGTTTTGTTTTTCGAGTGTATGTACATTTCTTTGGCACGCCCTAGAGCCTAAACAGCTTCGTATTTTAATGTGAGATTTATCTGCACGCTTAGGTGTCAGGGGCTTATATTAGCTCTATATCGCGATTTCACTTGTTAAGATGCGTTGTTCTGTGAAAGTTATACTCAATTTATGATGTACCAGATTTTTTTGTTGAAATGTTTATTTAATATCTTAATTGACTCACTCACTGACCGGTGCGTACAATAAAGATGTGCTTCGCGGTTTTACCCGTGGAAATTTGGTTATCCCACGGGAACTCTGCATTGTTTCGGGATGAAAAGTAGCCTAACTGCTAATTCAAAACTTAAGCTATCCTGGTGCCAAATTTCCTGGAAATCCGTTTGATAACCTTTCTTGATGGTTATCAAACGGCTGAACGGATATATCTTTTAACAGTCTGTATACATAACGGTTTTACTTCGCAGGGTAGGCATGCGGTTTTTTAAAATCATTAGTGCATGTACATGTTGACGTATATTAATCAAATTATGTGAATCTTCAAAAATTCAAAGTTTAATTACTATGAAGTTTACGATAGAGTTAAGTAATTTTTATATATTATGGACGCTCAATAATCTACTCCAAATATTATAATAATTTTAGATTTTAAATGTACTAATATATCTAGCTTATTTAAAAATCTTAGTCTAGTTACAAAATCAGGGCTAAAATAAAACTGTTCCATTCCTGGGATAAATGCCGAGTCAGAGATACTTTAACGACCCCATTTAAAAGCTTAAAGAGAGTGTAATAAAATACTAAATGTGCTACAGAAAGTTTGTATCCTCTTTTCAGTCTAGGATAATTAATTCAGCATTGGAAGTAGCCTAATAGGCACTTAAGATAATTATATCGAATCCTAGATATCCCAATCCTACCGTAATACTTATTGTAAAGACGATAATAAGGTGCGAGTATTAATACCGTTAATACTCGCATCGTACGAGACATCAAAAGAAACATTTAAAAAAATCAACCTTTTTTGATTTAATGAAAGTAGGTAAATTTCCAAAAATTCTTTCTACACTTCTACACCCCTCCACCATATAATTAATACACGTATGAAAAATCATGTATCGAGTTCATGACAGTACGTCAGAAGTTACTCATTTTTATAGATATATACTCCGATAACATACAAGTAATATAAATATAATAAAACCAATAAGGATACTGATGATGAATGAAATAACGACAAAGAGAGTTAAAAAATCAACCAAAAGTAGATAAAATTATTATGGGAAGGCTTGAATAGAGATATGTACATTCACACAAAAAACGACAAGAGTGGGAGAGGATAACTAGAAACGGAAAAGTAACAGGACAAAACTGAAAAGACTTAATCTTGTGACTCGACATTTACGCAAAAATATGCAAATACAAATTTGCTAATACAATACCTTAGTGTAATTAATCGCATTTACTGCAGCAGATCTATGGCATGAGCATTTATTTGTGTACAGGTAAAAACATAATTTTAAAACTAACCATAACAATGATTTTCATTCTACCTGAGTACAAACGATCTCTAACGAAGCGTATGTTAACCTTTTTTCTTACATTACAAGTTACGATAGTTATTTCCTTATTTTATTAGACCTGACTCGGTACTATAGACACTTGGTTGAGCCCGCTATTTAGTCCCCGAATATTCTTCCAGGATGGTTAAGCTAGCTTGTGTATAATTACACAATAAATCTCACTGACTATAACAAGTACTATTATGGTAACACTCATTACAATAATACAACACGTAGTATTGCCTCAATCCGACGTGAATTGTTATGCGGGCCGTACGACACAGGTAATTAGTAATAATGTTTGGTAATACATACATGCTATTACCAGTTTTAAACAAGCACTCTAATTAGTACAGCCTGCAAGCCACAACAACAATTAATTGTTTTATACTTTGTTATTAAAATCAAAATAACAAGCGTTGAAAAAAGGATTTATGAACAGTAATTTCTGGTTTGTTTGATAAAAGGGTTAATCACATTGAATATTCAATCTATAAATAGCAGGCTACTATACTATCACTGTTTTTAGGCAAGCAGCTGGGTTTTCATTTTCAATATAAGCTATCGGACGCCAGTATACTGGAATTTATTATATTTATAAATTTGAAAAGAATTTGAACTAGTCTTATATATAAAAATCAATTGCTGTTCGTTTATTTCGCAAAAACTCAAGAACGGTTGGGCCGATTTAGCTGATTTTGGTTTTGAAATGATTGTCAAAGTTCAGGGAAGTTTTAATAAGTGAGAAACATAAATAAATAATTGTTAGGCGGTACGAAGTTCGCCGGGACAGCTTGTATGTCATATTTTTATTTATACATATTTGTTTAATTTTATTTAGCTCATTATTGGTAATGTTTTTGTTATAAACTTAAACCATAGTATTCATTTCTAAGCAATATTTCTTAATATAAGCACAAATTTATTGAAATAAGAGAGAACTTAAAACCAAACAATCAAATCCAATACAGGCCCTCTACAAATTAATTTTCTATTCAGTTATGTCGCTACTATACCGCATTTAGCAACATATCCCGAGTGAGAAACGTTGAAATCCGACTTCACGCTAAAGTCCGCAACATCGGAGCAACTATCACGAAACTAAAATGAAGCTATTGAACCAAAAAGTTGACTGACTAGCGGCTGCTTTGCATCGGATAAGCGAAGTGTAGCTTGTTCTCTAGCCCATTTCCCCTGGGCACACGTCATCAAAACTGTCGCTTATCACAACTGGATAAGATAAGTTCAGATCCGATTTGGTTTTGCCAGTGGTGCCATGTCTGAAAATGAGCGAAAACAAGCTGATGATGATGCAGACAAATAGGCTTTTAAATTGCTTAAAAACCTCGCTCTACATAATTATGTGACTATTATCACCCATCTTCTTCAAGTTATTTGTGAGTAGCATTCCTTCGAATCTAATTAGCTTACGAGTTCGAGACTGTTATTACAGCTAAAGCTACCTTCATCAAAGTTGACATTCCAAACTTTGCCATCTGTACGTACGGATCTGCAAGTACTAAGTCTGCGAAATAGTTGCAAAGTTCCCCTAGGACTGGAGAACAGAGGCAAAGTTCCCTAGAGAACCGCTACCGAATTAGGAGTCCACTAATTCCGCCGCTATTCACATGTGATTGTGTTATTAAACTTCCTACTTTGTATTCAGTGCGCAAATATGAACACGTATCTCTACAATTTGGTGCTAACTCCGGCGAAGCTTTGTTAGCAACTTTGTACTTCTGAGATCGCTTATTGTTACGATGTTAATAGACACCATTTACGATATGATGAGTTGTTAATTTATGATGATAACATCTGGGGGATGTTAAGACGTTTAAATTGGTAAATAAAAACTTTCAGTTAGAATTATATATGTTATCTTAAGTCTTATCAAAGCTTTATAGGCAAATGCCGTCTTTTAGTTTTATTGCATTGTATTTTCGCTCGGCTATACTCTTATAAATAATTGATTAAGTATACTTCTATTGACAATAGATCTTTCCAGTATCTTTTTAGTTACCTACAACCTTATACAATATTATCGACAAATTCATTACTAATTTTGTTTATATTCAGACATCAAACTTTTGTTTGCTCGGTTATTAGCTTCAAGAGCCTGGTCCCGGATTCGATTCTTAACCGAAGTAGGTGATCGAACGATAAATTTGAATTTCCGTTGATGTATTGTGCGTGTTTTGAGAATCTAGCGGGGCAACTCCGACACAGAAGAAGTCCTAAAGGAGCTTTGATTGATTGTGATGTATATTTATAATATTCTAGCTTCAACGGCATTGCCCGCGTTGTTTGTTTTTCCGGTTAAAATTTGTTGTCCTTGTCAGGCTAGTGCACTCTCCGGGCCTTGTAACACGCTACTTATTTAAAATATAAATTTCTAAATTTTAAGCAAACGAGTTAAACTAGATCTACCTATCCATAATGATCCTATTTAGCTACCTGAACATTTTTCTAATAATTGGCCGGATGAGATCGTCTATGGTGTTTTATTTTGTAAGGACCCTTTACGTTGTGTTATTTCTACGTTTTGATTAACTATTGTTTCGTTAAATTTAATGTACAAGAAAAATCTTTTAAAAAATCAGAGTATTTAAAGTTAAATTATGCAATTTAAAGAAAATAAATAAATATATTTTAACGGTAACCGAGAGACTTAAAGGCCTCTTGAATCGAACGCAATATTAACCGTAACCGTAAGGCATAAAGGCCTGCCGCATTGAATTAAAGGTCATGTTTGCAATCAAAGGATTAGAAACATTAATTTACACAGATTATGTAAATAAAATTAGCCATAATCTTAAATTAAACACATAACAAAATAAATTTAAACTACTGTGCAAATAAAATAAAATAAGATCAAATCAAGTAAGACACACGTAAAATACCAGCAAGAACAGAAATAAATAAGAACAACATTTGCATTGAGCAACTGAAAGCATGCAACTTAGCTGAAAATTCAGGAACCCGGAACCGCCTGCAATCCTCTTCTTTCTTCATGGCCATTACCGTGATTCCCACTTTACTTTCCCCATAAATATATATAGAAATATAATATGATATAATAAACATGTCACTTATACATATACGGTATAATTACAGAGTTTAGCTTAAGTAAAACTTCTATTCTAATAGGGATAACTTTAATTGATACTCGATTTACAAACAGAATCTTATCTAAATAACCGATCGACAGCAACAGCTTGGAAGAATCCTGAAATAATAACTAAGAAGGGGAAAAGGAAACAAGACTGTTAAGTCTTTGAATAGGAGCCTAAGCGATAAGATTATAATGAGGCTCCCTTCCAGCCTAGCACCTCATTCCAGACCAGAGCAAATCCGTCGGGGTTTGACCTACTCGCCTCTAATGACTTCTAATCTTGCAAACCTTCATATCTCATTCCGATCCTTTTCATTCATCACCAGTTCTCAATCATTCATCTCAGTCATACCATCGTTTAACGCGGTTTGTTTTTATTATCCTATTCTAATTGGTTTTATGACCAAGAGATTCCTCGCGACTTTAACTATCCCTACAGGAATCAAATGATCTGACGGTGTGGTGTGTGTACCTAGTGCATGAGCGAATGTAAGATTGTGCTTGACTCCTGCTAGTCAGAAGCCAGCATCAAAATTACATTCTGAGTTCCCGCCCCATCCTGGCTGATCAGACTTGGATCCTTGTAGTGATGAGCCACGGAATTTAGCGCCCGTCTCTCGGATACAGCCGGCAATGTCCTAAATCCGGTCGCTCTATGTGTGTTCTAGCGTGCAAGTGTGTAAAGATATAATAATTTTATATTATAACTAACTATCAATAAAACTTTCCTAATTGGAATTTTATTCAATTCCAATAAGATTTTGGGTTCAATAATAACTACGCAGATGAATTACGGATGAGTGCATAATCATTGTGATAGATCCAGCAATTTAAATTAATAGAGAAGATAATATTTTACAGCATTCTTATTTTCCATTAGGTATAATAAGTCGGTGGTTAAAATTCCTTTTAGCCTCGTACAATGAAACAACATCCTTCTGCTGTGGTAGTTATTTTAAACCTTAAACTACATGTTCTCAAAATCAAGCGTCCTAGCTAATGGTAGTTTGTAACGGTTTAAGTTTAATACTTTCATACATCAGCACAAATTCCACTCCTCCTAGTATGGTCCCTATAACTATATATAGCGACTTGTGAATCCTGCCCATACAATAACCCGTGATAAAAACGTAGACACCGCCACCGCAAACAGCTTGCTGAAAATAAAAGAAAGTAATGCACCTCCTAATTTGTCCCTACTGTGACATAAAGTAAAGACAACGTAGTCTACCGACGACACCTCTTGACCAGCTGAGAACTTAGGAAAATAGCGAACATTAGTTATAAAATATAATAAATAAGGTATACTCCCAATTAAATCACTGCACATCCAAGGTTTCGTCACACATTCACAATGGATCATTAGATCACTTATATAATTTAATTTTACAACATATTTCACTATCACAGTAAGATCCGTCGTCGCGACGGATATTTTATTTGCGGAACGAATAATTATTTAAATTTCACTTATAATATTTATTTCAGTTGAATAAAATAGACTTAGGAACACTCCCGAGTTTCAGAGTTTTTAATATAACTCTCCTTTAATTCGCGCCCGGAACTTCGACCATCTCTCTCCGTGGTTAATTTTAGACTGTCCCTCTAAACCTACTTTTTTAATAATTCCCAGCAACCTCTCTTGCACTTAGAACACCTATAATTTTTTGGAATTCTATTCTGTCAAATAAATAAGTCAGGCAATAAAATTTTATTTATGATGTTTCGTAAAACTAAACAAAAAACGAAACGCACTTGAAAACATTAATTTTTTGCTAAAAATTCTGGCCGACATCGTATACTTTTAATGCAGTAAGGAAACTTCTACAATGTCTATTCGATGTTTAAACTCGTCAATCCTACATCAAAATTATTGTTAAATGTTGTTACTAGATGTAATTAATCGATCTATGCTTAGTAATGTTATACTTAATAATTATTAAGTATATTTGGAAAACGTAATTTCAAAATGACTGTATTATTTTACACCCGATTACCATAATTATGAACTTAAATATTTATTAAAACATATTACAATTTTTCAGTTTATCATTATAACTGTATTACTCATTATTAACTTACTTAAAACGCAATTCGTCTTTAATTTGTCCAAAATTGAGTTACTGTATATACAAAACCCTCTTGCTTGAACACTCATGTGTTTTCAACGCTAGGGTATAAGGTATTGACCATTGTAGGGTTGGCAAAATTAGTCTTGCTTGTAATTTTATTTATTAAAGCTATTCCTGAGAACTAACGTACTCTATCTTAATTATAACATCAGCAAGCTAAAATAAATTCTAAATATAAGTTGAAATTAGAAAAACTGTTTTGATATTGATAATATTTAGTGAAAAATAACTTTACTTTTAATGTATTTTAAACTGATTAAAACAACGTGTAAATGATTAGTATTGATTCTACTTACTACAATTAAATACACCTCGCATATACAATTACAGAACTAATTAACCTCGGACATAACATACGCAATATTATTTAATTATTTACAATTTCTTGTGCTGCGAACCCTACGTCTAGCACTTGGTTTTTAGGCAAATGTTAGTTTATTGAAACACTTCAATAATGTTGTCAAACTTTCAGATACGCTAGTAAAGTTATTACCCTGAAATAATTTTTTTCGACCTACTTTACTTTTCATCGCTTAGAGTCCTTCAGAAATTAAATGACCAGAATAGATTACCGTTGATTTGTTTTAGTAACCAGCATTATAAACTCAATCCTCTAGAAAATAAGACCTTATAAGGAACAAGTGAACTGCAGATATTTGGTAAATCCCTAAATAACTTTCTCACGACGTTGCCTTTAAGAATTAAACAAGGACAGCATATATAAAGTCGCGCAAGTGTAAATGAAATAAGAAATATTACTAATAGTTTCAATTAACATATGACTATGTACTACATGCGATGCGGTATAGTCAGTTTATGGAACAAACATTGTGTGGAAATAACATTGAACACATAAGGTTTGTTACAGTCACCCCTTTGATTGTTGCCGGGTTTTAATTTTTAAAAAGAAAACACGGAAAGAATCACATAAATATACTTTCACTATACCGCTTGCTAACTTGTAAAACAGACATGATGTATTACTGGATACAAAATATTCATTACGGTCACCCCTTTGATTTTTGCCGAGTTCTCACTTTTCAAAAGGAAAACTCGGGAACAATCACAAAAAAAAACTATTTACTACCTATGCCTATTGTTTATTTATGGAACAAACATGATGTGTAAAAAGCATTGTTCACATAATGTGTTTGTTACAGTCACCCCTTTGATTGTTGTCGAGTTCTTATTTTTGAAAAGGAAAACTCGGGAAGAAAAACAAAATACACACCTATCTCACTGATTGTTAATTTATGGAACTAATATTGTGTTCGGGAAATATTTAAAACATAGTGTTTGGATAATAGTAAATTAAATGCATGTAACGTTCGTTGTAGTCACCCCTTTGATTGAAGTCGGGTTTGCATTATTATATATATATATATATATAGAAATCTGGGAATAATTTAGTTTTCGATGTTATTAATTCTACACTGTGCTGTTCAATTAATATACTGAAATGATTATTATGTTGCGTTTATTATATAAAGTTAATAATAATACTCGCATACTACACCCCTTAGAGTTCAAAACGCTTACTAAAAGTTCAAAACACTCCTTATTAACATACAAATGCAAGCATAGCACATTTTGCTAAACAATATAAATATTATTTTTTATTGTTTATTAATATATCGTACCTATCTTTATTCCAATTAACAATATGACCACCAATTTAACTCTCAACTCAAGAGAAAACAAAAAAGCAAATTGACTAATTATCCACTTAAACACGTAATTCAAAGTAAGCAAAATCACTAGATTTTGCTAACTGTTGATCGTGCGTCTAAGATATCATAACTTATTGTATTCTACTTAACAAAACTACTCCACCCTTTTTTTTTCTTCTACAAAAAAAGTTGCATTGTATACAATCCTTGTCCTTGCCAGATGTTATTATGCACCGTAGCAAATCGTGCCCCTTCTCACAACAAACACCCGTAATAAAAACTCAACACTTTCAAAGTACTAAAAGGACTTGTTTTGTTTTCGGCCAGGACGCTGCATGTCTGCCAAAAAATGCCTTATAATGTAGTTAACACTATATATTAATAAAACCATTATCAGTTGCCTACTTTATTGTATAAAAAAATATCTGATTTCATAAATTATGTTGGAAATATGGCATCCCCGAAATTTCTATATCTCAGGTTGACTCCAATGATCACATTAGTCTATCAATTGTACTACCCGTCACAAACTTCAAAATTGGCATCAGAAAACGCGAAAATCGCTTTTTTTTTTCGTTAGTAAGGCGGAAATAGTGAGATTCAAATTAATATTGAATATTTTTTATTGAATTTGGTTGATATATTAAAGATAAATAATCCCTAACGCATTTAGGGCACCATGCACACTGCCTTGGCCGGAGCTCCATACATTTTTAAAACAACTCATTTATATGACCCACACACCAACATAGACACAAAAAACTCATAATAGCTCGACTCAACAATCTTATTTACATACACGTCTTCTATATTTTGTCATATATATTTTTTTTATTCGTTAAATACACTATTTCATTGTTTAAAACTGACCTGATAGTAAAACAAATAGGTATTCAGCCTATCTAGTCGTATAGTATAGTATTGTATAGTCACTATATCGTGTTTATTTACCATACAACTTTTATTCACACAACAACTTTTCTAATGAAACGAGAAACAGTGTTATATCTTTACATGTGAAAACCGCGGAATGAAACCAGTGTACTCTCTAACTTGCAGATAATGACAAATAAAATTACAATGAGAATATACTCGCTCAGACTGTAAAGGCTCGAAAAATTTAGACATACATACATACTAACATACATACTTACATACAAATATACAAACATACACTCGCAAAACATCAACCTCACTTTGGGCAGTCGGGTAAGAAGAAGTAGAAAAACTAAACTATAACTAGGTATATCCTTACACTATTTTCAGTATCATCATTTCCTATATATCCTTATCTCACCAATTAAAAAAAAACATTGCATTACACTACAATCGCTCATCCTTTTTATAAGTAGAACTTGCTAACCGGATTTTATACCTCTCACTAACGCTTTGTAAAGTTCATTCGTTGCGCTAATATTGCTTATTTTATTATTACTCTATTCTAACATGATTAATTCTTAGTATAAAATATACCTACTAAGTGCTATCGGTTATTTCCCTTAACAGAATTCATTTGTTATGTCAATAATTATCGGATGGCTAAAAAAATATACTCCTACGCTAGGGTGAGTAACTCGCAATTTACCTCTTTTAAAATCGTCATCATCACCTGCCTACCCCACGTAGTCGTAGTGGATGTATTACACTAGCAGTCTACTTTATCGGTTCTAGCGTAACTATAATATTAGACAACTCTTATTTACTATAAACCTTTACTAAACTGTTACTAATCTTTTATTATTAATTATAAATCTAAATAAGTGATATTAGTTAAGTCCCCAACCCGCAATTAGGCCTACGTGGCGGACTATATCCTACACACACTTCACAGGGAGACCCGTGCCCAACACGAATGTGTATTATTAGAGTTCTATACCTACATATATGCCTAAACACACCATTTACGGGGAGACCCGTGCCCAACACGAATGTGTCTTATTGGAAATCTATACCTACTTCTATATCTAACTTTGGTAACTACTATATAATTATAAAAACAAAATAATTTAATAATGTCGCAGTAATTTTCTAATTATAACCTAATTCTACTTAAATACTAAGAATTTTTAATATACCTAAAACCCTAAATCATAGTAACTCATGTTCTTTTTCGCGTAATTGAATCAAACTGATTCAATTTTTAATGACGCAAAATCCTGGTCACGGGGCACCAACTGTAACACGCTACTTATTTAAAATATAAATTTCTAAATTTTAAGCAAACGAGTTAAACTAGATCTACCTATCCATAATGATCCTATTTAGCTACCTGAACATTTTTCTAATAATTGGCCGGATGAGATCGTCTATGGTGTTTTATTTTGTAAGGACCCTTTACGTTGTGTTATTTCTACGTTTTGATTAACTATTGTTTCGTTAAATTTAATGTACAAGAAAAATCTTTTAAAAAATCAGAGTATTTAAAGTTAAATTATGCAATTTAAAGAAAATAAATAAATATATTTTAACGGTAACCGAGAGACTTAAAGGCCTCTTGAATCGAACGCAATATTAACCGTAACCGTAAGGCATAAAGGCCTGCCGCATTGAATTAAAGGTCATGTTTGCAATCAAAGGATTAGAAACATTAATTTACACAGATTATGTAAATAAAATTAGCCATAATCTTAAATTAAACACATAACAAAATAAATTTAAACTACTGTGCAAATAAAATAAAATAAGATCAAATCAAGTAAGACACACGTAAAATACCAGCAAGAACAGAAATAAATAAGAACAACATTTGCATTGAGCAACTGAAAGCATGCAACTTAGCTGAAAATTCAGGAACCCGGAACCGCCTGCAATCCTCTTCTTTCTTCATGGCCATTACCGTGATTCCCACTTTACTTTCCCCATAAATATATATAGAAATATAATATGATATAATAAACATGTCACTTATACATATACGGTATAATTACAGAGTTTAGCTTAAGTAAAACTTCTATTCTAATAGGGATAACTTTAATTGATACTCGATTTACAAACAGAATCTTATCTAAATAACCGATCGACAGCAACAGCTTGGAAGAATCCTGAAATAATAACTAAGAAGGGGAAAAGGAAACAAGACTGTTAAGTCTTTGAATAGGAGCCTAAGCGATAAGATTATAATGAGGCTCCCTTCCAGCCTAGCACCTCATTCCAGACCAGAGCAAATCCGTCGGGGTTTGACCTACTCGCCTCTAATGACTTCTAATCTTGCAAACCTTCATATCTCATTCCGATCCTTTTCATTCATCACCAGTTCTCAATCATTCATCTCAGTCATACCATCGTTTAACGCGGTTTGTTTTTATTATCCTATTCTAATTGGTTTTATGACCAAGAGATTCCTCGCGACTTTAACTATCCCTACAGGAATCAAATGATCTGACGGTGTGGTGTGTGTACCTAGTGCATGAGCGAATGTAAGATTGTGCTTGACTCCTGCTAGTCAGAAGCCAGCATCAAAATTACATTCTGAGTTCCCGCCCCATCCTGGCTGATCAGACTTGGATCCTTGTAGTGATGAGCCACGGAATTTAGCGCCCGTCTCTCGGATACAGCCGGCAATGTCCTAAATCCGGTCGCTCTATGTGTGTTCTAGCGTGCAAGTGTGTAAAGATATAATAATTTTATATTATAACTAACTATCAATAAAACTTTCCTAATTGGAATTTTATTCAATTCCAATAAGATTTTGGGTTCAATAATAACTACGCAGATGAATTACGGATGAGTGCATAATCATTGTGATAGATCCAGCAATTTAAATTAATAGAGAAGATAATATTTTACAGCATTCTTATTTTCCATTAGGTATAATAAGTCGGTGGTTAAAATTCCTTTTAGCCTCGTACAATGAAACAACATCCTTCTGCTGTGGTAGTTATTTTAAACCTTAAACTACATGTTCTCAAAATCAAGCGTCCTAGCTAATGGTAGTTTGTAACGGTTTAAGTTTAATACTTTCATACATCAGCACAAATTCCACTCCTCCTAGTATGGTCCCTATAACTATATATAGCGACTTGTGAATCCTGCCCATACAATAACCCGTGATAAAAACGTAGACACCGCCACCGCAAACAGCTTGCTGAAAATAAAAGAAAGTAATGCACCTCCTAATTTGTCCCTACTGTGACATAAAGTAAAGACAACGTAGTCTACCGACGACACCTCTTGACCAGCTGAGAACTTAGGAAAATAGCGAACATTAGTTATAAAATATAATAAATAAGGTATACTCCCAATTAAATCACTGCACATCCAAGGTTTCGTCACACATTCACAATGGATCATTAGATCACTTATATAATTTAATTTTACAACATATTTCACTATCACAGTAAGATCCGTCGTCGCGACGGATATTTTATTTGCGGAACGAATAATTATTTAAATTTCACTTATAATATTTATTTCAGTTGAATAAAATAGACTTAGGAACACTCCCGAGTTTCAGAGTTTTTAATATAACTCTCCTTTAATTCGCGCCCGGAACTTCGACCATCTCTCTCCGTGGTTAATTTTAGACTGTCCCTCTAAACCTACTTTTTTAATAATTCCCAGCAACCTCTCTTGCACTTAGAACACCTATAATTTTTTGGAATTCTATTCTGTCAAATAAATAAGTCAGGCAATAAAATTTTATTTATGATGTTTCGTAAAACTAAACAAAAAACGAAACGCACTTGAAAACATTAATTTTTTGCTAAAAATTCTGGCCGACATCGTATACTTTTAATGCAGTAAGGAAACTTCTACAATGTCTATTCGATGTTTAAACTCGTCAATCCTACATCAAAATTATTGTTAAATGTTGTTACTAGATGTAATTAATCGATCTATGCTTAGTAATGTTATACTTAATAATTATTAAGTATATTTGGAAAACGTAATTTCAAAATGACTGTATTATTTTACACCCGATTACCATAATTATGAACTTAAATATTTATTAAAACATATTACAATTTTTCAGTTTATCATTATAACTGTATTACTCATTATTAACTTACTTAAAACGCAATTCGTCTTTAATTTGTCCAAAATTGAGTTACTGTATATACAAAACCCTCTTGCTTGAACACTCATGTGTTTTCAACGCTAGGGTATAAGGTATTGACCATTGTAGGGTTGGCAAAATTAGTCTTGCTTGTAATTTTATTTATTAAAGCTATTCCTGAGAACTAACGTACTCTATCTTAATTATAACATCAGCAAGCTAAAATAAATTCTAAATATAAGTTGAAATTAGAAAAACTGTTTTGATATTGATAATATTTAGTGAAAAATAACTTTACTTTTAATGTATTTTAAACTGATTAAAACAACGTGTAAATGATTAGTATTGATTCTACTTACTACAATTAAATACACCTCGCATATACAATTACAGAACTAATTAACCTCGGACATAACATACGCAATATTATTTAATTATTTACAATTTCTTGTGCTGCGAACCCTACGTCTAGCACTTGGTTTTTAGGCAAATGTTAGTTTATTGAAACACTTCAATAATGTTGTCAAACTTTCAGATACGCTAGTAAAGTTATTACCCTGAAATAATTTTTTTCGACCTACTTTACTTTTCATCGCTTAGAGTCCTTCAGAAATTAAATGACCAGAATAGATTACCGTTGATTTGTTTTAGTAACCAGCATTATAAACTCAATCCTCTAGAAAATAAGACCTTATAAGGAACAAGTGAACTGCAGATATTTGGTAAATCCCTAAATAACTTTCTCACGACGTTGCCTTTAAGAATTAAACAAGGACAGCATATATAAAGTCGCGCAAGTGTAAATGAAATAAGAAATATTACTAATAGTTTCAATTAACATATGACTATGTACTACATGCGATGCGGTATAGTCAGTTTATGGAACAAACATTGTGTGGAAATAACATTGAACACATAAGGTTTGTTACAGCCTCGATCTATAACTTTGCAAAAAACAAGTCGCTCCGTCACTCGATGATGCTTAGAAGATTGACTAATATTTCATATTTATTAAATCGATCCAGTAGTTTTGATTTATTCATTGCTGCCCGTGGCCCGCACGCGTTAAATTTGGAGTAAAACAATTCTTCTTTCCCTAAACTATGAAGATTTCCTGCTATCTTTGGAATATCTACATTCATACACTACATTTTTACTTATTTATTGTTTACATTTTTACCTATTTATTTTTTATTTTTACACCAGTTAATATATTACAGAATGACTTTATATACAACGTTTACAGCTTTCTTGTCATTAGACAATACAAACATGTTTTCTCTAGAGGTTACTCTTGAAAGAACGACTTACAGTTGGCCATGTGAAAAACAGTCAAAGCTCAAATCTAAGCCTTCAACGTTGCACGTTTACGTAATGGTTTTACGTAATGGTCATTACAAAAGATGTCTTTACCGGAAACTATAAACGTTTAAATTGGAAGGGTAAATCCGATAGTATCAGAGAGATTCTGGGAATCAATACATCTTGTCCGGTACCACATCTTGTGAGTATTGTGCACTCTATTATGAAAGTTTTCAGTGATTTTACCAGCGAACACGTGCCATTGCAAAGTTTAGGTGGATTCAGGTTTCTTAGTAAAATAACCTACTTTCAACAACATCTTATGAGGAGGGAGTCCAGACGGGTTCAAAGAGTTTAGAAATTCTGTAGGAAACAGCTTCTTCCAAATCGAGAACAGTATCGACGGATTAGTATATTTTCGTCGGTGCATCAATCTCTGAAATAATCAAGTTACCTTATCTACTTGTCCGTTAGTTGGTGAGAGAATCGCTCTTTCTTTAAACCAAGATATAGGCACGCTCCCGCGCCGCCCGCTACGTCCCGCAATTCTTAAATCTGTAATATCTTCGAAAATATTCATTTAAATCACATGTTGTAGAGAGCCACATAGATCTATATTAAAACAACAATGTATTTAATTAGATAAGGAATGATTTTGTATTGGATTTCGCTTCGAAAATTAGCCATTATTTGTCGTAAAAAGTAAATGACAAAAAATTATATTGTGGGATATCCATAAGAGATAGACATATACCATAGAGGAGTTTTTTGTAGACCTTTTCACACCCTTGTACACATGTACAATACGTAGAACATTATTATGATAAAACTTGTAGGGTTCAGACTGCGTTTGCAATGTAAGCGGAAAAAATAAAATTATTTACGACATCACATTAGAAACCTCAAAAATAACAGTATTGCTTCACTATTTTATAGATGTTATTATACATATAAACCATCCTCTTCAATCACTCTATCTATTTAAAAAACCGCATCAAAATCCGTTGCGTAGTTTTAAAGATTTAAGCATATATAGATAGAGAAAGCGACTTTGTTTTATACTATGTAGTGATAATATTGTGTGATGTCCATATCTACTGAGTATCAATGAATACTATCTTATAAAATATAAAAATGAATCGCTAAATGTGTTGCTAAGCGCAAATCTCGAGAGCAGCTGCATCGAATTTGGTAGTTCTTAGAACATTCCTGGAAGTATTTAAAAAAATTGCCTGAAAAGGTCTATAAACAACACTTTTCTATACTCCCATACAATCGATTCGTAATAATACTTAAAAGTCAATTTGAACTTTACAATAAAGTTGAAGTGCAAGTGGAGAGGTTCAGGGAAGGCAAAACAATTCAGTGACGTTAGTATCGTATAAATATTAATGTCAATATTTGTTAATATTTGCTTACCCGGCGTCTCGAATAGCAGAATAAATAATTAAAAAAAATAAGGATTTACTGTTAGGAGGTACGAAGTTTCCCGGGTCAACTAGTATAACATAAAATAATATAAAAAATCATAGTCAACTAAGTTATTTGTACAGGCATTTGTACTATGAATATGCCTGTACAAGTAATTTTATTATCAAACATAATTTTATATACAAATAATTTTATTAGATAGTAATCTCGTCAATAATTTAAATCCAACAAATTCGTCAATATCATAGACCGCTTTCTTAACCAGTCAGCGTTTCAGACGTGCCTACTCGGGCCCACTCAGGCTTGTAGCAGCGTTTACACTGTCTGGTAACCTATTTTATAAACGGATTGTCCCACAACATGAGTAATTTTTGAAGTTTTACTACACTAATAAACTAAAACACACATTCGCATTTGCCAAAAAATATGTTGATAATAGTGATTGAATGATGATGACGCTAACAAATGTTGTTTCTAGGTGTGTCAGCCGGCGGCGGAGGCTGGGAGCCCCTGGGGCAGCCGTACTTCGACAACAGCACGAAGCGCGAGGCCACCGCCGCCGTGGGCCAGCCAGCCTACCTCCACTGCAGAGTGCGCAATCTAGCTGACAGAGCGGTGAGACTTGTTTATGTATCTTTTTAAAGAACTTCGAGAAAACGGATTGTTCACCGCCGACAAAAGACTTGAACCAACGACCTTGTGTGCGCAGTGACAATTTTGAGGTCTCTTTAGCTGGTCGTAGAGTGCGGGAAAAAGAAATCTTTGAGAAGCAACCGGTTGTTCGTCAATTAGAAGGACACATACGCGACAAATTCCTCTACCAAGTCTCTTTAAGTTCAAACGCATAGATGAGCTGATGTTGCATTCTTATTATGTGCAGACACAGATATGTTGTCGCTGGGTAAATCTGCTCCAAAAGCTATTTGAGGTACGTAACAAAATTTAAAATCACAATAAACTTTACATTCAAAACAGTTAAAAATTATATCGAAGTTCCAGCATTTGCGGTTATCATCGTAAAACGCAGTCGGTTGTAAATGTGCTACAAACGTGATTCTATTGTACCTAGCGTTCACGAGTCGGGATGATATTCATTTATATTATTGCACTGGATTTCCGTCAGAGTCTGCACAACTATCTTGTTTCCGTTTATTGTTGTATCCAGCTAAACACAGGATACCTGCCTCGTTAAAGATAAAACATTAGTTTTGTACGGGTTTCGTTCGGGCACCAGCTTGATTCTTGTTGTTTGGGCTACGTGGTGGAGATAATTAGTGCGCAGTTTCTTTGTATTGTCGGAAAACGAAAATGAAAGAAAATAACTTCATAGATTTCACTTAAATGCTGATAAGCTGGAAGCAAGTATACTTTGCTCAGTTGCTCCCATGGTCATACATTTGAATAACCGCAGTGAAAAAAATTAAGCCAAATATCGGTTGTTCAAGGTATATCAAGTTTGTTAAACTTAAGAGTTAGAAAATGCCGTAGAAAAAAGGCCCTTGAAATTTCTACAAATTATTCTGGAACTTTCCGAATACAAAAATTGGTTTTGAGTAAAATTAAATGTTTATACCAAGGCGGAATATTCCTAAAAAGTACTGTTTACCTAATTTGTTGACCGAATGAGCGAAGCGTCTCTGCTTCGGGTCTGACAATTTTTTTTACTATGGCGCCATTTATGGGCCCATTTCAATGGTACACACATATGGAACCCAACATTTATAAAAATTCCTGAATATAATAAAAATCGGTAAAGTGTTTTTTTTATAGTCACAAAAAATATTTTGGTCGCGACGTCAATAGTATTGGAGAAAAAATTTTCTAGGATTACCAGAAATAACTAAATCAAAATTTTTAAAAGTTTTACAATTTTCACATTAAATTTAGTCTAAGCCATAATCGGTAGTAAACTGACCAAGCAAATTTTCAGTGTTTGACCGAGCGAGTAAAGCGAGTAAAGTATCTCTGCCACAGTTATTTTAATTTTAGTTGATAAATTAAGATTCAAAATCCCTTAAGTAGGTACTTATGGAATTTCCTGTACACTGTCATGGCCTTAGCTACATATTTCTCGAAACATCTCTTGTGCATTACAAAAAGAAACGATCACTCAACATTCAGGACAAGCAAACAATCTCACATTAACACCGCATATTGCCTAAAACGATTTACGAGTAACATCGCTTTTTTAGTTTCCCGTTAGCGGATTTGCAAAAGACATTAAAGGTTGGCTTTCTACCGGAACACCATTCAGTGAAGTGGGTAATCTTCTGCGAGGTTTCCGATGTGAGCGTGTGTGAATGGTGCCCAAATTGCCACCGAGGGCTGACTCATTCCCACCACGATTGCGCCGATTCACTTTACTTTGTTCCACTTACATTCTATAACGGTCAGATTTTTAGCTAAATTGGTATCTAAGAGTATCAAAACAATTTGTAGAAATCTAAAAAAAAGTTCTCATAGCGTGCATTCGATTATTATTGTAAGGTTCAGAGTCCTAACAAAAGCTCGGAAATTGTAGACTGCTATATCACAAATTATAATTCTGATCAATATAATTAACAATCATTTCGTTTCTCTGGCTAAATATTTTTAAAATATATATATATTAAACATCTACCATTGGCCAATTTTCTAGGGAGGTTCAGCAACAAATTGAGGAAAATCAGGACTCGCTATAATATAAACTCAATGACCTCATTATCCTTAACTGTTATTACTTCTTTTGCGGAATGCAAAATGTACAAAGATTTTTGTCGTGAAGAGTTTTGAATCTTTTTTTTTAACATAGGTACAAAAATATACCGTATAATTTTGAGCATTGATCTTGGAAACTTAGATGGAAAAGTTCGAACCCGCTGCGAAATGAAAAGGGTTTTCAACTGTCAACTCCAAGCTTTTATTCTTCTCTCCCACTTCAGATGCCTTTTGTGCCGCATATTGGACATATCAAAAAATGCAAAGTTGACACAAGAAATTGAAGTTGGAAATAAAATGTAGAGTATTATATGTGGGTCAGTCAGCTGAAGTATGGAATAGAATATCGAAACTGGATCTAGTTAACGCGGTTAAGGTGTCAATGGAGTGACTATAACACCAGATCTAGGTCAAAAGCTTTGCTCTAAAGTTTTCAATTTAGACTTGATGAAATAAGTATAGAGTTGCATAGCGAAACTTACTAGTGCACTGTTTTGTTCAAAAGTAAGACAAATACAACAGCACCATAAATATTGTCCAACTGAACAACAGTCGTGCTTTTGTGTTGCAATCTGAACGAAATTGGTTGCCAAAAAACTTCAACAAACACGACGATTCTTATTTTCATTTCGACCGCTCGCTATTGTGTTCTGAAAATTGTCCAAGCAAAATCCGTGACAATACTCTGGAGCAAAGTCAACGAGATAATTTACATAATGCAATCTGGAACAAGTAGTGACAATAGCTGGCTATTTTATTTCTCTCCGGGTTCGATCCGACTTGATCTAGGCTTGACCCATAAAAACTTCAACGCTGGTAGAAAGAATGGTCGAGGGATATCCAGTTATATCCAGTTAGTTCTGTCTCCGCCACGCTTCGGTTTAAACCGCGTCGCGAAGAAAGTTTTTAAACCCCGCAGCGACTACTTTGGAATACAAATTCGAATGGAGCTCTCCCGATGCGCACAACAAAATGAGCAACTGAACACAGTCCAAGAATTATTCACAAGTGCATCGTAAATTACCACTTTTATTGCGCCTCTTTTAATTGGTTCAGTTACTTATCAATTTAGCACTTCGTTAAGCGAATTTATTGTAAAACCTTTTACAATACGAATTGCCTAAATAATTCGGTTCTTCACCCAGTCGAGACATAAATATCTGGATTTTAGTGGCTCCCGTCTGAGCACGTTACTTTAGTAAATGACAGTGTAATACCATTTAAGATATGATAGCAATTTAATAGGTTTTATCGAGAATAAAAGGTTTATATACCTCTCTATTTTATCAAACTTTTATGAAATATAACGCGAAATGTCTCATTTTATTAAATGTTTCACAATTTATGTGTCTTAATAAAATCGAATTCAAATCTATTAATCTATTAAATTTTGTTTGACTGACTAGGCAGAGAAGCAAATCAATACAATTCTAAACTTAGATTTTATTATCATTCAAGAACAATATTATTCCTGATAAATCAAATACAAATCAGAGTAGATGATAAAATATATTAGGTCCTTACATATGAAATTGGCGTTTTGTCGTACTGGCCACTTTGATCTCAAATATCTCTTCTTTGGTTAGGGATTCCAATTTCAAATTTATAAAGCTATTTATTCATACATTTGTATTTCAAGTTTTCCTTTTTTTAAACTGCGTGACGCAAAGAAAAAACCAAACAAGGACAAAACAAATGAATTACGGTTTTCAAAATACAAATGTATGAATAAATAGCTGTATAAATTTGAAATTGGAATCCCTAACCAAAGAAGAGATATTTGAGATCAAAGTGGCCAGTACGTCAAAACGCCAATTTCATATGTAAGGACCTAATACTTAGAGCATAAGATTATCCACTTGATATTGTCATTACAATATCGCCTTATTTCTATAATCTGAGCACAAGGCATTCCCCTTTCATCAGTCAGTGGCACTTCAGTGCTTTCCAATTATTACTGTGGAGCAAAATTCACGAAAATTTGAGAAAATATACTCAAATAATTTGTTATTTTTACGGCAGAGCTTTAATATAGTTGGAGACTATTTTGGAAATTATAATGCGGTTTCCTCTTTTCTCATAAAAATAAAATATACTAAAATAAAAAAAGCTTTTTATTCCTTCACACAAAAACAATCAAGAGATGGGGTACTGGAATACATTATAATTTTTTTTTAAATATTATGTACTAATATTTAATAATTATAAAATGTGTGAGGACCACTATTTAGAAGTGGTGAAAGCCTCCTCCATTGACTTCCACTATTCTCGTTCCCGAGCGACTCTACTCCAGGTATTACCCGCTACTTTCACGATGTCATCATCCCATCGTTTAGCAGGACGTCCTCTTCTGCGCTTTGTATATATGGGACACTAATTCATAATTGCTTTGGCCCACCTTTCATCTTGTATTCTCTGGATATGCCCTGCCCATTTCCATTGTAGTTCTAATACTCTCTGAACAGCTTTTTTTTCTTTTATTTTTGTCTTATTTCAATATTTTTGATTTTATGACTTAGTTTGATATTTAGGAAACTTCTTTCTATACCTCTTTGGCAAACCCGTATCTGCTGTAGACTCCTTTCAGTCAGGGACCAACTTTGACACGCGTAGGTTAGACAGAGAAGTAGACAGGTTTCCAAAGCTCTCGTTTTTAATTTAGTAGGATTACATTTAAATTTTTTTTTCAAAGCCCAGTATTATTATTCCAAGTACTTTTGGTAAAAAAAAAGAAGGCCTGTAGAATCCATCCTCATTGCTATTCCTTCAGCGAAGTGTGTTTTTTTAATACGGAAATTCCCCGAAGGCGTGACGAACTAAACAACCGACTGCTACTAATGGACTGCTCATTAGGCCGGCGACCGACGTTGCGTGTACTGTACTATTAACGGCATTATGTAGCAGTAAATAAGTCACCGCGAACCACGCGGATTTAAGATTGGTGCAATCGTGACTGGCGGAAAAACGACGCTTTTGCGCATTGCCTCTTAACATAGTTGACTTATTGACTTTGTTGTACTTCTGATGGTCTTAACTGAAACCTTCTTTAAGTTTTTTTGTAAGGCAAGAATGCGAGATACCTCTAATACTTTCTGAATACACAGGCGAGTAAAATTAAATTTAAATTTTCACATGTCACGAATTACAAAATTTTCAGAATTCGTAGAGCAGTATTTGCTGTTGTTGATGTACTGCAGTCGCTTTTAAGAGGTTGTTCGCAAAATGAATTACTTGTGTTCATTTAAATTGTCCTCTGTCAATTAAATGGAGTACAAATAGTAGTAAAAAAAGCAAGAAACACTGCGATTTTAATCATTTTTTACAAATTTAGCTCGATATTTGCATATGAATACCCAATGAAATTGAATAAGTATTTCATTGTGAATACCGAGTACTACAGTCATGCAGTCTTTCAAATGGTAATTGTTATGAAGTGCACTTTACATAAATCTATGGTGATGGTAACTTATGGCGGTGATATTTTTATCTCGCATGACACCAAGTAGTAAACTTGTGCATGGTTTATATAATTAAAAATAGTCCTACTAACATTTTCTTATTACAAAAACCTTGTTCGTTAAGGAAAGCGGTCTTTACATATAGAATTTATTGGATATTTTGTTACATACGTGCAAAAAGAAGGAAACAGGTGTTAATTTACACAGAGATTAAGGAATGCGCCGTCTTAAGTTTGCACTGCAGCATTCTACTCGTATATATTTAAAAAAAAAAATTAAATTAAAACTGTATAATATGTTCAATAGTACAGCAACGTTTGCTACAATTCTCGAAAGTAAACAAAAGCTAATGGACAGCTGTGGTTAAATTTCTGTTTCAATGTGAAATTGACATTTGAAGGTATTATTAACTAATTACATGTCGTGTTACCTCCAAATACACATTTTACTTGATTTACTTAGCATATTATTATATGTCTATGTTAACGTTTC
Source organism: Ligdia adustata (assembly GCA_947049295.1). Lineage (NCBI taxonomy): Eukaryota > Metazoa > Arthropoda > Insecta > Lepidoptera > Geometridae > Ligdia > Ligdia adustata. The sequence goes on from OX346230.1 coordinate 7,293,121, forward strand.
AGCCGGCATTATACGATTGATAATATATATTAATATTGATAAATAATATTGATAATAAGATAATAATAAAAAAATTAAAATAAGTCAATAAAGGTTCACTAAAAAGTATTTAGAAATCTCTAAATAAGATATCGTTATAAATTAAGACCAAATACTTAAGTTTTATGTCTCTTAACCAAAGGTAGCGAATGTCTACTTGTAACTCCAGAATATTGAAATCATAGGCGTTATTACTATATTGTTTATTAGGCCACGGTTAATTTGAGTACCCTTTGTCTTGTCATCATGAAACTTTACATGCAAGTATTAGCATTTAATAGTTTGTTAAAATTAATATACCTCTTGCCTGACTCAAATTCGAAAATCCCATTTGAGGTGTACGATTATTTAAGAAGTTATTGACTCATTTTCTATAAAAGTTGCCATTCTCAGTCGCGTCTCAGATGAGTTTGAATATCCGTCTTCGGGTGTGGGTATGTTATGCGTACGCTTATGAATTTGCTTAGCATAGCATGAGTGTGATCAGTCGGTTATCTCCCCAGGTGTCGTGGATCCGCAAGCGTGACCTGCACATTCTGACAGTAGGCGTTCACACATACAGCAGTGACGCGCGGTTCGCAGCTCTTCACGCCGACGGCTCCGACGAGTGGACCCTAAGAGTTGCGCCCGCGCAGCCGAGAGACTCCGGCGCTTACGAGTGCCAGGTCTCCACTGAGCCCAAGATTAGCCTGTCTTTCCGGCTCACAGTTGTCGGTGAGTACGCTTCGGATGGATTTGATTGAAAATAATTATATTGTCCAAAAACATAAAATTTTTTTTAAGTCGTTCGGAAAAGATTAACACACACTCACAGTGGTGGAGTTAAGGATAAAACCTACGACCTTAGCAAAAACATGTTAGTGACTATTCTCAGGTTCAAATCCTTATACTTAGGTTAAATAATTTCAGAAAGTTTGATATTGTTGATATAGGTCCGTATTAGGTTGCATAAATTAAAAAGGCATAATTTAAAATTGCATAACGTTTATTGGCATACTCTTTGTTTTGCATAACGTTCAAACAGTATAAATCATTAGGCATACTTTATTTTGGCATAACTTCTTTTATCATAATGATATACCACCATAAAATTTCATGCATATTTTTCTTACAATAACAGTTACTAATCATAACATTTATTAGCATCATACTCAATGGCATAAAGCTTACAAATCATACATTTAGAATAGCATAATGTTAACAGGTACATATTTTTATATCTAAGCTTGAACCTACTTCGGACCTTGTTGGTAAAAGTATTCGGATTGTCATTAATAAAAATCTGAACCTACTGCGGACCTTGTTGGCGTAAGTAATCGGATTATCATCAAAAAAATAACCTGAACCTACTGCAGACCTTGTTGGAAAAAGTTTTCAGATTGTCATAATAAAAACAGGTACATTTACATATTTTTATATCTAAGCTTGAACCTACTTCGGACCTTGTTGGTAAAAGTATTCGGATTATCATAAAAAAATAACCCGAACCTTATGCGGACTTTGTTACCGAAAGTATTAGGATAGTCATAAAAAATAACCTGAACCTACTGCGGACCTAGTTGCTGAAAGTATTCGGATTGTCATAAAAAAATAGTCTGATCCTACTGTGGACCTCGTTACCGAAAGTATTAGAATTGCCATAAAAAATAAACTCAACCTGCTGCGGACCTTGTTACCGAAAGTATTAGGATTGTCATAAAAAAATAACCTGAACCTACTGCGGACCTTGTTACCGAAAGTTTTAGGATTGTCATAAAAAAAATAACCTGAACCTACTGCGGATCTTGTTGGTAAAAGTGTTCGGATTATCATAAAAAAATAACCCGAACCTTATGCGGATTTTGTTACCGAAAGTATTAGGATGGTCATAAAAAATAACCTGAACCTATTGCGGACCTTGTTGGTGAAAGTATTCGGATTGTCATAAAAAATAGCCTGATCCTACTGTGGACCTTGTTACCGAAAGTATTAGAATTGCCATAAAAAATAAACTCAACCTGCTGCCTGACCTTGTTACCGAAAGTATTAGGATTGTCATATAAAAATAACCTGAACCTTCTGCGGACCTTGTTGGTTTAAGTACATATTCGGATTATCATAAAAAAATAACCCGAACCTACTGCGGACCTCGTTTCCGAAAGTATTAGGATTGTCATAAAAAATAACCTGAACCTACTGCGGACCTTGTTGGTAAAAGTACATATTCGGATTATCATAAAAAAATAACACGAACCTACTGCGGACCTTGTTACCGAAAGTATTAGGACTGTCATAAAAAATAACCTGAACCTACTGCGGACCTTGTTACCGAAAGTTTTAGGATTGTCATAAAAAAAATAACCTGAACCTACTGCGGATCTTGTTGGTAAAAGTATTCGGATTATCATAAAAAAATAACCCGAACCTTATGCGGATTTTGTTACCGAAAGTATTAGGATGGTCATAAAAAATAACCTGAACCTATTGCGGACCTTGTTGGTGAAAGTATTCGGATTGTCATAAAAAATAGCCTGATCCTACTGTGGACCTTGTTACCGAAAGTATTAGAATTGCCATAAAAAATAAACTCAACCTGCTGCCTGACCTTGTTACCGAAAGTATTAGGATTGTCATATAAAAATAACCTGAACCTTCTGCGGACCTTGTTGGTTTAAGTACATATTCGGATTATCATAAAAAAATAACCCGAACCTACTGCGGACCTCGTTTCCGAAAGTATTAGGATTGTCATAAAAAATAACCTGAACCTACTGCGGACCTTGTTGGTAAAAGTATTCGGATTGTTATAAAAAAATAACCTGAACCTACTGCGGACCTTGTTGGTGAAAGTATTCGGATTGTCATAAAAAATAACCTAAACCTACTGCGGACCTTGTAGGCGAAAGTTGAATTTATTATTTAATTATACTGATTATTATTATTAGGTAATATCATCAGTATACTAATAAAACATAACTAATTACTAATGTAATTGAATTAGTATAATAACGATAGTTAATATTATGTTAAATTTTCATTATTGTGTCTTATAATTTCGTTAACATTCTTAGTCGAATTTATTATTTAATTATGACTCAATTGGTTGTGCATACTCCGATTATACGTTTTGTATTTTATGATAAATTATCTTTTGGCGTATAAGAATTATACCTTTTACATTATATAAGAATTATACCTTTTACATTTATGCTGAAAATTATGATAAATAAAATTAGAGTATGTTAACATTATGCCAATTAAACAATTACGTGTTTATAACACTATGCTTATTAAAATGTATGCGAGAAAACTTTATGCTATAACTGTTATGCTAAACTACATTATGCTGAAAAAGATTATGCGATCGATAGTGCTCCCTGTTGATATTGGGTATCTTTCCAATAGGAAAGCCTGATTCCAAGTCAAAGTACAATTCAGACCCACATCTATGCGACCGATTTCGCAATTTGCTAAAATGGCAACAGGGGTTAAGGTTAATAATTATGAAAAGGGAAAATTCTAAGAATGTAGAATATAACCGCTGATCTTAGTGATAATTTAGTTCACGTTATAAAACTCGTAGCGCTACAGCGTTGATGGCACGTAGGCATTCGTAGAAGTATACTACGCATTATAATGTTGAATACATAGAAATGTCTGTACAAGTGTACATAGAAAGTAAATGCGTGAGCGCTGCGAATAGCAGTATATAAATGAAAATTAAGCAAATTTATAAAACAGAGCGAGTCTTGTCGAACGAGAAAACCATAAATCTCTTGCTTATACTGAGTTCTTAAAATAACTATACCACTACTTGTAGTAGTTTTACAAACTGTTTATCTCATGACCCAATTGTTTTCTTTTTTGGTGTTAATATAGATATCAATTCAAAACAATACAACACCCAAACTTTCAATAGTATAAAATATAAAATAAAACATAATATAAAAAAACAGATAATTATAAAGCTTAAAAAAAATAGAACTGAAACTTAAAATAACCAAACGGAATAAAATTCATGAGATTTCCGTTTCTGTGCGTGTCTCTACAAAAAAGCTCGTGCTATTACATTACTAACCATAGAACGAACATTTTATTTAACGTTTGTGAAAAAATTAAGTGTGCCTTTGATGTTACGTTTTGCTCTACCACGCGAAAAGCTTCAGAAACACAAGCAATTTATCTTAAAGTAATTGGTCTAAAAATCTTATAAGTACTTATGTATTTATATTATTCAATATGATTTTATTTCCTAAGGCCATATGGCTTTCCTGGTCAAAATTCATTGCGCAAAAAAACCATACATATACCCGTTACAAACGCATAATGTCAAAGAAAAAATGTACTAATTTCAAAAGATCTAACAATTAAATTACCCACTGCAAGGTCTAACAGTGCTCAGATCAACTTAATCTTGAACCTTTTACATCACATACATTATATTAAATAATTACATAATTTTTTTCTTTAGAATTCAAATTCGTACTATTCATACTCGTATCCTTAACTGTTGGTACTACGATAACAAATTTGTGCGACTTTTTTAATATAATTAAAGAACCACTTATCTAAGTTTCATTATAAATTATGGTTACCAAACTTCTTTTTTTGTTGAAGAAATACCAATTTGAAAATCCCCGACGGTCGCTTAGGCAAGCGACACCACGGGGAACATCTAGTAGATAATAATGTATTCGCACAAATATGGCATCGGAAACCATGGCTGTCAACGGGAAAGATAAATTACATATTCAAGACAAACTTCCTTATCCGGCACCAGGATGTTATACTTGCAGCTTAAGCCTGTGTATCCTTTTGTAAGGAGGAGCATAAATTATACAGGTTTAGATATGTTTGAATACATCAAAATGTAATCTATACAGGCAGGTAATTATCTTTATTGTAGTAACATTTGCTTAGAATGATATTGCAATGATGTATTTTTAACGAGTTGCAACTCTAAATTACTTGCAATTATTCTTACTTTTACTGTTTTATTCTTGTTTGTTCCTCTGACTAAAATAATATTTTACAAGCGCCAGAATCAAATCGTGTATTTCACACAAAAGATATTACAAATAATGTCACAAATATTAATATCGTCCTATAACAATAGTTTTTATATGTTGTAATAATACAAAAATTTTATGACGAATGTATGCAACTTTATTATTTTAATGGTTGTAGAAGTGGTGTAACTCATTTGTCGCTGATATATTAAACTGCAATGTCTATTAAAATGAATTCAAGTTTTAGGTAAGACGATATGGTCTAACACAAAGTTTTATTATTAACTCACACGGAATTACAGTTGTTTGCTCTGGCGAATTCATTTTAAAATTACCCAACAAACAGAATAATGTTGAAAATACCAAGAGCAAGCCGGGAAGAATCTCGATTTCTTTTTGTAGTCGTAGAAGCCTTCTGTAGACATCGTATGTTTCACCCGAACGCCTCACACAAGCCCGTAGTTTTCCTCTGCAGTCAGGGACTTACTACGTCTTTGCATTATGCTGTTTGCTCAACGAAGCTGAGCGTAAAAACAGTGTAGTGATATACTGACTCATTCAGTATTTGAGATCGTATTTTTTATTTAATTGATTCGCACCTACTAGTATACTTTGATGTGATGATGTTGATCGTGTTATTAATAAATTTGAATACCTCCAACAGGTTTCAAAAAAAAATTGTTTTATATACTCTTTCTTCACATGTATTACAAAGCTAGAATTTACAAAAGCTATTAAAAAAATTTGCAAAAATAATTCCATCGTCGTCGGCTTTCTTATATTTAACTGAAACACAATTGTAGATTCCATCGCCTTAACAATTAATTACAAAGCATTGTTGTACTCGTATTTATTAAACAATTAAAAAATAATAACCACACTGACCGAAGCCGACGGGTTTTCGCAACCAGTTCCCAAAAGATAAAAAAATATCTTGCTATTAAGTCTTTTGCCACTTGTTACTTGCTCGTCAAGCAGCAAGTAACAAGTTGACAAAAGACTTAATGCTATTCATTCTTGTTCCACAACTGTTATCGTTAGCCTTTACAGTTATTCGACCAGTTGTTGAGAGACAAAAAACTCTCCTTCTACTCAATTGTGATTGCCAATCAAAATTAACTATTTAAACTTTTTAAAGTAACCATTCAAATCAATCACGAGTCAGGTATAAATTGTTTGAAACAGCAGAGCTCGGTGCGCGAACAATGGAGTAAGTACCTACCAGTACAAATAGAATCAGTTGTAAATAGAGACGCACATAATGATTGAATATTGACGGTTGCTTGCATTCAAATATCAAACAGAATGCGAAATACATTGTTTTAATTACAAAGAATATTTTCCGCTATTATAACAGTAATGGGCAGAGATAATCGTTTACCATTAAATGAGCCGCCCGCGAGCTCTACACCGTTTTTTTCCCATTTTGTAGAACGACTGATTTAATAAACTAGGTTGAGCTACAATCACTGCAATATCTGTTTTATTTTTGGTTTCGGCTGTTGCGGAACTTAAACAGTTTAACATTTTTCTAAGTATTATTATGTAAATGGCAAAAATGCTAGTCTACAAGTTCTTGAATACCCAAACTTGACTTAAGTTACAAAAGATGGCGTTTTATATATTTTTGTCGACGTGTTTGTCATCTTAATAAAGAACTCCCTACCTATCTAATATGTAATACGAGCGTAGAGATCCTATTACTTGAAGAAAATACGACCAAAATTTAGTTTCTTGTCTGGCAAGATTATCAAATTACTCGTTGCCGATACAGGCGAGCATATAAAATGAACGCGAACTTTTTTTACGATACCACAGCTCCGTGATTTCATACAATTATGGAAAATTTAAGCTCGCCAGCGACCCGATTTCGTTTTTCTTTACGAGCTTTTACAAGTTCTAATAGCTCTCGGCGTTTTTATGGAAGTGTTTTAACAGATTGTATTGTTTCCAGTGTCAAAGGCCGAGATCCTGTCCGGGCCGGAGCTGTTTGTGAGAGCGGGCTCGGACATCAATCTCACTTGTATGGCGAAATACGCTCCGGACCCTCCGAGGTAACGAATTGTTTTTTCTTAGAACTACTCCTTGATGAGGCCTCTGAGTATCTCTTTTATACGGAGTTTCTAACTCTTAGTAGATATAAGGTAAAATTGCTATTATCCAATTCAAATGCCAAGACTGTTGTAATAAAACTGTGTAATAAATTTAATTTAAATTAACTTTTTGATATATATATGACTGGAATGTTAAAACTGCGTAAATTCAATCGGACCATAGTTTAAATATATCTATAATTTAGAATGTATTTAGTTGCCAATGGAATTCGTCGAACTCTCGATAGATTGTTCGATATTTTTAAGTTTCAGTAACAAACCTATAGTAAGTTTTATGTCTAAGTTTCTGGCATAATGAAAGCAGCAATTAGGAACACCTAGAAATGTTTTAATGCGTGTGCTCGCGTAATTTATTTACACAAAGCGAGAATCGGGTAAAAGGCGATATCAATCTAACCATATGCCACACCCACCTCGCTTTGGTAAGAATTGTTCGATCAAATCCACATTAGAGGTTATGAAACAACCATTTGAATGGAGGAGAAACAGGGAAAACTATTTTTACCCGTTTGTTACTATTTCCTCGTTGAGGAAAGAAAATAATGTAACAAACATGTATTTATTGGTTGTAGAGGCAAATAGATTGGTTTTTGATATCAATAGTATCGCTGATTCGTAATCAAGAACTATCCTTTTTACAACAACGAGAAAAAATTCAGTGGTTACCCATTTCTATCCAGTGCATTCATAATTTTCTCATATCGATGGAGCTAATCATAAAACAGCATAAACACTAAACAAACTTTGAAACTTTATCTAAACAAATGCTAATTTAAAAATATATAATTATAAAATACACGATTCATAAACAGAAAATATGTATTCGAAACATAAGAGTAAAATAAAATAAACTGTCTGAAATAAGTTGTAATAATTAATTAAAATAATAATTTCTTTCTTATTTAGAAGACGTATTAAAAGTTTAGTATAAAAATATATTTTCATTTCATAAGTCTTTTTGATGCCTTACCTGTTGATTAATTATTAACACGAAATCAACCTTTAAATTCTAATTTCACGCAAATCACCTACCACTTCAAAGGCTTAATTAAAGACTGCGCCAATCAGTGCTGTACTTGATTTCTTCCATTCAGACACTTTCTACAAGACGCCTCTTAAATTTCCAAGACAAAAGCGAGACCGATGGAAAGAACGGCCACTCGACAACCTCGTTATAAAGCTCTCCAGAACATCCTTATTTGCTAATTTTCTACTATCTTGAGGTATTAAAGAGATTGTTAACTTCATCATTTCATTTTTACTTTTAAATATAAAGCATCTCTAGAGGGACGTTACGAGTAGTGTCGTTGTACGTGACTTAAGTGTAATAAGACCAACACGACTGCTTCAGTAATAATTTGGTGGCACTCAGACAGAAGATACAAATGTGATATTTGGTAAAGTTTTGTACGCTGGAATCGTATATTTTCGTTTTAGTAGTCTTAAAAATATAGGTACATTTTGCCAACCGTCTTGAGCAGGTATTTGATGTCGTTTCGAGTAAATCAACTATTCATTCCTCTAGACATTTTCAATTTGGTCAATGTAATTTTTATGACCAAAATAAAGATTCGTGCGAGCTAGTTTTTGGTAGATAATTATTTTTAATTTACGAGTACAGACTTCGTCTCTCTAGTCTGAAAACAAAATTAGGTTTGTGAAGTAACAAACTTTAGTAGTACAAAGTTTACTTACAAAAACAATCAATTTAATAAGTTGATTTCAATATTGTTAAGTTACATGAAAACACGATAGTTTGTATTCATAACAATAAAAATAAATATTTATCTCTATTCTGTTTGCTTACTATTTCTGTAACAAATATTCTATAAGCAATCGAGCGTAAAAAGCTACAAATCCAACTGAAACCCCCGCTATAAAATTAGATTACCTAACGACCTCGGGAATCAGCCTTATGCTATTGAAATAAGGTTTGTTATTGGACAAAAGTTTTGCAAAAGTACTCGTTTCTCTGTAACACAAATCGTCGCGGGGTGAATAGGCGACCCACCTTGCGATCTTATAATGGAAGTTTGCGATGGTAAAGGCACCTTTTCACACCGCATACCGGCCTATACATTTAGTCTCGCATCCATAAACATGATAAGCTTATTTCCCAGATAAAAGGGTCGGCTGCCTCCCTAAGTGAGGCATTCTTTGCCCATCACCGTTTAATGGTGCCTGTGTCTGAGATCCATCGGTTCGGGCCTTCAATTTGAATATTGATAGGAGGTCGCGCCGTGTGGAAAGATGACATTCTTTATTCAGGTCATCTCCTCTCATAACTTATAGATATAACAACTTTCTTTTTAAAAGTGAATAGCGTGCTTCGTTACTGCGATACGACGGTTGTTCACCTTAGAACGGGCGTTTTATATGACTGTGTGATGGAAAGGAGGTGGAACGCACAATAGTGAGGTCTGTTTTTTTTGGCTTTTTGTTGTTATCGTTATGTACATGTACTTGCTGATACCCACGACTTCGTCCGCGTGGTATTAATTAATACTTCAAAATTTCATTTTACAGAAATTCGAACTCTACAGTTTTATTATATGTTTTTTTCGCTGGTTGATTTTAATACTGCACTCCAAGTAACATATTATACCATCTCATAAGTTAAGTACATCTATAATATGAAAAAGAATCACTGAATGTGTTGCTAAGCGCAAATCTCGAGAGCAGCTGAACCGATTTTGCTAATTCTTTTTTTAGAATATTTCTTGAAGTACGAGGATGGTTTAAAGAAAGAATTTTTTTATAAATTACCTAATTAGGTCAATTAATAATACTTCTATACTCCCATACAATTGATTCGTAATAATATTTAACAACTTTCTTTAGTCAATTTGGACTTTAATACCATACCATAAAGTTAAAGTGTTAGTGGAAATATTCCGGGAAGGCAAAACAATTTAGTGATATTAGTATCGTATAAATATTAATGTCAATATTTGCTGATCCGACATCCCGAACAGCAGAATAAGAATTTAAAAAAATAATGTCTGTTAGGCGGTACGAAGTTCGCCGGATCAGTTAGTGTAGTTATAGAATTAGGGCGTACAAAGCTTGAACTAGGTAACACTAGGAACTAGGAGTGAACTAGGTAAACTAGGGGTAATTATCTCTAGTGGGTGTCCGATCTATCAGTCTGAGTAGGTATCTGTTTTTTGTGCCTACGTGTGTTGTGCATGTGTTTGCTAATGTTGCATAGCATACTGTAACAAACCTTATGTGTTCAATGTTATTTCCACACAATGTTTGCTCCATAAATTGACTATACCGCATCGCATGTTGTACATAGTAATATTTCTTATTTCATTTACACTCGCGCGACTTTATATATGCTGCCCTTATTTAATTCTTAAAGGCAACGTCGTGAGAAAGTTATTTAGGGCTTTATCTGATATCTGCAGTTCACTTCCTTCCTATAAGGTCTTATCTTCTAAAGAATTGAGTCTATAATGCTGATTACTAAAACAAATTAACCGTAAAATATTCTGGTTATTTAAGTTCTGAAGGACTTTAAGCGTTGAAAAGTAAAGTATATCGAAAAAATTATTTCAGGGTAATAACTTTACTAGCGTATCTAAAAGTTTGACAACATTATTGAAGTGTTACGATTAACTAACATTTGCCTAAAAAACAAGTGCTAGACGTAGGGTTCGCAGCACAAGAAATTGTAAATAATTAAATAATATTGCGTATGTTCTGTCCGAGGTTAATTAGGTCTGTAATGGTTTATTTGAGGTGTATTTAATTGTTGTTAGTAGAATCAATACTAATCATTTACACGTTGTTTTAATCAGCTTAAAATACATTTAAATTAATTTTATTTTCTACTAAATATTATCAATATCGAAACTGTTTTTCTAAATTTCTACTTATATTTAGAATTTATTTTAGCTTGCTGAAGTTATAATTAATATAGAGTACGATAGTTCTCAGGAATAATTTTAATAAAAAAATTATAAGCAGAACTAATTTTTCCAACTCTACTATGGTCAATACCTTATACCCTAGCGTTGAAAACACATGAGTGTTTAAGCAAGAGGGTTTTGTATATGCAGTAACTCAATTTTGGACAAATTAAAGACGGTAACGAATTCCGTTTTAAGTTAGTTAATAATGAGTAATACAGTTATAATGATAAACTGAATTTTTTTAATATGTTTTAATAAATATTTACGTTCATGATTATAGTAATCAGATGTAAAACAATACAGTCATTTTGAAATTTCGTTTTCCAAATATATTTAAAAATTATAAAGTATAACATTACTAAGCATATATCGATAAAGTACATCTAGTAACAACATTTAATAATAATTTTGATCTAAGATTGACGAGTTTAGACATCGAATAGACATTGTAGAATTTTACTTACTGCATTGAAAGTATACGATGTCCACCAGAGTTTTTAGCAAAAAATTTATGTTCTCAATTGCGTTTCATTTTTTGTTCAGTTTTACGAAACATCATAAATTAAATTTTATTGCCTGACTTATTTATTTGACAGAATAGAATTCCAAAAACTTATAAGTGTTCTAAGTGCAAGAGAGGTTGCTGGGAATTATTAAAAAAGTAGGTTTAGAGGGACAGTCGAAAATTAACCACGGAGAGAGATGGTCGAAGTTCCGGGCGCGAATTAAAGGAGAGTTATATTAAAAACTCTGAAACTCGGGAGTGTTCCTAAGTCTATTTTATTCAACTGAAATAAATATTATAAGTGAAATTTAAATAATTATTCGTTCCGCAAATAAAATATCCGTCGCGACGACGGATCTTACTGTGATAGTGAAATATGTTGTAAAATTAAATTATATAAGTGATCTAATGATCCATTGTGAATGTGTGACGAAACCTTGGATGTGCAGTGATTTAATTGGGAGTATACCTTATTTATTATATTTTATAACTAATGTTCGCTATTTTCCTAAGTTCTCAGCTGGTCAAGAGGTGTCGTCGGTAGACTACGTTGTCTTTACTTTATGTCACAGTAGGGACAAATTAGGAGGTGCATTACTTTCTTTTATTTTCAGCAAGCTGTTTGCGGTGGCGGTGTCTACGTTTTTATCACGGGTTATTGTATGGGTAGGATTCACGAGTCGCTATATATTATGGGGACCATATTAGGAGGAGTGGAATTTGTGCTGATGTATGAAAGTGTTAAACTTAAACCGTTACAAACTACCATTAGCTAGGACGTGATTTAGAGAACATGTAGCTTAAGGTTTAAAATAACTAACACAGCAGAAGGATGTTGTTGCATCGTACGAGGCTAAAAGGAATTTTAACCACCGACTTAATACCTAACGGAAAATACAAATGCTGTAAAATATTATCTTCTCTATAAGTTTAAATTGCTGGATTTATCACAACAATTATGCACTCATCCGTAATTCATCTGCGTAGTTATAATTGAACCCAAATATCTTATTGGAATTGAATAAAATTCCAATTAGGACAATTTAATGATAGTGAGTTATTATATAAAATTATTATATCTTTACACACTTGCACGCTAGAACTCACATAGAGCGACCGGATTTAGGACATTGCCGGCTGTATCCGAGAGACGGGCGCTAAATTCCGTGGCTCATCACTACAGGGATCCAAGTCTAATCAGCCAGGATGGGGCGGGAACTCAGAATGTAATTTTGATGCTGGCTTCTGACTAGCAGGAGTCAAGCACAATCTTACATTCGCTCATGCACTAGGTACACACACCACACCGTCAGATCATTTGATTCCTGTAGGGATAGTTAAAGTCGCGAAGAATCTCTTGGTCATAAAACCAATTAGAATAGGATAATAAAAACAAACCGCGTTAAAAGATGGTACGACTGAGATTTTAATTTACATAACAGTTGTAAATATAATGACATGATTTTGACGCTATATCTCGCGGAAAATAATATCGCACAATACATTTCATACCAAATTTAGGGGCTTTGAAGTAGATTTTTGATGTCATTTGTATATACGAGTATTATAAAAGGTAAATTTAGACTGACTGATATTCGCTAAGAATCAACGCAGAGCCTTAACCTTAACAGAATATAGGGGTGTACTAAGAAAGGATTTTAGAAAATTCAACCTCTAAGAGAGTCTATTGAAGAGTTCCAAGTTCGAAACTTCTTTATGTTTCAGTTTATGTTGCGGGCAACGCCGCGGGTGAGAGCTACATAGTATTTAATATTGAAGCTAAAATAAATGTCTTTCAGATTTTAATATTGCGAGAATGATGATAAATCTGAGTAAGTATGATAATAAGGTTTCATAATATGACCGTGAATCTGAGTGGAAGTTATTATATATTTATCTTGTCATTGGTATGTTTTCCACATAGGGTATTGCAACACGCTACTTAAAAATATAAATGTCTAAATTTTAAGTTAACGAGTTAAACTAGATCTACCTATCCGTAATGATACTATTTAGCTACCTGAATACTTTTTTAATAATTGGCCGAATTGATCGTCTATGGTGTTTTATTTTGTAAGGACCCTTTTCGTTGTGTTATTTCTACGTTGTGATCAACTATTGTATCGTTAAGTTTAATGTACAAGAAAAATCTTTTAGAAAATCAGAGTATTTAAATATATTTATTTAAATTTATGTAATTTAAAGTAAATAAATAAATATATTTTAACAGTAACCAAAGAGACTTAAAGGCCTCTTTGAATCGAACGCAATATAAACCGTAACCGTAAGGCATAAAGGCCTTGCCGCATTGAATGTCATTGTCATGTTTGCAATCAAAGGATTAGAAACATTAATTTACACAGATTATGTAAATATAATTAGCAATAATCTTAAATTAAACACATAACAATATAAATTTAAAATACTGTGCAAATAAAATAAAGTAAGATCAAATAACCGTGATTTCCACTCTACTTTCCCCATAAATATATATAGAATTATAATATGATATAATAAACATGTCACTTATACATATACGCTATAATTACAGAGTTTAGCTTAAGTAAAACTTCTATTCTAATATGAATAACTTTGATTGATACTCGATTTACAAACAGAATCTTATCTAAATAACCGATCGACAGCAACAGCTTGGAAGAATCCTGAAATAATAACTAAGAAGGGGAAAGGGAAACAAGACTGTTAAGTCTTTGAATAGAAGCCTAAGCGATAAGATTATAATGAGGCTCCCTTCCAGCCTAGCACCTCATTCCAGACCAGAGCAAATCCGTCGGGGTTTGACCTACTCACCTCTAATGACTTCTAATCTTGCAAAACTTCATATCTCATTGCGATCCTTTTCATTCATCACCAGTTCTCAATCATTCATCTAATCAAATAGGTAGGTAGAGCTTTTAGGTCACTGACCAAATACGTGTGGGATGGATAAAACATTCAAGTACCACGAATACGTACACTTGACATTTCCCTATATGTGTCGAATACATTTCTAAGTAGTTTCAAAATATTGCCCAATTGCTACGTACGTTGAATCCATATAGGTTGTTAACTCATACAAATGCTAGGGAGATGCTTTGCTTTTATATTTCTACATATCTTGGCAAAAATAACAGAATAATTTGGTAAAAAAACTATTATTTTTGACAAGAATTTAAAAAGTATTCACTGTGTTAAGTTATTGGAATAGTACCATTGGGACTTGACTAGATTTAAAACATTCAATATTTCAACAGGACAGACAAAAAAAATTTAATTAAGAATGGAGTTAAGGCTATCGATTACATTGACTTTTAATTTAGACAGTACGCGTTCAATCGAACGTGTGAGTACCTATCCTTAGCCGTGAATCGATGACATTCAATTTAGTTGCTGTATATGAGAATGTTTTACGTTTTTATTGACGCCGTTGGCTGCGTTTGTATTGCTAGTTGTCGTATCAAAAATGTATGTTGTACTAAAAAATATTACCACCCGTACGCTGATAAAAATAGTTTGTACAAAACATAAGCTTTGATGATAATAAAACGAATCGGCAGAATAGTAAATAAGTATACATTTCAAAGGTAAGAGAGAGTTAAAAAAAACGTGATTTTCTCGAAAAACCATCAATCTCAAGCGATTGAATTCTAGTTACGATATTAAACAGCTGAGTTAGTTGCGTACCTGTATATAATATACTTAGTATGTAGTTAAAGCAAGCTGTGCTCGGTAAATTAATTGACATCTTCGATATAATGTTCGTGAGGGGTAATTAATGGATGCGTACTAGTCAATAACGTCTTATAATTAATGTATGGATGTGTGTAATGTCACTAAGAGAGGTCTGAAATGTTAATTTAAGTATAATATATCTAATCCTGTAGATAGATACATCATCTCCAAGGGAATAGACGATTAGAAAATTTAGGGCTGTTATGTACTAGCAAAATAATATAAAGGCCGTGTTTCCTAAATATATTTAAGTAAAAATTCAACACCTTTGGTGTAATTGTAATAATACTTTAGAAAGAGCGTTTGCCCTACTATTCAAAAATTACCTACTTTCTTGCGCGGTGCAGTGGCGATCCAGTCCATATTATGACGGAACATAATAAAATGATGGAAGTATATAATCGTGAAAAAAGTACATTGCTTCCAGTATTTTATTTAACTTTCGTAATTATTCTTTATTTTGTATTTGATTTCGAGGCAATAAAAACGTATAGCATGTAAAGCTAAAGAGGTAGGTACACCGTCTCGGTGTACCTACCTCATTTTCCAAAACTTTCTAACTACTCCTCGTAGGTATCTATCCCCACACATAATAGAAATGCGAAAGTGTGCTCGTTAGTTTGTTTGTCTTTTTTCTTCTCAGCAACGGAGGGATGGATCGACTTGATTTTTTACAGAGGTATATAGTATATAGTTAGACGTTCGGAGGATGCCATAGGCTTTTTCTGGGAAAAGAACAAATAACGCGGGCGAAATCGCTGGCAAAAGCTAGTATGTATTATCTCTAAAAGGCAAATGTTCACGTTGTGTTTTTTTATTTAATATACAGCTACAGACAGAGTGCGTGTTCGTGTACTTTTGTTTAGTATATAGCCAGCTATTGGCATGAATTTAAACTGCGTCTGGCTGCATTCATCCGTCACTGACACTAGTGCGGGCGTTGTCCCCTTTTTACTATCATCCCCGCTCCATTCGTGTGTAAGTCTGTCTGCTACTGTCTCTCTATGATAAAACATGACAAGGGATGTGTTGGGTGCATACGTAATAGTTATTCTTAGTTATTTTAAATTTTAATTTATTCTTAGGTAAAGGTTAAAACTCTCGGAAAATAAGTAAAGTCCGTAAAGAAGTACTAATAGCTTAATGATCAAATGTTCATTGATATGTACATCTAAATCGCGTTATAAAAATAGAAACGTTATTGAAACCCACCCACCCACTCTTAGACCTTTCCTACGAGCTGTTATGACGTCTGTAAACTGTAAATATGTAGTCAGGTACATTTTTATAGTTCATTAGTTTACGGCCTACACCCCTTTGATAGGGAAAGCTCGTGCCCAGCAGGAGGGCGTTATAGATTGATTGGCAAGAGAAGATACTTGATACAGGAAAAAGTCTGACGGTGCTAAATAAAACGTATCCTTAGAGACTACTTCATTTTAATATCAACGATTTTAAAGAGTCATCAGAAATTAAGTATCCCTTAACTCAGACCTTAACATTTCTGAGGTTTACGATTAACTTAAGCTTAAGTTACTGAGTAAACCACGAACTTATTAGTCTCAATTTATTGATTTTCTATTAATGGGGCGAAAGTTGACCTACTTTTTATCAAAATAGGAAAACAGATGAAGACTGTTTTTTTTTCGTATTTTAATAGAGCTATTCTATATTTTAACATAGCTCTATTAAAATACGAATTTCATTCAGTTAATTGGATGCTAGCGCCCAACTAATATGGATATCATCTTTACCTTATTATTCTAGTCAATAATCTCGAAGTATTTATTAATTATCGAAAAAACGGTGATTGACATACTCATATCGTGGAGGAGATTGTTATTTCACAGTTTCTAGGTTCATCACCAAAAGATCTGTATAGATGGGAGAACTAGAAAGTAGCTCTTTAACAAAAAAAGATATCGATGAATTGTAAACTTCCTCCATTCCGTTGGAGTCCGTTAAGAATGACTAAAATGCCATTTTACATTTTCATCTCATTCTTCTTGTTACAGTTTCATCTACTGGTACCGCGGCGAGCAAGTGGTAAACTATGCCCAGCGCGGCGGCATCAGCGTGGAGACTGAGCAGCGCACGCGCACCAGTCGACTGTTAATCGCACGCGCCGCGCCCCACGACTCGGGCAACTATACCTGCGCGCCCAGCAGCTCAGGTAAACATATATACAGTAATTTAACCATTAATAATAGCTATAACACACGGCACTGCACATGGCACAAAAATGAATACAAAAAAAAACAGACTTTTAACCCTCGTTGACCTCCATAGAGTTTCCTAAAAAGATTTCTTAGTTTCTACATCCTATAATAAATTCAACATCCTAATTTCAGTCTTTAGGTTCAGTGGTTGAGGCTCTATGTTGAGTTATATTGATTCATTTTCATAGTTTAAAAGTTTATGTAATTGTATTATCACAGATAGTTGAATGTTCCAAAGTTTTGAACCAACAATTTCCAAGTACCACCATGGTACTTACAACACAGTCAAGTAGGGTTCACCACAATTCTGAGTATGTTTAACAGATAGACTTGTTATTAAAAATAACTATATTTTCTTTATTTATTTTTTTTTGTTTACCACCCTGCCTTGTGCGCTGCTGGTCCCGGGTTCGATCCCCGGACAGGCCAAACATTTGTGCGTCGGAACATGAACATATCTGTTTGACCTGTATTTGGGTGTTTACTATGTATATATTTTTATATCAGTCATCAGGTTACCATAGCACAGGCTTTGCCTAGTTTTGGGACCTGAAGACGTTGTTTGTGTGAATGTTGTCCCTTATTTATTTGATTTAAATCTTGCTATATTTTTACCCTCAAACCAAACCATCATTCATTTTTGGTGCTACTATCGACACAAAAAATATATCCCACATACACAGCAAAAAATGACTGTAATAGATGCATACTAAAAAGTATGGTAAATACCATGATATGCAAGTACTAAAATTTGCTGAAAATGTTTTTACTTCTGTTCGTAAATGATTACAAAATATTTGATTGCATTCTCCCTTATCACAAAGATTGATATCTTTGTGATAAGGGAGAATGCAATCAAATATTTTTCAAGATGGTATAGCGACAACGACTACTCAGGAATACTAAAACTCTAGGAAACTCATTATTGGTAATTCCTGTAAAAGTACAATAAAATTATGCCGCGACCAATTCACGCACATAGAATGCGCAGACTAGACCAATTCTGAAAGCTGGTTCATTGTGAAGGTCAATCAATCAATCAATCAAAAAACCGTTTATTAGGGTACAAATTGGTACAAAGTTTCTGAAGAGCTAGGTTGTGACAGTATCTTTGAATAGTTTGTTATTAAGTGGGTAGACCTCAAGTATTCGATTGAGTTTTTGGTAAAGGTATGGCACTAGCACACATTACTGGGTATTAATAAATTTGGTATCATATATTTTAGAATAAATAGCGATATATTTGCATCTTCTTCTGTCATAGATGGAGGGCTCATAAGGAGTTTTAATGTGATGCGAAAGTAATGCGACGTTAAGAATGTACAATTGTCTGACTGTTATAAGCTATGCAAATAATTGAGTTGTTGGATATATAGGAGGCCTAAAAGACAAGATATTTAATACTGATCTCTGGGCTCGCTCAAGTAGTATCAAGTGTGTTTTACAATTATCAAGATGGTATCAAGATTAAATGAAAACAGACTAACAAAGTTACTTAAGTTGTTACGTTGTTCTTTAGTTACGTTGATTATTTATGCTAAACTACTATTTAATTCCTAAGGGCTGTAATATTATTAATTTTTGTGAGATATTTTTTGAATAATTACACAAACTTGGTCGACTGCATACACACAAAACATAGGCTACTTTACATCCCTGATAAATATAGTGTTTCCGTTTGAGAATAAAATTTTCGCGGTTAACACTACGAGTAGTTGTTCTATAATTTCCAGCTAAATCCGAGCTGAATTACAAAAAAATGAAAATTACACTCTACATACTCTCAATACACCCAATATAATTTTTTTTTAATAAACTCTCTCGTCTTCTTATACAAAACCTTCATGATAAACTTCGTCTAGAAATGCTTATAATAACACTCTCCCCTAATCTTGCTTTCCATGCACATTTTCGATCGTCCTAAGTAAATCTACGTCGCCCGTCTCTCTGAGTACTAACTTACGTGAATAAAGTTGAAGCATCAGAATCGTACCCGGTTCACGCTCGGTTTATGACTTGGTCTCGGATCCCAAGTTAAGTCCGGATTTTATCTTCAAGCTGCGAATTTTAACCCGTCTTGTTATCTGCGGAGAAAGAGTTGGTGACTTTAGCCAGAAGCGGAGCCAAATATAGTGGATAAGGGGACAATGGTGAATACGTAGCCACAGATTTTGTTAGACTACATAATAATAATATGACTGTAGCTTTAGATAGTATTGAATTTCTGCAATTTTGTCAAGCGATTTCTAGAATCATTTTTTTTCTATCATGCAAACCTACTTGCGAATATACTGCTGTATTTTACTGTTACCTGATATCAGTATCTACTATCGTTTATATTTGTTCTACTTTGGCACTTTTTCTACGTAATAAATACCAATGCCAAAACCAACACTAACAAAACACAATGTATTGATAAACGACGGATACTCGTACTTTGATGGTGTAATTTTGTGCTCATTAAAACTATTTTGTTTTTGTTAGAGAGTGTTAAATATTTTTGTATGGTAAAAACTTATACATGCTACAACAATGTAAGCATAAAAATATAAAACGCTAAAAATAATCACCTAAATTGTATATAGTGACTAATAACGTGGTAACCGGCAGGCGGCTGGTATCGTGACGTGTAGCTTTCGACCAAAAATTAGAGCTAAAGCATAAATTTTATAACCGATTAAGGTCAGGAAACGGGTCAATATTTCACTGCTGTGGCTATCGATTATAACTAATAATTATAAATATTGTTACAAGCGCGTAATAGTTTCGAATATTGAAAACATGTAGCGTAATTTTACACTTTTATATTAGTTATAAGTTATATAGTGGGCGACTTTAATATGAGCCACGTCCAATAGACGAGAAGTGAAGAAGGTGACTCTCATGCGATGGTCGCTTCGAACGCCAGGTAACTGGGTGACTAACCACCAGGGACGTATTCTGGATTATGTATTGTGTAACGATGATGCGCGCGTTATCATTTGTGATCACGTTTTATCAGAAGTTTATAACTTTCATAAATCGGTTTTGATTTCCTTGCCGTTTGTGAACCTTCCCGCGCTGAAACCAATCTCCCGTAAAAAGTACTTATTTAATAAAGGTGATTATGAGTCGATTAATGCAAGTATATTGAAGGTAAACTGGAACTCGGAATTCAGCGGTCGTAGTGTAAAGGATGCGATATTCCTGTTTTATTCCTATTTAGATGAGCTTATTAACAATAGTATCCCCCCTGGTACAATCAGGCATTGATTAAATCCCTTAAGGAAAAAATTAAATATTTAAGGAAGTTAAGAGTTTATAGCGACATTTGCGATCGTTTGAGCTATAAATTATTCCCGAAACGTTCAAAACAGTTAGAAAAACAGTGTTATGATAGTTATATCTTGAAAGTAGAAAAATCTATTGAAAAAAATCCTAAGATTTTTTGGTCGTTGAATCACGTACTATCTGTCAAATTCTGTATCCATAGGTGAAGGGATTTGTGATTCCTTCTCCTCATATTTCCTCTCAACTTTCTTACCTCAATGTAGCACTGGTCCGGAGCCGGCCGTGCTGTCACCCACGGATGACACTGAGCGTAGTGGTCACACTCACTCAGTAGGTATATCCCAGGTACACGTTGATACCTTTGAGGTAGCTAAGCTTCTCTCTCAATTGGATCTCTCGAAATCGGCTGGACCTGATCGTAAAAGCTCTGTTTTATTGAAAAATTGTGTTAAAACAATATCTATACTTATCTCGCTTCTTTTTGAAAAATTACTTACCGAGTGCACAGACCCTCAGATATTGAAGTCAGCTTTTATAACACCGATCCATAAAAAAGGAAAATTATAGGCCGATCTCGAAGCTATGTATTATTGCAAAGATCTTTGAACATATAGTCTATAACCAAACCTATAACGCCCTTAGGACCACCTTCCACCCATCGCAACACGGGTTTGTAAAAGGCAGGTCCACCACCACCAATCTGGTCTTGCTTAACGATTACTTGACCGAAGCTATGGACATGTGGATAGTGATAGATGGATAGTGTATACTGATTATAGTAAAGCCTTCGATAGAATTGACCATACACTACTTTTATCAAAGCTATGGTGTAAGGGAGTGAGTGGGGACGTGGGGAACTCAGGCGGTAGTTGTCAGCAACTACGTTTCTAGTTGGGTTACGATATCTAGCGGGGTGCCGCAAGGATCATTGCTTAGGCCTTTGCTTTTCTCGATTTTTATTAATTTCTTCATGCTTTCAAAATTCGAAATTACTCTGCTTTGCCGATGACATGAAAATATTTAAGGAAAATATTTAATCAATTAGCTCACCTGCTGACTCCGAAAGTCTGCAAGCTAGACCTGAAGCCATCTAAATGTTCGGTGGTTACATTTACTCGCAAATATAAAGTAATTCGATCAGTATGTAAGCTCAAGTATGTAACTCAAGTATGCGGGACTTGAGTGTGATCCATGACTCGAAATTATTGTTTGATGAACATGTCATCATCATCACATAGTGAAGTCTGCCTCTGTCTCTTTTAGCAAAGTTAAAACTTTTAAAATTATCTACTGTACATTTGTTCGTAGCGTTTTAGAGTGCATCTCAAGTGTGGAACTCTCTTTACGATGAATACATTTCCCGTATCAAACGTATTCAAATGCAATTTAAGAAATACCTGTGTTATCGACTCAAAATACCATATAAGTCAGAACTTTATCTAGAACGATGTACCAAGTTTCACCTGCTACCCTCAACCAAAAGAAGAGAAATATCTGAAATAAAGTTATTATTCAAAATAAGTAATAGCTCAATTGACTGTCCTGAACTTGTCGAAGGATTAAGGTTGAACTGTAACCCTTTCCGGGGACGGTTCAATCCTCTTCTTTATGTTCCATTCAAGCACACAAATTATAGGAGCAATACCTATCTAGTGAGAGCGAGTAGGAGTTATAACGCAGCAGACAAGAGACTTGGGTTTGATCTCTTTTCTACAAGTGTTGCATCGGCGAGGCGATGGCTGAGCACAGAATTTTTTATTAAGACTTTGCTTTAATTTATTTATAATGTCTTAATTTCTATTTTTTTTCGTTATGTTATGCTCGTAGCATATGTGTTTTTGTTTCGTTGTGTGATCTGTATTGTTTGTAGTTATTTCTATTTCCCTATTATTTGTTATTATTAGTATTGACCTTAAACAGGTTCTCTATTTTTATTAATGTACCTGCTAGTATGAGTATAGCTGTTGGGCGACCTATTAATA
Organism: Ligdia adustata; assembly: GCA_947049295.1. Classification (NCBI taxonomy): domain Eukaryota; kingdom Metazoa; phylum Arthropoda; class Insecta; order Lepidoptera; family Geometridae; genus Ligdia; species Ligdia adustata. The sequence continues at coordinate 7,315,890 of OX346230.1, forward strand.
AATAAATAAAATAATTTATAAAGAACAACACAAGAATTATAACAAGAAAAGTATATATAATTTCGACCCCAAGCCAATTAAGTACATCATAATAATTAAGAAACCCAGTAGTGGTACTTAGATGCTTAATACTTTAACACTATTAGACATTAAACTAGCACAACTACAATTGGCGTTATGTCATTAGTAAATTTCTTTTTCTTTGTTAGTATTGATTCGTTAACAATTTCATTTAACTAAATCAGAACTAATGTTAGGTACAACCTATACGAATATATTTTAAAATTTCAAACTAATTAGTACTTTGATTTTTACTCGTAGGTATATTGAAGTAAAAGTTTCTCGCTATAGAAATACTTACTCTGTAATTTACTTGAAAACAGCTACCAAGAAATTGAAAGTTACTCTGCGGAATTGAAAACTTTAAAATTGATAAAACTTAATGGAGCAAATAGTTCGTTTGTTGAACAAAATACCAACAGTATTGAAATAACTACTATAAGACGTACATATTTCCATCCTGGTTTTTTTTTTTATCAAAATCTAGCTTCTATTTTTTAGACTTAATTATCTCTGTGAGTTTGACTCCTTTTTTTTCTTTGTTTCTCTGAACATGGATATTTCTGTTTAGTATAATTAGGCTTTAAATTGAGAAAAAAGTTAAGGCTTCAGTAAGAATTTGTGAGAAGTTTTTTAAAAAGATCAGCAGCGTATTCTTGTTTTGTTCGATATAATTAATGGATACTTTGCGGAAATCCATTTATAATAAGATGGTATATACAAGATATTTAGTGTTTTTCCGCTTCGTCATAAATATCTTGTATATACCATCTTATTTGTTCGATATATTACCACAGACAAAAAAGTTGATGTGTTACACTCTGAATACATTTGTTTCATCGGTGTTGCTTGCACTTTTAAAGGAGTGTTTTCAGTTACATTCCGCTTTCCAGTGCCGCTGTGTCTAATGTTGAAATTGGCTAGTTGCTAACCTAATAAATGAAGTATGACAACAACATGATTTTTATGTGATTGTATGTCGTCCACAGAATCAGCATCAGTAATAGTCCACGTGTTAAGCGGAGAGCGGCCTGCAGCGATGCAAAGCTCCGGGCCAGCCGCCCCACCGCGACCTACACGTGTCATCCTCACTTCAATGGTCACCATCGCCACTCTACGCCAGCCACGGCAGAACCTCCTCATCATCCTCTCTTTGCTCACGTATACTCTACTCGTATGCACTGTATACTTTAGCACTTCCATCCTGAAGTGCCTACTTCACTCCCCGGTAAGGATCTTTCAAATGAGATGACCAACCAGTCAAGTGTAAAGAGAGTATAGTAGGCATTTAAGTTGGTTAAAAACAACGATTAGTTTGATGTTTATAAGAGTCACTAGGTAAAACCAAGTTCGACGGAGTTTTTGGTACTAATACATAGCTGACAAAGACGTCTGACGTGAACGAACGTGGCACGCTTACTCTTAGAATAGACTTTATAAAGTTATCGTGAAAATTTAAGAAGACGAATCATTATTGTTTTTAAAATAAGATACTTAATTAAACTCCCCAAACTTGGTCTTACAAATTGTATAATAGGATTTCTAATCGCCTGTATACATAACTGCAATGAGTGGCATTACTCGGACAAATAAAATGTAATTGTTACTTCTACTAGTCTGCATTTAGTTCTTTGTACATTGTTTGTCTTCATGATTGAATAGTTACTAAAATGACAATCAAAAACATTAGTAATTTATAAACAAGCTAACGAGTCTCTTGTATTATACCTAATGCACTCTTATTAAAGAGATATGAGATTGATTTTCTCTCTTATTTTTCCTAAAAATAAGACGTAATCAGGGACTAGTCTTTATATTACGCTAGTGGGTTATGCTGTTTAATATTCCGCTCAGCTCACGTCTCAGACTTGAATTGAGATTACGATCGAGTCAATGGACGTTCGGTATGGACCGGGAATCAATCGTAGTGGGGCTGTACGAGTATCTCAACGCTCGACTCTCTAGAGTTGCTCGTTGCTCTCTTTACCACTTTATTTGCGTTCAATCAAGCTGAACAAATAGATGAGCAAGCCTATCTCCGGCACTATAAATACATTTAGATAGACATTCCATAGCTGCCACAAATATGTCACGTGGAAAATTGTGGTGAACTCTGTCGGGGATTATATCACGCTTTGCGCCGACTTTTACTGTGTGAACAGCCTGGATGTGAAATTTGCTGCCATGTTGAATATTTCCCGATAGCTATAATTTCGGGTTTTCAAATTGCGAGCGAATCGGTTTTTCTTTCTTTCTCCTAGGCAAGCGTGCCACATCCCAGGTAGCATCGTCGCTTTACATCGGGCGAGTTGCGGTCAATAGCAAGCTAACTAATTCTATAAAAAAATAACTTCACTAGAAATGAATTCATTAGCAATGTCTGAAATCAATATTAGTCAAATGAAAGATTTTCGAGAATAATACGTACCGCAATGTATTGACTGACGAATTTAGAAATGAACAAGCGCTTGTAATGTTTGTTATATTATGAAGCTTATTTATTTCTGGTTAGTTAATTGTTTATCTTAAATAAATAAAAAAATTTGCAATATAGAAGTAACATTCCATAGTTGCATTTAAGTAAGTTATTTTTCTAATTTTGAATTATTGTTCTTGATAATGCTTGATAATGTTCTGTAAAAGAGATGTTTCAATATTGTTTGGAGCCTCGGCTAGGACGGTGTACATGATACCATACATAAGTTAGGGGTTATTAATCTTAAATATATCAACCAAATTTAAAATAACGTTACTTATCGCAGTATACAAAATGAACTTAGAATCAACATTTTTTCACCTTATTTACGCAAAATGTAGATTTTCGCGTTTCTGTTGTGTTAATTTTGACATTTGTTATTGGTGGCATGATGGATAGACCAATGTGATCCTTGGATTCAACCTAGGACATAATGATCTCCCATAATTCTACCACAATTCACATAATTTAGATATTTTTGTACACAATGAAGTAACCAACTTTTGCAGGTCGCATTAAAACATAATAGTAACCACATCTTTAGGCATTTTTGGTAGACGTACACCATCCTGGCCAAAAATGAAACACAAATCAAAGTCTGAAGAAAAAAACAAAACGTAAAAAACCCCCAGGAAACAAAGAAATGCAATGAATTTTTGGAGAATAAGAAAATTCGTTTATCCAAGAGTAAAAACAATCGACTCTTTTCTAAAGCGTCTCTATCAAATGGCTGCTCAGTGTAACTGAGTCGAATCAAGTTGATTTCACGGAGACTTGGAAGCGGTTTCGCTTTTCAGTTCCAAAGATAGGAATGGAGCCAAATAGATAGCTACTTAATATTTAAGATGAAAGCATAAAATCTGGTCTTCAATGTTTTTTAGTCAAACAAAAAAGCTAATTTAACCACCCACGGCCTCCACACGGTATTTCACAAAGAACTGTAGGTTTAACAAAAATACGTCGTTCCTTTGTGATTTGCTTCATAATGAGAAAGTTGAAAAACCTCTGTCTCGGGACTGCTACGAGCGTTTTCTTTTTCACAAGTTTTATTGCAAGGTAAGACAATGAAACTTCTGAATTAGGGTTGCTTTATTAGCTGAAATAAAAAGAAGCCAAAAACATCTTGTGAGTGATAGCCACAATGCTTCTAAGTATCTAGAATTAAGCTCTACAAGGGTTTTTTTATGAAATCTGTTGAGTAAAAAGTTTCTTTATGCTAACGAATCTTTGAAAAATAATGGTGTATTTAATAATGCCTTTGTTTTTAACCTCATTTGTACTTTTTGTTACTGATTTTGTAAATATTATAGTGTAGCTATTCTGTATTTCAAAACTTGTCGCAAGTTTAAATGTACCTGTAACATGACCATCAGTAGGCCAATCATCAAATATCATAAAATGTATTTATAGTGTATATTTTCCAAACTTTCAAATTAAAATGGACCTTTGACAATTTTTTTACTAAATACCTAGTGTAAATATTAGTCAAAGCTTTGTAAATATCTGAAAGTGTAAATAAAAATGTTGTAAACAAATTAAACGTTTGTAATTTATTATCAGCCAAAATACTATCGAAAGTATCAAGTTGATTTTTAAATTGGTGGGTTCAAAGCTTCACCGTTTTTGTCGAAGTAGTTCGAAAGGGTTGTGTAATAAGCTATCAGATGTAGTTGTAATATGTTATATAAGAGTTTATAAGAATAAATAGAACTAAGTTGATGAGGAATTTGGAGTATTATTTTTTGTCCCGTAATGATATCATGCTTAATGAAATAGGTAATCGATTCAGTATTTTAGATGTCTAAGAAAAGCTCTTACGAGAACTTCAGTCTTCAGTCACAATACTCATCATTAGGCCAACTTTTATAGTCCTGAATTCAAGTTAGTAACTAAATGTGTTAAATAGAAAAACTTAATGGCATTCGACAATAAAAAATAACAGCTGCCTATGTTTTACATACATGTCTCTTAACTGAAGCAACCTTCACATTATTCGAAGTGTGTTAAAAATAGCGAAAAACCCTTTAAAAAACTGAAAAAATGAAGTAAACTAATTTGTTAAAACGGGAAAAACACCAATTAACTAAACAAAGAAAAAATTTCAAACTTTCTTACAGAAAAACACTACAGTAGTTACCTAGCCTAGTTACCTTTTTTTTAAACATGGAGAAATGCTGCATGCATACCGCTTCACCACGGGAAGGAAGAGCGGTCAAGTGGGCCTCTTACCTACTAAAACACCACGGTGTCACTCTCCCAATAACTGGCGGGACATGGGAACGCTGTGGCACTCGTCCGGCTGTCGGCTCGGGGTTACCCTCGCTTGCAGTGCCCCAGACACATGATGCACTGGAACCAGCTCGAGGACCATACCACCATGGGCGTCAGACGACCCCGTATCTGAATGCCCGAGGTCCTCCTGCGACGGGTCATCAGTGGCCCCGCCACCTGCCACTACGGCCGCAGCAAATAACAATACTGCAGGCCAACCACATGCACCATTCTATGGCGGTGACTCCGTCAGGGCCGCGAAAGGTAAGGAGAACGGCGCACCTCAATACCTACAGTCCTTTCCCGCCGCGGCCCCATCCTCGGCTGCGCCGTCTTGCGACTTTGCAGCCCGCTTATGTTACGGTGTCCCCATAAAACACCGCAACCTACCTCTTGTAGCCACTCCGACACAGACTTAGAGGGCAAAACCTGGTGGAGCGGTGTGCTATTTGACTTCACCGTGGGTGGCAGTCCCCCCGCCTCGACAATGCGGGCACCCCTGGGGAGGAGCCTAGTTACCTAGCCCCTTGATGTAAGTACTTTTAATAGTACTAATCTACTGAAACAAACAAAATTCTCAAACCTATCAAATGTGTCCTTATTATCATTAGAAGAGTCCCTGCACCCACTTTTCTATTGAAATTAAATTTTGTGAGATTGTGATATATTCCCCACAGCTAACGACTCGTGAATGTCATTGACTGGATCTACTATTGGATTGAACTCTAGAGCTAACTGTGATCCACCATTGCTCATAATGGATTTCTACTGCCTGCGATATATATACTCGTAAGTATAAATAAATAAGCACGCTTGTAAGAGCGTAAGAGCCGTAAGAGTACGAATTAAACTTAATATATAACTGCTTTTGGAAGTTGGCTAACTTCTAAAAGAATTCTAGAATTTCTGGGTCCTTACATTTTCTTCATCGCTCCTGTAACACCCAAAACTTGTTTCTGTACAAAAAAGCAAATCATAACCAAATTACGCTTCTTGTTTAAACGGCCAGGGGAAACTTTTCTCAATAGTATCAACGTTGACTTACGAAATTAAATCCGCTCGCAGAGAAAGTCAAATTAAGCGGATACCACTAAAGTTTGCAACAAAAAATAATCTGGCGGAGCCAAGGAGAGTTAGAAAGGAAAAAATTACATTGTATTAAGCAATGCGGCCGAAAAACTTGGGCAGATGAAGACAGAATTGGGAAATGGGGATAAGGATAATATGCCCGTATACGATAGAGCTACAGCTCGAGGTATTCAATCGCCTCTAGTTTGCAGATTTTAGAATATGCTTTCTGAAATAACTAGATATTGTCAGGGTTCTTTTAGTTTCCAATTCAATAAGTTTGCATTAGGGCAAGTAGGCATAGATAGGCAGTGCATAATTTCACATTGAAATTAAAACTTTAAATTGGACCTATTTTTAAATAAGAAGTCACTTCTTATATTATTCCGAAAATTTCACAAAACTAATAAACTTGAGTTTGACTGTTAGACAACATTTCATGCCAAGTTTGTGAGGAAGTCAAAATCTATTTAAAAGTCAAACAAACTAAGGCTTACCTGTGAGCTGACACGATATTTTGACTAATTTTTTTTTATTAGACGGCATTTGCAATAACGTTTAAAATTTTAAGATTTACTCTACCATTAAATAATGTTGACTCTGTAAATACTTAAACTTGGTTACTGTCATGTTTATCAATGAAGATTCTATGGGAAAATGCGAAAAGGAAAAAAGAGAGTATGTTTCAGCTTATCGCAAAAATACGACGAGTGAGTACTGATGGGCTTAACCAAGTTGATGTTTTGGGAGCGATTATAGACGGTCGCCAAAGTTTGTTTTCATGAACTATACTTACTTGATCCAGTTGTGGGTGTATTTCACCGGGTTTAGCTCCTGATAAAACTAAAAGGTAAGCAAATAACTTTTTTACTTTGCAGCACATTTTATTGGTAATTTTTCACGGTTGTTTTTTGTTTGCGTTTAATTTTCATCGTATTATTACTTGATAAAAGTCACGCAGTGATATATACTACTGTAGGAAAATCCAACTACAGACCAAGAATATTGAGATAGTACTGTGTAACTGTATATATACATATTTTATCATTGATCTTTAATATTTGTTTCAAAACGATAAAAGCAAAACTCAATTCAATTTCTTTGAATCCCATATCTCTGAAAGAAATACATATTCTATGTGGACACGTTAATGTGCAGAGAAAACATGAAACAAACAGGATTTATGAGTACCTAGACACTTTCGCATATAGCAATCTCAACTGTTCTCAGTTTCATGAAACCATACGAGAAACTAAATACTTGGTTACCTAGGTACGAGATAATTTAGATTATTATTCACGAAAGACGAAACGTAATCTAATCTTTATGTTGCAAGGGATGCTGGAAATAATTTTCTCGTATAAATATTCATGTTTGGTTCTCTTCCATCTATTTACTACAAAGCAGGGCTTATCTCAAATTTCACAACTGGTTGCAACGTACAACAGGTCAGATATATACTTCATGCTTCAGTTTCAACTGACTCTAACGTATCCGAGAGCTTGGTGAAGATAAAAATTATTACTGAATTTACTGACACAATATAAAATTCACGCATCTAGTAGCGAAAAATTCGTTTGTTTCTTCATACATTTTTCTAGCGTCGGATGGCATTTTCGTTTATATGTCATGTTCGGACAATGTCTCCTGGGAACGAAAAGTTACAGTTACGTATGGGAAATGTATTTTCACTATACGCTTCGTGACCTCCATAGTGTTTGAGCCTTTTTCGCAAAATTGGAAAAATCTTTTAGGCTCCCATTCACTACGAAACTTTTGTGTAAACACTTGAACAAACGGGATGCTCTCTACTGAATACTTTTTAGTTATTCATATTTTTCATACTTTCAAAATACACTTTAACTTTTCAGTGTTTCATTTAACTAGTCCCGTTTTCTTATACCTATAGCAAAACATTGTTCATAAATAAATAGACATAACACAATTCCTTTCTGGAATAGTGTTATGTCTGTTTATTTCATTAACGCTAAACAACAAACTTTATACCAAACTCAAGATCACACAAACAATATCTGAGAAAATATATTTTGTTCGAAGTCAAATGCTACTACACCTACTCAATTTACATACTCATACGGCTCCCAATACGAGACATTGAATGACATCTAAGCAAGCGAAATGCAAAGCAATTTCATGCATAATTTATATGAAATTGCTTTGCAATCTGCTAAAACGTCAAGGGCATACGAGCACGCCACGCACCCGCGACAGACTCGGTTACTCCGGCTTCTACATTTCAAATGCAATAACCGTTTCTGGCTTCTCCTAAATTTTATTGCGAGCCACAAAGTGGCTGTCGTGTTCTATTAACATTGAAAGGTCTTGTGATTAAAGTTGTCTATTTTACATCTAATGATATACAAATTATGAGCTAAGGTGTTTGTATGAGACTTTACTTGTAGTTTTATGTTCTCAAGTCGGCTTGAAAAAAAATGTGTAAAATTATAAAAATGTACGTATCATCATTAACCTCTTTGAAAGTAGGCTACTGATGACCATGTCAACAAGAATAATAATAACACTACGTCATGTAAGTTATTTATTTTGCTTCTCATCAATGAACTTCTTGGACAGTATTCCCTTATTTTTGATGCTTAAAAAAGTTATGGTCAATAAGACAGTCATAGTCACTATATAAGTTTACATTAGTCTTAGGCTTAGTATTACTTTCTCACGCCTCGGAAAATATGATCAACACACGTAGTAAGTATAACAAGATTTATAGAATAAAAAGCCGTGTCCAAGTACCGTCCCGTGGGAGCTACGGGACATCTATTTCGTTAGTTTGCGCCGAGTCACCGAGCCGCTCGTTTGTCATCCTAGCCTTATTGAGGAGCAAATTTCAGTGACCGCCTCATGCCTCCAGTTATCTGCCTGATATTTTCATAATTCCTCTTGAAAGACATATTCGGGCTTCGCCTCTGGGACGTCGTTTGTTGACATTAACTTGTACATGACCGAACGCTATCTCGCCAGCAATTATGTAATCCTAATGCGTGGGATGAAGGACGCCGCGCCGTCTCGTACAGTTACGAGCTTTACTTGTACGGAATTTAATCCGTAAACCAAGGACCGCGATGTAGGTAAACAACCGACCGTGTTAGGGAAACTAAAAGCAAAAATGCTTATAAATACAGCAATTTGACACTTGGCAATATCTACGATATACTTACTAAGGCATGATACGCCTTTGGCGCAGTCTGAGATGTGACTGCGCCAATTTGATTCTAAGAAGTAATGTTTTCCAGTATAAACGTCTTTCAATATTTTATTGACTAAACAAGCCAATCGTCTGTACATCAAGTTCGGCAAGATTTGCTTTCATCAGTCAGTATGTATGTTAGTAGAGCTCGTAGTTTTTAATAATTTTGACTATACCTTGATAAACAGATTCTTTATATAAAAAGATAAGTCGGCAGACATCAATTCGTAACTCTTTTAGAAATCTGCCGCCTTCAATTCGTCACGAGCCCATACTTTTTTAGTTATCTTAATTTAAAAACCAAACTACTAGACCTATTTTTATAAAATTAAAATAGAGAAAGTAGAGGATTTGATAATTCATATCACATTATTTTTGTATTATATTTGATTTTATATATAACTCTTATTTTAATGTTGCGTAAGTTCGATATAAAATTATTTGTATCTGATATTACGTACCTACATACCCGGTATAGGTAATAAATAATACATTATAATAGGTAATTCTGCTATTTTTTATGTTACATTTCCTTCGAAATAAAGGCACTTGCCCGGTAGATAGTGTTGTACCTCATTGGACTATGTAAATAATGAAAAGTACTAAAGTAAATGTATACTTGTATATAACCATAACATTTAGGAATAGGAACCATAGAATTCTTACTTTATACAGGGTTATCGCTTAAGGGTGTACTAGTCTTAAGCCGAAAGGGAGTTGAAATAATCTGATTTGTGTTTTCAACCATGATCTAATTCACTAACTGGCTTATAAAAATGACAAATTATGTTTGCAACTTGGCCTAACGACTTCTTTTTCTTTGCGAGAATCGATTCAGGTGTCCCATACACAAGTATGTTAACACCACCCTTAACAAATTTTAATACAAAGTTATTTCTTTCGTTTCAATTTTGAAGTTTTAAAATGTTATGCTTTTAAAAAGTGTAAAAAAACTTTCCATTCGATAGGCACTTGCATTATAAAACAGAATGTCTTATCTTTCTAGTCAAAAAGAATTAAAAGTTATTTTGATTTGAAAACAAAACTACTAGACCCATCTTATAATAAAACTGTAACAGGCCAAATTCTGTACATTGAATATATTTTGAAAATTTCTTTTATTATTAACGATATTAACGATACAGACCCTAAATCTATATTTTTTTCAGTTTTATTTGTCTGTATGTCTGTCTGTTTCTGGACTTTACATAACTCCGAAACTGCTGGATGGATTCTAATGAAACTTGGTATGCTTAAGTTTTATGCAATGAGGTAGGATCTTATCAACTTTTTATTCCGGAAATCAGTTGGAGTTTCCGTGGGAGGGGGGATGAAAGTCGTAATTAATAACAACAATCAGCAACGCGTGCTTTGATTTGGATGATTATTTTTTTGTTAGAAAGGTCTAATTGAAATGTTGTCCCGAAAATAAGTGGAGGTTCCCGTGAGAGAAGGCATGTATTTAACTATAACTCAGTAACAGGTGCTTCGATTAAGATGTGTCGTTATGTTAGAACTAACAAATTATTACCCCAAAAATTAGTGGGGTACCTGTGACAGAGGGGATAATACTCGTATTTAACTATAACTTTGTAACGCGTGATTTGATATGGAACAAAAAATGTACCGCAAAAAAAGTCATTGGTTTTTTAGTTTTTATGAAAATATTGTGGTAGACGCCTACATAACACGTTATAGCAAGTAAATTTTGTTATGGAAATCAAATAATGATATAATTATTTTTTTAGTATCCCAAATAAATATTCCTTCGCTTTGTAGTTGTAACAAAAAAAATTTTTGGACGCTTAAGTTTATTGAACTTTGTAGCAAGGAAGGTTTTTCTATTGAAACTTTATTTGCATAGTTAGTTATTTTTTGAGTTAAAAAGGACTTACTGAAATTATTGTACCACAAAAAAACGACATTGGTATTGTAGTTCATATTTTCGATAAACTATCGACAAGGTTTTTTTTTATGGAAATCTAAATAAAATATTGCATACAAATCTTACAGGTATCTTTAAAACAGTTCGACTAAGCGTATAATAATACGGCCACTAAATACTATAATCACGAGTTTAGAGCTGCGGCATAGATTATAATTGTGCGTCCACAATTTTTTAGTGTCCACAATTTTTTGTAGTAATGGCGACCGAGTAGTTAAAGTGTGTAGATTGCCCTGCGAAAGGCACGAGGTTCCATCCCACGCAATACGGAATCAGAGCTTGAGCTACCGTTTAAGAATAACACTTCAAGTTGAAAAATCTGTCGCCAAGCACAAGACGGTGTGTTTCGATGGCTTTCTTTGAGAGCCAGTGCATTTTCAGAAGGACCACTGATATAAATTCACATTTTTTTTAAGTCCCACTGACATAATTATGAAAGGTTAGCAACCGTGAACAAAGTCGCGGGAACAGCTAGCTTCAAATAAATACGGGGCCCTTTAAAAAAAATTACATTTTCAAATCGTTCTAGCTATCTCTAAAAAACTTGCATGCCGACGTACAAAAAAAATCCTGTGGTCCTGGTTTTTTATGGAGATCCCTCCTTTTTGAAGTGTTCATAAACAAAAGCTACCTTTATAATTTGATTTTCAGATGTAACTGAAGTGTCGTAACCCTGAAAGAGTCGTATCTATCTGCTCGTTTGTGTATAATTTAGAAAATTGTTTTTCCTCGAAGCATATTTCTAATTGATATTAAACTTCGGTTCACGAAAAGTGCTTTGCTTTTACGTTTACATTTATGTAAATTGGACTAAGTGAGGCTAAGACCGAACAAAAGTGTGTACTGGAGCTACAAATATTATATTTTCCATTAAACAGATATTTAAATATGTATACGAATTACTGGAAACTAACAAAAAACTTCTTAACACATGTAAAGAAAATTTGTCAGACCCGAGGCATAAGATAAGACAAAAACGAACAACGTTACAAGTTGGACATAAGTTTAGCAATAACATCTGCATTGTACCTTGTAATAGCAATAAAAATATACTTTTTGATAGCAGTTTTAGAAACAGTTTTTTGAAAAACTCGCCTGAGGCTGAGAGAACATAGTTCAACTAATTTTATTGTTGAACTGACTACTTTTCAGTCAGTCTATTTTACGAAGCAGCCTATGGAGATGACATCTAGACAAAACGCATTCCGGGAAAGCAAAAGAGAAAAAACAGTGTTTTTCATTTTCAGGCCGATAACTTTTCAAACAGCTCTCGTGCGCTGTTCCCTGTGTGAAGCCGCAGATAATTTCGGCTATCACAATATTTTACACGTGTGTGAGTCCACAATTTATCGCAAAGGTAACTGTTGCCTTGTTTATCAATTTTATTTTCCTTTTATACCTCTCCATAGAGCGAATTCGACTGTAGAAACGAGAACCTACCTTAATACAATATAAGCCATGTGAGCTTAAAGCTAAAATGCATAAGTGTTTGTATACCCATGAATGAAGTTATACACTTCATTATATCAGTTAGGTCTATATATATTTATAAGTTGAGCCGGGTCTCAAAAAACTTATTACACAATACCGGGCATAGTATATTTATTAAGAAAAATTAAACGACTAACTAACTAAATTATTACAAATGACATATAAGATGATTATTTATATTCCCCGACGCAAAAACTACTGTGTTAATCTATTAACTAAGTTTGCCTGTCTGGCCGTGGTATCGTAGCTCCCTAACGGAAGAATCGATTTTGATTCTGGTTTTTTTTTTGTATGAATGATGTATTAGTCGGAAGTGATTTAAGCTATGTTTGTTGAAAATCGCTCCAAGATGGTTGACGGTACAAAATAGCGGATTACTTAATTCTTCTTCACAACTACCTTAATATAGGCATCAAATGAAAAGGCGTCAGTATAGTAAACCATAGCATGGTGGTAGGGCGTTTCATATCGCTCGCCTGGCTAGCCACCACCCTCAAGTTATAAAATCCGTCGCCAAGCAACTAACAGTGTGTTCCGGCAGCCTTCTTTGATAGCCAGTGTATTCCAGACTAGGCATGCTCCATCTAGGGCTAGAGTATCGCTGACTTCGTGCAAACTTGTACTCAAATGCCTAGCTGTGTAGGATTAAAAAAACACTACAAAATGGCAAATTTTTTTTTTTCTGGGCGTTGAAGGTTCATTAAATGAAAATTTTACTTCTTAGGAATCAGAAAAAGTCGTGATAAAAAAATACTTATTTACATATCGTGTACGTGATATTTTATCACCTATTATTCTTTTTGTTTAGACTGTCAGCTTTGTTCATCCGCCTTAAATGAGACCTATTTTTTATTGTGCTGTCGTGACTTGTCACATTAGCACAAAGTTTCAGGTTGTCGCAATCTCGCCTACGTACAGTGTGGCATTATTAGTCAACTGCGCCACTATGGCTTTCAAGACACCTTTAAAGGCTTTTACCTGCTCGTATAGAATGCAAGTATGTATATGGCATCGTGAAATCAATTAATTTAATTCATATGTAACATCATACGTTATGAACATCTCAGGTCTCAGTATTGACGCATTGATAGAGAGTGAAGACGAGTAGTCTAACTATAAGATAGAAGGCGACGTATAAAGAATTGAATTTGCCAAAAGACATTTAGGTTGCGCTGTTTCTAGTTGTGGAACAGAAACTTTTTTTTGACGTTTATTCATGAAAAGCATGTTACAGTTTTTGATAAAATGTTATCAGGTTAAAACCATCTAGCTCCTCGACCGTACGGACATTTTAAGAAGACTTAAAAGAACGAAACCGTTCGTGTTAGTGTAGCGAATCATATTAAAATGTAGTGAAAGTGCTGCGCGTAAAGAATACATGAGCAAGATGTCTTCCCCTTAACAGAAATTTTAAGATACTTATGTGATAATGGACACTTTCTTAGAAACACTATTTTGTAGAAGTTAAAGTTAAATTTAAGTTACTTATTAGTCTTTGGCAAGATTAAATACTTTGAAGGGATACCTTTCACATATGGCCCTCAATGACTGTCAAAAAGGGTTTCAGCAGAGAACACATTGTTATATTCGCTCTCTCTCGTAGGGAAAGTTGTAGAATGCCAAATCCCTACGTATTCTGGTACTACATCTGGTCGCATGACTATACCATCTCTTACATCTTATCGGCAATGTTGCGTATTCGCAGGTTTTTTCGAATGTTAAGTACATTCGAGATAATTTGCGGACCCCTCAGCACTTTATTTTGGAAATTTCGCACACCACATCATTAAAATTGCGAATATAATCTTCCATTCCATTAAGTTGTCTGGAAGAAATCACTGTTTGATGATAAAACCTTGTCCTGTGTGGCCTATTGTGCCAGTTTAATTTTTTATATTGTATAAGTATTCTCAAATTTTGTATTTCTGTGGTAATGAAGGACTTTAGTAGAATTCCAGGGTTCTACGAAGTCAAAAAAATAAAACAGGGGAAGTTTGATGTGTATGACTTGCCAGCGAATTTTAATGTTCAGTACATTTTTTATAAATATAAAACACAACATAATATTCAGAACTCTTATTTAGAGTTCTGAATATTAAAAATATGGGTCATGAACATTTCAATAACGCAGAAAATATTGTAGTTACGCGGTCAATACACTTCACAAAACAACTATTATCAGAGTAAAAAAAAAACTATAACTACAATTCTATATACATAATACTAGTAAGTCCTGACTGACAAGAGGTCAAATGGCGGCTCAGAGTTAAAACTTCTTTATGTTCCATTTTAAGTCGCGGGCAACGCCACAGGTGATAGGTACTAGCATTACTATATTAAAGATTTAAACAGATTCTTACCTGTCAAGTTTAACTATAATATACTCGTACCCAACCATACTACTCATTCTCAAACTCGCATCAAAGCTTCACAAAAACATGTGGCACAACAAATATTTGTGCGAAGCGCAAATTAAAACTGAGCAGGGTCGGGCTGCCTTGACGTTAAGTAGGTAATCCTATTGTAAGCACTAGTGCTATTAGCATTAAATGACCGTTTGGTCCACCACACTCGCCCGCTCGTCCCACTCTCCCCTTCCTTACAACGAATGTGCCTCGTTTGAATACAAAAGAATTATCGCCCGGTTTGCAAAAACAGCGTTCTAATTTTTGTTTTGTTAAAATATGTATGCAGAGTAGGCGAGACGAGTCGCAACACTTTGTAAAATTAAATTTGTATGTAAATAAAGTTAGACACTGGATACTAATTAACGCTTTCTTTTTATCCGACTTCAAAACGGAAAAAAGTTCTCAATTCTTCGGAACTATTTTTCTTTATGTATGTTCCTCGTTTTCTCGAGACGCCTGGACCGATTTAGATTTATATTTGCTCTATGGTTCCAATGAAAAAAAAATCGTAGATTAACCAAGTTAATCTAGCAACATAAATAAGACCGTAAAACAAGATGGAACAAAGTACCTTGGTCCAAAAATTTTCTACGCTCGTGAATCAACTCTTTTTAGCACCCCTGTCAACAGCCCTTGGTCTCCACGGCAATAGACAGAGAATCATATTCCGATTCCATAGCCGCATCAATCTTTTATCAATTCAAGTTTGTACAAAATACAGATTTTCTTACGTAACGCTATATCAATTAAGTTGGTTAAACAAAACTGACCAAGTTATTTGCCAACAAAGAGATTTCGGCAAACCGAGTGCAAAGTTAGTCGAGCGAATTCAAGTTGCGTAACTTAAGTTATTTATGTGCCCACGCGTCTGTGAAACCATGGTTTATTTGCTTACGTATTGAATCAAAATAAATACCTACTGTACGTATTTCCATACCATTGATTTGAAGATCTCAGTTGCGTAGCGATTATATGCTTGCCTTGAGATCAGGAGGATACGGGTTTGATTTCCGGCTATGGTTTTTTAATGTGCATTAGTAACGTGTAACTTTACTTATATATTATATCTTAATAATAAATCTGACGTTGGTATAGAATTTAATTTAATTTAATTTAAACAACGATATGGATTTTGAGTTGCTAATTGAAATTTATTTTAGATTACATTACATAACATACTAATTATTTTTTTTACAATTTCAATTTATAAATATTGTCTTAATTATTTTTAACAAATAAAATTATAATTATGCATAGACATATACATATAAAATAACAAAAAAATTGACTGTCAAGATAATCCCATTATGAACAAGAAATATCGATGCTAATAAAGCTTGTTTTTTTTCAAGTTTATAACTAAAATATATGGGCCGATTTGTATTCCGCTTTGTATTTATTAACTTTTACAGTGTAAATAATTGACCATGTTGCAGTAAAGCTAAATTTAAATAAAATGAGCCAAATTGAAAATAGTTTTTTTATTTGAAAGGTACGAATATTCCAGCTTAAAAAGCTTCCAGACTTTTCAAAACTTACTTCAGTTTGAACAGTGCCACTCTCCGTTCGAAATCCATTTCTTATAAGTTTATTGCGAGGCGCTGTCGTTTTATTTCCAACTGCATTTTATTTATGAAATGCTTCTGTGAATTAATTTTTGTCTAATTCAATATTGAGCCATCTCTGTAACAAAGGTTACAAAGTCACATTAATGAATTAACTCATCAAGCGATTAGACTCATGAATCTTAATTACAAATTCACTCTGATGCCACATGAATAAGATATTTCGTTAAGAGAAGAAGACATCATTACGCGGTATTTTTATGCGGATCAAAACGGTTTTCGTCATTTGCCGAGTTAGTGAAGCGAAACAGATAGTCGATTAGTGTGATTATCGCTTCCCTTTGTGGTAAAATGGTATCGAAAAATTGGTTGAACGTCTTCAGTCAATTCGCTGATAGGGCTCGAATTGGATGCCTATCGCTTGATGGTGGTAAAAGCCGATTATTGCCAGAGACGCTCGAAGATTGTCCCTAAAACTTTTAACGTTCCTACTAAATTACAATTTGGGAAGTGAGAGAAGTTTCTCGACCTATTTAATTTATAGCACCAGCATTGTAACGTTCCATCTCGAAAACATAAGCCCGATTGGCAACTCGGTCATGGATTTGGGTCACTATAAAAAATAGATTACTTCGCCTATTGGGATCTCTTATGCTCGATGGATTTTTATGAGCATTTTGATTACAAATATATTACTTTCACACAATTTACTTAGATATTATGTAACGTCTTTTTTGCAAATAATATTGGGAATACGTCATCATAGTTATCGGTAGCCTATATTTGACTGCTAGACGTATGTCTCCCTCATACTATGGCTGTCTACCTTGGACCTGTGTCAATCTTGTCCAAATCGGACCCACGACTGTTCTGATGTCGTTCATCTACCGTGCTGATAGTCGAATTAGTACACAGGTACTAGAATTTAGTTAGTCTAACTATGACTACTTTGTATTTTTATTGCTACAAAGATAAAACTTCTCTGAAAACAGACACGGAAAGTTTTCAAATAGCAAAACTAATTCAAAATTACGATCCGTAACAAGAGGTGCCTTTTTATGTCAGCTAGAATACAATAATAGATACGAAATTTACTTAAAACTTCGCGAGCTCATATGCTTGTTAAGGATCTCGCATGGATTTGTTCGAGAATTGTGTTATTTGTATCGTCTTAAGCGTAGTCATTGTGATGGGAAAAGTTATAAGTAGGCGGAGGATTGAAAAGTTACAAAATAAGTCTCGGGGAGGCAATAAGACAGGAGCGTTTTGCAAGCATTTGTTAAAAGTTCCCATTGAACAAGGAGTTTATGCTTTCAGAGTTTCAGTTCGACTTGTTGTTCTACCGCGCCTTTCTTTTACATAATACGTACTTGGAAAAAGAAAAGAAATATTCATAAAATAGAAATAATAGAAATTAAAACTATTAAGATGTAATTTACCATTGATTACGTAGAGACTACACGAATCCAAACTATGATCTTGCTATAGTAATAACGGTTCTTGACCACCACTTGCGTTGCGTACAGGCAAAAGTACCTTTCACGCGCCGCTCATAATTCTTGTAATCTCGAAAACTTTAATTTAATTATTTTTTATTGGTACATAAAAGGTTTATTATTATATTATATTTACATAAAGGTAAAGCCTCAAGGTTGGACTTATGATAAATCGATCGAAGACGCAAGTCATGATCAATAGCAGGAAATGAAGGGTCGAGGTAGACGAGCAAGCACTAAAGTGTGTTGATGAGTACGTATATCTAGGCCAGTTAGTATCCTACGAGAACGGGCAAGACAAGGAAATTGAGCGCCGCGTCGAAAACGCCTGGAGGAGATACTGGTATAGCACCACTGCTTTTAAGAGTTTGTGTGGCGCTGAATATTCGTATTGCAGTGTGGTTGGCGATGAAAAGTCCGAGTGAGAAATTGCCCGGCGCAGCGTGGCATCCGCGTCGCATGAGCGATGAAGGTCGACTGGAGCTTAGGGCGCGGCGCAGGCGCATCGTAATTCGTAATGCAATACAAACAATGGCCGGCTTGAGAGAACGCGTTTGCATTGTACTCGACGTACGTCACGTTAATAATTTTGATAATGTATATATAATCTGTGTAAATGTAAATAGCTGAATTATATGTATATAAAATAAAATAAATGGTGTACATACATAAAATATATTGTAAATAAATAAATTATAATATTAGAAGGAGGTAGTGGGGAGGTATGCCCACACTGGTCTATGATAGAGTTAATGAAGGCAACTTGCCGATATCTTTGAAACGTAAACTCATGAACTTCTGTATATTGCCCGTCCTAATCTACGGTGCTCAGATCTGGTCACTGACCGATGGTGAGAAGTCCAAATTAGGGGTTTGCCAAAGAGCCATAGAACGCAGCATCCTCGGTATCACGAGGACGGACAGAGTTCGAAATACGCTGCGTTTCACTACAGGTTTTGTTGACGTAGGCCAAAAAGCCGCAAGACTTAAATGGGATTGGGCGGGTCACGTTATGCGGATGCATCCCAACCGATGGACACAGATGGTGACGCAGTGGAAGCCTGATGGCCTACGTAGTCAACGGCCTAGAACTCGCTGGCATCGCGATCTCGACGCATTTAAACTGGACTGGCGGAAGGTGCTCCAGGATCGTGAAGTGTGGAATGGATATGGGGGAGACCTTTGCCCAGCAGTGGGATAATGTAGGTTAAATAAGGTATATTTAATTTAATTTTTATACGTTAACAAGTGTCAAGTAGAGATATTATAAGCTTCCATGATGACAGTGTTTTCCATAAGATTACAATGTGTAAATTGGCTGTAACGTAAAATTTTATAATGTATTAATATAATGTATAACTACGTAAAGTTAAATTTGCAGAAGGTACTCGCAATTTTATCCTACATCCGCAAATTTTATCTCATACTTATATAAAAGAAAACGGTACTTTTCTTAAATTGTCAGCCTCCATTTTCAACCAAAAGAAAAGTGTTTCAAATAAAACGTAAACATTTCTGCTCGTCTGGTTTAATTCGGTGGAAACTTTTGTCAGACAATTTATGTAATCCAATCACAAATATTCTTAGTTCTTATTTCACAAACATCGAGGGAAGAGATTTCCGAGGAACATTTTCCATGAATTGAGTTGGTTCGTCAACGGACTATTCAATTAAGTCTGAAAACGGTCGAAAATGCAATGTTTAAATTTCACCACCCAATTCAAATTTAAACTGTAATAAGCACCAATTAGTAGATGTCAACACCAACTAAAACCAAATTGGCACCAACCATTTTGTACTAAGCGTTTAGATTTTATTGACACGCGCCGCAGCATAAATGAAATTTTGGTGATCCTCAAATATTAATTGGTATAGATATAGATCAAATCAAATCAAATTCAATATAACTTTATTTAACACCAAAAAAGTAAAATGGATGAAAACAGATAATATAAAAATACTAGTAGCTGTCACCACCAGCGTTCCCCGCGACTAAGGATGGGAGATAAAAATGTTTCACACATTAAAACCCAAATTCGACCCTCCTGGGAGTAGAATTTCCAAAAATAATTTTTTGGTACACCCCTATAATGAATGCGTCCTCCAAATTTCGTGTCTCTAGGTTATGCTTTAGGTTGATTCCTATAGAATATCATTCAGTTAGCCAGTCAGGCCTTACTCTTTTACATATATAGATGGAAGTGTATTGGGCGGCCTGATCGCTTATTAAATAGTTGGAACCAAAAGTATTCTGGAAACAGTTGCCTTACAGGCACTATGTTTATTGTGGTTTTATATCTCTAAAACTACCTGACAGATTTCTAATATTAAGAATTCATAATGAATGTTGAATGAATGAATGAATTCCATTTGGCAAATATTATTTATATTTACAGGTTGATAGCAACAGTCGTAGCAGACCGTTCCATTAAGGGCGTACACCCTCCCAATAGAAAAAAACCCTAAAAACTAGTGAAATAAAAATTCGTAGAGCCAATATTCGTCAAGACAAGTTGAAAAATCGATATGAATCGAATCGAAAAAATATTGTGTGCGCGAGCACAAAGATTAATAATAAACAAACATATAATTTGATTAATGAAAGAAACTTTTGCCAGATCACTCAATCATTATTGTTCCTATAACTATGTAACTTATTAATTAGATCTTATATAAAGATATGCAATTAAGTTTGCTTTTGTCATCAGATATGCGAAGTCTTTGAGGCCGTGAAGACAAACCGAGCGACCTTCCTTCACCCGAGACCCATCATTAATCACACCATACAAAGGCAAAGTTTAGTTAAAGTTCCCCATTGAGATAGATATAATTAGGTTTGCATAACGACTAGGCATGTGTGTACATAATACGTTTGATATCTACCCCCGAGTTATTACCTTATCATATAACAGGAAACTATCATATGTAATAACACATTTGAATGCTCAATTGTGCGGGGAAGCACTCAAATCAACAATAATGTAATGGTTATTGACTTTCACCATAAAACGTACATGCCCGTGTGGATGTGCTGTCTTCAGAAAGTTTAAATGAACCATGAGCATAATGTACACAGTCTCATGCTCTTTGGTTTTTTAAGGGTCCGTGGAAACTGAGGAACCTCATTTTATTTCTACATTCATCTGTTAACTGTATCATAATAGTACTTATCTTAGTTTATTGAGACGGATATAATGTACAAGTGCACATATTAACAACTAGTAGCTGTCACTTTCAGCGTTTCCTGCGAGAAAGTAGAATATAAAAAAGTTTCAAACTTTGAACCCCCATGTGAAACTTTTAAGAGTTGAGTTTCCAAAAATCATTTCTTAATACACTTATAATGAATACACTCTCTAAGTTCCATGTGTCAAGTCAGGACTTGCTTTAATAAATATAGATAATAACAAGACTGTAATCATATCGAGAACACTGAAATTATAGATGTATATAAAAGTCCGAATGATCTTTATTACTTATAGTAATACCGCATTACCAGATATACGTAGTAGTATCACGGGTGTTCAGTTAATTGTAGCCTGGTAAGTAAGTGGTAGCCTAATTGTCAAAATTAGTCTTAGTTGCAAGAAATCAAACGATTATATATTTCTTTATATTTTTGTCTTATAATCAAATAAATATAAATTTTATTTTTGGTTTCCTTCAGGGGAGAGACCAAAAAATATAACGTTTTATATTTTTCCTGTCTAGCTGATTGACATTAGCTAGACATTAAAATGGATTCTGACCCAAAGACACGAAATTTGGAAGGCGAAGGGGTGTACTAGGAGAGTATTTTTGGAAATTGAACCCCAAAGGGGATCAAGGTTAGAATTTATATTATATTTTACGACGCGGGAAACTCTGCGGGTGACAGCTACTAGTTATTTTATATGTAACTAGCTGACTCGGCGCACTTCGTACCGCCTAACAGTCGACTCTATAATAATTTTAAAAAAATTCTCTGTAAGAACTAGCCTCGTACTTCTAGGAATATTTTCAAAAAAGAATTAGCTAAATCGGTTCAGCAGCTCTCAAGATATGCGCTTAGCAACACATTCAGCGATTCATTTTTATATAATAGATATGTAAACCAGAAATTGTGTATACAAATACCATCATTAGTACCATCGTTGAATAAGTCCTAATCTGAAAAGATTTGATTCAACCTACAATATGCGCTCGCGGAATACCAAGTATACCTTTTACTAACTGCTAGGAACCTCTAAGTACGGCTTGAACAGCCATATCCTTGACTATTTTTGTATATATATTTGCTACATTAACGTGTTTCTATACAATTATTCATGATACATAGGTATTATGTTCGAGTAACGTTGCAATTTCAGTATGCAAACTTTCGTAAGATATATGTATCATGGTCCAATGTAGCATGGAAGCCCAAGTTTTGCATCCACTTCGTTGAAAAATAAAATTATATTTCTGATTGTTAATATAATAAAGTGACAAACGTTTATTAGGTATTTAAGTGCTTCAAATATGAAACAAATTCGAATGGCTGTTTGTTTTTTATTAATTTAATGTGTATACTATATAATGCAAATAATTCAAGTTACAACACTACGATTCAAATAATCAACATTGAACGGAGGTATCATATGGTAGCGGATATGAGAACACACTAGGTTTTAAATCATGTATGCAATCAAAGCAAAATACTTCAAGATACTTCGACTTTGGTTTAACAAATCGTAAAACTTCAGAGGTTTTGAAAAATTTGTTATCTGCACATTCACAGAATCACAGAATACATTAAACATAATCGCAAATTTCTGTGTTATAACTTTACTGTATAAATAACTCATGAATTTTACTTAATCTCTTTATAAGCGAAAATAAGCAAGCGTGGGTTGACAAGGGTCCTGTGATTTTTTAAATGAACTTTAAAAGCGTTTAATTTGTATGAGATACTCCGTTTTTGCATTTTGTTGTAAACAGAATCTGAACCTTCCGGGGATTAAACGGGACGCCTTGTTTTTTTTCATTTCAATTATAAATGTATTATACAGGGCGTAACAATACTTTAAGGCTTTGATATAGAACACTTTGTTGTTCGATAAAAGTGTGAATAAATAATACCCTTCCCTGATTGACTCATTTGTAACCAAAAAGTTATTTTGCAGAACTAATTACCGGGCAAATGATATAATTAAAAGAGAAATTATATAACTTACTAAAAACAAATATGGGCAGTTGGGTTATCTATAGAACAGAAAAGACGGTTGTTCCTTACTCAGAGAATTGAATTTGACTTTAGCTTTGACCTAACTAGAAATGTCCGGTCTATATTCTTCTTCTTCTGGCTCTACCACAAAATATTTATACATTGCCAATTACTATCCCGACTCTTCAAGTACGAGTGTACAAATGATTTATAAATTTGGTACGTTATGTTTATTAATAAACTCTTGTATGCTGAAAGGAATGTACAAAATTGAGTATTGTAACCGAGTTACCAACGTACAGTACGTACCAGACACAGCCCGCGTAGAGTACTTTCGCAATACAATTACACCATTTGTGAGTAAAGTTTACTACGTTGCTAAAATAGAATCATTACGCTCGTGTACCCTTACTGAGTAAACAGAAACACATCAAAGGCAGTATCGGTAAAAACTTTTATATTATTATTACAAGCATTGTGTGCACAATATTGTTGTGGAACTTAAATATGAGAGAAGAGAAGTAAATAATGGTTGATACTAAAAATAATAAATTGTATAGGATAGGAGACAAAAACACGCATACATGTGCTTCCTAAGCTGCGGTAAGGGCTCCGTGCATATTCACTCATTAACCGCTCATATATTACGTAATATTGTGTCACTATATTTTATACGGTTTAAATGAACTAGAGCTTGAGTCAAATATTTTTTCTTAAGTCTGAAACTCGGCTGGTATTCCTAACAATTCATAAAAATAAATCGACTCCCCAGCGGCCGAGCGGCAGATACAATCGTGAATCACGTAGGCCTTCCATTTATCATATAGTTTCAGCGTCCCGAGACGTGTCGCGATAAGAGCATTCTGTTCAATCCACCACGGAATACTATGGCTTCGTTTATCAAATGACTTTGCTTATGGTAACTACTATATTTATAGCAAATCGTTTATTTGTCAAAAATAGGTCAAATGATCCGCATTAAAGCACTAATTAGACTCTATCGGCGATTCATTACATTGCCAGGAAGAGTTGTCAATAAACGTGTAAAAATTCCAATTCGGCCCCATCTCACACAATTCTTATTCTGGGTGGGAACAATTTTACTCATTTCCCCCCGCCAACCTAACCCAACCAGCCGAGCTCCTTAAAATAACAGAACACAGCTCTGGGTCGCTGACACAACAGTTCCACCCCAGTAGGGAGCAATAGAATCAGGCGTATCCATGATACCTTCATGATGAGAAGCAGATTCTGATTCATGAGTTTCATCACGTTTGGGCACTCTTAAACTCAAGTCTCTTTCTGATATTTTCTGTGACCTCACAGCGATGCTATATAATCTTATACAAATATATATATCATGAGGGTGAGTATTTTTGCCCTATGGATGATCTAACTGCTCTTTTTTATTTGTAGTTAGTAATTTCACAATCACCGACTGCAAACAAAAACTCAACGATCATTTACTTATGTTTTCGTCAATTATGACAAACTTACGAGTATGAAGAGGTTTTTTCTTAATATTATGTTACACTAATTTCTTGAAAAAAAAAATGTGGGAGGCTAGTTCAGAACTGAATAATTTCGTTGCGTGAGGCTTCACCGACATGCCTGCGAAGAAAATATCCTGGGACCAATGATCCGAGAATCCGTGCCCCATATCATTGCACTCCTTGGAGTGTACGATGGGATTTATTTGGCCAACAATTTCTCATTTCGAGATAATATTCTTACCTTTTCTCAAATATATTGCTTTATTGCTCCAGGGAGTTGGTAAAACATAAATTTAGATTTGAACTTAAAATAAAAAAATATGAAGGTCAATTGCTAAAGAAAATCTCAATGCTTTACTTGAACATGTTTTAGTACGTACCAACCCATAACGTCCCACTGCTGGGAACGGGTCCACCACGCTGGCCAAGTTGCGAGTTGGGGGCTTCTCTTATATTTAAAAGTTATTAATCATCTCCGGCCACCTTATTAACCTTCACCGTTTAAGCATATGGTAATTAATTTTTATATGCACTTGAGTGAAAAACTCAGAGAGGTATGCCTGAACCTGGATTTGAACCCTTTCGTTTATTACTATTAGTTTGTGGGGCAAGGGCTTGTGCCCTACAAAGGATTACTAATGCAATAGCTAGTGCTAACATGTTTTAGTAATCCTAACTAATTAGTGAGAATTACTAAAACAAGTTCAAAAATTATAGTAATATATAAATTATAAATATAAAAAAGTAACTTATGAAACTTCATTTTGAAAACGTGTAGTGCCTAACTAAGTATTCGTCCATATTTATGGTACATAAAATTATTTCCGCAGCAGCTACACAGTTCTCATTTGCATTTGTAAATACCGGGCAGAAAGCGCCAAAAAGAAGTGACGAGGGTACCGTTTGAAATGCCGTAAAAGTGGCAATCAGCCCGGTTTACTGACTTTTACTTCAAAGTGATTTTTTTGTTTTGGCCTTATTTTACAGCGCGTTAGAAAACGCAAAGTATTCTCAAGTAGTTCCTTGTTCGGAAACCTTACAGATGCTTCTTACGGTCTGCCAGGAAACACTGGGAGTTTTCAGAAGTTCTTTTACAGAGCATCGATTTGTTTCTGAGTTTAAGGGAGATTGTAATCCATGTTTTTTATACAGTGTTATCGGAAGTGCTGTATTAAATAGGTAAGCTTAGTACCACATCCCCGTATTCACTGAGATCATGTTGACAAAAATCAACCTCGAATTCAAATATAGAATGGTAACGTGCTGTTCTCAAGTTGTTTTATTAAAAAAAAGTTGGTAAACAGTAAAAGTAACGATGAATTCACTTTCGGCTTAGTACATCCCTTAAAAATAAACATGGTCACTGATTCCATGTTAATTCAATCAATATAGCTCCAATTTAATAATACAATCGCTTTTCTTTCGTTGACATACGCGTAACGATGAAATTATTATGATTTCTTGATTAACAGAATTCGATTGATCGCTGCTAACAACAAACCTTACATATCGAGTACGGGATATTGGAAAATTTTATTGCTTTGGCGCAATATCCCCATCCCGACAATGTCATAGGCAAAGCCTTAATAACGGGCTCATGTAATATAATTTTAGAACTGTTTCTCTCAACTTTCATCTAAATTATTATCTGTCTAAATAATTATTATCTAAATTATAATAAATGTATATATCTATTAATAAGCTGCACCGTTAACACGCTGGTTAAAATGTACTAATTTAATTATTTGTAAAGTTATAACGTAACTGACTAGGCGAGCGAAGCGTCTATGCTTCGACTCGGGCAAAATTTTCTTTCGTCTGTCAGCTTGTATGTATGGATGTTTGTCCGCAAGAAATGTGGTACTTGAGTACAACTCGTAGTTTACATTCAATCATAACAAAACTTTTTGTATAGCTACGAAGCTTTAAACTTTTTTATCGGAGGGGATTTTGTCTGCGGATATTTCTTTCAAAAAAAGGAAGAAGTCTTCTTGGAAATACAAAAACTACGACGGACCTGTAGAAAAAGTAGTTTTCAATACTCATGAAATAAGGTAAGCGTCATATTGTAAAGTTAAACTAATACAGCCTACTCAAATAATATCAATAACACGACCTCTTAATTTCTTGTTTTAGGTTTGCGCGCAAGTAGACAGCTCGTGAACTAATTTAGGTCGTGTTAAGGCACTAATCGCACACGAGAGGGACGACGCCGGTCATTATGCGGGAGACAATAGAGGCATCGGGTCGCCATTCATACTGCGACTGGACCATGACAAATGGACGTGTGTGCGGCAAGGATGTGCGCAATATTTATATATGGCCCATTGAACCAGAACTGACAAGGTTTTGATGGTAATTACTACGTAGAAAACATGAGAGTAGTAGTCAATCAGCAACCGATATAGTACATAAAATACTAAGAATCTAAGATAAAGTATCTACCTATCTACGCACTTATCAAAATAAATATAACTTCAGTATTTTTTATAGAAAAAATTTTGGTTTTCTGTTTATTTTATCTAGTTTGGTAACCTTATTCATGGTTCCTGCAATCAACAAGCATCCTTTTAAGGGTAAGTAGTTACCATGAACATAAGCAATAAACTTGTATCTTATTATTAACTTTTGATAATTTGTAAGAAATAACTGTTGTGCTATACAAGTTACATAGATGTTGGCCGCGTCAATGATCTTTTTGTATGAAAAAAAATTATTGTTACCGTAAGTCTCCGGAGTCTATTATCTGTTTGCTTAATTATTTGCATGAATAACGCATATTTTTAGCTAATAGTCTCCTTATCATTGTACGTATGGTATGTAGGCAAGTTACAAGACATCTTCGTAGAATTCGTGTACCTAAGGACAGCATTGTTTGTATATTTGAGAGAAACTTGGTGATTCTGCGCCTTTGATATGCATAGCTTTATTGCTACTTCTCCTAGTTTACAAACTAAGATAGCGATAGAGTAGGTATAGTCATAACTCGTTGACGGTGATAATATCGTCTTCTCTTAGCCGAGTTGGTGGCCTGACGTGGGTTTTCGTTTAATAAAAAAAGTACAAAATAGTATCAGCTGTTCCATCATGGGACTACTCAATGTTATTCGAATAAGTTAAGTGTAATAATCGTTTATTAGAGATTCGTGATAACTTTTATATCGCAACGTAATACTTTTCATAACATCGGCAATTAAAAAAGTCTAGTCGTCCTATAAGTGTTTTCCAAAAATTATCGTTTATAATTCATATTTGTAATAAACATACGAAACACCTTTATGCGTAGTTTACGTTGATAGGTTTCAAATTTCCTGTCTACACTCACAATTTCCAGTAACAATGGATTTGTTATTTTATCTCGAAGTTACGCATTTTTCGGCGCATATTTTCCGAGCGCTACAAAGCGTGAGTGTGCGAACGACTTTTGCGACAAATTCGGTGTCGCGCGTCAGCGGAACATTTCCGCTTCTGAATGTGGCTGAGGTCCATTTTGTACGCCATTATTTTTATAACCCCTTTAGCGGAACACCGGAATAAAACAAGGGCGTTCAGAATCGACACGTAAATTAATGTCCACCTTCAAAGTAGATCTATATATAATATTATATACGGGATCATCGGTTTGGGGTGCACTAAGACGAAAGGCGGTTCTGGTACTTATTATTATAATCAGCATTTAATGTGAGTCTAAATAGTTAGTTAAATATAGGATCAACTTTTCTAAAAATTTTGTCTAATTTCAAGCCATATTAAAAATGTCTTCTGGAACATTTTTTTATCGATAATCTTGCAACCCTCCGTAATCTTCCATACAAATAACATGCAATATTCCTAATTTAGAGCATACTTTATTTACAAAACTACGTGTGTATTACGTGGAATAAATTATATTATTGTTAATAAACAGGAAAATCCAGACAGAACAGATTGATTTCACGGAAAACCCCCCTTGTGAAAAATTGTTGCGTTCTTAATATATAAATATATACGAGTACATACAAAGTGTGTACGAATCATTGGAGTTATTTCATTCACAGATTCTGAATATCTACTTACTCAGGACTCAGTATTATATTGTATATTATATTGTAGAATATAGGTACACAAAAATGAATTTGTTCGTTACGGATGGACCTTGCTGTTATATTTCTTTTTGAATATATAACAAGTTATAGAACGGCAATATTTACTGCGAATCCTCTAAAAAATATTTCTAAGAACATAATTCAACAAAGATCCATATCTGCTAATCGGATGAGGCGCTCATTAGCCGAGCGAACGAAGGATCTGCTTTGAGTCTGGTAAAATGTTATTTTGTCAGTCAGTTAGTATGTTTGTCCGTAAAGAAATTTCGCACCTATTTATGTACAGTATGTCTTAGTTTCCATCCAATCTTTACGAAACTTTGATGTATGAGTCATACGTATTTTTAATTTTTTTTTTATCGTCGTTGATTTT
Organism: Ligdia adustata; assembly: GCA_947049295.1. Classification (NCBI taxonomy): domain Eukaryota; kingdom Metazoa; phylum Arthropoda; class Insecta; order Lepidoptera; family Geometridae; genus Ligdia; species Ligdia adustata. The sequence continues at coordinate 7,345,029 of OX346230.1, forward strand.
TGAGCGTGAGGGTATTTTGCCTAAAAATTCAAAAAGGTTTACAAATTTTTAAATATATGCTCGTATATATTTAATATATATAATTACTGCTAAAACAAGGTTTTAAATACTGTGTATAGTGTACCGTGTACTGCAATCGCATCGAATAAAATCAAAAACATCGCCGTGGCATATGGTGAGGAAGATATGATAGTTAGTAATTGACACAGATTGCCCAGGTTTGATACACTTTAGGATCTTGTAATGTTGAATTATTGTGATCGCGAAGTCAACAGTTCACAGAACTACTAGTTCAATATTTAACCAATATACTAAATATATTTTTTGGGATGCGTGGGGTTTGATCAGAGAGTTGTTGGTAAATTAAAATACAGCATTAACTTTTCTGGGCAGTTAATGACGAAATAAGTCGAAACATCAAAACGTATTAGGAATTTTCTCGATAAATTACAAACTTTTCTAATTTTCTGCTCAATATCGTAAATGTAAATAAAACCCTTTAGGATTGGGTACGAAGATATTTTCGACTGTGTACAAATATCAATATTTTCTCAATACCGAGTTACTTAACCGACCAGATATTTTTAGCAGAGTATAAGGAATAAATTACTTTTAGATTGCCATAAACTAACTATAGTTGTTTTGTTGATAGCAAATTCGGAACTTGTACTGGAGTGCACACTTCACTTTTTATATATTTTTGTATTGAAGTGAATAGTAAAAACTTGTTTAGTTTATATCAGCTGAGAAGTGACACCGTAGAGTTTGCATAAATGAATGAAAATATATCTTCCTCTTTATTGCAGACACACAAACATCAAATATAAAGGAAAAATCTTACATCTAGTGTCACGAGAATTTGCGTAGCTAAAAGGATAATATACCGCTGTGGCTCTCTATGGTAGAGCGGTATAGGCTTTCAGCATTTCTCCGCGTAAGAAAACACTTGTTATAAGCCTGCAATGAAATAAATGTTTAGAAATGCCCAATTACAATATGACAAAATAGCATGTAAAAGTACGAGCTCCAAATTATCGCTGTAAACATACTGCAAGGTTTATTTAGTCTGCTCTGCTCTAAGTTTTTATTTCGCTGAATATTTTTTACATCCATGAACTGATAAATGGTTCAAATTCCTTTAAGCAAAAATTCGCTCGTCTGATATAGACATCAAAGAAGCTTACCTTAATGATCTATTTAAATGAAAAATTGTCTTTTCGGTAACTTTTCTTACTCTACCATCTAAATAATAGTTTCTGAGAAAAATATACCCACTTAACTCCCCACTTTATTAAACCGTTTTGTATGATAAAGCTTTTATTATTTAAATATTTATAGAAACGGGAATTACTTAAATGTATTTATATTTAGCTAAGATGTTATGATTATTTCAATACTTTTTATTTACCCATTGAGGAATAATCGTATCTGTTTAAATATAGCTGAATTTATTGAATATAATATCGAGATTAGCCAACAAATACAACCCCGCCAATTCGTAAGTCTTCTATTCCATATCTTCTTTATTGTATGTTGCAAGTATTGAACGTTGTATATTGGTACTAAATAAAGAAGAAACTGTTAAAATAGAAATTGTTAAAAATGTTGACCCTACAAAACCGGCTCCCGTTCACACGCATTATCGCTCCGTGACAAATGTTTGCGTAGGTTTAAAGTGAACAGTATTTCAAAAAAAAAACCTTTATAATCTCTGATTTACGCACCCGCACGGTTGCGGCCGCACAATAACAAGAATAAAAAGCAATTTATTTTTACCCCGCGCAGTTTTTTTCATTAGCAAAAGAGAATGACATGTAAAACAAGCGCTCTGTGACGAGGGTTCCAGTAAATATCCGAAGAGAAGTAATTATTCCCTTACATCTGGAGGTACGGTATTATTTTGAGAATTGCCGTATTATCTACCTAATATGAAACCACAGAATCAATTTTTTCGCCTGCTACTTATCGTTGGCCAATTTTAACTAAGCGCCTGTCATGTCCATGACAAGGCATAGATAGATAGATAGATGGCCAGTTAAACTACTAGGACCACATCTAATATTCATGCCCAAAGTGGGACATAAAACTCTGATCTGATGATTAGAACGCAAATTATCATGCAATATTGAATGGTATTATGTAACATTTCGCATATTGCTGTTGTTTGAGGCATAAGATATAGAACATTTTAATACGACTCTTCACGGATTTACACGATAGCCCTGAATCATCGAGTAATAAATTGTTGGATTAAGCGTATTATGGTCGCAATTTCAAACACTTTTGTAAAGGCGATCTACCCTAGAGAAGCTACTTTGACATTAATACACAACTCTCGCGGTTGCAAAAATTTTAACGACACCTGTGGTTTTGTGTTTGTTATTATGTAAATGATAAAATTACAAAAGCATTTTATAATCATTGCAGAATCGTCATTTGTTTGCCCACAACGTGCGTCTACCATTTCCCTGAAGCGTTACCATGACATTATGTTTCTCTACGGTAAACTTTAGCCTATTCGTATCTTCTCGGTTATTTAATCAACTGCCAGCTTGTATTCGGCGAGTGTCTGATTTCTTCTTATGACCTTATTCTATCCACCTATCATAATATACCTAAGCAATAAAGTGTACCGTAAAACAGCATCTTTCTCGCCGTGTATCTTGGTTGATAACCGGTATGACGGCGCACTTACTACAGTAGGTATCTCTGTCCACAGGGCCAGCCCAATAAGGCACCGATCGCACTAGGTGAGATTCTAGTCTCGCAACATATCTCTCGACATGTTCTCACACATCACAGAACGTGATCACACAGTGTTTTTGGATGATGTTCTCCACTTTTTGATCTCCTTGCGCCGTTGCAAGTATTGCAGTTGACACTGGAAGCCTACGTTTTAAAATATTAAGAATATAAATAAAATTTAATAACAAGTGGTAAGAATGAAGTAGGTATAAGCGGAGGTTCATTCCTTTATCATTCAATCTATATCAGATTGAATGATAAAGGAATGAACCTCCGTTTAACGACGATGAAGAACACATCCCACTCGTCCCCAACTATTTCACAAACTGACAGGAACCTCTTAAATTCGTTTAGCTCTAGTCTAGTTAAATAAGCCTCCATTCCAACATTGCACGACATATCGCAGATTTAGATCGCTCAGTGCGCGCTAAGCTTTACGTCACGTGCCACGTTCATTTATCATTCTAGAAATATCCAAGGGACGGCCCGGCGACGCGACGCGACGTGAAGGATACGTCGGGCATCTCTATTAATGTAGAGGTGGAGCAACCTGCACTACGAGTAATTAAAATTGAATTGTAATTCGTTTAGTTGAGGGGAAACTATCAGTGTCTAAGAAAAATCTCTCACATTTAACCACTGTCTAGCAAGTCGTGAAGAAATGCACTTAAGTATATAAATTGATAAGTTAAAAATATATGTGTATGAGAGTAAGTATTGAAATTCCTACGCACACAAGAAAGATAATATGTAACTATAATAAAAAACTTGTTTTGAATTCTTAAGTTTTTTACACACTAAGTATTCACTAAAAGTTTCAGGAACTTTAAACTGTGATATTGCTTCACCGTTATTACAAAAAATTAGCAATTCCACTATCTCTTTTATGTCATCAACTTATCACTATGAATAAACCATGGAGGACAAAAAATATGCCGCATGTTATGATGTCATAAAAGTGACGAGCAGTAAAGAGCTCCTCTCTTACTCGAATATGAACGAATAAATAAACCGAACTTGTTAGATAATTTCCGTGCACAACAATACATTTAGCTGAAAATCGTGAAACTTGAATAGAAATATTAATAATAATTATAAAGTAAAATGAATAAAATCGACTTTCAGTTTAGATCAAGGGTTTATAAATATTGAAACACGAACTTAGTTAGTTAGTTAGAGTTTATAAATATTGATACTTTTATTCTATAAGTTAATTTAGAACTCGATAAAGTCGCCCAATGTAACTACTGCTTATGTTCTTTTAATTCTTGTGTCTGTTTCGTGAGCTATAAAGTTATAATCATTGACTGGTTGGCTACGGTGTGACAGTGGAGCCTTTGAGTCAAATTATTTTTAATTATTAAATACCTTGGCAGCTAGGTGTCTATTGTCTTCAAGCAAGTAATTAGTCAAATAGGCTTATCAAAGCCGTGAATGAGAAGCGTGGATGTGACAACAATGAGATTATATTGTCACTGCTGCGCTGCGTCAAATGCTGAACGCTAAACAATGGTAAAAATTTATCACGCGTCAGATAGGTACACAATTAGCCCATTGATAGAATCATTGTCGATAAGCGATGAATTCACGAGTAGATACACAAACGGACCATAGAATCCAAAATCAAGCCTAATTGAGTGGTATGTGTAGAATAGCGTAGGTAATAAACCAATATAATAATTATCTTTTCGGTTTTCTTGATTAAACGCAGCTTACTCTGTACTAGCAGGTAGTAAAAAAATACAGTTGATTGTAAGACTAAGCTAAATATATACAATAAATACATATACATATCAAATGTCTTTTTGTCTAATAGAGCGAGCGAGCAAAGCGTCTCTGCTCCTAGACTGAAATGTTCTGTCGTATGTCTATATTCATGACTGTTTGTATGGCTGTTCTACGGTTTTTATGTGAGGTATTTCTATCAAAAATGAGAAGTTTTGCTATGATACCATTTACTGGTCGATTTTAATAATATTTGGCTTATACATGCAGCAAAAACAACCTTAGTAGTAGGATATATATATATATAGGTATTTTTCATAAAAACGCAAAAAAATTGTCGCCTCGAGGTCGTTATTTTGCAGAACTACGAACTACTAGAAATATAAACTATTTGGCGATAGGACACAACAAGAGATTTAGTTAATGTGAATCGTATTTCATTTCTCAGGAGGGTGGGATTTCCGAGACCCCTGCTCAGAAGCATTATATTCCGCCGTTTTGTAGGCGGACCTACCAACCCCTATACATTAAGCTAATCGTGTTAATACAATATTAAATTAAATATTTCATCTGAATATTCATTTTTTTAGGTAGTTTTTGGTCACCTAGAAGTAGCACCTAGTTAGAACCTTATCTTACCTTAATAAGGTTTATCTAATAAGATACACTATCGGGATATTTTGGGGTGGACGCATAATGGTTACAAAAAATGTTATAATAGATAAGGTCTCCTGTTCTAAGAACTAAATGATATAAATATTTTTTTCTGCTAAGTCTAATATATTTTAAGAGCACAAATGTACCGTCAATATTCAATATTATTTACTCCCTCTCAACAAAATACCATCGACTCTGACAGCTATCTTCAATCTCAGACGCTTAAATCAAGAACAATAAACTTTTATTTGAATAAAAACGTCACAAAAAATACGACGCCACTATATTATGAAATACATTGAGCAAAAATATTTCTAAAGCAATTTTGCGGCAATTTCACGTAGAGTAGAGGTAAGATCATGCGCCGCGGAGTACTCGTATCCATTACCGAGAGCGGCGCTGGGACAAAACGATAGCTATAATATGTTTCAATTTTTCTGTGGAGGATAAGTACGTAATCTCCGAACAAATTGTAATATTTGTACGAATGGTAGTGGGCGTTCAAGTTTAAATTACGGCAATTCTTGCAATTGAAAACATTTATAAAAGTGCGGCAACACAGGCACAGCTGTAGGGCCGGCTCTCGGTGAGCGAAGTAATACGAATAAGTTTGTAACACCTGCTCGCACTTTTGACGTCCCTTTGGTGCTATTCTGTAAACAAGAAATCGTAGTTGACGAGAGTTTTGAGACGATTTTTTTATTTGGTATGGTAAGTACTAGGTAAATTTCTGTGGAAAAAATAATGAGGGAAAGATGGCTCAAGATCTTTAAATGTGTAGAAAACTGCCTTAATTTTTTATAAAAACTCATGTAGTAAAAACACAAGAAAATTTAAATTACATTACAAAACTGTCATAATGACGCTCTGATCTTTCAAAATATTTATGATTTGGTTAGATAGTTAGTTTTTTCGAATAAATGCAAAGCTTCATACCATATGGAAGATGCAGGCAACATAACCAGTATTTTTATGTTTTAGAGAAGATATAAACAAAACGTAATGTCGGCGTCGTGTGCCTACGATGTATCGCTGTGTCGTCGGGTGTTGCAGATGCGACGCACGATCAAAATATTAGGTACATTCTTTGTGAATTCTCACCTGTGACAATGCATGCAACGTTCCGTTGCGATGCCGTATCGCACATGGGCACTTAGTACGATGGAAATACGTGTATAATAACTATCCTACGACGCAACGTGCCAGCAATGAAAGTGCGGACGCACTCTAATGGAGTTAATAATAACGCTTAGTAGGAAGCTCTAAACTCGGATACTTAATGCAAAGATTATTTTTCTTAGAACTTAAAAAAGATAAGCGAGTGGCTACTTTACCTAATAACAAGCACATATTATGAAAATGAATTATTAGGTAAGTTGTTATACTCTTACTTGTTCTTACTGTATAGAATTATACTTATAAATAACTGTTTAATTAGATATTTTTTTCGCTTATAATCTCTCAGTTGATATGATTATAATAAGATAGGTAAACAGGTAAGAAAAATAAGAAATTTATTTTATTTTGGCTATGTGCTGTGATTTCTGAATTGGCTTTTCGAAGGAAGAAGCAAGTAAGGCAAGGAATAGTTTCTTCGTCGAGTTACTCTCAAAAAGAGCATCCTTTAGAAATATTTTAACGAAATCACCATTTATGAAGAACTGTGTTTTTTTAGCGGCGCTTTGAACATGACTTACAACTTCCGATCACTAAGAACTAGGATCTTTAACAAAGAGTGTTGAAACTAAAGTACATAACACCGTAGAACTAACGTACTTTTTAACCGATTTTTTAACGAAGGTTCTCAAGTCGGAGGTTTTTTATGTGTCTTCCCCGTTACTCATAGATGGCTAGACTAATCAGAAAAATGCTTTTATTCTAATATTCTTTATATAGGACCTATTGGAAAGTATACCAGGTAAGTTATACTTGTTATAAAAATCAGTCCAGTAGTTTTTACATCATAATCAATATAACTTTTAATTTTCTTTGAGCTTAGGTGAAATTTTCGCCGTAAGTTTTGCGTGCCGAACTGAAGTCAGTTTCCACTTCATAAAGTATTATTTGTTAAGTACCGAAATATAAGAATACCTCTTCTAAGGTTCATATTGTTTAAGAAAACGGGTTTTCATGCGTACCTGACTGTTGGAAAGGTCCAACTATAGTTTCGTTCTCATTCGGTGAACTTCAATAGGGATGAAATGAGAGCCGTTCGTGTCTTCAACGATGACACATCTCGCACATCACCTAATGTGCTATAGTTGGACCTTTCCAACAGTCAGGTACGCGTGGATAACCCGTTTTCTTAAACAATATGAATCAAACACGCTTTAGTTTCCGAAAAAAAATTTTCTAAGGTTTGTGTTTTTCATCTGTAGCTAGTTAAACGCACAAAATAAATAGCGACTTACATCTTTTGAACACGATAAATTTATGCTTATCAGTTGGTTAGCTATTGGTTGGTATGTATTTTAATGAGTGCCAAAGTTTACCAAAGATCGAGAATAAAAAAAATAGTACGAGTTTTACTCGGAAAATTAACGCGTGTACTCGTATAATTCATTTCGTTTAACAATACGGGTTTTTACGCGTAAAGGTCCAACTATGTGAGAAATGGCCATCGTTGTGGATACGAGCACCGCATTTTAACCCTGAGGATGATTACCGAATGTGAGGGTAACTGTAGTTGGACCTTTCCAACGATTCTGATCACACCGTTTAAAAATTAGTAAGAGTTTGATCAAGAATCATCGTAAAAAATTACAACAAAACGTGTTATAGCGTCGAGCATCTTTGTCTTGTTTTATCCGATGGAGAACGTCACGTGCCAAAACATGACGAGAGACACGCGACATTGAGACGGTTAGTTCTTTAATAAATAGTTAATTAATGCCTAAAATCTGCATTATTGTTAAAAACATCGCTTATGAATTCAAAAGTAAAAACATTATGATTTTATTTGTTAATTGGTCACAAATCAGCAGAAATCACGTGAAATTGTTTTGTGTGACTTTATTGAACCATATATCAGCAACCTTGTTCGACTAACGATCCTACAAATTGCGCTCTAAAACACTATCCGTATAATGCACTAGCAGGTTGAACGCAGCCAGAATTTATACTCTAGTACTCTAAACGAAATAGCAGGGGCTATGTTTGCTCAACATAAATTTGATGAATTGCACATTATTTATTATTATTGAAATCTAACATCGATACGGGCTATTTCCGAAATGTGATAGTTTCGTAATATTGATTTTATCACTATTTTTCTATTTCTGCTTATAGATACCAAGTGAGCAAAGCGTCTCTGCTTTCTGTAGTGTTCCCGAGTATACCCGGGAACACGTTGTATTTTTCAACTAATAACTAACATAATGAGGTGTTATTCGTTTTGGAGTCTTTTAAACTCAAGGTAAAATGCTAGTAGAAGGCGAGCCACTGATTTCTATCTGGTTCGATAGTTAGACTGCGAAGCGAAATTAGCGAAATAAATAATAAGAAAAGAGCCAGGTTTGGTGAGTTCTGATGAGAGTGAGTGGTGATGGCTTTTCAGCGATAAGAACGCCTTTTGTGCTAAGTTATTTGTTTTTTTTTATTCTTGTTCTTTCGTAGAAATTACAGTTATATTGCGTCACAGTTATATACATCCTTTGGGTAGTACCTGAGTAAAAAACAACCTGTTACTATATTCTTTTCATCAAAGTGTTTACTGTAGTGAGCTCAAATTCATTGTCCACCATTCTATGACACTAAAGTCATTAATCACCCAACCTATAATCTATCATCTATCTATCTATATATAATCTGTCATTTTCGAAAGATAAACAAGAATTTATTTTCAATCGGTATGTTACCCAGTTATTTGAAAAGTGCACACAAATCAGTGGCACTACAAATCGCGTGAAATCGTTTTGCGTGCGACGTTAATGGGATCGCGGCTCTTCTTCACGTCGCGACTTTATTGGACGATATATCAGCGCGAGTGAGCACTAACGACAGAGCACATTGGATTCTAAACACTGTCTATTTATATATACGCATACCGAAATAGTATAGTTTACGTTGAAATTGCCTGGCTAGTTTATTAAACATTATCTTTTCTGAATTAACCACTGGGCAGTTAAGGAAATGAAGGAATTTAGTTGGATCACCAAACCAAATACTTTATCAAAGAGCACCGTGCCCTCGGAGAGATAATTAAATTAAAAAAACCACACCAAAAATATTTTTTTATCCCAACATCTCGGAAAGAGTATTTTTGATATTCGATATCTAAGAGGAAAAGCCGTTTTTATCCGCGAGAGGATAAAATAAATTTGAATTTAGAATATCGTGTGCACTAAGTTTGTAAATTAAAAACATCATTCAACCTATTTACTCCTACCTCTATGGTGCTGAATTCATCATACAACCTTTTTTTGTTTTGTTAAAAACTCACTCTTTTCTTTTTTTTAAGTTGTTTGTTTGTACGATACGATATGAACATAGATATGTATAGTGTTAAATATTTATGTGTCGAGAAAAGCAAATAGTCCACATAATCTACTCGTACTGCGTATGGCACAGAGGTAGTGAATTGAAGGTGCCTCCGGCTAGCTACGAATTCTAATATGACTATTCGAATCACAATACAATATAATCTCGCATGGATAAACAGTAAATTGCTCCATATTCCGCTTGATTTACTTACTTGAGTGAATCCGTAACAATAATGGCATTTATGTATTTTCCTATTATAATAAACATGCTCGAATCGGTAGAAAGGAAACTGACTTGCTAGATTTTTGGTGAAATATGTTATTGTCGATGTGATTTAGATGAATAGTGTAGTCATGCAGTTATCAACTCCATTCCTATTAAGTCTTTATTTTAATTTCCAAATTCAAGAAAAAATTTAGAGTAACTTGTAACGTTTTTCTCTGTAAGTTTGATGTTACAACATTACATACGAATATTATAATACAGGATTGGTTTGTCTCAAAAAGTAGTTGGTAAGTAGTTGTACATTCTAAAACCGCTAAACGGAACAATGTATGTTTTTGATCCTAATGACCCACATCCCACAGATATACTTATAGCCCAGCTAATAAATGCGGGGTTAATAAGTATTGGCGTAACTTATGATCTTAAACCTTATTTTAGTATTTAGAATGTATTAAAGTATTAAACACTAGTAGAATTACACACAAGTTTATCCACAATTCATCATTGTATCCGAATAGCAATTGACCTCTACAAAAAGACTAAGATGCTAGCATGTCGAAAGTTTAGTTTTGCTAACTACGGAAACAACAAAACTTTTAGGCAGTCATGGCATTCTTCAAACTTCACGAAAGACTGACTGAAGAGAAAGCAAACATAATTAGGTAACAAAACAGACAAAATTAAAGATTGATTTTGTTTGGGAATTTCGCAATGGAATCACAACACAAAAATAAGGTTAGAGTGTTAGAAAATATGATGTTAGTAATATTTTTATGAAAATTATTCTGCTGCTGCTAAAAGTGAAAAGAAACTCCTTGCGGAGGCATTAAGTCTTAGTTAAAAATGTTGCAAAACGCAACACTATTTGTCAGTGAGACTCTACGTCACAGACAATAACTTTGAGTTGAAAAATCCGGCACTACCACTTGTCACATTTTATATAAAAAAGTATTCTTGTTATTCGTTTTGTTGCGAATATGTTTTTGGTATTTTAAATGTCCTTAAATTTCATATTTTTTAAACTAATACGAAAATGAAAAGAATTATTCTGCTCGTGTTTATTTTATATTTATGTGCTAGCAAAATGCTTGTTGTAATATTTATTTAATAAATTTAGAACATAAAAGCAAGAGCAAATATATATTGATATTTAAGTAGTAATAAGTAGTTATTTAGTAGTAGTAGTACCATTAAACAGTAAATTTTCTGAATAATAAGATATTTCATTAAGTACTTAAGTATTAACACCGTTAGCTCTTAGCAAGATAGAAACAATAAAGACGTTCATTAGTTTATACATATACATAATATATTCAATCACATTACACCTAGCTATTATATACCTGTAGGTAAATAATAGGAACATCTAAAATTTGCTTTATGTTCCATCAATCGGTATATTCACTTCCATTTATTCCTTCAATATATCCGGAGGAGAAAAGAAATGAAATCTTATGGATTGGGCACGAACACGCGAAAAATACATTGAAAGCCGTGAACTAGGACGAACGAAAACGTCATATAAAAATCTTGCATTGCTAATAAATGCTTTATTTAAATGCCGCCTCTTACAAATTACTCTTAACTCCGATCCGAGTTTTCTTACAAATATCCAAAATGTCGAACATTAAATAATAAGACGCTATAAAATAACACGCAATTTATATGCCGCATATATATATATATACGGATCCATGGCAAGGCCGCGTTATATCAGTGACAAAAATTGCATGAATATATAAATATTTTTATTACATAATTATTATTTTTTGCACATTATAATGTATGGCGACTGTATTGGCATTCTGAAACCCTCTTTTCGCTTCCGTGTGCTCATTCTTTCTTTGAGATTGTGTCAACGTAACAAATTCATCCCTTAGCTAAAACCGCTCACTTCGCCTCGTCAGTGATATAAATTCTTTTCTTTTATGACGTTGCGGATTTATTTTATTCTCCGAGACAATGTACTACGCTAATATACAGTTCCTTTGAGCATAGCAGGTTTAGAGGACTTGCATTTAGATCTATTACAGTGTGAGCGAAATAGATGTATTTATTACAAAATACGAACCTACATCGTGACCTATTTAACTTTAATAACTGCAAAATGATCGAATAATGAGAGCTGAGAGTACACAATTACGTGGCTTAGAAATAACCAAAGTTCCATAATTGTAGTTTTAATATATCATTCATATGATATGTTATATAAATTAACAAAGCACATCGAAAAAAAGACGAAGACGTTCTGTTGATTTAGCCTCAAACTCGAAGGGTACGAGTAAGATCTTTCGCAGTCTATTTCATTGAATATTATCTTATATCGTTCGACTGTCTTATTTGTATTCATAGGGAAAATTCTTTTGAGTTGATAAATGGATGAAAAGGGTTCCGCATTACATTGAAGTCTGACCACAAAGAGCGATCCGTCCGCATCTGGGGGTGACGAATGGAAGACAGGCTCCTTCCGAACAATAAAGCATAATATGTTTAAAAGATGAACAATGTATTTATTAAGTTATCTAAGTACAAATAAGTTTCTTGCAAATGCAGTGCCAACTGATGTTATTTTTAAACATTATCATCATAAATTAATAATCATTTTATTAATCACGAAATGAATTTGCATATATAAGGGTTACATAGTATAATAACAGAGCTTATTTTGATATGGTGTTTAATGATTGAATATGGTGTATAATGTATGAAGAGAAGAAAGGACACTTTACGCGTTTTCAACATTGAATTTCGTTGTTCGTTAGAGAATAAAGACCTTATACACGAGTTCGGAATTTCAGTAGATGTACCTACAAAAAACAGACTTGAAACAGACTTGACAATTTTACGCGTTTTGGTCCGTATTTGTTAAAGTTAGGTCATGTATAAATAAGGGTTTCTTGTTGTGTAGGAACCCAAAAATGACAAACTAAGAAACACATTGGCGTATATATACACTTAATATTCTATGATGTGAAATAAATAAAAAAGACCAAAACCAAACTCAAGGCGCAGACAACATTTAATTTCACACAAATTATTTTTGCAAAATTGTTCTACCTATAATTTACTCGTGCAATCGCGGTGCAAGAATTAAAAGCACGTCGAATAATTTGATAGTTTTATCGACAACGACAACAACTCGCGATGTGTGTGACAGCCGGTTTCTGATTTCGTTCTGACTCTTTGCTATATTACAAAATTAACATGAAAAAATAAGAAATTTACAGATTTTTACCTCAATCAGTGTTTGTGACTGTTGCCGGTAGAAGCTTGCTTTCCGCAGATATATTCTTTGTGTGAATAATTGACAAGTTACGCTGGATATACAGCCTGGTGATAGACAGACGGACGGACGGACAGTAAAATATCAGTAATATTCCCGTTTAATTTTTTGATAGATACTTTGGCTTATGCCTGGTTTATTGTAGAACAAAAAAAACATAGATTTTTTATAGTATCCTACTTGTAGTAGTACGCGAGTATGAAATTTCTCCCAGACAAACATCCATCTCAACGTACAAGCTATCTGTTACTAACTTCGCGTAGTTTTTCACGAAAATGTACTTGCTATAACGTCTCATGTAAGCGTCCAATTATGTGGTGAGTGAGAAATTTTGCCAGACTTCTTGATAATTATAGACACTTTGATCTCATATAAAAAAAATTGCAATTTACGGTAGTCTATGTACCTTCCCTAGATCTAGTCAATCTTTGCACCAAATTTCGTCAAAGTCGGCACAAACAGTACGCATATTATAATATTCAGAGTAACTTATAATACGAACGTTTTGGTAGGTACAAACTTGTTAGTAATTTTTCTACAGTTGTGAATTATTTGTTACACTTTTGTATGTTTTAATTACTAGTCATAACTAGGGGACATTTTTCTCAGCAAGCCTAGTTTATAAATTTTTCGCGGTCTCATCGCGGGAGAGCCACGCAAGAATTTATATTCCGCACTGCGACTCATAAATTTGAGTGAATGTCCTCCAGCTAGCTCGGCTACTAGTCTGTTGTACTTTGTACTGAGAAATTTATTATTACAGCTTAAGATTTCACAAATAATAGCCATTTTGTAAAACATTGGATGGTTTTCGTTATTGGGGTTGCGTCGGATGGCAGGGTTTCTACAAACTAAAGGTTCCACCATGAAGTAAACATGGTACGAATATATTCTTCCCAACAATGTGATAACAATGTATTACTCAAAACTTAGGTATTTAAAAAAAAAACTAATCATTAACCCATTTTAAGAGGTAATTCGTATTTTATTCGCCGCCTTTCAATATATTCCTAACAACGACGGAAAGTTCTTTTCAATTTTCTTTTAATATAATTCACTTTCGAGTATTCGGGGAAAATAGGTAACATTTTCATGCAGTGCGAAACGCTTTCAATAAAATCCTTCATATATAGCTCTATATTGAAGCGAGCCTCTAATATAATTTTAGTATTAGTTGCTCACGAAATCACACGCAAATATGATATTTATCCTATTTGGAAACGGAGTCTACTTGCTATTGTAAATTTTTATTTGCCAGACATTTATAATCTAGGTATTTAGGTAAATATAACTAGTAAGCTAGAAACTAATTACGGTATTTAAAAAATGATATAGTCTTAAAAACCAAAACCCTTCAGGTTTTGCTAAAATATCCGAGTAAATTTCCCACACAGCTTCAAACTCTCAAGGCATTACTCTCCTATCGGAATTCGATTTGAGCTCAACGTAGATACTCGTATTTTCGCGTTCGCCAAATCAGCTGTCTATCGCTATCATCATTGTTTGATAGAGTTTCAATTCCCCTGCTGAAAGTGACATGACGTTATTAGCTGATTCTAAATAGATACGGAGTTTAATCATTTATACTCGTACTTACCTACTTAAGAAGAAACTTCGATTCTTAGTAAATTATTATTAATAGAACATTTTGCCCGTTTAGGTTTACTAACTTTACTTGGTTATTATATATAATAATTTTATGTTTAAAACTAAACGTGGTACGGATGTACTAAATCAAAGACAGTCATTGTCATAGTCATAGTTAACCAGATACTCATCATGACAAACAATTTTTACTTAAATTAGAAAAACGAACAACTGCAATTCAGAAAAATATCAACTTAGTATAGTCGAAGAAAATTAAAACAAATTTTGACAAAAAAAAACTACTTATTATTGAAATCAGTCCATTTCAATAAAATTTATATGGTACAAATGGGAATGTTATATGAATAAAAAAAAACAAATGTGTATAATTATCTCTGAGAAATAAGTTAACATATCGCGAACATATATTTGAAAAAAATATTCCAACAAATATACAACCCTCCTGTTTAAAATCGGATAAAAAACAGATTAATCGAAATAGTTTTTTTGACCGTCGATGAAATTTATGGGAACCTGTACCTACCTAACATCATAGGTGTCAAGAATGTACCTAATAAATGCAATTGTGCATTATGTACCAACTTCAAAGAGAAAATGTGGTCCCTAATTTACAACTTAATTGCTTATACAAGCTTCTTGAGAAAAAAGCGACCTGTCTCAGCCTACATCTACATAATGTCACAAAAAGACGACTGACACAAAAAGTTCTCATGAATAAATGACTTAATACCTTTTTCCACACAAAAAGGGCTTCTAATTTAAGTAACTTTTTCCTTTTACTTGCGTCACATCATGCGCCCACGTTGAATCTTGGTATTAAAAAAAAAAGTTACTGAATTGTCTCGTTCGTAACATAGTGTTAAAAACCGACTGCCAAAATTCTTGGATAAGTGGTGGAGTGGTGTTTACAACTTTAAAATTGATATAAAGAAACAATATGATTTGAATACGAGTATTATTTGCTATCGTAGGTAAAATGAGATGCTAAAGGTAGTTCTTTATATTATACATCTTAGTCACGTCGGAGGTCTCTCTCTAAAGTGTCTCTAGTGTCGCTCGGCCTATACCAAAAAGAAGAAATTATTGAGTTAGTTCTATTTTTCCCATGTGTTTAACTCAAAAATGAAATTGTCTTTTAAATAAGATTTTGTCACCGCCACCTTTTCATCATATTTCGTATGATTTGCCTTAGTAGAAACCGTGTAGATACTCTTAAAACGACGTCTGGTGTATTGTCGAATTTATCATTATTTAATTAAAACATTAATATTGATATTATTATTAATATTGATATGAGTGTTTTACTAGTATATGATTATGTTATGTATGTAAAAGAAAGGGGTTTAGTAAATTGTGGGCGATAAACGCAAATAAAAGTTATTGTTCCCAGTTATAATTTAGACACAGAGTTTATAATTTGGATTTATAGGTCTATAAAACTTCTTATGAAGCATAAGTAAATAATTTTGACTACATATACATAGGAGTTTAAAAGAAGTTTCAAGCAACACACAAAATTATTTTTTGATGTATATGTATGTTTGCAGCAGTAATATACTTAACAGTGAAAAACTGAACATGAAGAATTAGTTATACGCTCATTTTATTACACATACATGCAATAGCTTTTTTTCCTACTGTAGGGCAAAGGCTATAATCTTCTCTTCAAGAAATGCCAGCAAAAAATTATAAAACTTCTCGTTAATTGTACTTTGTACTTTTGCTTTTGGTATTGGTATTGTTCATTTGCATCTGACCGTTCCACTTACAGTTATAAAAATCATCGCTCACACTAAAATAAAACAGCTTACAAAAACAAATCCTCAGTCGCAGCGACAGTGGCGCAACACTAATTAGGTCAAGCGCGAGCCTCACAAACTGTCTAGGCCGCGCACCCTCTTAATGAACTGCTCTAACGAAACAACGTTTTTTTACCATTATACCACCTATATTTCCACTGCGATTAAAGTGCAAAGAGACTTTAACTTATCCTACTCTCGAGCTCTAAGGATTTGAGAGCTGAGAGTTAATTCAATGAGAGATGAAGAAGAGTTGAACTTTAACAGCAAACTTAAAATAATAGCTCAATTTAAAACTTATTACACTTTAATAAGAGCTCAGAACCGAGCGAAGCTTCCATTCACTTATGTCACAGTAAATGGGATTTCGAGACTGTGAAAATCTTTTTACTTAATTTTTATGACAAAGTTTTCAGACAATTTGTGCCACAATGAAACTGCGCTATTTAAATTTTTAGCACTAGCGTTAAGTGTACTAATTTGAATGTATTTTACATTTCAAAACAATCTTCATCAAACTTTTACTGGCGTATTTCCTCCTTTCATACACTCCATCTCAGTTCCAACTTTTCCATTAGTGACTACTTGGAACTCAACTTTTTACTTAAAATTCCACTTAATCGCGAACATAATAATGCTTTCCATGACAAAACCGTATATTATTTTATTACGCAGAAATAATCAATTTCAATCTTAATAATTCCAGTGCTGTTAGCGCCTATTTATCTAGAAGCTTCTGCTAAAATGTTGAGAAAACAAGCATGACCCAGTTGGCTCGCGCGAAGATACCGTTGCAAGATTTGGAATTGCTACAAACTTAATTTATGAGATGTAAAACGACTTGTTCAATTGCGGTAATTGAGTCTGTTGAACCTGCAACACATATTATTAAATCTTAGGACTTGTACTGGTTAATAACTTGGAATAGCTTTAGATTTGGGTCGAGTGTACTTACTTTAACTATAAAGCGTAAAGATTTAAAGTCATTAATCTCCATTGGATTCATATATATTTTTTTGTAATCACTATCATTTACAGAAAATTATGAAAATGTTCAAGCATATCTAGATTGAGCGACAATTTGCCTATGCTGAAGAAATATTATTGCTACATGTGCATTGTGAGATATAAGAAATGTTTCTTATATCTCACAATGCAAATCGTTTTATTTCAAAGCATAGTATTTATCTTTTACTCGTTTGGTCACGAGCTACCCTAGGGTACGGCAACGCTTGCCATATATCAAACGGTCCGCTTTTAATCTCTCAAGCCCTATTTATTCACATTTATTCCAAAGATATTTTCCCACCGGAATTTCCCCCTTGGAATTGGTAACGTTTCCCGCGTTTAGCTGATTTGTACGGTTCTTGTTATTGTGGTTTATTTTAACAAAAGGGCCTGAAATAATTTAAATTTGTCAAGAGATGGCGATGATAAATTAGGCGGGATGGCGGTATCACGCTACGCTAAATCTCGGAGTGGCAAAGACCGTCCGGTACGAGTATTCAAGAAAATGTGTTTCTAAAGGTTTAATCGAATAGAAAGTGTTATTAATTAACAGTTGCCTATTCTATTGTTTGAACTGACAAAATTAAGACAACAGTAAATATCGTGCTACGCAATGAATTCATTTTCATTCAATTCCATGTAAAATGTTAGACAAGCTATGAACCAATGTCATTATTTTAGACATCGTATAGATATTTTGGTCTAGACAACATTTTTTAAAGTTGAAGCAATAACTTTCATATCGTAATTAAATGGACTGTATAGTTTCTAAGATACCTAGAGTCCTTATCTTGCGCCACTTGTGTATTCTCAAATCATTTGTCAATTCTATTTTTCTCCGTCGTTTCTTACAGTCTGAGAGGCCGATCCATTGAATTCTTGTCGCTTTCCTTGGTTCATTTGCTCCTAGGTGTTTTTCTTCGAGTTAATCTATTGCCCTTTGTGTTTATTCTTCAGGTAAGCTTCGTGTTTTCTTTGGATAAAGTCTGTATATTTTTCTTTCCTGATAACTAGCACAAACAGAAGTATTGAGTCGTGTCTATTAATATCGAGGTATTGTTGTTAACTTGCCTTTGGAATTATTTATTTTATTTTTATTTGGTGTACACCTAAATCTAGAGAGTATTTCAAAAGATAAAGCCAAAGACCAATCTGGAAGCTTCTGTTGAAATATCTTATTATATTACCTTTAACTATGACTTTGACAAAAAATAATAATATTAGGAAACTAAATCATAACAACAGTTTAAAACGTAAATAAGTTCGATAAATCAAATACGATATATCGCCTTCTCAGCTCACAAACGGTGCTTCTCGATAGCGTTGAGAGATAATTTATTCTTTAACTACCTCGTGCCATTTACCTGTGCTCTAACAATAGTTAAATTGCTGTTTTTCGAACGAGTTTCACAAAGGAAGAAAGATTTATTGCGATGCTAGTGCAATACTAACTAACGACAAAGTTGGCGCGACCATTACAAAACTGTGCCGACGCGAACGGTCAAGGGTCATGTGCAAACATAATGCGATTTCAGCAAACTACAGTTTTTACGTAATATTGGCTTTGACCTGAATAGTATAATTTAAATGACGTTTTTGGCTATAACTACTAAATGAACCGCAACATATTTTATTTCAAAACTAATAATAACGTGTATCTTTATTTAGTTATATATATTTTATATAATATTTAAAGAGTTATTTTAATCGTAGTTCTAACTTATTATATTAAATTTGTAATCAAAAGTTGTATCTATGATGTTAATTATTTATTTATTTGTAATCGATAAGGTAAGTAAGATAAAAAACAACCAGTTCAGGCAGCCATATTCACCAGAATACCAGAACGCTCAAGCAGTAGTAAAAAATACCAGCTTTTATTAAAGTTGCAATTACAACCAATCGAAATAGTTTGCTGAGAATATTACGAAAGTAAAATTAATTTACTCTAAATCTGAAATGGTAGATCACTCAAAATAGCACATTCGTTTTTTTTACAATCTATAATGATTGAGGTAATAAAATGGTCTGAAAGAGTTGGAAAAATACAAAAATGTATGATGATGTAGACGTACGACGTGTCTACGTATTGCAAACAGTAAATTTCCAAAATTTGTTCATTGTGATACTACATTTGTTTTACTCGAACTCATCCATAACATGCCATGGAAACTTTAAACTACCTAAAGAGCCGTGAAAGAGGCTAACTGCCCACTTGCAGCTAACATCCCCATTGTGAGCTTTCAAGCGGGGGAATTCTTTTACGCGTTAGAGGTCAGTTGTGTGAGAGAAATGCGTCACACAACAGCGAGCAGCGGTGCACTCAGATCCTCTGCAAGTGTGTCAAGTGGCCTGAATAGGTGCGCCGTGAATGGTTGGAGGAGTGCCCACCTACGAGAATGTGTAAAGTAGTAGAGCACCCGTAAGGCAGGATTACTGCCGTGATTCAGATCCTTGGAATTTGTAAAGACTTTGTTGCTAGATACATACATATTTTGTTGTTTGCTATTTTAGCCTGCCACATACATAGATAGTGTTTCAAATAACACCTTAATAAGACGGTAACTCGATTAATGCGCTTCTTAAGGTTCCGTAGTGCAAGAAAGAACCTTTGTACTCTAAAGTTAGTTTGGCTGTGTCCGTGCGTGTTTGTTCTAGGTATTTTACAATTATAATCGTTTTTATACACTAATATATTTTAGATAGGTTTCAGTCTTGGCATCACAATTAAGTTATTATAGCTTACGGATGGCTCTCATATGTGAAGTGCGATTGTATTTTTGTTTCTCAGACATACCGTCTATATTGTGGGCAGTAACCAAATAAGTCTTCCAAAATCGTTTGACGTTTGATACATATGTTTTTATAATTTGCAATTTTCACGTTAGAAGCTTTAGAGAAACTTTATAGCTTTATATCTAGTAGCGATGATGGTGGAGTGGTTAGTGGGGTCGATGGCGGTCCAAAAGGTACGAGGTTCGATCCCACGAAACATGCAAAAAGAGCCTGAGCTACCGTTAAAGGTGAAGGAAAACATCGTGAGGAAACCATAGCATGGTGGCAGGGCGTTTCTTATCGCTCGCCTGGCTAGCTACCACCCTCAAGTTGTAAAATCTGTCTAACCTAACGGTGTGTTCCGCCAGCCTTCCTTGAGATCCAGTGTATTCCAGACAAGGCATGCTCCATCTTAGGCTACAGTATCGCTGGCTTCCGTGGTCGTGCGAACTTGTGGTGAAATGCCTAGCTGTGTATGATGGAAAAAAAATATGGTGGATGCCCTTGGATAGCATGTAACCCTACATTATGCGTGTCTTAAAACCTGTTTTTAAGCCGTTGACGGAGTCTTATAAGTTTGAAGTGTCAGTGTGTGTGTGTCTGTCTGTGGCATCGTAGCTCCCAAACGAATTAACCGATTTCGATCATGTTTTGTTTGTAAGGTGCATTCGTCGGGAGTATTCTTAGCTATACTTGATGAAAATCGGTCCTAGATAGCCAACGCCGCCAAATGGCGGATTACATATTTTTCATAACTCTCTCAATATTAGTATTAAATATTAAATATTGGTACTTGACTAGTAGAATACTTCACATTATAATAAACTTGGAATTCAATATGGCTGCCACAACAAAATGGCAATTTTCGGGGTTTTTTAAATTGTATTTGTTTAATTTTTTAGCATAAATTATGTACATTTTCTGCTAAAAAATGATATTTATATATCAAAACACTTAAGTCATATAAATGCGTAAAAAATACAAAAACAAATTACAAAAAACTGCTCAGCGACATTTACCACAAAGTATCCGTCGCATTTTAATTCACTCTTCTCCAAAGTGCTTGTCATCGCGTAATAAAAACATACCAAAGTAGACATTTTCTTTTTTTGCGGAGCCTCAGTTGTAAAACTAAGTAAATTGAATTGGACAGCTTGTAGGTGCACATACCTTTGACGAATTGGTCATGGCATCAGTATTTCGAATGAAGTATTTGGAAAATTTGGGGAAAAACTAGATAGCACGTGCTGTTAAGTACTTATTGGTAAACAGGTTTTTAAATTATAAAGTGACAATAGACTAAAATTCAGCAGGCATATTTTTCAGTTAATTAAATTTCTAAACCATACTACATAATAATATACGACTGGACTACATTTAACAAAAAATATATAGGTTCATATGTACAGTATTCCAATAGACAGATAGATAATAACTCTGTAACAGTTTTCTTCAACATTGTCCACGAATGTGATTTTGTGTATAGCGAAACTCATTAGAAGATATTTTTCGAGTCGAGCGGGACTAGAGCATAGGGAAACTAACCAGATTGATATGTAATACACCTATAGTTCTGAAGAAAACGCTATTGATCTATGAAGTATCATTTCAAATTTATGAATTTGCGCCTGCTTTGCTTTCCTTTACCAGTTACGTTACAATTTTACGATTGTAATATATTTCTTGCAATCGTAACATTGTAACGTATAGATTATTGACTAAAATACACCTCTTTAAAAACCGTTAGCAAAGTTCAATTTACATAACGCAACGCCTCCGTAACGCAGTCTGGGAATGCTTTTCACACATTAATGAAGATTGATAGCCGATTTGTAGAACGTCACACCCTCTTTTTTCGTTGGTATTGTCTGCAATTCTATTTAAAGTCCTACTACAAACAATAGATTTAAAAAGCTCTTTCATGGCTTCCATTTATAAATGTAACAATTCTGCGTTGAGTTACAGAGAATTGGGATTAACTGGCAGTCTGCTAAAAATAAAATAAAGCCGGTGCATATTAACCTAAATTTACACACGAACAAATCTAAATTAATTTGATAACTATGTATTTATCAATAAACTAGCGGCCCGTCCCGGCTTCACACGGGTGGACATTATAAGATTCCGTACCCAAAGAGTAAAAACAGGACCCTATTACTTAGACTTCGCAGTCCGTCCTTCCGTGCGTCTGTCTGTTCTTGCGTCCGTCCGTCCATGCGTCTGTCTGTCACCTGTCTCTTAAACCGTGATAGTTAGACAGTTGAAATTTTCATGGATGATGTATTTTTGGAGCCCGGAGTGCTAAATGTGTGCTTAGACCCTGGATTAACACATGGGCTACTTTTTATTCTGTATTATCGCGGGTTTAATTTACTAGCTGCGCCCTGCGGTAGTAAATACTTAAACGACTTTAGTAATATTTATGTTAGTATTTGGATATTGGACATTCGGAACATAACTTTAGCCGTAGATATTTCGGTTCATTCATATATACAAATCCACGGCTACGGTATCACTTAGTTAGAGATAACCACCCAATTAAAGTTTAACCAGTGTCTGATAAATCTAGTAATTTATTTTAATATGTTTTGGAAGGGTGTTTAATAACCATCATTCCTTGTTCTAAATGTTGAAAAGTCGGTCATGAGATTGTCTTTTTTTGTGGGCAAAATTATTGTGGTTTCAAGATCAATAGTTCCAAAAAGTAGCTAGGTATAATCAATGATATAGTATAAGCAACTCGCTTGATGTAAAGCGAGATATAGTACACTTGCCTAAAGGAACTCACTCGCGTTATTTTTCCGACCAATAAATATCTATAAATAAGGTCTATTTAATTTTCTCACCAAGGAAACTCTGAAATTCTTGAAAGGATAAACTTAATCCAAACTTGAGCGAGGCTGAAAACAGATTTTTCACGAAAAGAATATTGGAGCTATATCAACGAAGTGAAAATGAAAAATTGTAATTCAAAGTATTTCTTACCTATAACATTGAGATTTAAAGAAACGTCTGTAGACTTTAATTTACCCAAGAATATTTCACTAGTAGTTCTGCGAACTGTTGATGTAGCTACCAAAATATTTTAGCGCATTAAAATTTTTTTTTGCAAAGTTTTTGTTTTATTTTCGCCGTCTTTTTCAATATTATTTAAATAGGCCGCAAACTAGCACCGCATCTTTAAGGCGTTTTGCGGTTTGGGTCACGTTTCACTCGCATACACACACGAATTACAGGCCTTGGTCTCATTTGGTTGGTATATAGGTGGCAAGTGCCTTTAATAACATTAACAAAATGACTAACTACGACAACAACAAAATGATAGCAGAAAGATTACCTATAGACCATTTAAGATCTACAGATAATTCAAATGCTCCAACCCACCACCAGAGGGCAGCGTGTCCAGATTGGTACCCAACTTCCAAGTCTTTTTTCATCATCACGCGCATGACCGCTCACTTCAAGTACAGCTGCAACATTGGTGGTGGAAAAAGCCCGGCGAATGATATCATTCAGGCTAGCGTGGCGACCTATTCTGCGAGCACTTTTAGAACAAGACAGACAATGGTGATCGAGTTGATCGACTACAGTACCACACTGGCAGCGATGGGCCTCATAACATCTCGCACCCTAAAACAGTCGGATCTAATAGGCAACCTGTATTGAAAGAAGGCAAAGTTTGTAACCAAAGTCCCGACTCCCATTCAGAGACTGCAAGTATACGAGCGCGATCCGTGACACTAGTACACGTACCTAGAAGAGAATTCCGTGCCAGTTCACAGATCAGTCGATCCCACAGCCTCTGACAAGATGGAGATTTGGGAAAATTGGTATTTGGGCAAGCAATCCTCCAGGTATTCCTTGGCTTAGGAAGTATTTGCTACTACTACATTAGAATAGC
The DNA here is from genome assembly GCA_947049295.1 of Ligdia adustata. Lineage (NCBI taxonomy): Eukaryota > Metazoa > Arthropoda > Insecta > Lepidoptera > Geometridae > Ligdia > Ligdia adustata. Next base: position 7,369,237 of record OX346230.1, read on the forward strand.
CTAAAGAAGGTGCGAGGATTTTTCCTACCAAATCATTCGTGACCAGTGAATCATTACGAGTACATACTCGTAATGATTCACTGAGAATTGGTGAACCAAGAAGACGAAGCGAACTTTTATCTACCAAACGGATACCGGGAGCCAAAACATTGAAATTTTAAAAAACCAAATCCTTGGCCGACCAAGAGTCGCAAACAAAAAGTTCGCATTTAGAAAAATTTGGTTCTAAACCTATTAGACGAAATTCGTCTATTAAAGTCTGTAAATCATTCAAAACTGTGTTATAAAGGTCAGGAATTTTGTCCTTGACTTGGGTCAGAAAGAACGCACCTGTCAACCGAATTGAATGCATTTTTTACGTCTACCTTTAACAGCACATCGCCTCAATTTTGACAAGAAAGGTCCGAAGAGAATGAACGGCAGCCTCACATCCGCCCTGCGAACCAAAACCAAGCTGTAAAGGTTGAAAAAGGCTGCTTAAATGAGCAACCTTTTACTTACAACCTGCTTTGGCAGCGAGGCGACGATATGTGGTGCCGACTGCGATTGGCCTGATACCACTGATGATTCCTTTTTGGTTGATTGAGGGCCGAATGCGACTTCGAATGGTTCATCTATCATTGACAAGTAGTGTCTTAACGATGTATAAGTTTCACCTCTAAAAATTAATGGTAATTCAATCTAAACTGCCGTTACTGAAACACTGATTAGAGCAAGCCAGAAACCGTATCAAGCCAAAGGCTCCTTGCAAGAAACGCATATCGTTACTCGAATAAGCTACTGCTTTTTCTGCTGTCATATTTTAAAACTAACATGCTTTTAAAAGAATACAATCCTGTCTCACAAAAAATCTTTAGTACCATGAAACATGAACATTTCCAACGCGGCACACTTGAGATCCCAGAAGCAAGAAAAGGCCAACTGAAATATCCAACATTCCACTCCAACCCTTTTCACTATCTGCTAAGAGGAAATGGAGAGTTTTCTCATTTCCTAAAAGGGCGCTAATTTTCCTGCGGGTGGGAAATTTCGGAATAGTTTTCCGCTAGTATTGATTTTGACGAGTGAAACTGAAATAAAGAAACATGGCTCGCCCCTGTCCTCATCTGTCGCTGACAATTTCTTAGCAGCAATTTTAATTTTGCACCGAGGGAAATCTTTTGTTTGAGTTTGGGTTGATTGCTTTTTATGGAAAGATTCAGACTTAGCAGATTTAAGGATAAAAATATTATTATTTTATTTGGTGCTTTTACTGTAAACTGCCATTCCATATCTATGTCTGTATCTTTGTAATTAATTAGGCTAAAAAATATTCACTAGAAAAAGTCGCATAGAAGAAATAAGGTTCCAAAATCTTGCAGTTTAAATAATAAAAGATAGATAGATGAACGCTTTATTGTAGACACACAAAATATAACACTACAAAAATAGTAAAGTAAAGTAAAGTAATATTTATTGACCTTTAAATAACGTTCGTTACAGGCAAGTCTTATTACATTTGAATTAAGAATTACTTAAAAAATTTAACTTAAAAAACTCATTCATATACGATTACTTAATATTAGTTCCTAGTTTAACAGTTCTCTTGACAAATATTTACATTATGATTGCTTTGTTTAGTTATTAGTGATATTTTATTATGGTTGTTCGTTACACAAGAACGATGATTCTACAAGCTGCATTCACATATATTCGCTGAGTTTATAAAAAGGATTGCTTTCAAAAATATACCTCAATTTTTGTTTAAATGTAATAAAATTGAGATCCATTAAACTATTAGGTAATTTATTGTACATCAGTATTTTGGTATAAAGCCCCTGCTTCTTACATTTAGCTAATCTATTTATTGGTAGGATTCGCCCTTTTTTATTATTGCGTGAAATTCTTTATTCCGGTATTTCCCTATCCTCGTGTACTTCTAATAAACAACTATAAATACAAAGTGATATAACTGTCATTATTTTATCTTTTTTAAAGTGTTTTCTCGCAGGACTACGTTTTTTCAAACCGTTAATAGTTCTTATAGACTGTTTTTGACATTTTAAGACTTTTATGCTATCTTTAGCATTTCCCCAAACAGTAATAGCGTATCTTATAATAGAATGCACGTAGGCATAATAGACAGAGATGAGCGACTTTTTATCTAGTAATGGCTTAAGTTTAAATAAAGCATAATTACCACTTGCCATTTTCTTGCAAATTTTATCGATGTGCGCATTATGGCTAATTGTATTATCTATTGTATAACCTAGAAATACATTTGTTTTACTAATGGAATTCCCGAAAATACCTAACTTTGACTGATACTGCATAGAGATGGTTTTATCAGAGTTAAGAACAATTCCATTTGCATCAAACCATTCCTTTAACAATTCCATAACAATACTAACTTTATTTTCTAAATTATGTATACATTTGTCTCTGATACCTACATGTGTGTCATCTGCAAATAAATTTATGTGAGCCCAACTTGGCAATGCATTGGTAATATCATTAATATATATCAAAAATAAGACTGGGCCTAAAATAGAGCCCTGTGGTACTCCAATTGACATCCTACCTTCTGTAGAAGTTTGTTCATTAATCGAGACAATTTGACTACGGTTCTGTAAGTAAGTTATCATCATTTTTAATTCATGACCTTGAAATCCGTAATATTGCATTTTTAAAATCAATATATCGTGCCTCAAACAATCAAAAGCTTTTGAAAGATCACAAAACATACTTGCACATTTATTTGACGTATCTAAGGATTCTAGAATGTAATATACTACTTTTCTTATAGCCATTTCTGTTGAGCGGCCTTTTCTGAATCCAAACTGTGACATTGTAAATAAATTATTTTCTTCAAAGTATTTAACGATTCTCGATTTAATAATAGCTTCTAAAATTTTTGATAAAGTTGGCAAAATGCAAACGGGTCTATAATTACTAATATCCTCTATATCCCCTTTTTTAAAAAGTGGGATTACCCTACCCGGTTTCAATACGTCGGGAAATATTCCGTCAGTTAAACATGAGTTTAAGACAATTAATATTAATTCAAATAAATTATCGTTATTTATTATTAGGTTCCGTAAAGTCTTAGTACTCATATCATAAATATCTAACGTAGGTTTTTGCTTCATGTTAACTACTACCTTTTTGAGCTCAGTATAATCTACTGGTCCGAATGAAATTGATGTCAACGGTTTACTACAGTAATCTAAATACTTTTTGCAATCATCCGCGTCAATTTCTAGATTACAAGTTAACGTATGAGCTATGTTGCGAAAAAAATTATTAAATAGAGTAGCAATTTTTTTAGATTCTGTAATACTTGCTCCGCTTTCGTTTTTTACTGATTTTATTCTATTACTTGTATTGCGTCGCGTATTTTGACCTGACTGTTCGTTTATAATTTTCCAAGATTCTTTAATTTTATTTTTTGATTTTTTAATTCTATCTCTATTCTGTATTTTTTTTGCTACGACCATTGTTTTACGTAATATTTTTCCATACCTTTTAATGTTTAATTTTCTTGTTCCGCTAGGGTCAACCTCTTGAAATAAATTTTTCTTACTAGTTTCTTTACCTAAAGTCGACCATTTTTTTTGAACATTTATCACTTGTTTTTTCAATTTTGGAAAAACTATGTTATAGTAGTACATCAAATCATCGTGTAAAATCCTCGTTCTTGCGTTCGCGTCACTAGTCATTAGTATTTCTGTTTTTATTGACATATAATTTTTGTTAAACAAATAGTTAAAATAATTAAGGTTATTTTTTGAAAAATTTCGTGCCATATAGGCTGTATTTTTACTATTAACATTTTTGGTATCGAACAATTCCAATTTAATTACATTATGGTCTGACAGCTTACATCCAAAAACTGATCCTCTACAACCACTAAAATTTACAATAAAGTTATCAATGCATGTGGAACTGGTTTGGTTCCTTTTATTTGTCTCGGTTCTAGTAGGTTCATTTAACAACCATTTACAATCAAATTTCTTTAGTATGCCGTCAAGTTTCTTAATTTATTTATCTACTTTTAATACATTTAAATTGAAATCACCAGCTATAATAATTTGTTTCTTTTCTTTGCAAAGTTTATTTAACAGTTTTGTCAATAATTCAAAAAATAAATTTATATCATATTCTGGACGGTAAAGAGCCATAATTACTATTTTTGACAACCTTAACTCTATAGCTTAACTCTATAATATAATTTTACATGTGTGTGTGCCACTAGTGGCCGCCTTATCGCTAAAAGCAATCGCTTCCATAACGTTTGGATACCAGTGTAAACTTCGCAGCCATGCTCAGCAGCCTATAACCCGATCAATTTAAGATGGTATTTTTGTGAACAAAAAATAACAAATAATAAAAATTCAGACACCGAAAGGCCTTAGAGAGCCGTAAATTGAATAAACAGTAAAATCGATATTTTGTTGTGTTACAGGATAAAACGTAGGTAAGAGATAGAGTCTAAAAGCAGATGCACAAAGGCTTTGGAATCGAATGTGTAAATGATATATAATTAATTATGTAATTACTAAATATATTACGTCAATTTACATAAGTACGTTCAAATATTTCAACATTTAATCAATAAAAATACTTTTTTCAGTTTAGGAGTTACAAACAACAAAATTAACTCTAGATTATAGCTGATAATACAAGTGTCGTCACCTGGTAGACTATTGCGCTGGAAGTTTGCGTTTCAGGTTAAGTTACCTTAATGTCGTATGTAATGTTGTAAGTGAAGGAAGACATTGTGAGGAAACCTGCTTTTCGGAGAAGGTTATTAATTTTCAACGATTCAGAAGTCCCCAACTCACAATTTGGCCAGCGTGGTGGACTATGGCCTGAACCTCCTTCATAGGAGAGACCCGAGCGCAGCAGTAGGACGTTATGTGCTAAACCGTAACCTTTATGTCTACAACATTAAACCTTCGATAAATTTTATCTTACTCGTATACAAAAAATATTCACTAATTCCATATTCATAACCAAATGTTACCGGATGAACAAACCTGCAAATACCTACTCGTGCATTGAACTAGCTGCGTCCTGCGGTGTTACCCGCGTAATTACAGGATAAAAAGTAGCCTATCTGTTAATCCAGGCTCTAAGCTATCTTCGTACCAAGTTTCATCCAAATGGGTTCAGCAGTTTTTGTGTGAAAGAGTAACAAACATACATCCGCGCATCCATACATTCTTACAAACTTTGTGTATCGCCTTAAACATATTTGTTTATCATATAAATAATTTAAATCACATTTTGCGATTTAATAAATTTATTGGCATATGATGTACATTGTAATGAAGTCAGAAAAATACTTAGAGCAAGAAAAACTAGCTCACTGTATTAGAAGACTCTTCTTTATATAATATGTGCCTCGTTCGTTAGTGAAGTGCGGGGAGACGGTGCCCTCATCAATCTTCTATAATTAGGTAGTGACGTTCCTTACACTAATGACGAGTAGGCGTTCACGCCAGCGACGCCTACGTGAAAATTACTACATTACGCACTGCGAAACGGCGGAACACAACACGCCCGTTTGAGTAGTTTCAGTACGTTTGATGTCTTAATTACGAACATTTGACTGATATAAAGTCAATTCAATTCAAAAATAACTTCATGCTTACTGAACCTTCGGAAAGCAAGCGGGGTGTGCGGTCACTCATTGGGAAAAATCCTCGTAATTATTGATACCATTATTGAATTTTTCTATCGCTTGCCGTATTTTCTAATTAATGTGGGAGTATTAAGTCACAGATATCCACGTGACGTATTAAGCCGTAGTTTAAGCATTATTGACACTGCTAAGGTGACCGCACACCCCACTTGCCTTTGACGTCACGTTTTATTTTCACGTGGCATTAGGTAAATGATAAGTGTAATTTAGAATACGACATTTTTAGAAAATTTAATTGTTAATGCTTGTATGAAATTACTGATATCGCATTAATACAATTCTACGAAAAAGTACAAGACTTCTAGCACCTCTCTATTTTTACAGTACAATTGATTAAGCAGTTATGAATTCTATGGTGCCATATGTTGGTACTAAGATCCTATCAACGAGTACCAAAGCAATCATCAAAAACTATTTTGTTTGTAATTGTTAATTAATCACTGACAAAGCGCCATTTGACCGACCTCAAAATTTATTACAAAAATTGAGAGCAACTATACAGACTGATCTAGATATAAACCAACGAGCTTTTCGACGTCATTGTCTTTCAAAGTAGTAGTTAGTCAGTTGTAGTTATACTGTAATTTTTTTAAATTAAAACAGGACGATAAAATTTCAACCGTATCAGTCAAACTCTAATTATCCGAATCTTATTAAAGATGTCATTAGTTAATAGGTGCCGCGGTCTTACAAGTTTATACTCATGTTTCCATTTAAAAACTGTGAGGTGACGCATCACTCTTCTTACTTTTATGTAAGTGTAAAAGCCTCAGCCTAAAAAGGTTAAATTCATGATTGTCGCAGTGCCTAAAAAGTATTTTTATATCCTATTCAAAAATCTAGGAACAGAAGAGAGTCATTGGCAATTTTGTTGCTAAGACGTCAGGAAATCACACAGGAATCCTTTCTTCTAATGTCCTTAGAGTCCTTCCTTACATAAAATAACTGTAAACACATATACAACAGTACTAAAACGAATGATATATAAAGCCAATTCATAGTAAAAAATATCTTCATGCCTACCCTATCCTTATAAATATGTTGTATATTGTAAATTTTAAACAACTTTCTGCGTCCTTTGCTTTACTTGCTAACGAGATAAGAGAATAGAGTTCAATATTACCTAATCCAGCCATACTCTATTAGCGCAAATTATCTAAAGTCCATTAGAACGAAACTAGCCACCGTCTATCTAATTCCATAAACGAAGAAGCTTGCACTTTATTATTCACAACCCGCCGCAAACTATGATACAACATTAACCTAATTTGCCGAATATATACCTTAACTCTAAATTTGCTAATGGCTTCATAATTAGAATGCATATTGGTCAAGCTGCCTTAGAAAAGGCCCAAATATGGAACTTTTGTTTTATACATTTATTGATTGATTACAGGATTTCAAAAAAATTGCTTTCTTTTGTTTAATTTCCCAAAATTAACTGGTACAACAACGACAATGCCATGAACAAAGCAGTTCAATGCCGCCCACAAAGCTGGAGAGCGATCAATGGCATCCAATAAAATCAAAACACGGCACGGCAACGGCCCAATTATCAGCCAATTTGTAAGTCAAATGTAGTTTGTGCATGAAATGCAAAGCGTAAGTTATCATTAGATAGCGGCAATAAATCTTCATTAATCAGCCGCCGCGTTAACTTCAAACAACTTCTAATTAGATAGAGTTTCGAGACTAATACGTATCGATTTTTAAGCTTCGATGAATCTCTAAGTTTAAGGGTCATCCAGTTTATTTTAGAATTAAGTTGTCACGTTTAGGGATTAAGTAAATACGGCTGCGCTTGTATAGGTATACAAGAACCGAGCTGGATAGGATAGAATTAATTAAAAAGCTTCCTAATCGTAATGAAATTGATAGCAATAATTGGCTGTTTTACTCGTATGAATATCGTGTAACTGTCATGATAATCATAGAGTCACCCGCAAGCCGCGGCCAAGGTCGGCTGTGCTACGCTAACGCGCTCGCGCAATTTGTGCAAGTAATAAAAAAAGAATAATGTCGAATACACTAAAGTGCAATGCGCGCAATATTGTCATTGACGAGTTGCTAGCCTACGTGCAAAATAAAATATCAATAATTGATGAAGATACATTAAAAAGAATTTGTGTATCTGCATTCACAAGCATTGAAATCAGCAATTTGAAATGTTTATTGTTCGAATCTTTACCATCTGACCAGCGTAAAGTGCTGAGAAGAGGAAACGGAAAAGAAGAAAGAGATCTAGATGACATCGTGAGTATTTAAAAGAATAGATCCTGATGTGGTTCCAGTATTCGTGGCAAGAGCGCTTAATAAACTACCGCCTATTTTATTTGATCATCTTGATTGTACAAAACTCTTGAAAAATATTACGAAGTTGAGCGCCGAAATTACGGAAATTAAAAATACGTATGCCACTGTGCAGCAGCTAGAAGACCTGCACCGTCTCGTGCATAATTTGAAACGTTGCCTCCATCGGTTAATCCAATCGGCTACGTAAACATGAAACGCGGCGCTTGGAATATGGAGAGTGGCCCTATCGGACTTACGTTGAGTCACAACTACACTACAGATGAGAACGATGACTTGCAATGGACAAGTAATACGAGTAATAAGCAAGTACACGACTGCATCGCCCCGGCAACCAGCAATGAATCTATAATAGTGAGAGATAACTGCGTAATGGCTTGCACACCAATATCAAAAACTGTGCGCAAGGATGACTCATCGAGTGTGCCTATCACTACGGTCGAGCCGGCTACGGTGACGGTGGAGTCGAAGGCAGAGGTGGTCAAAAAGTACAGAGTGTCACAAACGTTTGAAAAATATTGATTTTCCAACCGAGTTCTAAAAGTGTGGCGATTGGTACTGTTATGACTCTGCTCACAAGGTACTCATTGATAAGTTATACTCCGACATTGTGCTCGCGTTGTCACAGGCTGCTGGTGAGGGGCGGGGAGGTGAGCGTAAGCAGAGTAAACGTCGGCTTAAAATAATAGTGGGTTGGAATAAACACGTTAGCGACAGTCATAGGGTTGCTAGGGCCAGTTTTCGGGAATGGTTGGTATGTGGAAGTCCTACCACGGGAGTTATGTACCAAAAAATGCGTGACAGTCGGCGAATATTTAAATCACGATTAAAATGGTGTCAAAATCATCAAGATCAAATTAAAATGGATATACTTGCAACTAAGCACTCCGCGAAGGATTTCAGTGGGTTTTGGAAACACACCAATCATTTAAAGAGTCGGCCTAGTATGCCTGTGAGTGTGGACGGTCCGAACGATCCAAAAACAATTGCGAATAAAATTTAAAAATAATTTTGTTGTTAGGTCACCATTGGGGCCATCATTATCGCGGATTCCGGGCGGTATGAGTGAGGAATGTGTAAATACCAGAATAACGGCTAGAGACGTATCTATGGCAGTGAAATCTATTTCTAAGGGCAAGTTCCCTGGCCATGATGGGTTGAGTGTGGAGCATGTGCAGTACGCTGGACCTCACGTGTATAGGGTGTTAGCCATGCTGTACAACCTTTGCATGACTCACTCATACCTACCTACTGATATGATGAGAACCATAGTGGTACCGGTAGTTAAAAACAAAAATGGAGACTTATCTGACTTAGGTAATTACAGGCCTATTTCTTTAGCAACTATTATAGCGAAAGTGTTTGACAGCATTCTGAATACACAATTAAACAAGTACATGCAGTTGCATGATAACCAGTTTGGTTTTTGACCGGGACTATCTACAGAGACTGCGATATTGTGTTTAAAGAATGCTGCAAATACTATACTGAGCGAAAAACACCTGTTTTATTTAGCGAAAAACACCTGTTTATTATTCCTAATTATATGAGTGTAATTTGCCTGATATAAATAATAGATTTGATTTATAGGTAATAAAAATCATAGGCTGGTAATACAAGAAGCTGTCACCCGCGCGTTGCACACATAAGAACGCTTACATATTAAATAAATACCAATATCATATTGTGGTTTATTACCCACATGTAGGACTCATATGAAAGGTAAGTCAAGACCAAATCTCAAGAGACGGAACAACATAAGTTTGATATAAACATTCCAAGACACGAGCTTGCTGAAACTCGAAGTTTCTCGCTTGTACTACATACTTACCTACAGAAACACTCTAATTATACCGAAATCTTGTGTTGATTCTGTCTTGTAAATCATAAAATTCTCTGTTTTCAAAAGTAATGACAGTTGTAGACAACTGGAATCAAAATGTTATATTTATTGTTATAGACAAGAGCTCTTTTTGTTTTATGCAATAAGTTTTATTTCTCAAAGGCATTCAAAAGTAAGAACCACTGACGCATAATGCTAAAAAACTCAATCTCATATACCTTAAGACAAAGCAGGTCCAAGTGATTATATAATGATAGTAAAAGTGGTGGACTCAAGCTTCGAAGACTCATAGAAACGTTATAAAATCGGAATATATTATATTTATTTATATTATTCATAAAATGGCAATGAATGAAGAATTCTTAATTTCCTTGACGGAATTATATTATTTGTTGCATTACGGCACATCAAGCTAATGACTTATACGCCATAATCTCACGTGGCATGGTTCTTAAGTTGGCATCTATAAAGCTGAACATGAGTCAGATGCCTGTATTTGTTTTAATTGTCTTGAAGAATCTTTAGGACGTAACCAGTAACCTGCATATATGGTAAACCACTACAAGACAAGCTTGCACTTACTGAGTCGAAAGTAATTCTGGTTTTACACCTAGAACATCGGACTGTAGAAGCGACCACTAATTTGCGGTAATACAGGTAAACTAGATGGTGACAACTATTTGCTTTAATTAATAACTACATGCTTCTGTTTAATTACACTGGTGACTAGATTGCATGTTCGATTTGTTAACGAAAATCATAACATAATAACAACAAGTGATTTGTTGGCATCATAACAAGTGATTTGTTGGCAATAGATTCAATCTTCAGTTAGTTAAAATTTAGGATAAAACTAAAAAATATATATAATAGGTACTAAAGTTACTATAGTGTTATTTTCTGATACAAATAAAAAATTATTCCATTCTATTCTAAAGTAGACATAGTTATGACTTTTCCACTTTTCTCACCATTCCACTTATAAGAAAACATGGAAAAATACCTCAGAATTAATAAATGAAATAAAATATTGTACAATATAGGTACTAGACCCAACTATTTCGCTTGGGGAGGAAGAAAGTTTTTTTTTCTACGTTTCTATGAAATTAAATAATGAACAGCGAGTCATATATTAAATCGGCCTCTGCAGATGATGGAACCGTGAAGTATTGTTGCCATAATCATATGTTATGCCGTAGGTGAGTGTTTTTAAACACTTGGTAAAGAATGAAGACATCAATAAATGAAATTGAAACTGAGTTCAGAATAGCTTTCCTGCGGCTTAGAAGCTCTGACTTTAAGATCTATAAAAAGATTTTGATGATGTTAGACGTAATATTAAAAGTTTTAACGCAAGGTGTGCTTTATTTGCAAAGGTCGTTTAGAAAGTTCACCAACCAGGCTGACAGCTGGTGGTAGCGGCGGCGAAGTGGTGCGAACAGAGTCTGGTGTGGCGAACAAGCATTCGCGTGTCCGCTGACAGATAGCAATCAGGGGGAGGCAAACGCGTTGTTTCTAATTAATGGAGGCAGATCGCGTGCGACCGACCCATTTGTCTCGCCTCGCGTCGGATGTTCACAGAAGAATTGTAAGCGATACAAATACCTTAAATGTCTTCAAACACTTACCTCACCGTTAGCGCTGAAATTTCCACCGCAGCAATCTGCAATTATAATAAACGATATCTAGATTGTCGGTAAATAGTCGCGTAATATCGCCACAAATTGAGCGCGGACTTTAAATAATTATGGAATTCAATGTTCTTCGTTATACTACTGGTAATTGAAGTAATAGTTTACCAATAATAATTTTTACGAACCTCTATTTTATCAATCGGTGTAAGATATTTTGTTTTAGATGTGCTCTTAATTACTTGCAAGAAGGCGTAATCTTTAGATTCCGTACCTCTAAAAGAATAAGGAACTCTCATAGGATATATAAAAAATAAAAGGATGTCTTTGTAATCCATCTCTCCATCTGCCTGTCCGTCAAGAAAAATCCTCTTTCTCGAGAACGCGTAAGATTTTTTCTCTGTAAAAAAAAAATTTGCAATTAAATGCGATCAAAAGGTATAAAAATCGTTTGTATCGCATATTTAGGGTTTTCAAAAGGGAATCAAAACCTGTAAGTCACTTCCTGTTGACTTGAAATCATGAAAAATGGCAAGAAGCAATTGTGGTTTTTCTGTACAGAACATGTAAAGAAAATCATTTTAATTTTCTTATATTTATGAATATCTTAACTCCGAGAGCGAAATATAACTCAAGAGTATCACATGAAAATGCTACAAATTTCTACGTATTGTAAACAACTAACACCAAAATCTTCTCTGTTCTTTTACATCAAAAACGTCGACGTAACAACTGAAATCTATATCATTCGTAGTGTTTGAGATCACGTTTTTCATTTCTCTCTCGGTTTGCACGAGCAGTGATCATTTAAATTTAACCTCCATTCTCTCCTTTCGAATCACATTAATCGTTATGTGTTTTATAATTTTTCCCGCATACTTTATAATATTCTGGATAAAACAGTTTCTTCCATATTTACGAGTACAGGCAATATCATGAATGTGATTTAGTTAGTATTCGACAATGAACTCTATATACCTGTACACCTCTACGCTACTTTTTATTGAGGAACGCCTTAGAACATGAAATTAGAAAAAATTCAACTCCTATAATCACCGAGAACCTCATCAACCAAGTTTCGTAAAGTATGTTGAAAAATAAACCTCCAGGCGAGCAAAATTTAAACATAGGTACAGATTTATAGTGACTATACTGTCATACATACTAGCAGATAAGTAAAAGAAATTTTTGCGAGACTTAAAGCAGAAACGCTTCGCTCGCTTGGTCGACTAAGCAAATGGTTTTTAAGTGCTCTATTATGTAACATAACGACTAGGTTACATAGAGTAACGAATAAGTGCTTTGTTTTAAAGAGCGTAGAACAATCTTAGAGGTGTGTCTATAAAAAGTTTGTAATAGTACTCGATATAGCATACCAGTTGTAGTGTCTATCTTTGTGTTATTTTCGTTGTTTTTTCAAAACACGGACTTTTCAATAATACCTCAAGGAATAATGATCACCGTTATCCCATGTCAAGTTAATATTGAAGGGTTTCAGATAATACCGGTAAATGTAGAGTGATAGGATTCCGCTAAGAGACAGACTGACAGACTAATTTGTCTGATCGCTCTTTGACAACTTTATTATTAATATATAGATTAAGCCAAAATCTGTCGAGATTTTAACTGTACTGTTTGAGATTATAACCGGGAATTAAAAAATACAGTCGAATTGAGAACCTTTTCTCTCCTCTCTTTCATAAGATTCTTATTCGACAACGAACTCTATATACCTGTACACCTCTACGCTACTTTTTATGTCTCTTTCTTTTCATGTACTCCTACTATTAACAGACCTCATGGTCTGTTAATAGTAGGAGTACATGATCAATAGAACACGCCTTAGGTTAGTGGAGTAGTTTAGAAAGTTATTGTAAAATACAGAATTGAATAAAGACGTATTTATAATGTGCATAGGTGTACACATATTATATATGTCAATCATCTTAAAATTAAATTCACAAATCATTATTTTTTTTTCACCTACACTGTCTCACAGCTGGGCAAATGTCTTCCCTATATCCTTCCATTCTTTACGATCCTGGGCCACCTCCCGCCAGTCCAGTTTAAAAAAATATATTATAACGTTTCAAAACAAAATAATTTCTACTACGTTTACATAAAGAATAGCTATTCTCTATTTTGCCATTAAAAATAATAATCGGTAGAAATTATGAATATTAGGGAAACTCTTTGAAAACATAATTATTCGTAGTTAAGAGAACGGAGTCTTTCTTATAGCGGTAATTACATTGCTGTCGTAATTATAATAATTGCTTTTGTCGACATATCAAATTAAACTCTTTTAAGGGGAGCCCGTATCTAATCTGGAAAAGAAAACATTAATGCTATATTAAACTGAACAATTTGTTTGCGAAAAATGTAGTAAGATAAAGCATTAAAACATGTTAGCAATTACATCAATATCTAAAATTGTTGTATCAATTGTACCAAATATATAAAGTTTACTGTAAGTACATATCGAACAAACAACAAAAATACTACTACGGAGGTGACGAGCTGAAAAATAAACGAACTTTATTGTCCAGTAACACACAAATCATAAAGTCAGAAAACTATATCGTTTGCTATGCAGTCCGACTTTTATGTGTTGACACTTCATATCGAACCAAACTATACAGGATGACTCATTGAAAACTTGCAATATTCATAAATGAAAGAAAGAACAAAATAGTTGATGTAAAAACACTGAATAATAAACACATTTTAATAAGTACATACCAGCAGGAATGTTTTCTGCAACAAACCGGCACCAACTCAACTTAATGCTGATTGTTCTCAACTTAATTATGTCGTCCACAGGCGTATTACAAACCACGATATTATTGAAATTGGGTAACGACATTTTTTGTATTTTACCTACGCATCTTGTTGCACTTGAATCGTAAGATGTTTAAGTTTGCTGTATTTTACGCAGTATTTTTATGTACATACAATAAAGGTTTTCTATCTATATATAGTTTCATGTCGTTAAACATTGCGAGCGAGCAGCAAGTCACCCTGCACAATACATATAGCAATAGACAGTACCATTTGTTGTCTCATAGTGCTCACAAAAAGTAAAAACTAACGTAACTTTATGGCTTTATATTTTGATGACCACATTGTTGACTCTTGTTTATACGATTTGCCATGTAAGTTGGACACAGTTTAACAAAATTGCCATTTCTCATCCATCTTAAACATTATAAGCACGTAAAAAGATCACACACACATCACACTTTAAAATAAAGAAGAAAAGAAAATTTAGAAAGAAAATCAGAGTAACTTTGTTGCGGCCAAATTCAAAAACATAATTTTTATAATGCCTACGTTACAAGGGTCACAAAGCTGGTTCAATTTATTTGTATTAGATACCTAGAATTTATAGATTGGATACCAAAAAGAAACTTTTTATAAATGTCTTACTTAAAACATTGAAGAGCTTCCACTTAATATTGTGAATCACGAAATAATGTACAACATACACTTAACAACGCTCTCATATTAATCGCTGTAAGGAGAGACTTAGATAATACATTGAGTTGCGAACAAGAAACAGTCTGGAATTACCACTAAAAGGATCTACATGAATTTTCTGGTGCGATATGATGGAAAGTTACAAAGAGAAATTAGCTTTTCTTGCCTCATATCTCCCGTACGGCGCTATCGAATCATGGGACGATCTCAACCCTAAACTATATCACGCAGTTCACATTTACTGGCTCAAATTCTACGGCATGTGGTACAATAGTTACACGCCAAAATGTTACAAGTACTGGCTCCAACTATCGTACACAATAATCGTGTTATGGTTGGTGTGTTTTTTGCCCGGCATCGGAGAAGTTGTCTATTTGCTGAGGCGGAGAGATAATATTGGAGATGTCGCGGAAGGGTTAGCCAGATATTTACTTACATTTTGCTGGAATAATATTATGTCCGCGCAGGCTTCATTTCATTACATGAAAAGTGACTTGTCATATTCCTTTGTTTATGTAAGAGATTGAATTGATATTCGAGACTTATTTTTTCAGATTATATCTGTTTCTGAGCGAAATGTATACCTACGTGAAAGTAGCCGTGTTTTGGTGGAACAGAAATAAAGTGATTGCAATGTTGAGTTACTTGCATTGTTCGGAATTTAAACCAAAAGAAATTGAGCATGAAGAACTTTATCGTAAAAGCATTAAGACAGCGCGTTTTGTCATGTCTTACTATTCAGCCATGTGCGTTGGCGCAGTTTCAGGTACATGGTTCATTGTTCTTAATATTTTAAAACCAATTTTACAAGCAGCATTAAACGTATGTGATCCGGTATAACGAACTTCTGTTCTACTTTCTAAACCTAACTTTTCACAAAGGCGAAAGACTGTATCTGTAAACCAACGGCTGAAAGGTATTCGATAAAAATTGTTTTTTGGTCAGGATTGCATATATCTAGATTAACACGGAATTTTTATCCCGAAAATCCGTATAATTCCTGTAGGATGATCATATGATCTGCTAGTGATAAGACCACGGGGCGCAGCTAGTATGTAATAAATCTGAACCCAAATTAGCGTCACAAGTGTCCAGCCAATTATTGCTGTTAGTGTCCGATCTTGGATACAATATCTTTTTAATTACAGTGGGGATGATAATACCATTGACGGAAAATTTTGATATATTGCCGACTAACGTGGAGTATCCGCATATTGACGTGTACCAATTTCCTGTATACGAAATATTATACATCCATCACGTGAGTAATTCAGTCAAATAAGATGCAAATAACATTTTTACCTAATGAAATATGTTGGTATTGTATATATTACCGGCACCGTATATTTTCATATGACCTAAATTTCTGAAAACAACTTGAAAAAAAGGAAATTTGACTTAATTTTTACAGTTAGATTAATTTAGTACTCGTAACCAAATACTGAGAAAAAATTTAAGTGTCTACACAAAGCCTAGATATTTTCAAAACAAAAAAAAACCTATAAGTCCAGACGTCTCTAACATACCGGGTAACACACTGAAATAAAATTTAGTATTTACCCACTCTTTTTTTGAAGTCGATTAAAAATCGAATAATTTCTCGTTCACGTAAAATTTTTCACGTTTTGTAGATACTTTTCCGTACTTATATTAGCTTGCATAGCCATTAACACATGCTTCAAGTAAGGTGTATCACGCTCGGTTCGTTTACAATTCATGTAATACTAAATCATGAACGTGGGTCTAATGAGAGCGTAATGCACCGGGTAATTAGCTCGCTCATATTGGGTATGCGTACTAGTATATGTGCACTCAAAATATCCTTATAACTAGCTTAGTAATATAGAACATATTAAAACTGGTTCATATAAACAAAATGTATAGGTACAACATATTATTAGCATTGTTTTGACAAATTAATTAATAACATATTATTATTAATTTGATTTATTAATAATATGATTCAATGAAATATATTCGCGACATAAAATAAAGCAAAAATATAAATATGCAACCAACAAAAACTTCACAATGTCTTGCTTTCTTCTGTACTAATTTGGTAAGAGAAAGTTAAATTGTATGGTGTTGTATAAATACATGCAAAAATATTATTATGTAATAGTATAAACACGTGCGCCTTACGCGGTTGCTATTTGAATGACGCAAGAAGCCGAACAGCAAATATACGTAACGGGAGGCGGAAATGACGCAGGCAGTGCCAGAAACAAGAAAAAGCCGTTTTGATACCTAAAAAACTCTTTAAAAATATTAATTCTGAGTCACGTTGTTAGTTAATACACGCAGAAGTCACGCTGTTTAGTAGTAAAAAATATTGTAAGTCTATTATCATGGAGCTAATAATATATGTTTATCTTGGAACGAAAATTGAGTCCTAAGTATACTCGTAGCCTATGATCATACTTATCTCATGATAGCAAACTAAAAAGCATCCCTGATTCCAGGTATATTACAAACCTGCCACGTGTATAATCGATGGTGTAATGGACACTATACTGGCAGCCTTCATAGCTTCAGCGAGTAGGTATCGTATTACGTACATGGCCTTTTCCGTAAACAAATCAAGCAATGTACACAAAACGCGAAAAGAATATTCACTGATGGCAGATGGATGAGGTCAACTTAGTACTCTTTTTGATTGGAATCGCTGATGATCCGGAAATAGCCGGAAAGAGTACTCAGTTGGTGATCCGTGGAGGGTAAACAAGGTTACTTCCATCTTACACAATCAGATTTAATGATGATCATACATGACATTGTTTCGAATTGCAAAAAACATGGTGTCATAATGGAAACATGTTTTCATCTATTTTAGCTCCGATAGGTTTTATTAAGTTTAGTGACTTCAGAAGACAAATTTTATCAAAATCCATAAAGATCAACTGAACAAACATTGTTAGCTTCAACACTCTATTTTCTAAGAGCTTAGAAGAAAATCTCAGGGGAAATATACTAGACTATCTAATTTATGATCTACAAGATTTGTTTTACCCCTTACTTGTGAGAACACGTAAGTGGTAAAACTAATTCGGTACTTTTGGAAAATTATTTCAGTTGGCCAAATTGAAATATTAGCGTTTAATTTGCGTAATTTTGATATGATGGCTGAAAGAAAACAAAAGAGAGCAATACAAGTGATGGAAAGTAACGGATCTTTTCCTAAAGAATTTTACATGCAAGAAGTTTTAAAAGAATGTATCAAACACCACAACTGTATTATAAGGTAAACTAATAGTAATTCCTCGTAGTTTTGATTTCGCGACCATTGTTATTTGTGTCCTTATTATATTAAGATTAAATTACTTGGTACACATAAGCCACTTTACTATCTTTTTTATATCCTAAATCTTCGTATGACATTAAACTTGTGCAGCATACTGTATGAGTTATGTAAAACATAGTATATTTATAAATAAAACGTATGGAAAACCCTGCCTATTGCAATCCAAAAAAATCACCTTCGATGTATGGGAGCCCCTCAATATTCATTAATCTATCTTTAGTATTTGTTATTACGTACAGCGGCAACAGAAATGAATCTTCAGTGAAAATGTCAACTGTCTAGATATCACGGTTAATGAGATACAGCCTAGTGGCAGACGGACGGACGGACAGACGGACAGCAAAGTCTCATAAATAGGGTCCCGTCTTTACTTTATAAGGAAAGGAACCATAGAAACGAAAACCTCATAGGTTTTCTACCTATCAAAATTTCTTAAGATATATTTCTAATTATTTCCCTGATTTTTGACAAAATATTATTAAAACCGGTCAGAACCCGTACGCGAGTACCAACACCCAAACAAACTAAAAGAAAATTTGGCCAATTCTAAGCAGAGTTTCGGCAAGCGTGCGGGCGCATCGTAGCATCACTTGTAAACTCGTAGCTTTGTAGCGAGCTACTCACTACACTACGTAGAAGCAGCTGCTAATTACTAGGAGAATTAATACCAGAGTGAAACTGGTTACGTCTTTTCTAAATTAAATATGTATTCTACACCATTTCACCAAAAATGATGATTATTATTATTATTATATTACTAGCTGCTAACCTTTCATTATTATGTCAGTGGGACTTAAAAATTAGAGAAATAATTTCAGTGGTCCGTCTTAAATCTTATCATTGTAAAAGATACAATAAGATAGCAGTGTTTTAAATTGTAAATTTTATTAATTAAAGCGATCCAGAGAAGTTCGCACAATTCTGTCAGCATGTTAAGATTCTGCATATCATAAACGCCTATTTAATTTTACGTATTCTGCACTCATTTTAACCCGTAGGATTTTGTTTTGCTAATGTATGTATCCTGATTGCCTATTTATTTTTTATTCAAGACAGCTAGGCATTAACAAATTGCACTCCAACATAGCAAAATTGTTGTGACAACAATAACTTTACACAAAATAGGTAAAAATTGGTTTTTATACGTGGATCACTTGTTAGAAACATACAACATACATTAGAATACATACAAAAGCCAACATAGTTTTATGTCATGCCCGTGATATCATATTCTTTCGGAACATAGCAACCAGCATGAAAGTCGTGTATGAAGTTCCTTGACAAAACTTTTCTATTTTTAGTACGGCGTAACACTGTTTTATACGACTCATGTACCTTTCCTCGTTACTCAATTTTTATGTTGGCTGGTCATGCAAAATGTTTTTTTATGAATATAGTAAGGTGATCTTGTGAACGTGAAAATTAACTATTAGGAACGTTAAATTTTATATCAAAAAATATTTTGTGATAGAAAATTTAATTTTCTACAACGTCAGGAAATCCAAATAAAAGTATATAAATTTTATATATTATCATGGCCAAATAAGCCGCAAAATATTATAGGCTAACTATATATAACTATAAAATTATATACATTGTTTTTAATCAGATGACCTAATAATATCTATGTACTCAATATCGTGGAAACTCTTTCTTCATTCGCACATTTAGAAGTTTCGATGCATCTTATTCTAATCATATAGATTTATTTACATCAAGACAATTTGTTTTCAAAAATCTTGTATTAAATCAGTTTTTTAATCTGTAGGGCAATAAATAACAAAACTGTTCTTGTATATGCAGTTGTGTATTAGTGTAGGTATTTAACTTTATTGTATTGTTATATTCACTGAACTCAATAGGTATTGTATAAATGTTAAAAATTGAATTTGTCTATATTATTAGCTTGCTATGTAAATTGAATAATCTGTCTTTCTTAAAATCCATTGTTAACTTGTTTATAATTATTTTTAAGAATATTTTTAGCTTCTACTAGTGATAACCTTTTTTGGCCCAAGTGTGCTCAGAAATTAATTGTAGTTTTTTATTGTAAGAAGGCTAAAGGGGTTTATTTTATTTTATTTGGCTGTCCAAATAAAACAAAATAAAATAATACAAATTTCTTCAATGTTGGTGCAATCAGAGCTTCATAGCTAGAGTTTTATTTCCGTTTTACGTCTTCCAGTTCTATAAACCCTGGAGAAAACATTGTTTCAGATACGTGTCAATGATTGAAAGCGCTTTCAGCGTCGCCTCAGCGCTACAGTTTATGCTGAGCGTAATGGTTCTCTGCCTAGTTGGCATTCAGTTTTTGTCGGTAAGTTACAAAGTAGCCGTTAGACAGATAAGTCGCTGGTACAAAGTTGTTCACAGTTCGATAAACGTCGTCTACAATGACGCTAAACGGTCTCAATGCAGAGTTCATTGAGCAAGCTACATAGTGGTAAATATAATGGGCGATAAATTTAATGTAAATCGCATTATCTTTAGTTAGAGTAATTTGCAATTATTTAAAATTAGTTCACAAGCTCTAAAATAATACACGATCCATCCATAAGGGCTGCTTATTTCAAGTGAATCGCGTAAATCTACTTTAGTGTGACTCGTTGCGAACAAACCCTCGTGTATTGTAAGGAATCACGTGTCAGTCGCATACATAATGTACCTACCTACATTTCATATCAGAGCCAATTTCCAGATCTAGACCACAGTCAAAGTATTAAATAAAAAGTTCCCTCTTTATGAAACTGAGATCGTTACGCCGAACGTCGATAGTCAGTTGGTAAATTGCTAAGGTCGGAGCTCTACAAATGACGTTTTTGTTCGGGTCCTTCTCAGTTGAATAATGCTCACATTAGACCATTTTTTCTGACAGATAGAGAACCCGACCAGCCACCCGATGCAAATAGTGTGGATGGCCATTTATTTAACTTGTATGCTGATTGAGGTATTCATACTCTGCTGGTTCGGGGACGAATTGATATGGAAGGTTAGTACTTTGCTCGTTTTTTACCTCCCGCTCTTTACTTTTTATCTGTCTGCGTACAAACTTAATGTATTCTAGAATAAAGTACCGTTTATATCAGCTTTTTGGTTTGGAATACATCAGTCGTAGCGAATTGAATCGTACAGAGTGGAAAAAGTGATAAAGTCTGACGTAGCGAAGACGCGTTTCAAGCATAATGGAATATTGGTTACACGATTTCTTCATAATGTTATTTATGATCCTAATATCTGCAAATATATTTTTTACCTAAATTTTCTAAGTTAGCAGTCTCTTAGCGACTAGGTATTTCGACATTTTTATTATATCACCGTCGCGGGTGTGGTAATAAATGTTAGCGAGACGACGACGACGCAATAATAATTATTAATAGACTAGCTGTCCCGGCGAACTTCGTACCGCCTAACAGTTGTGTATGTTTCTCATCGTTTAAACCTTCCCTGGAGTACGACAAACATTCCAAGACCAAAATCAGCTAAATCGATCCAGCCGTTCCCGAGTTTTAGCGAGACTAACGAACAGCAAATGATTTTTATATATAAGATTACAATGTATACTGTTCTCTTTTATAATGTATTCTCTTCTAGAGGTTATTAATGTATTTCATACAAGCAAGTGTAAGTGTGTATTAAAAGAATGCATAAACCATCTAAAACCATTTCCCCAAATTGTCTTGTTTCTTTATACTTACATCATCGTAGATCTTTGCTAATATTTGTTGTTTGCTGAATTGTGTACTCATATAAATAAAACAATAATTACTTCACGATACAAACCATTTCCAATATCTACTCGTATTTATTTGTCTATTTTGCACATCGGTTCCCAGAGTATGGATCTCCAACTCGCCGCGTTCCAAGGTCCCTGGTTGAAGATCGACCGCAAGACGTGCATGCTTGTCATAATTTTCTTAGAGAGATGCAAACGCCCCTTGAGAGTCACGGCTGGGAAAATATTTACGCTGTCTCTGGACACATACACCGTGGTACGGAATTATTCATATTTTGGAAAGTCTCCCGGCGATGCGGGCTCGTAAGCAATACTATGAGTTGTTGTTCTGGTATTTTTAGTTTTTTATAATTATACTCTAAAAAAAAAATTAATTTATGAATTACGTATTTCAAAATTAAAGAAAGAATTCAAAGAAAGACAGATAGCTAGTCAGTTGAAATTTTCACATATTATGATGTATTTCTGTTGCCGCTATAACAACAAATACTAAAAACAAAATAGAAAAAATATTAAATGTTTGAGAAGATAACGGTTAACGACAAAAAAACATGTTTGTTGGATGGGAGCCCACCATACAAATATAACAAACTGATTTTCATACAGTTTTTTGGTCGATATTAATTACAAGAACAGGTAGAAAGTTGAACAAATATGAAGTCGTATAAAATTATGAAACGGAACTCTTAGTAGGTAGGTACGCGAGTCCGACTCGCACTTAGCCGATTTTTTTAATACTATGCCTACCAATAAAAAGCACAAGAGTATTTCTACGTAAAATGTGCATCTCTAAAAAACACATCATAAATTAAAACTTGAAATAATGACTAAATATATTGTTCCGAAATCCAATTAATCCAGTAAACAATGAATTTAATATAGTGTGTATTTTATTTGCAGCTCATCAATTGGTCATACAAAGCGTTCGCCGTCATGAGAAATATGAAGAAATAAACATGAGTAAATGCAAAAACACATTTTTGGTTTTGTAATTACGTTGCCCTCGTACAACTGAGTTCACTTCGCTTCGTTTCAACAAATTAAAATAAAATTAGTTTGCAAAAAGATTCCGTTTGCTTTTAATTTTCGCAATATCGTTTCGCTGGCGACTCTAGACTTTTATTGCGTGTTTGTTCAATATCAGTTCTGTCTAGATACACATAGCAGCTGTACCTAACTAGTGGACTTATAGAAATGAGCTTATTGGATTTTCACGCCGCTCTTTTGACAAATATTTTAAAAAGTTATTAAGTAAAGAGTCGGCAAGAGTTTAAGTAAAATTATTTAATATAAGCTTTATGTAAGGTCATAGTTAGAATATACATTATACAGAATAAACTTATATGTATGAATAGTTTTTATTTTATATATGATATTATTAAATGTACTCTTGTGTGTTGTGGTCATTACTATTTTTATTTATATTTTTATATATCTGTTTCGCACCACCGTCTACGCAAAATTTTATTATTTTATTCCATTCCTATAAAGGTTGTCTGGAAGAGATTGCTTTTTAGCGGTAAGACCGTCTTTTGTGCCATGTTATTTGTTTTTTTTTGTGTTGCATTTTTTTGGTGACAATAAAGAATTATTGTATTGTACATTTCGCACTCCGATATTATTTGTGAAATAATAATAGAAGAGTATCACGTTTTATAGTTTTACGCGCGTTTTTAATTTTATTACCAAGCGAGCGAATTGACTTTACTTTACAAGTCTAACAAAAATTATAAAGTTCATTTTCGAACAAAAAAAATACAGAAATCGGTCTAGCTGCCTTTGAAAAATCATAACGTTACGTCTTGACAGTGTTCCGAGTTTCCATGATAAAGATATAAACTGAAAATTCTGAAATATGAGTAACGGACTGGAACATTAGTGGTAAATAGTACTCGTAAGTAGTTCTTGTGACGATCGCAGCACAATGAAAGTTTGTACACGTCGCATCGCCAATAGGTAGTTGTAGGTAATCCTAGCTCGGCTGCCTTGCCTCAACTTTTCCAATTCCGTTCGCCCATTTCTCAGGGCTGCCACACTAATCCCGGATTGTCCCAACGTTCACACTGAGAATATTCAAAAAAATTACAAAGCAGCTATGACAAAACTATAAAGTCAGTGATGTTTTTGCAAACTTTTTCAGTTCTACGACTCTTCATGTTCTTACAGCGCCAGCTTTTGTTGCTATATTATATTTATGATTTTTCCATTTTACTTTGACTTGTAGGTAGCACTCGCCATTGTGTGTCCTGCAGATAAGAATAAAATTAAAGATTTTAATATTTGACTCTATAACGAGATCATCAAATTGGTGTGGAAGTAATTTACAAATATTGTTCGAGATTAGAGGGAAAATCAAAGCTGGGCTTGGTTCCCTTGGTGCGTATTCTGCGGACTTTAAACACGTGCAATTATAACGACTTCCATTGTTATCGAAGACCCAGCGGAATAATGAGGCTCTATTTGCCATATTATTATATATATGGCGCAATAATCATTAGCGCATTCGCTACGTATTTGCAGATTTGTCAATAATTAACACGACCGCAGAGCGGCAGTGTACTTGTGTTCTATTGCAATCGTTGAACGTTGAAGCTTAATTTGTAATTGACTGAGCTAGCGAAACGTATCTACGAGTCTATCAAAATGTTCTTTCGTCTGTCTGTCAGTTTGTCGTCTGTCTGGAATTATTACTACTCGTTTAGGTACAGTTCGTTTTTTCCAACCAATCTTGATGAAATTTAGTGTGTGGGTTCTATTATTTTTAGGTTTTTTGTTAAAGGGTATTTTCCCGGATAATCGGGAAATTCGCAGCAACAAAACACGACAAATCTTCAAATGTTGTTTTAATATATTTTATTACTCGTGAAACAAGGTCTAAAATATCAAATTAATAGAACTAATACATACATTTTGTATGCGATTGTAATGTTTTGTTAATAAAATATATTCAACGTTATATAAAAATATAAAAATACTCGCAACATTTTGTATTTTACTAGTAAGTGGCCATTCTTTCGCTTTTACTTAATAAAATATACTTAGATTATTATTTTCTCTATAAACACTTACCTACTAAGTATGTACAAACTCATACTAAGTTTTTGACAACCGACGAACCATGTTTCTACGGAAATATAAATGAGGACTCCTCAAATTCACGTCATCTTTGGATCATCCCTCAAACTTTGCTAAAGCCGCATACATAAAGAGACAATTTCCTTACGTAGACAAGTTTTTCCTCAAGTTACCGGAACTGAAAGTTCAATATCACATCGCGTTTTACACTAGAGCGGGTAAAGATATCTCTTTGATAAAAGGATATCTATTTCGTCAATTTAGTAGTGATGATTCTGAGTTTTGTGCTTCATTTGATAGTAGTATTTTTTTACGTAATAGTTCTACGACGTTCTGTTGACCTTCCGAGCAAATTTTTTTAGATTTAGATTTAATATTGTAACTTAAAATTCTGACTATTTGAATGATTTCTTTCGTATTCAAAATTCTTATTTAAAATACCTACTGCAAGGCAGCAAAATACAGCATGTCTCCGACAAATACTTTTGAGATCGGTAAATGGCGCTTTAGCAAACTTCCCCTCCCTTTTAAGGAAACTCCTCCTCTTTTATATATATATACGGCTAAGACTAATTACACATACCTAGATCAAAAAACTTTCCAGACAGGCTGGCTTTAATGAGCTGTGACTTATATTAATCTGTTTGGTCGGCGAGCGTCTTTGCACTCCAGAGACTTCATAGCATAACTTAACAACAGTGATAACCAACAGTCAGCGTCAATAAGTTGTGTAAGTATAATACGGCAGGCATTCTGACCCGTATTATATAGAGTTGAAGAGATTCCTTTCAGCTTGCGTCATCTACTCTATTCATATGCCAGTCTTCTATATACCTACTCGTATTGCAAGCACTAAGCGTAAACACTAAACATTGGAGCGTGATTCCAACAGTCATTGTGCATTAACTATAATTATACAGAGTGCATGCCTGTGTCACAGAAGCCACACCGTTCAGCTTCAGTGAGGGTGGCTCGTCATTATGATAGGGGAACGTAATGTAGGTCTCATCTATTTATATTCCACATAAGTTCTGGACTATTTTAGAGCTGTATTTATATTTAGTATCTACTGTTTTACCGTAGCTTCTTGCGACTTAAGATTAGTTTTTTGTATACAGTGACATAAGTAAATCTTGACAGGCTGACTGACAGGTCATAATCAACACAGAGGAGGATTTATTATATATATATATATATATATATGGTGTAGGGGTGTATTAAGAAAATATTATTTGGAAATTCTACCCCTCAAAGTTATATGTCCCGTGAAAAGCCGCGGGTGACAGTTGCTAGCATACACATATCAGGGGCGGAGTGTGAGGTATATATATTTATGTGATGGTAAATAGATCTAAAATTTAAATGTCGCTTATATTACGTAACAAGCATCGCGTATTTCGTGTTGCAAAGTTTTCGAATTCGATCGGAAACTCATTGTGAATCTGGCAGCTGAAACGTCGGTAGACTCAGTATTTCTGTTAGATAACCAAATCATTGCGGGTAACAACACTTGTTTGCAATAATATCGTATGTAAGTATGGGTCGGGTAGGGGTACTTATTCTGTTCATCCCAGAACGTTTCTATCATAATAGAATTGAAACAAGAAAACGGGGTACCTATCAGCCTCAATATGTGTTCAAAGTGTCTGTATTCACTGAAGCAAAGTTAAAGGAGCAAAGTTTGCGAATTCACCCCCAGGGCCGATCCAACTTCTCTGTTGCAATAAATAAGGATTTTAACGACAAATTACCACACGAAAGCGTTTCACCCATTCTCGGTAAAGTTTTGAAACTTACGAAAGGACTACTGCGAAGTGCGAAGCTTCGGGCATTACGAATAAAGCTTTGAATCAATTTTCTTGTTGAATAGTTTAAATTGAAGCGGTTGGACGGTTTGGAGAGCTGACACGGCTACTTCCACCAAACTACTCGTACTAGCAAATGTCTTAGTGGAAGTACTTATAGGTACAGAAATGCTCGCTGTGTGTGTCTGGAGGCATTTAGCTGGAGTCAAGTTATGCCTCACGCTGAAGGCTTGAATATTATCTCCCTTTAAGGGAGGGCGAGGGGTAAGGTATGAAAATTATGTTTGTTTTCATTTTTTTACTGAATATTGGGTTGAAATTTTAACTCGATTGAAGAAAAATTGACGATGTTGTGAGTATTCTTTTACCTGTCGGATTTTCCACACTAATTTTGTACATAATTTACGAGATAACGCTGAGAGCTTTTTTCAAATTTGTCAGTTTTTTTAATTTAACAATAACTATTAGCCGATTATTTTTTTCGAAGTGTTCCATCAAAGTGAAAAATTCAAATTTTTAAAAACTCTCCAATTTTTGCTGGGGAAAACTATTATCTAACGAATAACTTATTTTTTTTTATTTCATATGATCCAGCACCAAGTTATGATGGGCACCACAATTATATTTTTTCTCGAGACAAGTCTGAATAATTGCTCTTGTATAGTACAAATAATAATATTTTAATGTACCATTAGTTTTACTAAAAATATTTTTACTGCGTCGAAAAAAATCACATAAACATGCCTTTTTTGTATGAATTAACCTATTCATTGAATAAACCCCGAGAAGAATCTGGAGGACCAACAAAGCATACGCCTTTTTTGGGCTATGAAAGCTTTTTCCATCTCTACGAAGTTACCCCAAATTATAAGTCGTATCTTAGAAATAATTTCATTTCATTTTCAGACGCTACATATCCGTAGGCAACCAGAAATGTTTTTGTAGATATTAAAGTCAGTCACCGAAGTGCGAATGCAAATCTGCTAGTTTTTGAGCACACTTCATTCATTTAGATGAGCTTTTAATTACAGCAAAGATCTATTGTAATTGCCAAATATGTCACCATGCTAGTTTCGTATAGTATTTGTTTGTTCTGTTATGTACTATTTAGATTTTGCGTTTTTGATTCATTATTGTAAAACTGCATGAAGTTTGTTTCTCTATATCTCTATATTCACTAATTATATTATTAAAAAATATTTTTATAATACCAATCTACCACAGTGTAAATTGTATTATTTTAGCTAAGTTCGTAATTAATATTTTTTGTTTAGCAATTATAGTAGATAACGGATTTAGGCGTATGTAATATGGCTTAAAAGCGTAAAACCATAACATTATTTTCTAAACTCTCTCGTAGTGTTTATGTGAAAATACTATGTAAGGGAAATATCTAAGAGAAATAAAAATCTTATTACTGAACTAATATTTATTTGCTGGCAACCCAATTTGATGCGTCATCTTGCTGTCAAAATTAGACGACAGCTGTCTATGATATCACCGTTGCGCTGCGCTACTTCTCGTTTGTGGTTACTTTGGCTTAGTAGCCAATTTTTCCGGTAAAATTTACACAATATAACGTCTAATTATTCATAAAATATCTAAGAAAGTTCCCGATACACCATGGGAGACTCCCTGGATGGGAGCGAGAACACCCCTGAGGCGCAAAATGTCGTCGTTGTCGACTTTCAAGACTTCGCTAACTACTTGCGAAGAGCTGCAACGGTACTTTTGCCTGAGGATGATATCGTTCCACCGTCGCTGAACGCTGCCTTGGATGACAAAGTTAACCAAGACTGTATCAAGAAGTTTATAACGGATCCCCAGGTTTCCGCGTTGTATGTGCAGAGATTTTCACTTAAAGGTACGTCATCATTTATCGACCCGTTGTTTCACTTTCTACCTGCACTACGGTAATTTATGCAAAGCGCATCATGATGTAGCGTCTATTACAAAATATTTTACTAATAATCATCTAGAATCTCATCGCAAAACATATTCTATTACTGATCTTTATAATATCAATAAATTAATTTAACTTGTTTTTATTTATAGAAGACGACAATGAACAGCCAACTGAAGGCGAAGAAGAGAAAGAGGCAGTTACTTACCAAATCAGCAATGAGGTAACTTATTACTATATAATTTTTTAATAACATTTACGATTCATTAATAATGAATTTGAAATGAATTTAAAGAAAATATATAATATATCCTAGGTACACTTCACATCACCTCGAGTGGCAGCATTTGTCTGCATCAAGCGTGGTGCAGTAATCGAAGCAGACAAGTCTATTCACAGCCAGCTGCGCCTAATCAACCTCTCTGATGGCTCGCCATATGAAACCCTCCATGCTTTCATTAGCAAAACCATGGCTCCATTCTTCAAGAGCTATGTCAAGGAGAGTGGCCGTGCTGACAGGTAATGTTAAAAGATATGCAGAATAACATTAATAGTAAATATACATCTTAATAAGTACCTATGCATTGAAAACTTATTAGTATGGTAGTT
This sequence comes from Ligdia adustata, assembly GCA_947049295.1. Taxonomy (NCBI): domain Eukaryota; kingdom Metazoa; phylum Arthropoda; class Insecta; order Lepidoptera; family Geometridae; genus Ligdia; species Ligdia adustata. Next base: position 7,398,613 of record OX346230.1, read on the forward strand.
TAACATTCTATTAGAAATTGACACAAGTTGTGACCCTTAATTAAATAGTTTGTAATGTTAATTCTGTAGTTAGCATCTTGTAAACTATCTCCTATGCTTCTATTCTTCTTCTATGTCTGTGCATATTGTGATCTGAGTTATTATACAAAAGAAATCTTCCTATTCCAATTTTAAGCATAACCTGTACCATAGTAGTCAATCAGAGATAAAAATTTTGAAATATAAACTTCTATTGTTTTAGTAGTTAAAGCTGTACCGCACCTTCGGTAAGGACATTATTACCTAGTGCGGGCCAAGCTCACAGTGAAAGCACATACACAATATGGAAATATGGTTTTCACGCTAAAAACTACAAATAATGAAATATTCACATATTTTTTTGCCAAAGTCTTTTGAAATGTAGGAACGCATAAGAATTACCGAAATGTTATGATAGAACCATCATGGTTAAGAACCTTGAATAACATTGAAGTGTGCACTGATTGTAATAAAACAATGTGCCCCGATTGTTCTAATGAATATCACTGCACGGCCCCAAAATAATTGTAGATATACAATTGTACCTTCATGTATGTTAACGTGCAATTTCTAAAACAAGATTAGATTTGATATTTTTGATTAATTTACCTTTTCCCATCACTAGACCTTGTATACAAGACAAATCATTTTTCCCTGTTTACAATGCGTTACAAGTCTATATTGATCAGTGATTTAAAATAGGTATAGTTTCTAAATAAATTATTGGAATCAGTGCCTGCCGTAATAAGTAATAGGCTATATATTTAGGAACGAGAAATAATCAAAATAATAAGATTTGGATGTAAATTGATAAAATTACAAGTTTTTTTTCAAAGGTCTAGCCACAAATGTCTCGTGTAGCACTGAAAAAAATTTTAGTACAAGTCTCAATCGTATTGTAACGAGCCCACAGAAAATCCTTATAATCAGCTCCCGCATCGAATGTGTTAAAGCTGGCTTAAAGATTCTTGTATACTTAACTACTAAGTAGAATAATTTAACATAAAAATAAATATGACAGGGATGGTGATAAAATGGCACCATCAGTGGAGAAGAAGATAGCTGAACTTGAGATGGGACTTCTGCACCTCCAACAGAACATTGACATCCCAGAGATTACTCTACCTGTCCACCCATTGGTGGCAGCTGTTATCAAAAGGTACATTTTTACTTTGATTCTGTAATTTTAAAAAATTTGGTGATATACATTTGTTTTATGCCAATTAAGAAAAGATTCTTCTGAACAGCATACGTAAATACTTATGAGAGGTTATTAGTTTTTCTAATCAAATCAAAACATGTATAAGAGTCAGTATGTGGTATACTTTATCTTTGTTTAATTTTATAAAGGGCTGCTGACGAGGGTCGTAAGCCGCGTGTCGCTGACTTTGGAGATAAAGTGGAAGACTCCACATTCTTGAACCAGTTGCAGAATGGAGTCAATCGCTGGATCAAGGAAATTCAGAAGGTATAAAAATATTGCTTTGAATTGTGAGATTAGTCCAGATTTAACTCATGATTCAGCAATGAGCATACATGCTCAAAGAAGAATTGAGTTCTGCCTAGGTAAACGGCAAGTTTTCAAAATGAACACAAATAGGATTTGCTGTGAGTTAAGTATTGTATTTGAACTATAACAACTTAAAAATGCTAAAAAATAAAATATATTATATTTTGGTCTCCAGCTATAAGTTAAGCATTTAGTATATCTCCAACCTTTCTATTTTAATAATTTAATTGCATGAATACTGATATGAGTACAATTTAGGTGACCAAGCTGGACCGTGACCCGTCCAATGGAACTGCGCTACAGGAAATCTCTTTCTGGCTGAATCTTGAAAGAGCCCTTCATAGAATTCAGGAGAAGAGGGAGAGTATTGAAGTAAGAACTGTTGTATAATTATTTACCTAATTTGTTTCAAAATGTAAAACCTAGATAATATGTTTTGAATTTAATAAATTCTGTTATAATTTCGATCAAACTAGCTTAAATCTATATACTTTTAGTACTTGTTATGGTATGAGCATATATTTGGGTATATTAATATATTAAAACGAATTAGGCTTATAGCCTAATTTTTTTTATTTAAAGTAAAGAAGTGAAAGTTTGTTATCTCAGTGTGGACGATTATTTTGTGAATCTATTAAATAAAACATAAGATGATGAATACTATTTATGAGCGCTAATAAGTAGATTGTGTACGTGACTTTTATAAAAAAAACTTCATAATTATAGTTAATAAGTTTTATTTGTTTGGTTAGGTGGCTCTGACTTTAGAAATCCTGAAGTACGGCAAGCGGTTCCATGCCACCGTGTCCTTCGACACTGACACCGGTCTCAAGCAGGCTCTTGCGACCGTCTCTGACTACAATCCTCTGATGAAAGACTTTCCTATCAACGACCTTCTTAGTGCTACGGAGCTTGAGAGGATCAGGTAATTAGTTAGAAGAGGATTCATGTATGTATTAGTAAGCTCGTTTTTTAAAATAAAATATTAAAAACCTCAATCGGTATTGCGATTGATAATTTTTCTTATAAGCTGGATATCTTATGCTAGTATCTGCTCTTAGTAATACTGTCCTAAGATCTTGATGAATTGATGTTTCAAACAGATTGGCAGTGCAACAAATCTTCTCGCATCTTCGCAAGATCCGTTCCACCAAGTATCCCATACAACGTGGTTTGAGACTCGTCGAGGCCATCTCTAGAGACCTCGGACAACAACTGTTGAAGGTAATTGCAATATTCTATTAGCTTTCAGGTTATAATATGTAAAAGTAGTATTTATATCGCAAATGCGTATTTTATTGTCCTATAACTTTTATAGCATCAAAAGTTTTAAACCTTTGCACAATTAATGCCCAAAATATAAAATGTCTAACAAGGATTAATGTCAAAATTCTTGTTGGACTGAAAATACACATCTTCTGACGAGACGAGAGACTCAAATATTGATGAGTATGAATTTAGTCCAACAGGAATTTTGACCACAAATTGTCCAACTTTAAAAAAACTATTTAGCCATTCAACTTCAGACTTCTCATGACCACTGCTCTAGTTAAGAAACATGAAACTACACTACCAGCTATTGAAGATAATCCGCTAACCAATAAACCATGGAAACCAAGAATATATTTTGTTATAGGTTTTGGGCACTCGCCGATTGATGCATATTCCATTTGAAGATTTCGAGCGTGTGATGACTCAATGTTTTGAAGTATTCTCATGCTGGGACGATGAATATGAAAAACTTCAAGGGTTACTGCGGTAAGTAAGCCTAGCATCATTAAGCTATCTTCACACACTTCTCCGCGATTTGGTAAAGCTTATTAGAAGGTATATCTTCTTAATCCCTATAAACTTTATCTGGTTGTTAAGACTACCGTATGTAGTCTCAGTTCTTAAGCTCATTCTCACTCATTTCCATAAACTTATGTCACCTATCCTCTCATCAGTGACATAGTGAAGAAGAAGCGCGACGAGCACTTAAAAATGGTGTGGCGCGTGTCTCCCTCGCACAAGCGGCTGCAGGCGCGTATGGAGCACATGCGTCGCTTCCGGCGACATCACGAGCAACTGCGCACCGTCATGCTCAGAGTAAGTGACCATCAAGTCACCCTGAGTGACCGCTTAATGAGAGTATCGAGAAGGACACCACGACAACCATTCCACCTTGTTATTAGTGAAGTGGACCATTTCGGGTGCACAGGCCTTATCGTGGGTGATAAAGCCACATTTGCTAATGAGTCCTTTGCCCACGACAGGCTAACATTATGTTTATTAAAATATTGATTATGATTATTATATCAGCCCCAGCCGTGGTGATTTACCTGTCTTTATCAGTCTCCAGGAACCAGAATAACTTCAGGCTTATTACTAGTATATTGAAGTCCGTTCCATGGATTGTAATTGTTGTTCCAGGTGCTACGGCCACGCGCGACGGTTGCCACGGAGACGGGCGCGGGCGGCGAGCCGGCGCAACCTCACTCGCTGCCTATGGACGCCGCCGATGCTAACGCCATCGCTGAGGTATATACAAGATTTCTTTAACTGACTTCAAAAAGGAAAATGTTCTCGATTTGTCAGAATCTTCTTTTTTGGTATTGTATATATTTCGATTTCACGCATATATACCGATACGAGTATAGTTATTTTTTGGTCGAAGAAGACGCCACTTCGATTAATTAGAAACTTAACACGAGCATAATGTTTCCCAGGTGAATCTCGCATACGAAAATGTGAAGGAAGTCGACTGTTTGGACATATCTCGTGAAGGCTGTGACGCTTGGGAAGCTGCTGTTCGTCGATATGAAGATAGGATCGGTAAGACAAACCTGGTGTATATTCCGTTATTAAGTAATTTTCTAGTGAGAAGTCTATTTTTCTGCCTGGGGAAGGCTACAACATCGTCTTATTCAGGTCAGTGATCCCGCGGAAAATATAATTTTGTAAAGAAATTTAGAACTACAGTACCTTTACATTATAAGCTTTTTAAAAAGGTATTAAGTTTAGGTATAACGTGAATCGTTCGTTTTAATGAATACTCGAATGTTAAAGACATCATTTTGTTATATCGAAATATTAGATTAATTATTTAATATTTCGATATTACAAAATGATGTTATCCATAAAGCAAGAAGTTTCTTTTACAAGGAGGTACCGGTTCGAAACACCTTCAGCGTTAAACAAAACTAAACCTTGTATTACTATAAATAATGTCCAATTTTCAGATCGCGTGGAGACCCGTATCACGGCCCACCTCCGCGACCAGTTGGGTACCGCTAAGAACGCCAACGAAATGTTCCGTATCTTCTCCCGTTTCAACGCTTTGTTCGTGCGCCCTCACATCCGCGGCGCTATACGGGAGTACCAGACGCAGCTGATACAACGCGTCAAGGACGATATTGAAGCATTGCATGAGAAGTTCAAGGTAAGGTACACCTTTAGTTAGAAAAAAAGACGAATTCACTTGCTCGGTTAAGATGCTTACAATACATAAAAAACACCATTCCCTGCATATAACAACACTATATTAAAGAACACACTCTTATTTTGTTTGGTGTGCTACATCAACGGGCAATAAAGTTTTACAGTACAATAAAAAAAAAAAGTTAATGGTACTACTTTGGGGTCATTTTATTTTCGGGATAATACAAGGTTTATCAATTTATTATAGAATAACGAAAAAAATGCATGTTACTTTATAACATGTTACTTTAAGGGACTAAAATTGAAGTTAAATAAAAATGTAGTACCATTTTTATGTATGAAAATTTATTTGTAATAATTTATTCAATTTATTTAAAAATGTGTTAAATTCTCCTCAAGGAAGTGATCGAAGCCGAATTTTTAAGAAATAATTCAATAACTTTTGGAATTTAAAAAAACTGAGACAATGTCCACGACTATACTTCTCACCCTCAAGCATGCTGTGTCCACTTTTATCATCACGTTGTCAGTGATAGGAACTGAAACTCTATCTTAATTGCAGGTGCAATATCCACAATCGAAGTGTAGTCGGCTGTCTCTGGTCCGCGACCTTCCTCCCGTCGCCGGCTCCATCATCTGGGCTAAGCAGATCGACCACCAGCTCACTGCTTATTTGAAGAGAGTCGAAGATGTACTCGGTAATAAAAATCATCGAAAATTTTTCTTATTATATATTACAGCTAATATTATGATGCCTTCCATCAGTAAACCAATTAAATATCTGTTTTTCTTATAAATTAAGGCTTTTTCAAAGTAGAAATAAATAAACTCTTTAATTTATAGGCAAAGGATGGGAGAACCATATCGAAGGTCAAAAGCTCAAAGCCGACGGAGACAGTTTCCGCTTGAAGCTAGACACTCAAGAAGTCTTTGAAGATTGGGCTCGGAAGGTAAGCGTTGACAAATATCTATTTTCGATAAACTAAGCCTTATTGTAATGTACTTAAATTTATATATACAGGTGCAGGCTCGTAATTTAGGAGTGTCGGGACGTATCTTCGCAATCGACTCCGTTCGCGCTCGATCCAGCAAAACCATTTTGAAGTTGAAGGTTAACTTTCTGCCTGAAATCATCACACTTTACAAGGAAGTGCGCAATTTGAAGAATCTAGGTTTCAGGTAACTTCATAGCTTTCAACCTCTTTACTGTTTTTTCTTAATCTCTGCCAAATATTATTGGAATCAGCTGATAAATAGTAGTGTGGTATAGATTCAGTCTAGTGTAAATAATATAGTATATGAAAGATCGCAATTTCCAATGCTCTCCATTTTCAGGTTCAATGTCAATTTAAAATATATAGGCATAGGAATTTTTAGTGTCGTCGTTATGGATATCCAAGTTCTTAAATGTGAACAGCAAGAAACTGCTAATATTTTTGATTACGCATGTTTTCAGATTTGTCCTCCGTAGTTTCCGTTAGTTTTACGACAACTTTAAAACTAACAAACAGTTTATTTCTATATTCTTATTGTCAGGGTGCCACTAGCCATTGTGAACAAGGCTCACCAAGCCAACCAACTCTACCCATTCGCCATCTCTCTTATAGAGAGCGTGCGTACATACGAACGCACTTTGGAAAAGGTATGTTATAAAATAAAATCACTTGTTATCAATTCTAAAGTTTTTGATACTCAGTGTTCAAGCACCGATGGGCACGACACGATTGGCACACGTTATTACACTCTTTGGACATGTTTAACCGATTTACTAAGCTTTCTCTTTGTGAGACTATTTTCACACTTTAGTATCTTTTCTTTGCATTTATATCGAAACTAAAGTACATACAACCGTGGAGCCGTGGATTTATTTAAAAAGTAAAGTAACAGCAGTGACGACATAGTATTGAAATGTTCTCTGTCATAAATATGTCATAGTATAATGAAAAGGCATTTTAATACGCTTTAAAGTCACACGGTGTAAATAAATTAAAAACGCCATACCAGCTAAAAATTCAAAAGCAAAATTATATGTCAATAGGTAGGTAAAGATTATAGCCAATAAGTGTAGGCAATTATAAGTTATGGTGATAAAAAGAAACTCGCATACATATGTACATCCACATACTCTGAAAATATTTACTCTATTTTAGGTTAGGTATTCTGTGATCTGGAGATCACGTATCCGATCAGACATTTAATATTCCGAAGATATGCCCGATCATCTTTATTTATCAGATGCATCTAATTTTAGATTGCTTGTTATATGAATTAAATAAATAGTTTTGAGTTAGACTCGCATAGACTATTATTAACTTTCAACATAGAAACTCGTTTCTGTTAATGGTAAAACATGTCCTACATCATCAAAAGTACACATTTTCTATCTAACACTAGTGAATCGTTCGTAATTATCATATTACTACAACTGTGTGTGTGCCTCACTAACACATGTGCGTTTTATTTGTGCAGCTAAATAATAGGAATCATACAAAGGTAGTGAAATCAAAGATGCATGGTTTTGTTCCATTTAAGATTTGTGGTCACTATCTATTCACTAGCAAAATATTCTTTCACATTTCCTAACTTTTTATGTGTCTTATTTTTTAAGTATGTTTAACGCTTTCGATTCTGTAGGTTTTGTAATTTAAGGTCTGCAATTTTGTAATATACGGTTTTATCTGCTTTTAGTTGTGTATTTTTATTTCGTTTGCATGGTTCTTTTTTACATTTATTGATATCAAATAATTTATTTCAACAAATTACTTACATCGCGTATGACAAGTAATCCACGTCGTGTACAAAGGGTTCCTTGTTCCAAATTATAAGTAAATAAAATAATAAAATCGCTTTTAACGTGGATTTATATTTTTGCTATTATTTTAGGCTGCGCTCTCATTACGCGAACAGTTAGCGGTTCACTGTTGCATCTTCGCCCTTAATGTATTTTATATGAAGTGATCACATAGCGAGTACTGGACGCAGTTTGCAGCGTTTCACTTTTTACACTTTCAGGCAACCGATTCATATTCTATTTTCGCATTCGATTCGATTTACTCCTACGGTGGCAAAGTAAGCTCGCTATGCAAGCAAAATAGTATTAGTGGAAACTGTGTTTGCTTTCGTAAAAGGGTCTAACATGCTTCAGTTCTAATGTGCTGCTAACCACCGCTCAATCAGCTATTCACTGTTCGCCTAAATATGATAACGGAACCTAAAACCTATAAAAAGCCTTTAGTCAAACGGCTTTGGCCTTTTTTCGCGACGTAATTCATTATGCTAAGGATTTCTTTCTAACCTGACTGGTCATTTCAGATACGCGACAAGGCGTCCATAATTCCTCTGGTGGCCGGACTGCGGCGTGATGTTCTCAATCAGGTGTCCGAGGGAATGGCGCTGGTGTGGGAATCCTACAAGCTTGACCCTTATGTGCAGAAACTAAGCGAAGTCGTTCTCCTATTCCAAGAAAAGGTAAATACCCAATGTATAAGAATCTAGAGTGATATTTTATTCAGTTTTGTGGCTTTTCAAATTAAATTTACAAATATGTACATATTATTTCTTTGTACATCCCTTTACATACACTTTATTTTTCCAGGTGGAAGATCTGTTGGCTGTGGAAGAGCAAATCTCAGTGGACGCGCGTTCCCTGGAAACCTGTCCGTACTCGGCACAGAGTCTTGCGGACATCTTGCTTAGACTGCAACGTGCTATTGACGATCTTTCGCTGCGTCAATACAGCAACCTGCATCTTTGGGTGCAGAGATTAGATGAAGAGGTTAGTATTTGGTGATAAACGAATGTGTGTTAAATTGTGTAGGTATATAGATCTAATGTTACTGGATGCCTGTTCCTTGGAAACGTCCGTACTCGGTACAGAATCTCGCTAATATGAGTGCGGACATACTATTAACGATTTATACTCGGTACACACCGACCACACCGTTACGCTATAGACTGTTATATACCGCTGCAGGGGTACAATAAATTGTTTCTGTGGGTACAGTGACATTTCTAGCAAGTACATGTTATTGAATCACTGTTATTACTAAGGGCGTTTTAAGGCTCTTTTATTTTGTTTTGTCCAAGCCATCGTCTAGCGACAATGCAGACGCTTGCCAATACTTTAAGGAGCCTACTATAAAGTAGAAGCGGAATCCTTTCCACACAATACCCACTTACAGATGACATATATGTCGTACTTATATTTTTCCATTTCCACATATTCATAACGCGTAATATTTTCTGTTTTTTTTATACTAAGAATTTTCGATTATAATATAATACTATTGTCTATTATTACAGGTGGAGAAAAGTCTAGCGGCACGTTTGCAAGCCGGTATCGAGGCGTGGACGATGGCCCTGCTGGGCAAGGTCAGCGAGATGGACCTCTCTATGGATACATACTCGCCTGCTGAACCCACCCACAAGCCTGGTGGGGAACCTCAGGTATGTGCTGTGCGAGCGCAGTAGGGTACTTTAGAGAAGGTAGTTTCAATTATAAATTACTTTCAAACAACGACAGTTCTATAGACGAGTCACTTCGGACCTTAAACAGATGCGTCGTTTTTATACAAAAGTAGTTAAGGCTTAATGTTTGCTCGTGACAATTACATATATTTATATACGGCAATTTAACCACGTATTTTGTCAAGTCTCCTGTCTAGTGGCACGTGTTGTACGAATAATCTTCAGCCTAGTTATGCCCTAACTACACTGTGAAGAAGAATTCGAACTTTCCAAAAACTGAAGACAATTCTCTTTAGATCGCTCGCGTGGTCCACGAGGTGCGCATCACCAACCAGCAGATGTACTTGTTCCCGTCGCTGGAAGAAGCTCGCTTCCAACTGATGCGGCAGATGTTCGCGTGGCAGGCCATTGTCACCAGCCAGCATAGACTACAGAGCACCAGGTATAATTTATGTTGTTGTTGCTGAAATTATATTTAAAAAACTCCCAGTATTACTGCATTTTTTACTGACAGGGTTTTTAATATACCGTCCTTTCCGGCTATCATAATAAGCAACGAGTAATTCGATTAAAAAGTGAACGATCCCCTATGTACACAGATACCAAGTAGGGGTGGCGCGCGCGCAAACTGCGACCTACCGCAACCTACTGACTAAACTGCCCGGCGGATCCGCACCCGTCGAGAACGCTTACGACGCGATTGAACAGAAGATATCGCAAGTGCGCAAATACGTGGACGAATGGCTACGGTAAGTAGGTGTAGTTTCACTAGTACCCACACCTTGTACCCTTCCTTAAGGGTACTAACGGCACTAAATGTTACTACGTTGTATAGATTGTTCCTGATTTACTTGAGATAAACTATTTTATAATATGTAGTATTATTGAAGAAGACCGGTAAGTACAGTGCCTGGCAAACATTTGAGCTAAAAGTGTCGTGGGTGGGGGAAATTTCGCACACTTGTATTGATGAATCGTCGGTAACGACAAACAGACCTAAACGTCGTCACCGTGCAACCATAGTCGTTGGTTCAAGTATTAATAATAATAAATAAATTTATTACACCATACATTTTAAATACTTGATCATTTGCGAATGTTACAATATTACATTGATATCCCGTTTGTATTTTATGCAAATTGCTTGATTGCAGGTATCAAGCCTTGTGGGATCTTCAACCAGAGAGCCTCTACGGCCGCCTCGGAGAAGACATCACCCTTTGGATCAAGTGTCTGAATGACATCAAGTAAGTCATCTATAGTTTACTCACGGAGCCACCGTCTCATATATTGATAGAATATGGTAATAATAATGGTAATGGAGAAGTTAGATTTTCTTGAAATACATATTTATAGAAAGAAAATAAAAAAAAAGTATTCTTGCTGATATCACAAACAAAAACATGGGATTTTAATTCGATTTCATATATTTTTTTTGTATGTTCAGGAATATTTTTTTAATGTTAATGGCTATATTTTTAGAATAGCTTAAAGAAAATCCCATAAAAGTTTCTCCTTCAGAAAGCTTTGGTGCAGTAATGTCAAAAGTACGCCTATCAATGTGACACCATATCTTAAATTCTTATGGTACTTGGTAGGAAAGCTTACACTAGAAACTAAATAAAACAATCATATACAAAAACGTTTATTTACCATTTTCAGAATACACATAGAGACTTACATACTAGGTTTAAATTGTACTATAATATAAACGAGACTGTTATTTTCTCTCAGGAAGTCACGTACGACATTTGACACGTCAGACACCCGCCGCGAATACGGTCCGGTGGTTATCGACTTCGCTCGCGTCCAGAGCAAGGTCGCCCTGAAGTATGACGCTTGGCACAAAGAAGTGCTCGGCAAGTTCGGCGCATTGCTTGGAGGCGAGATGGTGCAATTCCACGGGAGATTGGCTAAGTCACGCTCGCAGCTCGAGCATCAGACTATTGGTAAGTTTTATACATTTTACTGGTTATTTGTATGTTATATTTTTAAAGTAACCACTTGAAATGTTGTTTGCTGTGAATATTGGGTACAATCGGTATTCGTATATTTGATCAAGTAAAACTAGAACACTGTATTTATGTTCTATAACTTATTGCCATGAAACTTTATAGGCAGAGTTTTGTTAAAATGTTTGATTCTTGTATCAATATATCGCGATATTTCAATTTTCAATTTGGGATGTATTACTTTGTTAAAGATAAATACGAATCAATTAAACTATTCGTTTAATTTCAAGGCCAAATTCACTTATAAACTGTATTCTTTTAGAAGCGGCATCTACTAGCGATGCAGTGTCGCTCATCACATACGTGCAACAACTGAAGAGAGAAGTATTGGCGTGGGAGAAGCAAGTCGACATTTACCGTGAGGCTCAACGCATTCTTGAAAGACAACGGTATGATCATTTACATTCTATTTGCGAAATGTTAAGATGCACTTTCTCAATTTAATCCGTACCAGCAATTGAATCCTAGCAATGGGGCTAAATGGAACTTTCACTGATCTAAACTTATTCTCTTGATGTTTTCCATCGCAGTGATAATTTTAATACGCATCTGCAGAGTTTCATTTTTTGTACTACATAAAAAATATCATCATTTATTTAACAGGTTCCAGTTCCCTGCTCAATGGCTTCACGTTGATAATATTGAAGGCGAATGGAGCGCGTTCAACGAAATCATGCGCAGGAAGGACTCTTCTATTCAGACTCAGGTACGTCCGTTTTAGTGCACTCCACAGGTAACAATGCAATCTTACTCAAACATGCTATATAATTTGAAAACTATTTTGACAACCTTCTTTGAGCAAAGTAGTCGTTGTTGTGCTACTCCAAAAGTCACCAGTAAATTTGTATGCAATTTCATTGCTGGCGTGTTTTAGCCGCCACCAATTCGAAAATTCATTGTTGTCGTGTTTGATGTCTTCTCACGTCAAGTCACATGATGCCAAGTCTTGCAAGTCATTCACAGAATGTCGATTTGTTTCTCGATCGAATGTCGATCAACAAAGTTGAAAAACGAAAGTGACAAGACGTGACCTGACGAGAGTCAGGTCACGTCTTGTCACTCGCATTGTTTGAGTAAAGCACTGTACAAGCTTTAGTCTGCGTTAACTGCACTGCTGAATATGCAGTGATTGCCTGAAACTTCGCAGCTCTTTCGGCCATCATAACCGCAGCCAGCAACATAATGAATGTTGCAACAGAGCGCGGCAGTAATGTACTCGTACTATAACTAATCTTCAAAATAAATAGCACATACATGTAATGTTTATTTTAGGTGGCCTCATTACAACAAAAGATCGTGGCAGAAGACAAGGCGGTAGAAGCTCGCACGCTCGAGTTCCTCACAGAATGGGAGCGCAGCAAGCCAACCGATGGTTCCACAAGACCTGAAGATGCATTGACCAAACTGCAAGGAATGGAGACACGATACACTCGCCTTAAAGAAGAGAGGGACAACGTGGCTAAAGCGAAGGAGGCTTTGGAACTGCATGATACAGGTCAGTCAGCGATTCACAGATGTCAAACAAAGAACGTGAAAGTTTTAAAAATTCGTAGGTTGGAGGTGGGATATAGTGGATAAGTAGGATAGAAAGATGTTGATTTTAGCAAGCCGTGTCCGAGTAAAAACTATCTGTTACACATGTATTTTAGCTTCCTATTATTATTCTACTGCTACACAGAGGATTAGAAAGGGTCTGCTAGAGTCCGCCATGCTTGCCAAATCGAGGATCGGGGACTGGTCAGATGGTTTAAAGTTTGTTCCATAGTTTTCATAACGACGTTTTTACGGTTACAGCAAGTGACAATAAATTCTTAATAGTTGCTTATGTTCGAAAGGTTTGAGATACAGACAATCGAATGCGTGCTTTGTATTTCGCATAATAATCATGTAATTCCCCAAATATCAGGTAGCTCAGTAAACAACGAGCGTATGACCGTTGCATTGGAAGAGCTGCAAGACTTACGCGGCGTTTGGTCTTCGCTCAGCAAGATTTGGACACAAATCGATGACATCCGCGAAAAGCCCTGGCTTTCAGTTCAGCCTAGAAAACTACGGCAACAGTTGGAAGCTATGTTGAACGAACTGAAAGAGCTGCCTGCTCGTCTACGCATGTACGACAGTTACGAATACGTTCGCAAACTGCTGCAGTCTTACACTAAGGTAAATTTACTCGCAAACCTAGTAGTCTTCTTTATCACGATATATTAACAATGTGAAAGTTTATTTGCCAATGTGTCGTTAAATCTTAAAGTTATTTTACAACACAAGTAGACACGTTTACAAGTGCTGTACACAATGTCAGAGAGTATAGATACTTCTAGAAAGTGATGTTTGCAAGGTGCTCTTAAATGACAAGCTTAAAATAAATAAAATTTAATACTTCTGACTAACAACTAGGATATCTCCTCCGGTGCCAAGCAACATTCAAATAATTTCATATTGCACCAGACCGAAAGACATATATATTAAACTTAGTTATAGAAACCCTAGAACTAGCTAGGTTTGTGGTTTACTAGATATAATTATTGCTTTTGTATGACTATTAACACTAACTTGTCGCAGGTGAACATGCTCATTGTGGAGCTGAAATCTGACGCTCTTAAAGAACGTCATTGGCGCCAATTATGCCGTGCACTGAAAGTGGAGTGGTCTCTATCGGAACTGACACTCGGACAAGTGTGGGACGCAGATTTGTTGCACAATGAACACACCGTCAAAGATGTCGTATCCGTAGCGCAGGGAGAAATGGCACTTGAGGAATTTTTGAAACAGGTAATGTTTACTCTTTCTGTCTAAACGTATTACTTGTATTGGAACTATTTTTCTGAAAACTTCTTCAAGTTCACTTTGTACTTATCCATTTGTTCGCCGCAGGTTCGCGAGTCATGGCAGAGCTACGAGCTCGACTTGATTAACTACCAGAACAAGTGTAAAATCATCCGCGGATGGGACGACCTTTTCAACAAAGTCAAAGAACATATCAACAGCGTCGCCGCTATGAAACTTTCCCCATACTATAAAGTGTTTGAAGAGGAAGCTCTCACTTGGGAAGAGAAACTGAATCGTATCAATGCTTTGTTCGACGTTTGGATTGATGTGCAACGTCGTTGGGTCTATCTCGAGGGAATTTTCAGCGGATCGGCTGATATCAAGACCTTACTTCCAGTCGAGACCAGTCGCTTCCAAAGCATCAGCTCTGAATTCCTCGGTCTTATGAAGAAAGTGAGCAAATCTCCGATGGTAATGGACGTCCTCAACATTCAAGGAGTCCAGCGCGCTTTGGAACGTCTCGCTGATTTATTGGGTAAGATTCAAAAGGCTCTGGGAGAGTATCTCGAGAGGGAAAGAAGCAGCTTTCCACGCTTTTACTTCGTGGGCGATGAAGACTTACTTGAGATTATCGGCAACAGCAAGAACATAGCTCGTCTTCAGAAGCACTTCAAGAAAATGTTTGCTGGAGTTGCCGCTATTATACTAAATGAAGAGAATAACGTTATTAACGGTATCGCCTCCCGAGAAGGCGAGGAAGTGTACTTCACGTCACCTGTCTCAACCGTAGAGAACCCTAAAATCAACTCGTGGCTATCTATGGTAGAACGCGAAATGCGTGTGACTCTCGCGTGCCGTCTCAAAGATGCTGTCTTTGACGTCAAACAGTTCAAGGACGGCAACGTAGACCCACAGAAGTTTATCGACTGGTGTGACAAATACCAGGCTCAGATTGTTGTGCTAGCCGCGCAGATCTTGTGGTCAGAAGATGTTGAAGCCGCTCTAGTCAGCGGCGGCGGGGATGGACTGAAACGCGTGCTGGCTCACGTCGAAAACATGCTCAACATTCTAGCGGATTCGGTACTGCAGGAACAGCCTCCGCTTAGGCGAAGGAAGCTCGAGCATTTGATTAACGAGTTTGTCCACAAACGGACAGTAACGCGGCGTTTGATAGCTTCCAATGTCAACAGCCCGCGATCCTTCGAGTGGCTTTGCGAAATGCGATTCTATTTCGACCCTAGGAACAATGATGTTCTCCAGCAACTAACCATTCACATGGCTAACGCCAAGTTTCTGTATGGATTTGAGTACCTCGGTGTTCAGGACCGTTTGGTCCAAACTCCGCTGACCGATCGCTGCTATTTAACTATGACTCAAGCATTGGAAGCGCGCCTTGGAGGATCACCGTTCGGCCCGGCTGGTACGGGAAAAACGGAGTCCGTCAAAGCTCTCGGTAACCAGCTCGGACGTTTCGTACTCGTGTTCAACTGCGATGAAACATTTGACTTCCAAGCGATGGGACGAATCTTTGTTGGTCTGTGCCAAGTCGGAGCATGGGGTTGCTTTGACGAGTTCAATCGTCTCGAAGAGAGAATGCTGTCCGCTGTATCGCAACAAGTACAGACTATACAAGAAGCTCTCAAGAGTCACCAAGAAGGCGATAATACCGCCAAGTCGATCACAGTAGAGCTAGTCGGCAAGCAAGTCCGAGTAAGCCAAGATATGGCTATCTTCATTACCATGAATCCGGGCTACGCCGGTCGTTCCAACTTGCCTGATAACTTAAAGAAACTATTTAGATCTCTGGCTATGACTACCCCTGACAGGCAGCTAATTGCAGAGGTTATGTTGTTCAGTCAAGGGTTCAGAACTGCTGAGAAACTGGCTTGCAAGATAGTCCCGTTCTTCAAGTGAGTTACTTTAAATTCTTGTTGCTTTTGATATTCCAACGGTATTATATAAAATTAGATTTCTCTTAACGGTATTTCAGAATTAAGAAGAGATTATTTTGATTTTAGAACTAACGGTTTACTTTTTGCTGCAGACTCTGCGATGAACAGTTGTCCAACCAGTCTCATTACGACTTCGGTCTTCGAGCTCTTAAGTCTGTGCTCGTATCTGCTGGTAACGTGAAGCGTGATCGCATTCAGAAGATCAAGGTAAAGTTTAATCATATGACTTATCTTGCTAACTGGTACAACCCTTGGTTATTCTCTTGCCCGACAGCGGCAAATCGAAAAGGGCAGTTATATTATTAGGAGCGTAGTGTAATTAAACATTGCTCGCCTAGTGTCGCTTTACTTCAGACTGATCATTTTTAATTTAGACTCTATGCTCCTGAAAACATTACTGTTACTTTTGGGTTTTAGATTTGTTAGGTCATATTTTGTTCAATTAAGTGTCAATCAATCAAAGAATCTTTGCAACGCTATTTTATATTTCGGGAGGAACGTTCGTTTACTATCCCTATCATGAAATCTGAATATTGTTATTTTCGCAGGAGAACCTAATAGAACGCGGTACAGAGGTGCCGGATGAGGCATCTATTGCAGAGTCTTTGCCCGAACAAGACATTCTTATACAGTCTGTGTGTGAGACCATGGTACCGAAACTAGTTGCCGAAGATATTCCCCTTCTGTTCTCGCTGCTTAATGATGTGTTCCCCAACGTTGGTTATACTAGGGCTGAAATGACTGGTGAGACTTTATATTACACAATTATGTCTTTCAATTTAATAACATAGAATCAGAGAACGAAACCGTTTTTAGGGATTATATATTTTTTTTATCAAAACTCTTATCAATTCCACATTCAAAAACTAAATGAAAGTAGGCCTGTAATGTTTTTTTCTAATTATTTAAAAATATTTAGAGCCAACGGTTCAATCAGACTACAGGTTTTGACAGATTTTACTGATGTTTCTCATTCTCTAAGCATTTTATAAATTTTATCTGTGTGGCGTATTAGCTGACGTATCGACTAGTCATGTCAGTGATTTTGAAATTGCAAAAGATAGATAGTTTTTTTTTATTTAAAAGATTTTATAGTAACTTGTCTTATTTTAACAGGTTTGAAGAACGAAATCCGCACTGTCTGCGCCGAGGAGTTCCTAGTTTGTGGCGAAGGTGACGAGCATGGATCCACGTGGATGGAGAAGGTACGTCTCTACACAATTATATCACTGTCGGTGGCTAGAGTTATGTTTTAATTTGCGGGAGGACATTAATCCGGTCAAGAATTAACCGCTAGTTACACATCAAACACAACCTGTGACGTCATTGGCACAGGCGACTCATCATGCACCACATTTAAAAAATACTCATTGTACCCATACATTAACACTTAACATAAATAAAAAATCACATAATGAACAATATTATTTTATAGGTGAAGGTATATTTACGATTTTGGTGTAAGATATATGAATTTTACGATGTATTTTATGTACTTACTGAATTTTGGACCATCCCATATCAAGTGTAATAACATATTTTGATAAGTATGATATTATTTTTTGATTATTTTTGAGACTGTACTCTGTTAGAAAAGACTGCCTGAAGTATTAATTAATTGTAACGCATTGTTAGATTGTGATTTGTAATTATCTATTAAATCATTTATTTCAATGCTACTTAAACTCAAATCACGTAAATATAATGAAGCCAATGATTATGATAATGATGATGATGTTAGCAGGACCCAAACCCACATACATCGTAGTTCGATAAAAGTGTAAGATCTAATACTTCTGTGTCTAGTCAACAAAATGCAGTCTCTATATATATATATCAACTTGGTACACTTATTTTCCACTTGTGATAACTCGATATACGAGTATGGAATCAACTAACCACAAAACCTTTAACCGTGTGTGTATACGCATGTCGACTTACCAATATACGTTGAGTGTGATGCGTTCCATGCTAACCCGCTAATGGCACGTAGAGACGCAGCCCGGCGTCGCGCGCTCAACACAGCACATGGATCGAGAAGGTCAGTCGGCGACCGGTTTTTGGGAGTATCTTCTACGTTATATATGTACCTACCTATCCGCTCCTTTGGTCGTAGTTACACGGGCAATAATTTTCGTTCAATAATCACTCGACTGTTGTTAGCTAGATAATGGATCGATTTTTTTGATCGACTCATTATTAATTATTGTTTTAAAATTATAGCATTTGTTCCGGTAAAATTTATTGCTTGTTGTCACAGTCGGTACTCAATGTCACAGATATGAATTGCCGATTATCTAGTACTCGTTTATTTATTGCATTTGAAGAGAGTTATCCCTGGCAGCAATTTGACCCAGTGACGGACGGCGTTCAGATGCTCAAATGTAATGTATTGCATTTTTTTGAGTTGTATATATTTTACAGAGAGATTTTAAATCAATGCCTACAGTAATGTTGTTGCTTACAGTTGAGACATCTTGTTTGCCCGTGTAACTGCACAAGTGTGTATTTCATCAGCACATAACACCGACTGAAGCCACATTACATGCTATCCTGTATCGCTATATTTCGTCTTCGGAGGCACAGTTTCACTCACGCTTTGATCGATAAACGTGCGGTTTCTTTTTGACAGCTAATCAATGTAATCTTAGAGGTACTGAAATACTGTTTACTTTGCAGATGACGTGTGTACTTCCAGTGTTGAAAATCTTTTGCTGTTAGCTTATGGTTCTACTACTTATTTTGTAAAAGCGTTACTCCACTGCTTGTATTTGATTTTACGAACACATTCCTTTTGGACAGTTTGTTTTTGGAAGTGTTGTGGAATCCTTAAGGCTGATATTCAGAGACAACGGGTCGATTTTACTTAATTTCTATCAAATGACTTAATTGGTTAATGTAATGTTGGTTTTGTAGTTCGGTTAATACTTGGTAGATTATACTGAGAAGTTCGCGAGTGATGTGCATGTTATGTCTTGATTATCAGGAGTGCAGTGCAACTAATTTACACAAGTTTTGTCGTTTGTGGGTTATTAGTGGTATCATTATTGTGAAGAAAATGTTATATCATATGTTTAAAAATTAAATGAATTCGGAAGTGAGAGGGCTTTAACAGGTTGAAGGTTTAAGAGGTAGTATTTTTCATTGAAAATTGTAAACTTCTAATTACAAGTACAAATTGAAATATGACATGCTCTAACTCTATTTTAGGAATCCATTATGGAATGGAAAAAAGGCTTGAGACATCCTAAAGCAAGACCTAGAGATGTTAGTAAATTTTTACAACAAAGGAAACAGTATAGGGCAGAGCTGGTAGACTCATTAAGCCAAACAGATAACTCAGTTATGGATTGGTTGCCAATACAGTCTCATACTAACGTCATGGAAGATAGTTTCAGTAAGTATGCCATTTAGTTGTAGTGCTGCAAATGACCATTGACATGTTAGGACGCATAACTAGATTTATTTACTTTTTTAGGTATTGATGAAGACGGAACCAATGATGATGTTGGAAACTGGCCGCAAAAATCGTGCTCTACGAGAACCTCTGAATTATTTCAACAGTTGGGCTGCAATTTTTCATTTGAAATAAAAAAAACCTCAGAGATATCATTACATAAAGAATCTCGTGTTTCTGCATCTACGGAATTCTCATTGGATAGTTTAAAAAAAAAGGCCATCGAAAACGAACTAAAATTTAAAGAGCAAAAGTTTCAACTCGAACTGACTGGACTAAAAAGAGTACAAGACATTCAGGAACAAATGCTACTTGTGGAATTACATCATAAAAAGAGACTACTCGAAATGGCCGAAGAGGAATATAAATTAAGATTACTGAAATTATAACTTTTTTTTTGTGCTTAATGGAGTCAGGCGTTACTCTACGGAAACATATTTATAATAAGATGTTATAAAAGAATATCTAGTGTTTTCCCGCTTTGTCTTGATGTCAACATTAAATAAAAGTTAAATCGAAAAAAAAATCGGTTTCTCACGCTGACATCAAGACAAAGCGGGAAAACACTAGATATTCTTTTATAACATCTTATTTTTTGTGTTTTTTATAATGATGTGATATTTTAGTGTTTTTTTTTTTTTTAATTTCTACTTCATTTTATTTTATTTATTTGTGACTTATAATTTAGTAATGTTTGAATAAAACTCATTAATATCTTAAAAATAATATTTAAAAATATTATGTTGTTTTATTCAAAGTGTAATTTTAGCTAATCAATACAACATTCTTCCTACCAGCACATCAAAAGTAGTTGTTGACTTTTAATCCTAAATAAAGTCATATTTACGAAAGATTAAACTTTGTTATTGTCTGTAAAGTAAAACATAACACGGTGAGTCGATATTGGTAGATACTACATATTTGTTCGATTATAATTAACTTTAATAAAATACTTTAACTTAATATTACCTTAGTACTTACAATATTAGTTAATTAATCTCGAAGTCGTCTCTGAATATCGGCATTTATATTTCACACAATCTAAATTCTACAAGCAAAGTGGCTTCGCATTTGTATGAGTAGTTTCTTCTAGAGTTGAAACAGCTAATTTCAATCCTCGTTACTACTAATTTTGTTGTAAATCCAGGTACTTCAGCTGTACCAGATATGCAAACTGAACCACGGCTTAATGATGGTCGGACCTTCGGGCAGTGGCAAATCTACCGCCTGGCGAGTTCTACTGAAAGCTTTAGAAAGGTAAGAATCTACTCCCCTTAGAGATCATTGTAACCATGTATTAGAAGAATGCAAGTAGTATACATAACCGGCAAGATCAATGGGCCAACCACATAATGACTGTCGCGAGTCCAGCTTGGTCACGATCGATTGGCTGGCACACAACCGAGACGGGTGTGTGAGGCATATACTCGTACCTATTGTTTTGTAAAATTGGTAAGTATAATTAAGTTATCTCGACAATTTCCAGATTCGAAGGCGTAGAAGGTGTGGCACACGTGATTGACCCGAAAGCAATGTCAAAGGAAACTCTTTATGGTGTGCTCGACCCCAACACTCGCGAATGGACCGATGGACTCTTCACTCACATTCTCAGGTAATTTCTTATGCTATTTAAAAATTGTGGAAAGCACTCAATTCTTAACAAATGAACTCTAAAGAAATTCAAAATACTTCAAAATACGTCAAGAGGTGCAAAAGCTTCTGTGTACAAATAATTTGTGCCTGTTATTGGCTTTAGTGACGGTTACGTACTATTTGAACAAATTAAGCTTCGGATGTCTAAAATATTTTTTTATTACCAATTGGAAAAATATCCTTATGTTATCTTACGGCAAATGGCACCCATAAATTTAGCTTTCTCAATATCACGTAAACAAAAACATACTGTCTTACAGGAAAATAATCGACAATGTTCGCGGAGAAATCAACAAACGCCAATGGATCATATTCGACGGTGACGTAGACCCCGAATGGGTGGAGAACTTGAACTCTGTGCTTGATGACAACAAGCTTCTTACTCTGCCCAACGGAGAGCGACTCTCTCTGCCGCCTAACGTGCGAGTCATGTTTGAAGTATGTATTAACAAATGTTTTATTGCTCGTTGTTTCTTTTTTCTACTGACTTCCAAAAAGGTACTCAATAATTGTACGGTGTTTTTTATGTTTGTTACCTAATTTCTCGGAGGCGGCTAGACCACTTTAAAAAATCTTAGTTTCTTTGAATGGAACTTCACTTCTCAAGTGTTCCTGTTCGGTACAGAGGTTTGATTTTTAAATCTAAATAACTGAATAGTTCTATTGGTGCCTGTCGTAATGAAAGACGGTGATCATTTTTATTTTAAACTTGTGTTAATTTTCGTTAACCTGGCTTCTTCCTTCTTTTTCGTCCTTCGCTACTTCCCTAATGTAAAGGGATACCTAGAATACAAATGATTACCCGACTACGAAATTTTGTGACAAGTAAATAAAAAACAATAGATTATACTTTTTGGGAGAGTTCGAGTTGCACACACGGGCAATAGGCATAATGACACAAGATACAAGGTACATAGTGATATAAGGAGTTTTTGTATCACAACCAGTGGTTTCTTGTCCTACATATATTGACCCCTCTGAACGGGTATGTGGGAATCAAATTACATTTTTTGTAATTCCAAAGCACGTTTCCTGAGATGAATGCGTCAAAGCTTTGGAGCTTTTAGGCTTGGCTATCGATCGTGTCAATAATTATTAGCTCTGGCCCTTTGTAAAGTTATTTTTTTAGTGTCTAATGTCGATTTGTTTCTGTAGGTACAAGATCTCAAATACGCGACGCTGGCTACCGTATCGCGTTGCGGTATGGTCTGGTTCTCTCAGGACGTGCTCACTACTGAGATGATCTTCGAGAACTACCTTATGCGGTAACTGTTAACTTTGAACTGTTTACACATCATTGAAATTACTTTAGTTCAAGAAAAGAAAAGCTCAAGAAAGCATTATCACACATTCGCCTTACCCATTTATTATCGATTGTATTTCTCTATTTTGCATTTATTTTTCTTTAGGTTGAGGAACATTCCATTGGAAGACGGCGAAGAAGATTCGTTCAGCATTGTTATGGCCGCTCCCACTGCAGGTGGCGACCAAAATGCTACTGAAAATATCCTCTCACCAGCTTTGCAGGTAATTTAATAAAGCTTCAAAAGTACAACCCAATAAATGACAAAACAATAGTGGATATGTTTTGATTCATAACCATTGAGCAGTATTTCTATTGAATCAGCTGAAAACTATTGTCACATTAATTTTTTGTGCATTTTTGTAGACCCAACGTGACGTAGCAGCTATCTTACAACCGCTGTTCTTCGGTGACGGTATTGTTGTCAAATGCCTTGAACGCGCTGTGAGCCTCGACCATATCATGGATTTCACTCGCCACCGTGCGCTATCGTCTTTGCATTCTATGCTGAATCGAGGTGTCAGGTAGTAAACAACCTTTTGTTTTCCATCTTAAGGTTCAAAATTGTAATGTGATATTAAAGTTTTGTTTGTATTGTAGAAATATTTTGGGCTACAATCGTCAGCACCCTGACTTCCCAATAACTCAAGACCAATTGGAAGCTTACGTGCCGAAATGGCTCGTCTACTCATTACTTTGGTCGTTCGCTGGTGATGCTAAATTAAAGGTAAAAAAGATAATTGTTTAATCGCACGTTTCCGTATGTAATTTAATTCCAAATATTTATGCAATATATAATTATTACAGGATCGTAACGAATTGGGTGATTTCATTCGTTCTGCAAGCACTATGCAGCTGCCGAATTGTGGGGCTAATCAGCACATCATTGATTTTGAGGTAATATAAACTCGCATTAGTATCTACTGTTATCACTCCACCCTCTCTTTCATTTATTTGATGCACTACATGCAAAATGGGTCTTATTCTATTTTAGGTTTTGGGTGTCTACAAAATAAACCTTTACAATATATATTTTTTTTAAAAACTGCTAGTTTTTAAGTTCGCCGTTATGTTACAGGTGTCAATAACCGGGGAATGGGCCCCATGGTCGGCTAAGGTGCCTCAAATCGAAGTGGAGACGCACAAGGTAGCTGCACCCGATGTGGTCGTGCCAACATTGGATACTGTGCGACACGAAGCGCTGCTCTACACTTGGTTGGCCGAACATAAGCCTCTGGGTATGTATTTAAACATATAGTTACTTCAACTTTAAGAGCCCCTCGTTTTCCCGTGGTTGCAATTTGTTCACTGTCTAATGAGGCCTAATAATTATTCGTAGCATTCAGTGCTTTGGTCCCAATCAGAGCATCGTTTCAAAATGATTTTAGAAAAAATAGTAAGTATAAGATTAAATTTAAAAAATAAAATCGTAATTGACCCGTTGATGTATTTTATTATATGATTTACAGACTATGATGCTATTAGAACAAAAACAATACGTGTCTTGTCCTGTGACACCAAAACTCATATTTGTATCAGCTCATATTATGTATCAGCCCCAACTTTTTCGAGATCCTTTGTCGCTTATGCTTTCATCTGGACTTTGGCGGCAAGCGATGTCGTGTTCTTTCCATCGCCCATTTTAGTCTAGAATATTTAATTTGAGTTCTGAAGTATGTGAATATAAAGTATTCTGATTCCGGTAATTCTTACGAATTACTTTATATTTGTCGAATATGGTACATATACAGACATAGAAGTACACAGGATGTCATAGTAAAATATTAACAGTAAAATTGGTCTCATGTTCTTGCCGGTCACGTGTCGGTCGCGCTAATGAGACCTAAAAGTCGTCACTGCGCAGCCACGGTCATAGGTTCAAGTTGTTTGTCGGTGATTATCTTGTAGGCCAATACGAATTAAGAGTAATTCCGCTTACATATTAATTAAGTTTGCAGTCTAATAACCTGTATCTCTCCAGTGCTATGCGGTCCTCCCGGGTCGGGTAAGACGATGACTCTCTTCTCCGCACTTCGAGCGCTGCCCGATATGGAAGTTGTTGGTCTGAACTTCTCGTCAGCTACCACACCTGAACTGCTGCTAAAGACCTTCGACCACTATTGCGAGTACAGGAAGACTCCTAACGGAGTTGTCTTGGCTCCTGTTCAAGTATGTTTTTTGTTATTTTGCGCAACTCATACTACATTAATATACAATTTGGTGATTTTTAAATGGCTGATTTGTACAAAAAAATAGTTAAATTGAATATAAACCGAAAAACTTTATTCTCGGTATGCTCATAAAATTTTATGGCTTATACCTTTGTACTTCGTGTATGACCAGTCTTTTGAGAACTTACTGTTTTACATAGGTTACTTATAATTTATTTACATAACTTACGCGCCTACTTAATTTATACAGTTGGGTAAATGGTTGGTGCTGTTCTGCGATGAAATCAACTTGCCCGATATGGACCAGTACGGCACGCAGCGAGTGATCTCGTTCTTGCGACAACTGCTCGAGCACAAAGGATTCTTCAGGGCCAGTGGTAAGTATTATTTGTCGCTATATTATTTGCCATATTTCTTTATTCATTGTTTATTTTCAATTCAGCAGTCTGTAATCCGCGGGCATTGGAGTAAATCACTGCCATTGTCTTGATAGAAGCAAACGGGAGTGGGTGTTATCCAATCGTGGATGCCACAACATGGTTGTACATTATATTTCTTATGGCTTAGTCCTCGATTATAAAATAATATTTTTAATGAAAATGACTTTTTTTAAACAGAGTATACAGTAAAGGAGTACATGGTTTTATACTATTCTAGATCATTCATGGGTACACCTTGAGCGCATTCAATTCGTGGGAGCGTGTAACCCGCCCACCGACCCGGGACGGAAACCGCTCTCTCATCGGTTATTGAGGCACGTACCCGTCATCTACGTCGACTATCCTGGAGAAACTTCTTTGGAACAGGTAAGATTTATTCTTTCTTCGATTTTTGTAAACTCCTCTAAATATACAGGCAAAATAGTTTGTGTTATTGTTATTCTTATTTTACTTTTTACTAGCTCTAGCTAATAGTTGAATCGACAAAGTGTTAAAAGTGGTAGTGGGTAGTCTGCTATCAGTCGACAAAAGAGAAAACTGCTTTTGATTCCAAGTACTTAGAAATATATTACTTTATATAAAGGCGTAGGCCATAATGATTTACTCTGCCCAATATACCTACTATGCAGATCTACGGCACATTCACTCGTGCCATGCTGCGAATGCAACCCGCACTTCGCGGCTACGCCGAACCTCTAACGCAAGCGATGGTGAAACTGTACCTCGCCTCGCAAGAACGTTTCACTCAGGACATGCAGCCGCATTATGTGTACTCGCCGCGTGAGATGACGAGATGGGTGCGCGGTATCTGTGAAGCTATTAGGTGAGAACTTTATATTACTTATTCCAATCGTTAACTTAATGGGTCCTTGGTGTTTATGACGACTTTTCTGTCATTCTGTTATAAATGCTTATTTTATTTTAGATTCTTATTATCGTATGTATATATAATATTTATTACTATATCCAAACTAACTAACATAACCACGGAAAAGATGTGGGTTCTCACTCCTCACTAAGAAAGTAATGGACATCGAACATGGATTGGATGGAATGAGTTATAATATTGTTATGGTTTTTATTTCGCAGGCCTTTGGACAACTTATCCGTGGAAGGTCTGGTAAGGTTGTGGGCGCACGAAGCTCTACGTCTGTTCCAGGACCGTCTGGTTGAAGACTCCGAGAGACAATGGACTGATGAGAATATTGACACTGTTGCCATGAGGTTCTTCCCGGGTAAGTAATCGTAGACTCGCATTTTTAAGTTTTATCGTTCTACCTGGCTAATTAACTCTAATTAACGCAAATTATCTCTTGCTTAAAGAACATAGACTTAATACATAGCTTATCGTAAAAGCTAGCGAGCCAGCTGTGTTCTTAACAGCGTCATATATTAGTAACATCAGGAACATCAAACAAAAAAAGACGTTGTGTTGATGTTTCAGCTCGTCATTTAACTCTTCCAATGGAACCTATATTCGTAGTTATATTGCCGCTTGTCATTGAATTTTAATGTGGAACATCTAGTAGGTATATCAATAACCCTAAAATATTATCCTGATTCCTATTTAAGTCGTTAATGTTTACCTTGTCAGGCATAAACAGAGAACAGGCGTTGGCTCGACCGATCTTGTACAGTAACTGGCTCAGCAAGGATTATGTGCCGGTATTGAGAGATCAACTTCGTGAATACGTTAAGGCTAGACTAAAGGTAAGAGATAAGATCAGGTATTTCATGTATTATATTTTCAGTTATATGTAGTTTGTAGCCTAAAAAGATCCTTAAAATACGCTACTTGGATTTGCCGTAATTTTGTTAACTTTATTGAAATTTAAATGAAACCTCCAAAACGACTGAAAATTAAACAGTAGCGAATTTGTTTGTATGTCAGAGATATTTTTTTATGAAATTGTTAGAGCTAAAGGGCACACAATTTAAATCATTTAACCTGTAACCTAGCTTTGCATACCAATAAGTCATATTAGCTGATGTTTATCGATAAATGACCTTTTCGATCACCAGGTGTTCTACGAAGAAGAGTTAGACGTACCCCTAGTGCTATTCGACGAAGTGTTAGACCACGTGCTTCGTATCGACCGTATCTTCAGACAGCCGCAGGGACATTTACTGCTGATAGGCGTGTCCGGAGCTGGCAAGACCACGCTCAGTCGCTTTGTCGCTTGGATGAACGGACTCAGCATCTTTCAGATTAAGGTACTTATGCAAATTTATTAACGACCTATTTCTCAACAGTACAAAAAAGCATACCTTTAAGTACTGTTTTTACAAAAAATAACTTGATTGGTACCAACTTATGCCTATACAATTGTTTTACCATACATGCATCTCCACAGGCAACTAAGTATTCAAGCGAACATTGGTTGTATCACCAGTAAGGAGCGCGACGTTTTCGTTTAAAGTAAAACTGCCGTTTTAAAGAATCTATAAGATTTGATCTGGATATACAATTCACTAAGTACTAATTTCCCCCCTAGGTCCACAACAAATACACCGGTGCTGATTTCGACGAAGACCTCCGTTCCGTATTACGGCGTGCCGGATGTCGCGACGAGAAGGTTGCATTCATACTCGACGAGTCGAACGTTCTCGATAGCGGCTTCCTTGAGAGAATGAACACGCTGTTGGCTAATGGAGAGGTGAGAAAAGTGTATCAATACACAGCAAATAACTTGTGAAAGTCAGAAAAACACATAAATATACAGGGCGTATGTTATTTCGTCTGTCTTGTTTGTGTTAAATTATTAAATTGTACTTGTTTCGCAGTTTTATGTGAGTTACGTGCAAAGGCCAATAATGTATATTTTTATTATGATAAGAAACGTACGATCGTGAAGATTTTCAAGGCTTATATTTATAAATGTTGAAAAATATTTTTGTTTGCAGGTACCCGGTTTGTTCGAAGGCGATGAGTTTGCTGCGCTCATGACGCAGTGTAAGGAAGGCGCACAGCGGGAGGGTCTTATGCTTGACTCTAACGATGAGCTGTACAAATGGTAAGAAAGCTTCAAAAAAATATGAAACAGCATAGTTTTGTTTAGATAGTAATCCATGTAAACTCGCGATAGTCAAGCTTTTCTCAAGCTTAAATATCTTTACATTTACTTTAATTTATAGTTCACGATAGCTGATCAACTACAGCATGGACACTTGTTCCCGAAAAAAAGATAAAATGCTTAAATTACTTCCCTTCATGAACTTCCCCAGGTTCACGGGTCAAGTAATGCGCAATCTGCACGTGGTATTCACTATGAACCCGTCTTCGGAAGGGTTGAAGGATCGCGCGGCGACCTCGCCCGCTCTCTTCAACCGATGTGTGCTTAACTGGTTCGGAGATTGGAGCGACGGCGCCTTGTTCCAAGTTAGTATTATAAAGAACCAGTGCAGTGTTTACTTCTGATAATTGATTTGTATTATTGAGTTCGAATAATGGAGTAGTGCAAGCTTGTGCCTGTCAAAGTCTGTAAACACTCAAACTCGAGAGTGAATGCCTCATTCTTACAAGATTCAAAGTATTTTTTCTAATCCAGACTTGTTATTGACTCAAGTATAGTTCAGTTGATAAATTCCGTCTTCACCTTATTCCGATTATACGTGTAGATACATACATATCATCCGATATGGTAAAAATTGTTCTCAGTACTCAATATATTTATTGCTAAATTAGATATTACACGCAGATCTTAACATAATGCAATAAGTACTTATATATCTAATATGAACACTACTCGGACGATATTACTTATTGTAACGGACAAAAACTTATATTTTCAAATTTAAATAATCTCTTTGTTAAATGCGCGCCCGTTTGACATAAAGCGTCTCTGCAGGTGGGCAAAGAGTTCACATCTCGCATGGACCTCGACTCGGCCGACTATGTGCCACCGGACATATTCCCGGCGGCTTGTTCCGAAATAAGCTCTCGGCCGGCGCATCGCGAGGCAGTTGTGAACGCCGCGGTATACGTGCATCAAACGTTGCATCGCGCTAACACTGCGCTCGCTAAACGGGCTAATAGGACTATGGCTATTACGCCCAGGTAAGGCTAGCTTTAAGTATTGTTTGTAACACATTTATTTTGAAATGAGTACTCATACAGTGCATCGAGAAGACCCGATGAACGCCGTGACCAAACGCTACTTAACGTCAACAATGCGCTCACCAAACGGTGCGCAGGGAAACGCTAAAATTATTATTATTATACGAGTACGTCTATTTCAATGTGATTATTTCCATTTGTCACGCTTATGTACTTTGTATACAGGCATCAAATGTAGGTCGGGTGGATAGGCTGGCTGGTATATTAATACGTAGCGAGAATGCGCCAAGCATGGCATAGTATTAACCGCTGAATCTGGCTGTTTAACTAAATATGGTTCTTCAAAATTCAATCCTTAAGGAGTGCGTGTGTTGAAGCCACTTTTTTAAATCTTTTACATGATTGAGACCAATTCAAAAGAATTATATTTCATCTCTTTTAGAGAGAGAGCTCATCTTATTTTCCAAAACTTATCGGAGCGTTTGATCGATTCGACGCGTGACCAGAATGCCGGTTTTTATCTGGCCCAACGTATAAGCATTACCATTCAGCGTGGTAATGCGGCTAGCATTCTGGGCACGTTGCCCTCTGGTGGTGCGTTGGAGCATTTGGATTATCTGTAGATCTTAAGTGGTCTATAGGTAAACTTTCTGCTATAATTTTTTGTTGTCGTAGTTAGTCATTTTGCTAATGTTAATAAAGGCACTCGCCACGTTAAACTATCTCCAGGCACTACCTGGACTTTATCCAACAAATGGTGAAGTTGTACGCGGAAAAGCGCGCCGACTTGGAAGAACAACAGCTCCACTTGAACGTTGGCCTGGGCAAGATTGCCGAGACAGTGGAGCAAGTTGAAGAAATGCAGAAGAGTCTCGCTGTCAAATCGCAGGTATTGTACCTCTTCTTGATCCTATATATATCCATATAACATGCCATGTATTTTGAACGTTGTCTCCCTCCTTTTTATATGTATTGCATTCCACTTTTTTCCCAACGTTTTAGCATCTTGACTTGTGCAAATGCACTTATTTCTTCGTATGTATAATGGCATGAAGAAATACCACACATTTCTACAAACTACACTCCTGGCGCTTTGCTCCAATCCAACCAATCTCTCAATCAAAACTTAATCTATAATGTAATCTTAAAACTCCTGCCCGTTATTTTCTGTATGGGTCTTTGGCATGACGATTACATACAAGTAGTATTGTTCATATTACAGGAACTTCAAGCTAAGAATGAAGCCGCCAATGCTAAACTTAGGCAAATGGTGAAAGATCAGCAGGAGGCTGAGAAGAAGAAAGTAGAGAGTCAAGAGATTCAGGTCAGTGTCTATTTTATAACAGACGTTTATTCTTTTGTGGAGGGGAAGAGTTCTGGACTATCGTCCAGCTATTCCTATTAGTAGTGAAATATACATATCCCGCTACCATCTTATAATAACAAGAAATTATTTAATAATAAGTCAGCGGATTAAATTAAACTATATGTTTACCCATTATTCAGGTGGCTTTAGAAAAGCAAACAAAGGAGATAGAAGCCAAGCGCCGCGACGTAATGGCCGATCTCGCACAAGTAGAGCCGGCTGTTATCGAGGCTCAAAACGGTTTGGTCTTTTACTTTATTCGCATGATTTTACCAGTACTTTTTTCGTATCGATGACATAAGTGCTCCATAAATTAGGAAATCGGCTGGTATTGGAATTTTCTTTGTAAGTCTATTTTGGGCTTGCATTCATAAAGCACTTCTGGCATATGATATAGTTTTCCCTCTGTTTGTACTTAGAATGATGAGTTAACAATTGTTTAGCCAGTTGGTAACCTACTTGTTGTTATTTATGTTAGTGTAGTTTCTCCGGAATGCTAACAGTCAGTCACAAACAAAGATGCCAATTCAAATAGTAAATATTCGGGAACTAATATAAACTAGTCTTCTTAGTTATATTGAAATATTTTTCCTTTGAAATTTAATGTTATGTATTTAATTTATACTGAGCAGAAACACAATACGTCAATTCAATCAGAAGCTTGTCGCAGTCAGAAATATCGCTAGAGAAACAAATGTGTTACGTCGTGAATCAGTGCTTTCTATATTCTCGAATATAAATGTTTCAAGCTTACTACACGTTCGGGGACGTCAACGCGGTATTAAAACTCAATATTTTGGACCTCTAACCTAACCTATAGACTTTGACCTTATCCGGTGTCAACTTCTACATTTATTGCCCATGCTTTAATCAAAAATATTTTCTGAGTAACCGCTAGCTAGTTCTAGCAAACTTTTCGAGTTCCTGACTGCGACATGCCCTAGTATTAAACCCTGGCTCCACACAGCGGTGCGTTCGATCAAAAAGCAGCAACTAGTGGAAGTGCGTTCCATGGCCAACCCTCCGTCCGTGGTGAAGATGGCGCTGGAGTCCATTTGCACACTCCTCGGAGAGAAGGGGGACACATGGAAGGGCATCAGATCTGTAGTCATGAAGGACAACTTTATATCGACCATCGTCAACTTCGAGACAGAGAATATCACGTTAGTTCGACACGACTTTGTTCTGTAGTAGGGGTGACTCGTTGTGCCTATAATAATCAAGTACTTATCGCTTCATACGCGTGGATTAGATTCAAATAAAATATTCAAAGTTTAAAGTAAAGGTTGTTAGTAACTCTTACCTTTTACTGTAGTTTTGAACTGTCTAAGTATAAGTTCTTTACCCAAACATCCCGTAATTTTAACTCAAAATTAATTCTTGTAATATAATTACGTTAATTAAAAATAACTCTTGGATGAATGTTACAACGAGTTGCCTCTAGAATGTAACAAATCAATTTTAATCTAAACTTAATATTTTTCTTTTAATTATAGAGATCAACATTTTAGATAGCAATCCGAACAGACATATTGTTATGGTATTTATTGGCAAAACATTTATATTGTACTCTTCTTGTTATGCGTATATCTTGAACATTTTTGTAATACACACCTCCTATCGTTATAAATGTTATGAAAAAAAAGTATAGTGAACACATGTATTGTATGAATGAATATTATTTTTATTTAAGTTTGATGTTGTAAATAAGCTAAGCTCGCTTGCATTATGTGACTGTTGTTATTAATATCCATAGAAATAAGTAACGCTGTGATCACGTGTATGTTATGTAAAATGGCATCTATGTAAGGCACACTAATAAACCGAATTATGTTCGTGACTAACCCCGCTGAGCATTCGACATAAAATTATTAACATTTTGTAGTAACATTACGATTCTTAACTCTTGTTTCAGCAAAAGAACGCTCTCGAGTCGAGTTAAAAGATTTCGATCGCTTTGAATAGTCACTGAAGCGATCTTGATCTTTTGCCTCGGTGCGTAGTAGACTCGGATTGTTATAACTATAATCTTACAGTAATAACGCCAGCCGCATGTACGTATCACAGACCGCAGCTAAACGCCTTTTTTTGTTTCTCTCTTTTTTTGTACTATCTCGCTCTCGCTTCGTGGTGGTGTCGGACGGCGCGGGACCTGCGGCTCGTGTTTACTGTACAGCGGTGAAAAGTATAAAGAAGCAGCATTTGGTGGAAGTGAGGTCGATGGGCAACCCACCGGCGATCGTCAAGGTCGCGCTGGAGTCCATTTGCCTGCTTCTCGGCGAAAACGCCACCGATTGGAAGGCGATCCGAGCCGTCATCATGAGAGAGAACTTCATCAATAGCATCGTCTCCAATTTCTCGACTGAGGATATAACGTGAGCACCGCCCCGCTTGTTTTTCCACCCTTTATTACCCCGATCCATCTTATGTTGCTCTGGTGAAGGTTGTTTTGTGTGAAAAGCTAAAAGTTTTTCTTTACGGTGAAATGGCGGCTGTGTAGGTAAGCACACTCGAAGTGCTAGTGAATTTCACATCAAATAAATGTTAACACATTATTTATACCACTGAGGCCTAGCTTCACAATCGCCATGAATTTCGTATAAAACTAGTTGCAGTATCATTTCTTTATTCGGTTATTGGACCTAAAACAAAAACTGCATTACTAACTCAGCAAGGCTTAGTTACGCTCGATATATATTTTAATATATTAAATGTAAATCGGTACTTGTTAAACTGTTAGTTTATTACATAAACGTGATACGGGATTGACTATTATACTGTGCGCGTGTATGGAAAGCTTTTTGCATGCGTTTGGT
Organism: Ligdia adustata; assembly: GCA_947049295.1. NCBI lineage: Eukaryota > Metazoa > Arthropoda > Insecta > Lepidoptera > Geometridae > Ligdia > Ligdia adustata. Next base: position 7,432,024 of record OX346230.1, read on the forward strand.
TGGCGTAATGTGCATTTTTGTACTTGCTATTTGACGCATGAGTGGATGAAATTGCATTTTGCGCGTACAAAATATTTTATATAAGTGGTGGTGGTAACATTGGTAAATAATTTTAGACAAGTTTTGTCACAACGATAATCTTTGAGCAACTAAACTCACAACTCACAAACGTAGAAGTAGTTACATGTAGTTTGACGTAGCTCCAACAGAAATTCGCTAATGATATCAACTTACACCATACCATATAACCAATCAAAAAATATAGCTATTGCAATATAAGTTACTTGTAATAAACCTTGAGAAAAATCAAACTTAAAATTATATATTGAAATTGTCTTCAGAACACCTGAAATAATGTAGTGGCTCGTTTCGCAAATCTTGTGTAAATACAATGTTTACTCCACAACCATTATGCATGAATGTATTTGCCAATAAATAACGTCCCTGTGTAAATGTTAAGCCAGATTCATCATGTGAAAGTGAGCTTTTTTACTTATATTTTTGTCATATATTCATTTTTATTTGCTATCTAATTTGTCTCCTTAGGGGGGACTGGTGTTTATCTCTAGAGTTTGTTTTGCTGTGTTTGGTAAGTGACGTCCTTTTGAAAATGTGTTTAATATGTAAAGAATACGGTCCAAATTGGATTAACAAATTATGCATGAAATTCGAGCAATCTCTGGTTTAGGGTGGAGTATCGTTCATTGGTTATTTGGCATTGCACGATGAGCACGTAATGATTGCAAGCATTATTCGTTGATTACATGTTTAATGCATTATTTATGTGGCCAGTGACGATGTACGCGAAAAGATGAGGACTCGGTACCTCAGCAATCCTGACTACAACTTCGAAAAGGTCAACCGAGCCAGTATGGCTTGTGGTCCTATGGTCAAATGGGCTATTGCACAGGTAAGATACCATTATTTATTCTAAAATTAAAAATGCAATTTAGTTCGAGTTCTGAATACATTTATAGATCACCATCAACACAAACACGATGAAACTAAACCTTAAATACTCTATACCATAAAATGTATATAACGCTATAATAAGCTGCTACTTGACTGTTTTAACATTCTTCAAGACATGTGTGGTTAATATTTCGTTTTTAGCCACATCTGGTATACTATCTGGTAGGTCTCATTTTGTAATCTTTTTATCACAGATCGAATACGCGGACATGTTAAAACGCGTGGAGCCACTTCGCAACGAGCTCCAGGCTTTAGAAGACCAAGCTCAGACCAATGTAACCGCTGGCGATGAAGTGCGAGAGCTTATCGCACAGCTGGAGAAATCCATCGCTTCCTACAAGGAGGAATACGCGCAACTGATTAGTCAAGCGCAGGCTATTAAGACTGATCTCGAAAATGTGCAGGCTAAAGTAAGCTTTTTTATCATTGGTTTGCTATTTTCTGCTAAAATAAATCTGTAAACTGTTCGTTTAATACTATCATTGGCTTCCAAATGTTTGCCACTGATATTTAGCTAGAAGTCCCATGGCAAGATGAAGAAAAAATTTACTCTATTGAAACCTGCATAGAAAAGAGACAATGGCATTAAGAACTCAAAAAAAAGTGTCAAAAAAAGTGCTGTCAGAAGTGAAGACTGACATCATTTATAAAATAAAGCAGAATTGAGAAGCTGTAAGCAGAGGTGTAGAATCTACCAAAAAAGCAATAAAGTTATCTGACTCGAATTCATACTATGCAAAGATGTGCAACTGAGTATTGACTTTGTTTGTTAACAGGTGGATAGGTCCATAGCCCTGCTGAAGAGCTTGGTCATCGAACGCGAGCGTTGGGAGTCTAGCTCCGAAACTTTCCGTTCTCAAATGAGCACCATCGTCGGCGACGTGCTTCTCTCTGCCGCCTTTATTGCATACGGAGGGTACTTCGATCAGCACGTGAGTATACGAGTATCTGCTTAGTTAGTCGTTGAATGTTCGATTAGCACTAATGATTGTGCCTCTTTCATCGGATCCCGACTAAAAATTTAATATAAAATTTGTTGGCCGATGTGGGTGTATTGTGAATAAGTTTATTTGTCTGTGTTCTACACAGAAGAATTTTACTAGAAAGTTCGTAATGTCCGTCATTTATGTTTTTCTTATAGTACCGTCAAAACCTATTCTCCACCTGGACTGCACATCTCGCAGCCGCCCACATCAAGTTCCGAGCGGACATCGCACGCACCGAGTACCTCAGCAACCCCGACGAAAGGCTCCGCTGGCAAGCTAACGCTTTACCTACTGACGAGCTCTGCGTCGAAAACGCTATCATGCTCAGAGTGAGTGTCATTTATAATTCCAGTCTTATTTGAGTCTCCACCTATAATAGATGGAGTAGTTGAGTGAGTTTTTGGGGCCTCGAGAGCTTCTACTATGGCTTGTGATTGCTATGCAACAAACAACAAGCAACCCACAACTTTCGAGTAATGTGACACGGAGTAGCACTCGGCTGTAAATATCCATTAACCTCACTGAACTTAGACAAAAACCTTGGAAGTATACAGTTTTTACGATTAATCTTTCTTTTATTGGATTCCAGTCGAAAGGCTTCCCAATTTTATTCATATTTAACCAAAATATTCAGTTCTCAATGCAAGGTTTGATACACAGTCTAAACATAATTACTGCAGAAATGAATGTGTTAGAAGATTTACTCTTTGTGCGGGTAGAATTACTAATTTAGTTGGGTATCAGAAATATTATTCTGATGTCTGACTGAGATAATTCGTCCGCAGCGTTTCAACCGTTACCCGCTGATCATCGACCCGTCAGGCCAGGCCACGGAGTTCATAATGCGAGAGTTCAAAGAGCGTAAGATCACCAAAACCTCCTTCCTCGACGATTCCTTCAGAAAGAACCTCGAGTCCGCGCTACGGTTTGGAAACCCACTGCTTGTACAGGTGAGATTAATAGGAAATCAATAGTTCCATACTAACTTCATTGTTTTTTTCTGCAAAGACTTACGTTATTTTTAAGTTGATTTAGTAAAATTTAGTATGAAATAAGTTCAACTTCTAGTACTGTCTGTCCTATTTGTATCTATACGGAAACAAAAACAAATCTATTATCATTTAAATTATATTTTGAAATAAGCACACGAATTTCTTGATCAAGTACATCTTATTAATCGTACTATCTACAAAACACTCTCACACTGGTCTTTCTATTTTCTATATTTATCCGCATTTTTGGTACATATATTTCACTACAACTAAGTATTAAAGAGGCAATCGTCTCTGGATTGTGCGAAATATCTTGTCGTATTAGCCTCTCGCCTCAAACATTCTCATTCTATACTAGGATGTGGAGAACTACGATCCGATTCTGAACCCAGTGCTGAACCGTGAGCTGCGTCGCACGGGCGGGCGCGTTCTTATTACTCTGGGAGACCAGGACATCGATCTCAGTCCTTCCTTCGTCATCTTCTTAAGCACCAGGTATGTTATCGTCGTATGAGTGGATGGCTCGTCCTGGTGGTACGAGTAGGGTTGTGTGGGATGTTTACTTACAGAGAACTCTAATGTTGAAATACCTATGTGCGTATAGATTGTGCATGATTTTGATTAGCCACCAGAACTCTTCCAGAATTTTCCTGCTGCTGTGTAATTGTTCTCACACTTGCACATTATATCTGATCCCCGAATCAAATATTTGTCACGACACCTATGCATGTTAAAGGCCAAGCTAGTCCAATAGTCAAAGTTATTTACAATAATAGGTAATGCTGAAAACTGTATTCGGCTTGATATTCTACATATCCTGTACCGGTAACCTGCATATCGTAACATAAGAATTTTACCACAGGGACCCAACAGTAGAATTCCCGCCGGACATGTGCTCTCGAGTGACGTTCGTTAACTTCACGGTGACTCGTTCGTCGCTTCAATCCCAATGCTTGCATCGCGTACTGAAGGCTGAGCGGCCTGACATCGACACCAAGCGCTCCGACTTGCTCAAACTGCAAGGTATGCCGTACATACGTAAAACATTTTTTATGTTAATTTCATCAAATTAAATCTGTATTTTTTTGCTAGAAACACGGTAATTAGTTTACAACATATTTAGATTTAAAGCATACGTGTGACTTGTATTATCATGTGGCTCTAGTCTTTATATATATATATATGTCGTGGATGTCGACGGATTTGTTTTTAAGTGTTAGTTATTGCCGTCCGCCATTATATTTCTTCGTAAGTGCGCTGTATCGAGTAGAAGTGAAGTCAACCAACAGTATTACTCTATAAGTGAGGTGTAGAATGAAACCTCGAATGAACGCACTACTCACAGACATGACGTCGGCGAACGTAAACAACATCGAACTACTCGTGCTACAGACTTCTCTTTATCAATGTGTGTGTTACCATTTAAGTAAATAAATTAACTACCAAAATAAATATTGGAGTATCTCTCCGAGACATATTTGAGCAATGCAAAGCAAGTTGCAACTCTGTATGACACAGTTTAGAAACATTAAAATAACATTTCATCAAATGTCACTCTGCGCCTGCCTCTAACACCATAATCATACTTTTAGGCTTTGTTTTACACATAATGCGTGTGAAGTAAATAAGCGCATGTTTCACAATTCTTTAAAGAATGAAATACGCCATAAATTACAGTAGAGGGCATTGTGTCGCGCATTGTATGTTTATTTAATTTGGTTATGTATGTGTCGGAACTCCAGGAGGCCGATCCGCATCAGACATAGTTCATCGACGTGGGTACAGTGAGCGAGGAGAATAAGACATTGCACATACAACAAATAGATTTATTCCATTACACTGTTACAATGATATTGAATTTACTCGGGGACAAGGTGTTTCGCTTAGAAACGAATGCTGCCAGTGCCAACCCTAAACGAATACTGAGCTCCTTATAGCGCGTCCGCTCGCTCTCTTTAGCGCCTCTGCTGGACCGCCTGTGCAACTTTTCTACGAAAAGTTGCATTTTTCAAACCAAACCGACCAATCAGCTACAGCATACGTCACCCGCGTTACACCAGAGGCTGCGCCATAGACACCTCTAGTCCACTGAAACAAAGCTAGATGGCGCTTTACTGTATAATTATATCGAAGCGCCGTCATATGTATTAAATTAATAATGTTGTGTGTTAGCGACATGCTAATCATCTAAATCTTACTGTTGAACAAACTCTAAATAAGATAAGGGTCATTATTTTAGGCGAATTCCATCTTCGTCTACGGCAACTTGAGAAGTCACTGCTTCAGGCGTTGAACGACGCCAAGGGCAAGATTCTCGATGACGACTCTGTCATCGCAACACTTGAAACTCTTAAGAAAGAAGCCGATGACATCGGACAGAAGGTACCTTATCAATCTCACAAATCTTAAGTACTTAATTTTAGACCAGAGATTATAAACGCATCAATATCAGACTTTAGACTAATTAAAAGTTGCTTATACTCTTGTGTTTTTTTTCTTGCCTTAAATTGTGAACTTATAAATGCAATGCAACTTTTATTTTTTAATTAATACCCGTATGTTTTTGCGAGTCAATTAATGCCATAAGCTAATTGAAATCTCAGCAACGAATAATTTTCTATGAAGTACATACGTAAATTATAAATAATATGTTTTTTCTCAGGTCGAGGAAACTGACAAGGTCATAGCCGAAATCGAAACAGTCAGCCAACAATATCTGCCGCTGTCTCAAGTAAGTATATATCTAAGCAACCAAACAATTTTATTTTAGTGTAACATTATACCGACCGAAAAAGTGTAGGTCTATACTTGTGCCAGTATGGTTTTTTGACCTAAAAAGCTAAAAATGAAATGGTTTTACCTTCCAATAAAACCGGCATTGTGCTTCCGAAGCCTTGTCCAGGGACTGGATGAGAAGCTATTGCTGAAAGTTTAGCGAAATAACACGATTTTGTAGAAAATATGACCGGAAATACTGTAGAATGACGTAAATACTCCTTCCTTTAGTCCACTAACACCACCAGGTGGCGCTGCGCGCACGCCGCTTCTGGGTGGCGCGCTGTCGCTTGCCTCATTGACATCACCAGGTAGCAATTCAATTGCCCTGGACAAGGCTTCGGAAGCACAATGCCGGTTTTATTGGAAGGTAAAACCATTTCATTGTGCTTCCTTCGCCTTGTCCAGGGACTGGGTGAGAAGTGTCTGTTATCACCTGGTGGTAGGCTGTTAAGCACGAATATTTAGTTTCAATGAAAAGACTCATTTCACTGAAATATATGAAAACAATTAAATTAAATTATAATAATAACGGAATAAAATTAATTTGATTATTAATAAATAATCTATAATCGAAATAAAATTCGTTTTAAGTATACTTGATAGAGGCTTAACCTCGAGCGGGAGCCGTAGCCCCACTTTGTACCAAAAACACAAAGTAAACCCAAAGAAGTAATAAGAATATTTTTCATTTTTACCCCAAGATGCCGTAAAAATATTCATGTGTAAATGTTAGCATTTAAAGATACAATGTTATTTAAAAAATAAATAATCGAAAGTAGTACCAAGACGAGTAACTAAAAAATCTTATATTTCTTACGTTATAAGTTATTCATTGAGTCAAATTAATAATTCTAGTGATTATATATATACGTTACTTTCTTCGTATAGATATGGACAACTAATACCATTTTCGTCCAGCGGTTGACGCATTTGGCTTCAGGATTTCAGATTCCAAGTTTGATTTCAAATGCATTTCTAATGTTTATCAGGAAACAATGAAATGAAACACTCGCATATAGACTGCAGCATAGAGAGAGAATTTACAAATGCTAGCAAGTTAAGGTAGCAATCGTAAAACAAGTACTGCAAGTAGAAATTTAGATGAAATGCGTCAATCTTTCTTCAGTTCATTAACCTACATTTAATAGACAGAAGCCAACACAAGATATATATAGCTAAATGAATAGATATTCGACGCTAATACAAGGAGCTCACAAAGCATATACCTAATAATATCGTTGAATAACGATTAGGTTGTTTCAAATACTTTCTTTGGAATAAGTATAATGATTTACTTAAAACTATTTTACGACATAACATGGGTACCGTAATATATATAAAATATAGGTTTTATAAATGGTTACAAGATGTATAAGAAGACTACTGTTTAAGTATAATCTCTGACTAACTCCATTCGTCAATAGGTACACTACTGACTAACTGTGAACTTCAACATATATTAGACAGATAATATGGCAGAAAACACGAGATTATCATAATAATAATAAAACTACTTAATTAGTAGCTTGAAGCTACAAAGAAAAAGCATTACTTTACCGCATGTATTGTCGCACGATTACCCATCAGAAACAAGGTTTATATTATGCAACTTTTTTTACTGTGGTTCTCGGGTCTAGTAAATTAGGCTGGATTAACATGCCAATGAACGAATTTTTCAGAAGGTTATATAATAACTTATGAAAGCGACCCATCCAGATACAAACTAATCTTGATCAGGAATCTCGTGTTTTGAGTGACCCGCTGAGGGCTCTGTTTTAGTGATATCTGGTAACAAAACTACTGCGTTTAACGTTGCAGTACCACTTGAAGTTTCGAGCTAGTATAGTTTTGCAGAGCTAATATAACTTTAAAAGTTAAAGCTTAAACGTGATAAGCAGCATGATAAACAGGGTAGAAACATTCCAATCAGTATTTTCACTGCCTGCTGAAGTCATTCTGAAACTTCGCCTCGAGACTTCGTCGCGTCGCCACTTCGTCGTCTAGCTGCCTTGTCGCCTCGCCGCGCCGTCGCTTCGTCGTCTCGCAATCTCGTCTCGCCCAACCAGCGTCATATAGTGAGGAACTATAATAGTTCTCTCATTTCACTGCCTGCTGAAGGCATTTTGAAAGGTCGTCACCTCAGCTCCAACAGTAAGTCACGTACTAGAGAACGTATAATTAGTTCTCTCATTTCACTGCCTGCTAAAGGCATTTTGAAAGGTCGTCACCTCAGCTCCAACAGTAAGACACGTACTAGAGAACGTATATTAGTTCTCTCATTTCACTGCCTGCTAAAGGCATTTTGAAAGGTCGTCACCTCAGCTCCAACAGTAAGTCACGTACTAGAGAACGTATATTTGTTCTCTTAAAAGAAAACGTATGAACGTTGAATCATCTTGCATGATTCAGTCACGTACCAGAGAACTGTATTTGTTCTCTTAAAAGAAAACGTATAAACGTTGAATCATCTTGCACGATCAGTCACGTACCAGAGAACTGTATTTGTTCTCTTAAAAAGGGCGTATTGTAGTAATTGCAATATCAGCCTTCACCAACTCGCCTCTACAAGAAGCGTCACATAGTTTGATATACTATAGACTATATGTTCTCTTAGGAGAGAACGTATTAAAGGTGGGTGACCAAAAAATGGAATATACTTTATGTATATATCACAGGTGATTCCATTGCCCGCTGGAAGCATTGGATATAATGTTTCACCGTTTTGCGTCCCGCTTCGTAAATATGCGTCACCTCGCGATGAACTATGCGGGCTTAATCAGACGCAAGCAGCTGAAAAGAAAATGCTGAAAATCTTTGTTTCTAAAAAGCAACATACATAATTTTTACACAACTGAAAGTCGTTGAAGTGTTTTTATTATACGTGCTTTTTTTTTTTTTTTTAAATTACCAAGTGATTAATTATGGTTCCAGCCGTCACAAGTCTTTACATTTTGATGTACTCGTATAACGTTGACGAAACATCATTGTCTATATATCACATAATATTGTTATAGGCTATCTGATCAGGTGCTGTACCTGTATCAGTCGTAATCTCGTAATATCAGTCTCCACAGCAGCTGCTTGAGGAGAGATTGAGCATTCTTGAGCATACATGGCACACAAATTCCTTGTGATAAAATTTGTAGGTTTAATATTATTTTCCACTTAATTATGTGCGAGTTTGTACGATTTAGGAATGAAACCATTTAAGAAATCGTAAATCATGTCCAGTTTTGCCAACGATCACCTTTTTTGAAAAGTTTGTTGCCGAAGCAAACCATTGTTAAATATATGTCGATTTCTTGAACACACACTATAAACTAGGAGGTAGGTATGAGTTTATTTATTAGAAATAACATAAGCTCGTATAACCATAGGCAGTTTCCTAAAAAAAAGCGATTCTGAAATGCGATTGATGCGATCAATCACCTTCAGATGATGAATTTTAAGCATATGCATCTACGCTTTTAAACATCTTTAAGTACAATTTTGTGGATATGAATTTCATTTCATACTCGTACCACCGTCCTATATATTAGAAGCGTGTAAAACTTTTATATGCTGCGATATTTAAAAAACTGTCGTGGCAAACATCTTCAGAGGTTCATTAATATAGTTTGATACAAGTCGTGATTAGACAAACGATTTATAGGTACAGATCTACCAAATAAATTGGTTACGGGCAGATTGAGTAAATCTGACTAATTATTAAAATACTTGGTATTTCAAATAGGTAGGTAGATATTAGTAGATACATAATTTTTACGACTAAATTAATCCTGCTAGAATAAGCAAATAACTGATTTGCTCAGATTCCTTAACCAAGGTGTGCGTGTGACTGTGGTATTGTTACGTAATAAGATTGGTTCATTAAGCGAAGCCAAGCTTAAGGTTTGCAAGAGGGTAGTTTTTTTTTTTTTTTTTTTTCGTACCACTATAAAAATGTTATTTGGCCGCAGTAACGATAAAAATAGGAATCCCAAGTGAGGGTAGTTAATAATAACGATATTTCATCAATATAGATAAATAAAATGAGCAGTCGTAGGCAAGAAAATTACACTGTCACACAAATATAAGAATGTAAATGTAAAAGATAACCAATGTTTCACACCTTCTGCAACTCAGTTACATAAGAAACACTTTTACGCCTCGCAATCAATATGTCGGTACCTACGTTGTACAAATAAATAAGATTGCGACTGCCCAATGACAAATAGTTGGCTTGAGAAGACGCAAATGAAATGAAAATTAAGCGGCCATTATTTGTATAAACAAATAATAGTAATTAATCAGTGTTAAACTGTCAGCATAATATTCTTATTCGACTCACGTGACCTTTGCCGAAGCCTTCTAATAAGCGCGCGATAAATATGGCGTTCGATGTTCTTTTCTCCGCTGCCGATGTCCGCGTAGATTCCGGTCTACCGGCTATGGTACCCGCCATGGCGATAAACGCCTTGGCAGATACAACGCGTGTTAACGCCGCAAAATTCAACAACGCAATGAGGCAAGCGACAGCGCGCCACCCAGAAGCGGCGTGCGCGCAGCGCCACCTGGTGGTGTTAGTGGACTAAAGGAAGGAGTATTTACGTCATTCTACAGTATTTCCGGTCATATTTTCTACAAAATCGTGTTATTTCGCTAAACTTTCAGCAATAGCTTCTCACCCAGTCCCTGGACAAGGCGAAGGAAGCACAATAAAAGTAACAAGACAACACACTTTATAGATATTTTGTAGGGGTTTTTGCAAGCTACTTAATACTGGCTATATCTATCGCAAAATTATCTTGTGCCATTACTGAATTACCGCGTATTGCTTCATACCGCAATTTAGTCAATGATTACCAAAGAGCACTTCATTTTAAGATTATGACGAAAAATATGAATTTATTCGTAATACCAAGTTGATTTTAATGGAATCTGTATTTTTTTTTCACATACTAAGGTTACAACTTTGACATTGTTATTGTATTCGTTTTTTTAGTGTTGTATTTTTGTGCTGACTCTAAAAAAATCTTAGAATGCCAATTTTATCTCATCATCAGGCTTGCAGCAGCATCTACTTCACTATGGAATCTCTAAACCAAGTCCACTTCCTGTACCAATACTCTCTGAAGATGTTCCTCGACATCTTCAGCTCGGTGTTAGTGTACCCGCAGCTGAATGGAGTCAGTGACTACTCTGCCAGGCTCAAAATTATCACAGAAGAACTGTTCGCGGTAAGAGATTATTTATTACATTGTTTTAAAAACTATGTAGAAACGGAATATTTCTTCTGCGCAAGAAAGGTAGGATCCCTATAAAAATACTAATGTCGCCAGCCCTATTATAAAAACCAAGTGATAAGCAAAGGGGTCATAGTATCAATATTTTTTATAGATTGTTAAAGGTACAAAAAATTACTTATAAGTTTTGCAACTATATTTTAGGCAGAACTACTATAGTGTTATTTAAAATAATGAAACCAGAAAACCCACTTACAAAATGTTTTTTTTTTGCCGGGTTTGAATTCTCACACCAGCCGATGCGTCATTATCCCACGCACATGTAAAATGGAGCGATCTCATCTCCCGTACATATTCCTCGGACACAAAATAGTGAATTTAAAAAGGCTGTCCATTAACTTTTCTCACTTGGAAACACACTCGAATACCTGTGTTTGATAAACAACGATACGATTAGTTTCTTTTTTCTATAAAAATAATGAGTTATTCGTAACAAGTATCCATCGTGCGAGAGAATGAAGGCACATTGTGGACGCGAACGACACATTTCATCCCTGATGACTTTCACGGAATGTGAAAGAAACTATCGTTGGACCTTTTCAACAATCGACATTGTTAATCAAAATGAATCAAACGCGTTAGTTTTCTAAATAAAACTTCTTATGTACGTTTCATGAATTCACTGTCATCGATAGGTGATATATGAGCGCGTGGCCCGCGGTATGCTTCACACGGACCGGCTCACGTTCGCTCTGCTTCTCTGTCGCATACACCTCAAGGGAATGGGCGCTGATGATACGCTGGAACAGACATTTGCGACGTTCCTGCGAGGGAAGGAAGGATTCGTGTCGCATTCGGCACCGCTTGAACCTTTGACGCATCAACAACACGACGCTGCAGATCGACTTAGCTCCAGGTATAATAAATCGTTGTAAAGAAGTCTCACTCGCATTATACTGTAATTATGCTGTATCTTATTACCTGATAAGTGTGTCTATTTTTGTATTTGAGCTCATTACAAAGTTGAATTAATATACTTGCCGCTTTTATAATATTTTATTTAACTTGCTGTTTGTATGTGTAAAATGGATCAAATCTTGCATCAAAAATTAAAAAATTAATTGATTGAGATGAAATTGGAATTTAAGTGACGTCATTCTAAATAGAATTTGGCTGACTAGTTATTTTTTATGCACGCTCATTATATGGGTTTGCTGAGAAAAACACAAAAAATGGACTTCAGTAAAACCTTGTTTGGTAAAATATTGTTTGTCCACAATCCGCTTAAATAGTAACTGTGGAACCTTATCTTAACTTTGCTGTTCCCAGAGTGGTAGCATTCCGTCGTCTGCTAGAGAAGGCGGCGTCACTTCCCGAGCTGTCTGCGTGGCTGGGCCAGGCCGCGCCGGAGCAGTGCGTGCCCACGCTCTGGGACTCCGAGCCCTCGGCGCCGCCCGCGCCTCACACGCTCGCCATGTACCGACTGTTGCTCATACAGGTGTGTTCTAGATAGACATACTGCTATGTTATTCAATAGCTTTACATTACAATCAAATAACAGTACAGCGGAGACTTCCAAACATAACAATTTTATAGTTAGGATTCAGTATCGTGCCATCATTAGGTCGGCATTGAACTTGGTCGTTGTTGAACATTGCGGCTGACGACCACTGACTGTTTTATGAATGCTGAGTAATCATTAAATGTATTTCTATTAGGCATTCCGTCCGGACCGAGTGATAGCGGCGGCCACGCAGCTAGTGACCGCCGTGCTCGGATCCGGGTTCATGGCTAAAGCCGAGACCGAGTTAGAGCTTGCGTCTATCACTGAGACGCAACTGAACGCTACCACGCCCGCGTTGCTATGCTCCGTGCCTGGATATGATGCTAGCGGTATGTACAAATGAGTATTCTTGATTTAGTAGCAGTAATCTTATTTTGCCGATTCAAAAAATTAGGAAACTCGAGAGTTAAGTCTAAGCAATGTTAAAAGATAAACACTCAGGACGCATGTCGCTTTTAGCTCCGCGATTAAATGGCCATGGCGGCAGTACGCCCCTCAGGGTGACAACGACAACTTCCCAAAATGACAATTTCCTAGAACGTGCATAAAAACTCGACAAATTCCTAAAATGGCCAATTCCTAACACCACAATAATCCTAAAATGACAAATTCCGAATATGACATAAATGACTAATCTGTTCCCGCAAGATGACAAACAGGATTTATTTTTATATATTTAATTAAATGATACAAAGGACAAAAATGTATGAAAGTACAGTCAGCGGCAAAAGTTCTTTAGAAGAGGGTCGAAAATACGCGTTGTCTTTTTAGGAAGATCACAATTTATATAGTTGACGGTTTAGGATGTTGTCGTTGTCACCCTGAGGGAAATAAAAAGCCAAAATATTTCTTTGTTATACAAATTTTAAACTTTTCGTTCATACCGTACAAAATGTCACTAATATTTTGCTTCAGGTCGTGTGGACGACATGGCCACGGAACTCAACAAGCCTCTGTCCAGCATCGCTATCGGTTCCGCAGAAGGTTTCAACCAAGCCGAGCGCGCTATCAACACAGCATGCAAGACTGGACGGTACGTACCTACCTGTACAAATACTAAGCACGATATAAACGGTTGAGTGTTCGTATGGGGAGACTGATCTGATGGTGGAATAAGTGTTGGTCGTATCATTCAACATCTGAAAAAGTATTTTAAATTCCTCATTTATAGTGATACAGGGTGTCCACGGACCTGGAAGGTCAGGGAAAGTCAGGGAAAAGTCAGGGAAGCTATTGTGGGTCAGGGAAAGTCAGGGAAATGACTTCTCTACCTGGAAAAGTCAGGGAAAACCAGGACTTTTTGATGATTGATCTTTAAAATTAATGTAAAAGTCTAAAAAAGTATAGAATAAATAAAAATAATATTATCTTATCAGTCATCAGTACTTCTTATATACTTACATATTTATATTTCAACAGCTAATTAGAGAGAGGAAAATGACAGTTCTTTTATCATTATTAAGTAAAAAAAAAATCCAAAAAAAAAACCTTTTTTTTACCTAAATAATCTATGATCAAACTGCTGTCATTTTCCTCTCTCTAATTAGCTGTTGGAGTATATTTAATTTATCAAACTTTCTCTTTTCCCAGTGATCGGTAAGTGAGGGAAGCCTTTATGCTCTGGTCTGTTTTAACCCAGACTATTGAAGCATTCTTTGCAGGTCCCTTAATTCCATAACTCATTTGGTTGTTTTTCTTTTAACTGCTGCTATTACATGTGCTAATACTAACCTGGGCCGGCAGTCTCGACATTCGTAACGACAAAATTCGGTTTGATAAGTAATCGTGCTTCGACTCTATGTATTGTAGGTAGGACAACAATATCCTATCGACCCGAATTTTATCGTTATGAATGTCGAGAATGCATTGCTTAATTTGACTTAACCTAAACTTAACTATGGTGCAGGTTTGTTACTAACGTGAACTATGCTATGAGTGCCAAAAAGAGTACAGTGTTTAATGTTCAATGGTTGGACCCTATTATGCATCCTGATTTTACGGACTGGCTAGAAGAAGTAAAAAATTACCCGCTTAGCGCTTTTTGTAAAGTATGCCATAAAACGTTCAAACTTAGTAACATGGGAAAACAGGCCATCACTTCTCACAGCAAAGGATTAGGTCCTTACATCGTCAAAATATGGAATTACGCAAGAAACAGCCCTCTATTTCATACTTTACAAAATCAGCTCCTGCAGTAGACAAAGATGTAGTTGTGGTGGAAAAACAATCGCCAGCGGCTAATGTAGGTGACAATGAAACAACAGCCACACGTGCCCCAACTGTTGAAGCTCATGACAATAAAACACATAAACAAGTTGTAATTCAAACCTACAATGAAAATGATGTAACATCGTCAGAAATCTTGTGGGCACTCCAAGTAATTTACAATAAACTATCGTTGAATTCATGTGACCGAATTTCTACCTCATTTAATAGAATGTTTCCCGATAGCAAAATCGCCCAGAACTTTACCATGGGTAAAACAAAAGCGTCATATGTGATTAACCATGGCATTGCGCCATTCATTCAGACGACACTGAATAGCCTGCTTAGAGAATGCTTATATTACGTCATCTCATTTGACGAATCCCTGAATAAAGTGGCCCAAAAATGTCAGATGGACTTGTGCGTGAGATATTGGTGCGTTAATACTAACACAGTAGCCACAAGATATTTGACCTCTGTTTTTCTGGGACGGCAAACAGCCGATAATCTTGTAGACTCATTTCTGGAAGGATTGGCTGATTTAGATAGAAAAAGACTGCTACAAGTTTCTATGGATGGCCCCAATGTGAACATTAGTTTTCTGAAAAAATTTAAAAATGTTCTTTCTTCCGAGGAAACAAAAAGTCCCTTATTGGACATAGGTGTGTGTGGATTGCACACTGTCAATGGTGCTTTCAAAACAGGTCATCAAAAAGTAGATTGGAAGACTTTTGAAGTACTGAAAACTATGTACAATCTCTTTAAAGATAGTCCAGCACGACGAGCTTTATACACACAAATCACAGAAGGGACTGTATTTCCACAAAAATTCACATCTATTAGATGGTTAGAAAATGGTCCTTGCATTGAAAGAGCTCTCAAAATTTATGACAAGGTCAACCAATTTGTCAATGATCGTACAGTCCCTGAAAACCATAATCAAAAAATCTTAAAAGACATTATGAAGAATCCCGTGGTAAAAGTCCACCTATCATCTGTAAAAAGTTTGACTAACGAATTCGAACCTTTTTTGCGCCGATTCCAAAGCGAGAAACCTATGGCTCCGTTTCTCTACACTGCCCTCCTAGAGTTCCAAACTAGGAACGGCTTCGAGTCAGAATATTATTAACCTTGATTTAGACGATAAAGACAATCTGCTGCCGTTAGAAAAGACAGATATCGGATATGAAGCAAAGCGCCTGCTTAAAGATGCTAAATGCAGCCCGCGAGTCGAGCTAGCGTTTAAATCCGACTTTCAAAAACTAATTGTTCAGACGGTTGTGAAACTGTTGGATAAAAGTCCCATTAAGATTCGTTTTGTTCGTGGTTTGACGTGTTTCGATCCACGAGTTATTTTGAATTACTCCGAAATAGCATCGAATCGCGTCGACATAGTGCTTGAAACGTTACATGAACAAGACAAGATTCAAGGAGAGGTGGCCGACAGAGCCAAAAAACAATACAAAAAAAATGTTATCTGAAGCTCAGGGAACTTGGAGACAAAAGTTCGAAGACTTCAATGAGGATGCGGTTGGTTTGGACAAGTTTTACCATCTACTCATAGGTGAAGTTAAACAGTATGAAGACATATGGAAAGTCATGAAAATTTGTTTCATCATTTCTCACGGTAATGCAAGTATTGAGGGCGGGTTTTCTGTCAACAAATCACTGTTGGTAGAAAATTTGACAGAAGAGTCACTGATTGCACAAAGAACTGTTTATGATTACCTTAAAACCATTGATGGCCCTGAAAACCACATCACGAGTAACAGCCTACTAGTGTCTGTCAGAAGTGCTAGGAAGAAATATCACGCGTGTCTAGAAAAAAAGAAAGAAAATGAGTCTAAAGAACAGCAGAAACAAGCTGAAAAACGCAAAATCAAAAAGAAAATACGAGAAGTAGAGGAGAAAAAAAGAAACTGGAACTACAAAGAGAAAAAGAAAATGTAGAGTTGCAAACTTTGAAAAACGCTCTGGAAGAGAAAAGAAGAAAAATTGATTAAATTATTGCACTTACATATAAGTTGAAGCTTCCTAATTCAGTTCCTAACATGTGTTATTGATCTCAATAAATGTCAAAGTTTTATATGGTGGTAATTCTTAACAAACGTAGTTAGCATCCCTCCAACCCAAAATTTATACATAGATGTGATGATGTTTAATACCTATTCTAGCCTAGTCCTGTAATAGGGTGTGTGGTGTTTGGTATCATGGTTTACAGTCTACGACAGGGTCAGCGATACCTTTTCAAGCGCAAATAGGCTTTGCCATGTAGATAATAAAAAAACGGGCGTAACGCTGACCTTGTCGTAGGCTATACCCAGGTAATGGCTGGTGGTAATATCGTTTAATTAAGGTAAGGTGGTGTTCGGTATAATTAATTGTGGGTATGGTGTATGTATGGTACGGTATGGTTATGGTGTGGCAATCTATCTGTGTTGAAAATTTTCACCTTGATAGTTGGACACCTTGGGATGCCAATAACATAAATCTCTAAGAGTGTTTGTGAAGACATAATTTTTGTCTCTTACAATCATTCGCAAGAGAAACATTTTTACTTCGAAAAATTACAGCTATAAAGATCAGGGAAAATTTTAGAAGTGGTCAGGGAAAGTCAGGGAAAAGTCAGGGAAATGTTTTGACGATTTAGAGTGGACACCCTGTGATAATAAAAATATGATTCTTATTCTACACAATGTATAATGTATCATTGATGTGTCGAAACAGTCCATGGATGGTATAGCAAATTCGTATTTATTTTTGTAAATATATTTTGCCAAAATTAACATTACCAGCTACGAACTCACAAGCCTTATAACTAAATTTGTATTAAGATATGAACTGTTAGCCCGTTTTTGCTCTAGTTGGGTGATGTTGAAGAACGTGCACCTAGCTCCAGTGTGGCTGGTACAGTTAGAAAAGAAGTTGCACTCGCTGCAGCCGCATCCGAACTTCCGTTTGTTTTTGACGACCGAGATCAGCCCCAAACTGCCCGTGAACTTGCTGCGGGCCGGCCGAGTTGTGGTGTTCGAGCCACCGCCTGGCATCAGGGCCAACTTACTCAGGACTTTCGCTACGGTAAGTTTACTTATTGATTATTCATGGCTACTTAGATCAGCCCCAAACTGTCCGTCAACTTGCTGCGGACCAGGGCCAACTTGTTCAGAACTCTTGCTACCGCAGCAAAAGTATCATTGAGACTAAACTTTAAGTAATTATCTCTTGGCTTTTCATATTATTTCGAACTTTTTTAATGGTTATACATGATTAATACCATAACTACAAATGCGAGGTGATACCAGGTTCGAGATAACATTACTGTAAATAAATATCAAGTAAGCTTTACTGTATTTCTAAAATCCAACAATTTCTTGTGCAGGTACCAGCAGCACGTATGATGAAGCAGCCATCCGAACGCGCGAGACTCTATTTCTTGCTCGCCTGGTTCCATGGTAAGATAACATTTCTTACTTTATTATGCATTTGACGAATAAAAACTTATCAGCCTTAAACATGTATTGGTCGGGTATGGTCGTTCGACCTGGCAACTAGTCCAATCGAGATGTAGTCATAAAGCTCCTATCCCCATTACTGTACTATCTGTTAGTTAGATAAAAAGGCTTTTATCGTGATATAAATGTTTCCATCCAGGTATCGTTCAGGAGCGTCTCCGCTACGTACCTCTCGGCTGGGCTAAGTACTATGAGTTCAACGAGTCGGACTTGCGAGTCGCGTGCGATACGCTTGACACTTGGATTGACGCAACCGCTATGGTAAGTTTCTTATATTGCAACATTGATATTACATTGTTGCAACTTGGTACACAATTGTTTACTAAAGTGTCCTGCGGTTTTGCCCGCGTTACGTTATGACACTCACAGAGTCTCACACTCACCTCGAACTATCACAAAAAGTATCAAATCAATCAGACACTAAGTTGCTGAGGAGAAGAAGGAAAAACAACCTACAAACACATACGCTCTTATGACTATGACGACCTTGGTATTGTGACGTTGCATGTTACATGCACTTGAATATCACGTTAAAATGACATGTTAAATGGCCATTTTTGGTTTTCACATTCACATTGATCTTACAAATATTTGATAACTAAAAATATGACATAAATGAATATTTAATCAATATTTACGGTATGGCCAATTCGACACGAAAGAATAAGTTTATCAGTCTTAAAGTAAAAAGTAAAGTAAAGTAAAAATAGTTTATTGCCAGAAAAGTGAGTTATAACTATAGAATACATATGAGGCACAAATACAGAAATCGTTTGCAAGTCTTCAATAACATATGTGGAAAAGCTAACTGTTATTTCTTGATATTTAAATTTAACTTTTGCTTCACTATAAATTCTACCGTGTTCATAAAATAGTAAATTCATTAATTTTATGAACACGGTAAAATTCACTCATGAAAAAGATCTTGTCTCAGGTTAAATGTTAATATTTCCGTATACTAACCCTGTATAAATTATACAAATGCACAAACATCTGGAGGATGTAGATATAAATAACAGTTTCTTTACAAAAATATTATTAAATATTATCGCAACAGGGTCGCACGAACCTGCCGCCGGAAAAGGTCCCATGGGAAGCGCTAGTGACGCTCCTCTCGCAGTGCATCTACGGAGGAAAGATCGACAACTCGTTCGACCAGCGCTTGCTGCACTCTTTCCTATGCAAACTCTTCACGCCCAAGTCGTTCGAAGCTGACTTCGCGCTAGTGGCTAACGTTGATGGGGTAAGTTCTTTTTTAAACCTCAGTCTCATTGTTTAATTTACAAGGTCGCATGCGAATCTTGTTTTATATACTCGTAAATTCATATAAATACGTTGTATTAATTGGATCGAGTCTACCTTGGAGATACGCGAAATCACAATGACGGTCATCTATTTACCTGTTGCGTTAGCGATTATTGTTACTTTTTGTACAATTACTTTACTAGAACAATAAGTCTTGGAAATACAAAAGTATCGTCGGACCTGAACCTGTTCCTTTTTTCGGAAATTAAAACAATCCACTCTAAGACGCAAACATGGAGATGTTGTATACAGGGAAAAGTTTATGGGCCTATGAAAAATGAGGATGAAAAACAGTTGTCATTGGAGCTTAGTGATGATGTAATCGCGACACAAGTGTTCGTTTTCTACGTTGCCGGGTACGAAACTAGTGCGACAACTACGCCCTTTATGCTCTACGAATTAGCGAAGAATCCAAGAGTTCAAGATAAATTAATTGCCGATATCGAGAGAGTGCTAAAGAGTCACAATGGAGACTTAACCTACGAGACATTGCAGGATATTACTTATTTAGAGAAAGTTTTCGATGAGACGCTTTGATTGTACCCGCTAGTGGAACCTTTGCGAAGGAGAGCTGTATTAGATTACAAAATACCTAAACAAATGTGAGCATCAAAAAAGGAGCGACAGTGTTAGTGTCGCCCTTAGGGAAATACTACCCTGATCCCCGCAAATTTAATCCCAAAAAAGGCACTCATCTGAGAATTCTGGAGATAGGCATCCGTGCGCCTCCCTGGCTTTTGGAGTCTGTCCCAGAAATCGTATTGGTGAGTAACTTGTTAACCGATCAGGTTTTACATATATTTTCCTGTGTTTTATATTTTTATAAACCTTTGCACGTATTCATTCAAACAGACTAATTTATAGTTTAAATTATCAAGAACATGCATGTGCTGTTATAATGACCGAATAAATATAAAATAAATACTAGTAAAGGAACTCCGAGTCTGAAATTTGACCAGGGATTGTATGAATAAAAATTACTTAATTATGTTTGTTGTAGGAATGCGGTTTGCCAAAGTCCAAAGCAGAGTTGGCATGGTGAAGTTCTTCACTAAATTCCGTGTTGAAGTGTCGGAAAACACCCTGATAGAAGTGGAAATGTGCCCCATGCGACCAATCATGGGCTCTAAAGATGGGATTATACAGTTAAATCTGTCAACGAACATTATGGAAATTTAATTGCAAATAAATAACTTTAAAAGAAAAAGAAGATACATCATCAAGACATGACAATAATTTCGTTGTGATTTCTCGAAACTATGAATAATCTTTCGAAAATAACCATATACTTGTTTTATTTACTAAAGTACCTTCTTCTGAAACTGACTACGCCTATAAGTATGAATGAAGTTGAGCCTACCTACAGTCGACTTAGAAACCAAAGAGTAGGTACGTTTTACTAAATCAGGTATAAAAACATGAATGTTTTTCAGCTTTAAAGTTACAATGGCACCTGTCTACCTCTTCAGAACTGTCATTGCCCAAAACCAAAAATTTTGGAACCTTTATATAAGTCATTGAATTTGCCGAATTAACACCAGATGAGAATTACTGTATATAGGTAGGTAAAATTCTAAATATGTATTATTACATATTGTTCTTACAGGATAAAATAACTGGGGCCTTAGTGTGCAACCACAGCCATCGCAATCGTTATCGTGCCAACCCGCTCGTACCAGGTGCAAATGTTATTAATCCAAGCGGACGGAAGGACGATAAGGATTGCGATAGCTTGCAAAATTAGCGATCTGGTTACATAGCTTATTTATACCACAGAAGAAGTAGCTGTACCTCATTCTAAACATTTATAATTACAAATATAGCTGGAATTTCTAACCCAAAAATTCAAATATCATCCGCACACTATATGTTATACCTTGTGAATCACTGAAGTAAGTCAGGATGGCTCTATGTAATAACATACATAAAAGCAGATTACGGCAAATTGAGAACCTTTTTGAACCTAAATTAAAAAGTGGGGATATAGTAGGTAAGGCTTTTCCTATCCTAACCTCCAAGCAACTAAATGTTAGACGAAAAGAACCTTTTCGTAGAGCGGAGTGGTTTTCACTAGCGTCAGTTTCAAATAAGCCCACGAAGTAAAATACTGAGTATCGTTTAGGGGTATAGGGGCCGAAAAGGTGTCACTATACTCATCCTAAGGAACGAAATTTACTATGGAACTACTTTCAATCTATATATCTATATAGAAATTGATCGATTGCTGTTCGTTTGCTCGCTAAAACTCAAAAACGACTGGGCTGATTTATGTTTTTGAAATGTCTGTGAACGTTCAGGTAAGGTTTAAACGGTGAGAATTATACATAAATATTAGCGGTACGAAGTTCGCCGGGCCATCTAGTTAGAGATTTGATTTTGTCCACGGTTGTTAAGCTTTTCATATGGATGTTTTTTCTCGAATTTATAATTTGATCCCATGCCGAGATCTGTTCGTAATAATGAGTATAGTGATCCCATTTCGGCTAATTATACACCTAATTAATATTTACTTCTACTATTGTTTCTTTATCAGGCGACCGGTAATCAGCGCCACATCACTATGCCAGACGGCAACCGACGCGACCACTTCCTCAAGTGGATCGAAGAGCTCTCCGACAGACAGACACCGTCCTGGCTCGGCCTGCCCAACAACGCTGAGAAGGTAAACTTACCTAAGCTATATCTATCACTAACTCTTCATTATCATAGTCTTAGTAGTAGGTAGCTTATTCTTTATCACTGCTAGTTGTAAGCAACTCGCAATGCACACCACTTAACCACTTAACTTTAATCATGAGCTGATTAATTTTGAACCTGACCAGACAGCTAAAATATAAAACTATATTGTACAAAAAGAAGCGATCGTTAAAAAGCGATCTCTTCCAGATAACCCTTGTAGGAATGAAAAACAGCATTTATACCATGCGGGGACACAGTCAGATGTGATACTTTCGATGTGCGAACTGCCAGTTGGTATACCAAATTTCTCTGTTACCTAATAACAATATGGGCTTTTTAAACCATGAGTATAAGGTTGTAGAGCACTATCTAACGGCAGTTCTTGTAGATTTACTAATTATTGTCACAATTACTAGTGACTTTCTTATAAACAACATAAATATAGTTCCTGCTATGTTCGAGACATTGATAACATATTCAGTGGCCAAAGTTGTTTTTTTTAATACAAGCCACAATTCTAAATCGGTTCTTTCTTTTTCTTCTTTTCACGACACTGGATGTTATCTTAACATATTTTTTTTGCTTGTAGGTGCTACTGACGACTCAGGGCAGCGACCTTGTGTCCAAACTGCTGAAGATGCAGCAGTTAGAAGATGAAGAAGAGTTGGCCTACAACGCTGCTTCTCAAGACCATGATCCAAGTAAGTATACCACTAACGTATACTTGCAAAAGGAAGTTCTTCGCTGTTTTGAAGCAGCGTTTACTGTAACGAGAATCTACTACCGTTGTTGGTTCAGTCGCAATGTTACATAAAGACTCATCAAATCGATGGATGTGTAAAGCAATCCAAGAAATCTTTCATGAACCTGGGGTGTTATTGAGACTTGTGTAATTCACAGGACGGACGAGCTATTTACGGACAGAATTCTGTCTTCATTTTCAAGAAAGCTAAATTTACATGGCATTTTTATTTTTCAAACGTTTCCGAACCGTAGTCTACTACAACGCATAAACTGTATAATGTACACAGAAAATTTAGACATTAATTTTATTTTTAAATCACTGAAATAACAATGAATTGTTTACTTACTCCTCTCAGACAAAATTCCCATGGATCAGCCGAGATTCGGCGCGATTGCAAGTGAGTTACTCTGCAGTTTGAAACCGAACTGCTTTGACCAACAAACGCAGGCTGTAAAAATTGTTCAGCTTACCCTTCCTTATTTTAAGGCTGATTCTGTGTTGTCGCATTTCAACTAAGATTTGTGTTTGTCGCTCCTACTATGGGTTTCGGTTTGGGATATAGCACAGCCGAAGGGGATTACTGTTTTTTATCTTTTGTAGGGTGAACAGAGAAATCCAATAAAAATATTAGCTGTTCCATGGAAAAACTTGATCGGCTGGTGACATTATATGGAACATTTTTCTATTTCTATAATCCTTTGGTTACGGAAATATTTTTAATTAGGAATGATGTTTGGGCTTATGACACACCTAACCGATAAACCTATACGGTAATACACTTTGTAACGACGAAGTTAATCGTATAATGGGGTGCTAAAACTGTTGGGCGTTTTGAACTTATTTGTGCTTGTTCGTTTTTTTATATATCATTTGAAGTTAACTAAGGTGTATATTATCCATAACCGAGAAGCCACACTTATTAACGTAATTTGCCACTTCTAAAATATGGTCACCTCTCATCTTATGAATAGGTTGGCTAAGTTTTGGAATTGTCCGTTTAATTTGCGTGGCACGCATATGTTGGGGTTAATTCTTGTTGCTAGGTCAGTGAAAGGGTAAGAAGTAACATTAAATATATCCAAGGGGTCTATGGTAAGTGTAGTACTTGCATGTGACGCGATCGTTTCGTTTGCAGGCGTAATGGTGGCTGAAGTAGGCGATGGACGTCCCGCTTGGATGAAGACGTTGCAACAAACCGCGACCAACTGGCTGCAGCTGTTACCTCAAGAGCTACCGGTAAGACTATCCTAAATCTAACATTATATTGATCTTTAATTATCTAAATAAATTTTAACTGATTTATCACTTTGCTGCTTTTTTTCCCACTTCAAAAACCCCAAACTGATTTATTTTATCTTTAACTGGCAACTATTCTGCGTATCATCATATTTAATTTTCTTATCCACTACCAATTCCATTTCGAACGGTGCTAGTTTTCTTTACTGTGTAATCTGTGTTAATATCATCTTTCGCCATTGCGCTAGTAATATCATAACTACGAAAAATTAAAAATATCGTATGTCATAATAATAATGACTTAGCTTCTATTTGTTTCGCTTATAAACTAAAGCCAATTATTTTCATCGCAGACTCTTCGCCGCACTGTGGAGAACATAAAGGACCCGCTGTACCGTTTCTTCGAGCGAGAAGTAGCGGCCGGCGCGTCGCTGTTACAGAATGTACTACACGACTTGCGCAACGTTATCTCCATTTGCAACGTAAGTTTAAAGTTTTCTAGTTGATATCGACAACGCTCGTGTAGTTCTTCATTTGGCTTCCAAATGTAGACTAAGAATTTGTTTATCTCTCACCCTGATTTCATAACTGAGTTCTAAGATTTATTGTTTTTGGGTTTTTGAATGAAAACAGTCGTTACGCGATTTTCTTGCTATTGGATAATCCAACGACGTGCCTTGTTCTACTTTTCCCTTCTGCTCAACTGTATCAAGTTGAGCTGTGGTTAGTATAGCTCTTTAATAAACGGCTCAACTATGAATAGTTAAGCAGGGGAGAAGAAGTGGACTGTTTTCACTTAATCCGATTCATGCAAAGGTTTCCTGGAAATAATCGCTTTAGGTGATGAAGCCGCCAAGTGTATACAACCAGTGTTTTATTTTTATCTGTATTATTTATTATAAATGTATTTACAAAATATGTATTGTGTGGTACCAGGGTTCCATGAAGCAAACGAACGAGACTCGTTCGATGGTGGGCGCGCTGGTCCGCGGCATGCTGCCGGGTGGCTGGCGGCGGTACGCAGTGGCGCGCGGCTGCACTGTGCAGCAGTGGGTGGGAGACTTCGCGCACCGCGTCACACAGCTGGCGCACGTGTCGCGCGCCGTCGCCGACCAGGGCGCTAAGAGACTGCAGGTACGCATGCAATCCCTGCACTGTACCAGGGTTCCTTGAAGGAAACCAACAAGACTTTACAGCGACTAGGGAGCTGAAATACTGCAGGTGGACCCTTCCAAGAGACTAATGAAGCCGGACATTAAGAAAGTGCAAGTATGTTACTATTGTTTTGTGTTTGGCGATTGCCCGATGTATATGACAACCGTAGCTATTGAGTTGAGTCGTTGAATGTAAAGCCATAAAAAAAATTGTAAAAAAGGGAAAGATTTCTTTTTAGAAATTTATGGATTCAGATAACTGAATTTTAACCTT
The DNA here is from genome assembly GCA_947049295.1 of Ligdia adustata. Taxonomy (NCBI): domain Eukaryota; kingdom Metazoa; phylum Arthropoda; class Insecta; order Lepidoptera; family Geometridae; genus Ligdia; species Ligdia adustata. Next base: position 7,457,651 of record OX346230.1, read on the forward strand.
TCAATTTATTTGCAGAGTATCCCAGTGTGGTTGGGAGGGTTGTTGAATCCCGAAGCGTACATCACGGCGACGCGTCAGTGCGTGGCGCAAGCAAACTCTTGGTCGCTTGAGGAACTACACCTACAGGTACTGTTGTGTTCATAATTCATTCATTCATTGTTTATTAAGAAGTTGTGAATCATTCTCTAAACTATGTATTGCGGAAACAAACATATATTGTTCTCATCTGAAATTATGGAAGCAATCATTGATAATGACTAAAGAAGTTATAAAACGACTAAGGGGATAAATGACATGACTAAACCACTAAAGACTTTCGAGGGAGCATTACCTCGATCAATAGCAATGCTTGTACGTTGGGTCTTTTTAACACCGGCTTTTCTAGTCACGCGTCCCAACGATCAACAACACTGTTAAGTTGTGGAAAATAGATCAGACGGTCCCGTCACTGGTGACGGGACCGTCTCTATCGAGGTTGGCATAGTTGTACTTGTATTTTATTTGTTACCCATTTATTCCCATTTGTTAGGTGACGATCCCAGACCCGGGCACTCCGACTGAGAACGCGCAGACCGAGTGGTCGTTCTCCGTGACGGGACTGAAGCTGCAGGGCGCAAATGTTAAAGGAAACCGACTCCTGCTTACTAATACCATCATGGTCGACCTGCCGCTGACTGTACTCACATGGGTTCGGTAAGTGTTGATATACGAAAGCGATCACTAAAGATTAATTATATTCGGGTAGATATGGCCAATGTTCGACGAAATAAGAAACCGAACATTAGCGAATCCAACACAGTGCTAATAAATTCTATAGCGACATATACAGTCACATTCGTGAACTTAGCGAATCCGCTATTTACATACATACATATTTGACGTTATCTTATTTTTTTAAAAGAATATCGAGATATAATATAAGATAAATGCAATGGTTATTGCCCGTGGTAACTCTTTTTTTATAAAGAACTGTGTCATCTTAGATCTGTGGACACTTTTTTATCAATGTAATTCTATGATAGAATTACAACAACGAGGACTATTTGTTCCATAGTACTTTTAATATTTACCGTTAGCCGATTAAAATTGGGTAATAATAAGGTAAAAGTTGTATGATATTTATGATTAAAAACAAAATTGTGTAATGGTATTTAATTTCTAGTGACGTAATGACCTGTATTTAATGATTGCAGCGGTCCGGAACAAGCGCCCGCTGGTCAGACGCTTACACTACCAGTGTATCTGAACAGCGCCCGATCTGAACTACTGTTCACCGTCCGACTGCCCATCGCGGCCGGACAGGAACCGCACGCTTTCTACGAACGAGGAGTCGCGCTACTTACTTCTACTGCTCTTAATTAAATCACTTGCAATATGTAATTGCAGCTTAAAGGCTGGCACGTACAGCGGGTAATATGGTGTTCACAAGATATAATTATCAAATCGGAAATAAAAGGAAAGTGCAAATAAATTTTTATTTGATTTGTATGAACGTCATGCATAGTAACTGATTTTTAAATTTTGCTATTTTCAAATGAGCTCTATTTATTTTTCCCTTATTGCCTCTAATTAAACAAAAACCTATCGTAAGCCTGCTGTAATGTTACCATGTAGCCTTCAAGGTGCGAGGCTTATATTACGAAAAAATTACTATTGTTTAAACTTTACTACAAATGTATTGTTATTTTACAGTATACCTACATGAAATGAGATTATAAATTAGTAGTGATTTCGAAAATTTTATACCTACTATTTTTCAGTGCGAAAACAATAAACTGTTTTTTTTTTTATTTATTGTCTTAGAATATAACCAGTCTCAGTGTGAACATGTATCGCTTACTGATATAAGTGGAATATTTATGCTTTCTATTTATAAAATAAAATTATTACTCAGAATTCTTTCCTTTTGAAAGTACCCTAATCTAACCCAAGGAAAACCATTTGAACTTATCTAGTAATTTATTTCTACAACAGTGATACAGTAACATCAATCACTTACACACATGGAAAGAACACTATCACTATTCACTTTTCTTCTCACATTCAAAATGCTCGTAAACGAAATACATAAAATACAATTCAGGACTATATTAAAGTTGGCTGGATCCTTGGATATTGCCTTTCATCCCGGGCGGTTTCTGCTTCGGCAGTCTGAAATAATTAGTATTTAAAAAAGGTGTTTTTTGCTTTTTTTACGATACTTAATAACAACCTTACAAAATATTAAAAAATAACTAAAAATGCTTAAATGCGTCAAATTAAAATAAGGTAGTTTAATTACGAGCTAAACAATGTGTATGTTCGTAATTAACGATCTGAGTGGAACGTTACAGTGAGAGGAATTTCTACCTGTATAGCCTCCACCATGCAAATTGCCAGATTAACATATTTGATATCTGAGACACTTTGGAGCACAGAAAATGTCATAATCTGACACTCAAAAATGTCCAGGTTTCGTTTTCTTTGAATTTTTTATAGCATTCTAGACGCTTCCTCCACCGCTAAATGCTTTCTATCATCTAAACTTCAATCCCAATAGGACTCCACAATGCTCGACACACATTTAGTTGCACACACTCCGTGGATGCATTTTGAGAAGTAATCCTTTCAAACTATATGAAACTTTACCCAAACTGATGCGCAAATAAACGGTGTTTCAACTTTTTCATCGTTTGGTGCTGTAAAATTAAATTGACGTTTAACTGTCACATATAAATCTTGAAAAAGTAGCACGGACTTGTCCCGCGTCCAACAAAAATGGCGCGACGATGTTTTCGACTGCCTGAGATATACATATCACATATTAAGTTTTACGATGATCATGACTATAAAGTAGGTAGTATGGTAGTAACCTGGTGTGTATGATTTTTCGCGGCGAAGAAGGATGTACCAGATCATGTTGCCGCTCCCATTCTACGTATTTCTGATGCTGTCGCTGTCTTCGACGGTCCACGTAACTTATCTGGTAAACAAAAGTCGATATGTAACACTTACGTTTCGTTGAATCTACCGTGATGAGTGATCCGCAGTTCAACCAGTGAATTGCATGCAGTGAATATGTATATTCCATGAAAAATAACTTCAAAAACCTGCAATCCCGAGTTCGATTCTTGACTTGAATGACCGATAGAATCATATTAATGGGCCTGTTTTGCGAATATGTGGCATAAGATATAGCTGACTTAAAAATACTGACACATACTGATGCTGGTTCTGTATGAACAATTGCAGTTCTCCTAAGCATAATTATGATAAAACAATGTGAGTTAACTTACGACGCAGCTGGCCGGGATCCACACGAAGGCCGTAACCAACACTACAACACCGACAATGTTGTCGCGGAGGAAACCCAAAACGTTGTTGATGTTTATATCCTCGATGATGTCCCAGAATCTCTCCACCACGTCTTGGATGGTCTTTTCACAGACACCCTGTGCAGAGAACATTTTTTATCAATATATAAAAAAATACAATAGTCCGATGAATCCAGTGACAGCAAAGTTAGAATAGAGCAGGACTTAAAGTTAGGTATACTTAACAGTTAAAATTACAAAATAACATAAATAGATTTTTTAAATTTTCGCGTAAATACATCGACAATTTTCAAAACTATTGCTAGTAAAAAAATAAACAAAAGTTTTAGTGGTGTATAAATTGGTGACATTATATAATTCTGTAGGGGTAGATACTAGTGAACTACCATGCTATTTAAGATAGCACTAAGATAAGCACTTGTACCTAGTTTCACAGACTAATAAATCATTCATCAGAATCAGAAAAAGGTGAGGTTTGTACTCACTTTATTGCAGAATCCTTGTATACAAGGTGTGCCGTCTGGAAGTATGTCGTTGTGAGCCACCGGGAAACAAGTTTTGTTCAGGCTCTTGCGACAGCAGCGCTTGCACGCGTCCGCAACTGTTTTGTAATAAAATTAGGAGTTGGTACAATATAATTATTTATTATTATTAGAAGTTCTGTGAACTGTTAAGTATATAAGTACACATAATATTGCGTCATAATATTGTTTTTCTTTCATTTATTTAAATAAGGTTGTGTTTCGCATAAACTATGCTCCTCATTAATATTGTTGAAATCGGTCGGTGAACGGCGCCGTAGCAAACTTCCTCCATATTCAGAGGAAACAAACTAAAATCATTTGTCAAGATTGGTTGAACCGAAGACCTGTATGCGAGCACGAAAATTCCAGGCAAACATACAATCTGCCTTTAACTTCTCTTTCTCTTTAAGTCTGTCTTTATATTTCAAATAAATTGGTTTTCTCCATATTCCGCCAACCTGCACAATTGTCAAGTCACGACATTGACGACGTCATCCATCGACTGCGGTCTGAAGTTCGCCGGGTCAGCTCGATATATATGAATGAAGTAAAGCTTATTAGAAAGCTAGCATGTTTTTTGTATTGTTTGTTTTTAAATAGTGTTATAAGCTAAATAATAATGTTAATGTTATAAGAGTTGTCTAATGTTATCTTACCGATGTCGCACATGCAGCTGTGCATGCCCTGCGTCTCGCAGTATGGCACGCAGGTGCCGTTCCTGCACCGGCCGCGCTCCGCACACTCGTGCTCGTCAGCTATCGCCGGCGCCTGACACACACATAAGTAGGTACACATTGTTATGATAAATACAAAACACATTTTCTAGTTCATTAGATGCACACATAAGAGAGCAAGACAAAATAACAAGATTATAACCAATTATTGATGGTAAGAACGTGTACAATATCAACAAGTTGAACCAACGACCTTCGCTACGTAATGGGGATTTTTAGATCTTTTTGGTGGATGTAGATGGGAGGCAGGGATTTCGAGAAGTCACGATCGGTGATTCGTCGGAATTGTAGATAGGCGAAATGTACCACAACGCTTTTAGTTCAAGATGTTTGGCGAGCACGATGGCGAATCTAGGAATTATTTTAATACAACAAAGTGACGAATAAAAATGTGTATTTCAATAAAACTACAAGTTAGTCAAATAATAGAAGCTCTCGCGTTTATAAAATTAGTAGAATAAAAATGGGAACGTAAATTTAAATTTGACTTAGCGAAGACGGTAGACCTAACTTCTGCGTATTATTCCTGCTGTCATTTACCTTGGGGCAGTCAGCGGAGGCGCCGTTACAGGTGGCTTCGCCCTCGCAGGCGGAGTGAGCCGCCTCGCGACACACCAGCCCGGGCGGCGCGAACACGCACCCCGCGCAACACGGGGAGTTCTTGTCGCTGGAACGACCAAGCGACATGTTAAAGTTCACGCAGAAGCAAGAGTTTCCATACGAAATGATAAAATTAAATGAAATTAGTCACCGTAAGTAGTGAACTGATCATCATCAAAAGAATTCGGAATTACATTGGCCTTAAATAATTAAAACGCGAAAGCGAACAAAAATATTAAGAAGGGCAAAAATCCTGAACTAATAAATTGTATGTCCATCCAGATAAAAAGTCCTATACTTGCTACTTTTAGCTGTTTTAGAAATAGTTGCTTGTATTAGAGATTTTGTAATAAATCTATTGGACATTTGAATCGATCTGTACAGAAACTATCTTACCTACAAACAGCCCCTTGATTCTTCCTCAATTTGCAGTTCTTATCGCAACACATATCATTGTCTTCCGTTCCTAAAACACACGAAAAATAATTCGTTTATATATTCAATTCTGTAGCGCCATCTACTTAGACTTCATTCATCGGTTTGACATAGACCCCTATTCGGTCAGGCCAAACTTACTAAACTAACCTAATTTAATAGTTCTAAAATTGTCTCCTCTCTTTTTTTCCATAAGTGAGAAAAGGATGGGTATAATTTCAGGAACTTTTAGTTTAATCAGTGTGACTGGCCGAATTGGGGTCATTATAATTCTTAAATTATCGTCAAACACAAAATCTAACACTCGTGTGCCGATTAGTAGTCTCTAAGATGGACACTCAGCTTGGCACCATTTACTTTTATGAATAAATACATTCTTGGTAACCTAATACCACTACTTCACCAATTCGAGCAACTAAAAATCAACCTTATCACACCGAATTCAAGTTCATTGTTACCAAGTAACCCGGCGTCGCATTCCTCCCCGCCTTCAACGCGTAGATTCCCGCAGAAGCTCTCCTCTGGCTCGGAGAAGCATCGACCGGACTTCGCTTGAAGCACCTTGCGGATGGAACGCAGCGAACACGGCGAGAATCTCTGAGAAAAGGAACTAAAGTCTCACTACTTGCTAAGGAGGGTTAGATAACGCGGGCTGTACTAAGCCGATAGGGAGTCACTGTATCCATCGTAATAAGTGTATTTCGGTATGAAACTAACTCGGATTTCACGAAAAGCAAGAAAAGGAAACCAGTGTTTGTCAGTAATTTTATGTAATAGGCTTAGTCTATAAATGTTTCATACCCTTTATAAACGACACATTGATACAATGTTAACACTGTCGTACAACTGCTTCTTTTTTTTCTCGAATAGCGGTTTAGTATACTGATGTTATTCGACATGATAAGTACGGTGTATACAAGACTATATTATTATATGTATGAAGTAGCATAGTCTAGTACTAGTATTATGTAGTAGCGTAGTCGGAGTCGTGCTCCGAGAGCCAGTTGTCACTGAACTGTGACGTCAGCGAGCAACTCACCTTGTTGTTGACGTCATATCCACTGACACTATAGGTGTACATGAGGTAGGAGCCGCCCTGGCTGGCGGCGGGCGAGCACTCGGCCACGTCGGGGTCGTGCTCGGAGCCCCAGTTGTGTCCGAACTCGTGAGCCGTCACCAGGTCTGCCTCGCGGGTGATCACGCGCTGTCCGTAGTGATTGCGGGACGAACTCAGCCCGGAGTTCAAGTACAGAGTGTAACCGTTCTTGAAGTATTCTGTTGAGACATTTCTACGATTATGTAAGATTAAGTTACGATCTCGAATTCAAAAGCAACAAGCCTTAGATGCGCAATTAATTTTCGACTTCTTTGCCAAGTGATTGTCATATATGTATTTTCGTATCCGTGAATTATCGCAGAAGTCGAGAAAACAGTGTGCTGTTGTGTGATAATGCATGGTTGCAGACATATGAAAACTAATAATTACAAACAAAAGCAAATAATGTGGACAAAAAGTTGTATAATAAAAAGCGAACATAAAAAGGACTCACACAAGGCATCAACCAACCAACATAGCTGAAAACAAAACAAATGAAAATTTTAAAACTTAATCAACATATGTATAACTGGGTTTTTGTGAAAGGCGATGTGATTTGGGTGTATAAATAAAAAAGTGTAATAAACAGGTATAAAGTTCTCTAAGTGATATAAACAACATTTTATAACCTAAGTAATTTTCAGTTTCTCATAAAATATTATAGAATATTATTTATAAAAATCTTATATAAATATAATATAAATGTTATAGTTATAAAATAACAAATACACACCTGGCGTACATATGCCACCGACAGAATTCCTCCGAGGCGAACCAACATAAGCTAAGCCAAGGATACCTCCCTCAAACTTGAGGTCAGTGAACAGATGCGCCAGACAAAAGTCTTTGTGAGAATATTCTCGGCTGAACACCTGACGAGGAAATAAAATATTTGTAACTAAGCTATATTATAACGAGAATTTCATCAATTTGATTGCGAGTCATTAATTAATTAGATTACATTGGACTGGCTCATAAACATCGTTAAAATTTGTCCTCATTCAGGCGCTTCATTTTCGCTGTAAAATTACATCTTATATAACCGGAAACTATGCTCTTAACGTCGTAGGATATAACTGACTTAAGTATAAACGCGTATATAAATAAAACGGTATAAGCACAATAGTAGATTAGTAGCCAAGGGCTGTAAGGCATCAATTGCAGCCCGAAATATTATAGTTCAATTGATTGCAATTGATGCTTACACCCGAGCTAACTACTCCTACTACCGAGATAATTGGTCAACTACAAGCTTCATTTGGGGGTAATAAGGACATACTTACCGAATATGAGAGATGTAAAGTTTTTTCCTCTTAATAGGATGCGTTAATGGACACTTTCTTAGATACACAATTTTTTAGGAGTTTAAGTTAAATTTACGGGATAATAACAGTTAAATAGAAATAAGTACAACGATTAGACATTTTTTTGCTATTTACACTGTTCAGGTAATCTTGTAGCACTACATACCTCTAGCAAGTTTCTGACGTCCCATTTCTCTCGCACCATATTATAATGCGCCTCGCCACCGCGCACACGCGTCGGTTCGGAATGTACCAGGATCTTTTTGATCACAAAACCCATGCCTTTAAAACCGTCCATGTCCTACGAAAGAGGATATGAGATTTTAGTTTTCATGTTAGTTAGAGCCAAAGAAAAATAGGCGAAATAGAAACAAAAAAATAAACATCAAGTAAAAATACAAGAGTATTCAGTTTTGGATAAATCTCCAGCAAAAGAAAGCAAGATGTTTAGCAGTCTCTTTATTTCTTACGTATTACGTCTAAGCTAAGTATTTGAGTGTACGTCACTAACCTGTCGATCTTGCCACACTGTGTCATTGTATATTTTGTGCACACGGTCAATAAGACTAATCTGAAACAAAAATTGGTTTTATATAAAATCATATTAATCGTAGTTTGAAAAATAAAGGTCACCTTAGTTTCCAAGTTTCTAGCCTATCTAAACGTATATTAGGTCAGAGGGACCTAACACTGTCCAATGAAAATCTATGTATATATAAAAGAAAGTAGTGTCAGTTACACTATTTATAACTCAAGAAGGGCTAAAGAGATTTGGCTCAAATTTGGTGGGGAGGCAGCATAGAACCAGCGGAAGGACATAGGATACTTTTTAACCTACTTCAAAAAAAGTAGTTCGATTTTAGTTTTATTTGTTTTAGTTTTAGTAGAACTACGCGGGTGAAACTGCAGGGCACAGCTAGTACATAAAAAAAATATGTTAGTTTGTTAGTAAGTATCAACTGTATTACTTTCCTTATTTGTTCCATGTCTTTATACAAATAAACACATTTTTAAATTGTCATTGTTTTAGTATTAGATAAACTAAGCTTATAAATGAAGCTTATTTTAAATACACTAAACACCAGCTACTGTGTCTTACCAAGTAGCTAATAGTGGTTTTGGTATTACTAGCTCCCATCTCTTGAAAGAATCTATAATCTGCAACAAGCAGTAGTGGACACCTAGTTTTAGTTGGCGTATATTCATAGTCACTCTGCCGCTTCACTCTTTTCTTTTCTAAATCAGAGGAATCAGTATCTACGTGAATGTCCAAATGGCCATCATCTGTTTGGTAAATGTATTTATCTTTTTCAGACTGCTCCAGCTTCTGCTCTATTGCTTTTTCATCTGATTCCTCTTCTTCGTCGTCATCCTCCAATTCTAAAAAAATATAGAAGAAACCAGGCTTCTGTTACTACTTATATGTTACACATACATATAGACATAAATACATAGCTGTTTCACCTCCACGCTTTTAAATATATGTTTATTGAAATTGTTTATTCATATTTAGGTTACTTATTTACGATATCGCTATTGCACATACCTTTGCCACATGTAAGTCTCGAATCTCCAACATTACCATACCATTATGGTAACTTTATGTTATTCTTTAATTATTGTATGATATTATACTAAGTTACCATAACAATATGGTAACTTTAACCCGGGTATCTCTCTGTCGGATTCTTTATTTTCTGATAACTGAGTATAATTTTAGTGTTTTCAAGTAACTTTCTTTTAGGCATCATGCTATAAATCAGGCAAGTTTCTATCAAATGCTAGCCTCATTTCTATAATTCATATATATTATAATTTTAGTCAGTTTTTGGGAAATAAAGAAGCCGACAGAGAGTTCCAGATCATGCAATTAAAGTAGATGTAAAGCATTTCTTGTGAGTCAGTGGAACCATCTTTACCACCATTATGTGGATCGTATGAAACATAAGCTTGACCTAAGAAATGCTAAATGTCATCAATTTATAGTTATGACAATATACTAGAAGACCCTCAGCTTAGTCTTGAGTAAAAACTTTGGTGCTATTACAACAGAATAAATTACATTAATTATGTTATTTTACAAAAATACTTTTTTTACCTTTGCCCTCTTTCACGTATCCACAGACCTTTGGCCTATCGCCTTGTGGCTTGCCTTCATTGGCCCAGCTATATTTAATATCTGATGCCCTGTATGTTATCATGGTTTTGTCGTCGAGATGAGGTAGATGACGCCATGAAGGCTGAAAAGAATAACCAAGATTAAGGTTTGTTGTAACAGTTAATAAATTGGAAGCAATTTAGACCAGGGTAGGCCTTTAAAAATAATAAAAAGTAATAAAAATAATAGTAGGATAAAACCCATTAGAAGAGAATATTATGAAAATGAAAGAAAAAATAATTTACGGGCGATCTGGGGTCGGGAAGGGTTTAAGGGTAAAAAACGGTTTATCTCGATTTCCAGCAAAACTAACTCGAAACTTACTTGAACACAAAAAATAAACAAAAAATAATGCAAATCGAAATATACTACTATAATTAACAAACAAATATGTAAACAAAATTAATATTTAATAAGACATCTACAATATTTTGCATTTTCTGAGAAGATTTACTATTGTAATATATTATTATTTTCATATCACCAGAGATTTTAACGAACAGAAAACATACTCGTACCAAGTTTTTGAAAAAAGCTGATATTTTGACGGGTGAATTTTCGATTGAATTTAGGATTTTTTTCGATATTTCGATAAAAAAATCAACATTTCAAATCAAATAAATTACAGCGTATTTGGGACATATATAGGTAAGTTTTCACCAAATTTCGTAGGAAAATAAAAGTTTTGTAAAAGATAAAAATAAAAAACCAAAAACTTGTTTTTTTTTTAATTTTACACATAAATTTTGAGGTTATGTGAAAAAAGTGTGAATACAAAAGTTTTAGATCTTTTTATTACCTACAACTTTGCCATAGAAATTTTCCATAGGACTTTTAGTTTTGCGGGAAATCGAGATAAACCGTTTTTTACCCTCCCTCCCCTTCCCGACCCCAGATCGCCCGTAAAATATTTTTCTTTTCATTTTTATAATATTCTCTTTCTTTTCCAATGGGTTTTATCCTACTATTATTTATTTTTTGTTTCAAAAATTATCTACCCTGGTATAATAGTATGTACATTTTTTTGTTAACTGATGATACAGTTGCCTATAATAATTGCAATGCCAATAATGATAGCTCAACAGTTGAGGTAAAGGTTATATTGTCAGCAGAAAATATGGTTATTTGTTCTTGAATTATAAAAAGAGTCTTTCGTTTCTAAGTCAACTAAAGGCTCGATTGTGATGCCTGGGTTGGCAAAGGATGGTAGGACTATCTTTAGGCCTGAAGTCACTTGTATGGAGTCTCTCTATGGAACTGTTATTGAGTGCCACCCTGACTTTCAAACTAAAAACAACTAGTGTGGCACTGTGCTATACCTTAATAGAGAGTCTAGGTTTTGAAAAGGAGAAGAAGAACCACTGCCCACATGTTTTTTGGACACAAGCTATTGGTGACTGTTACCTCTATGTGATATGTTTCTTCAGGTGTGTGAATAATGCCAGTAAGGACTCCATCTTCCATATGCAGTTTTACATCTGATAACTTTTCACCAAATACTCTGCCTGTGTAGAAGTTATCCTGATCTGCAATAAGATATTTGATAAATGTAAAATCTACAATAAAATAGTCTTTTTGTAGTCTATGCAGATTATTTGGGATACTTTAATAATCTACTTTCACATTTTTTTATACGAATGGTGTTGAAAATTAGAGTATTTAAAACTTATTTGTTTTTTTTTTCTACAGTTAGGTCTCATACCAACCTATAGGATCCCACTGCTGGGCATGGGTCTCCCCTATGAAGGGGATGTAAACCATAGTCCACCAATCTAGGCGAATTACAGATTGGGTATTATACTGGTACAATTATGGCAGTCATTTGTTAGGGATTGGTTTAGTACACTTAATGTTCTTACCAACATGAACTGTGGTCTCTTTTCCATCACCATCCACAGAGTAAGCCTTGAAGTTGGAATGCAACACAGAGCTGTGCGGATGCAAGATCAACCTAAAGTCTTTTCCAAGGGTCTTGAAGTGAATTTCTTTGATGGTGTTAAATGGATGAGTTGAGAGTTTCGTCCCTCTCTTCACTACATGGTGAGAGAGCTCCAATGCATGTATAGTTTCAAAATATTTCAAGTTGTGATATATTGAACCTGAAAATTTATCATTACCAAGCTTTGAATGAAAGAACCAAATCAGGAATAGTAAACATATCACAATACTAGGACACACAGGATATAGATACTTACAATGTCCATTGTTGAATAATATATAGAATATAGTAACTATAGACCAATAAAATACTTTCATTGCTAGATATTGAAACGTAATTGGAAAACTAAATGCCCAATTAACGAATACAAGATTTCATAATTTTTTTTAACTTGACCTAATATATAAATAATAATATTGTCTTTGTTTAAACATAAAGCAATTTAATTATATTTTGTAAACACTAGGTTTACAGATTAATGTAATAATATTGTACTATAAGCTGCACTCTCAGTGCCGATAAACCAATGTTATTATTTACACTTTCGCTGAAAATTAATAATAGATCCAGCCGCCTCATCAACAAAGAAATATTTTTTTCTCAGACTATCATTTTCACAGCGGAACTTTTAAAGCAGAACACTACGCTACATCATATTTCCGTGACCATATTTCTTGTTTTTCCCTGAACTGAGACAAAATCTAAAATTATAAATCTGTGAATTTTTTAATTTTTACAAAACAATGCTAAAAAAGTGACAGCTAAACCACGATGTCAAGTGTCATATTTATAATTGCAGTATTCCCGCGTTCATCGAAAAAATGGCGTCTTCTTCTGTATATTTAAAGGAAAACTAGTGATTCTTCAAGTATTGTTTTTTTTTTAATTTTGAGTATTCCCGCGTAATAATGGTGGATTATTAACTAATAATGTCTTGTTTATATACACAAGAGACATAAAAGGAAAATAACGTAGTTTTCGTGTTTGCTGAGAATCTCTATAGACTCCACCTCCTTATTAGGGTACAAGACGATAGTAGTACCTATAGTTAAAACAAAACTGGAGATTTAACAGACATTAATAACTACAGGCCAGTTTCATTAGCAACAATAACTGCTAAGGTGCTTGACAATTTGATTGATGCTCATCTTGGTAGGGCGTTGCGTTTGCACGTTGCGCAATTTGGGTTTCGGGCAGGTGTTTCAACGGAGGCCCCAATTTTGGGACTCAAACACACTGTCAAGTACAGAGAGAAAAACTCCTGTATGCGCATGCTTCCTAGACTTATCCAAAGCATTTGACCGAGTACCGTATGAGCTGTTGTGGAAGAAGTTGAGGAAAGTTTTGCCCCAGGAGTTTGTAGAAATTTTCAAATACTGGTACACAAACCAGCTTTATTGTGTAAAATTGTCTAGGGCAGAGTCGGATTCTTATAAATTACAGTGTGGAGTAAGACATGGTGGCATTACATCTCCAAAACTCCTTAACTTGTATATGAACGAGCTCATTGAGGAACTAAGCAGTGTGCATGCAGGCTGAGTCTGCTGCTGAGTCCTTCAATAAGCGGTTTGAGAAAGCTGGTACGGGTGTGTTAAACATATGCAACGGAGCACGGCTTGTTGTATAATTCGAATAAAAGTGAAGTACTTGTATTCATTGGTAGCACCAAAGTACCTGAGCACGTGCCGCCCATCAAAATGTACGAAGAGTCTCTTAATGTAGTTAAACAATTTAAATACTTAGTTAGGTCATATAGTCACGCAAGATCTCAAGGATGATTGTGATATAGAAAGAGAGCGTAGAGCGCTTGCTATTAGAGGCAATATCATTGTTCGAAGGTTCGCTCACTGTTCTATTCCGGTTAAAATAACTCTGTTTAAATCATTTTGTCAATGTTTTTATACTACAAGCCTATGGGTGAAGTACACTCAGAGATCATTAAATGCATTGCATGTACAATACAACAATATCTTCAGAATGCTGTTGAAGCTGCCTCGATTCTGTAGCGCATCTGGTATGTTTGCTGAGGCCAGCACTGATGGATTTCAAGCAATCATCCGTAAAAGAATAATATCTTTACTAACACGCGTGAAATGCAGCTCCAACAGTATTCTTGAAATATTATGCGATAAATACGACTGTCCCATATTAAAACATTGGATCAAAACAATAATACCAGAAATTAATATCAACAGATTGATCACGCCAAAGTAAGTAATTTAATTATTTCGAGTGGACTGTATTTTTGAATATGGTTATATTCTGGTGCATGCAAATTAGACGGGAGAGGAACAAAAGGATGCAGTACTCACATGGGCAGCTCCTGGATTGTAGAAGGTCCGCCGGCGGCACAGCTCCTTGTCTTATATCCTGAGAGTCCGTGGTACATACACCAAAATTGATGTATAATGACGCGATCACGTATATTATGGGTTTTTGTATTTTTAGTATTGCACACGCGATGAAACCTTGCTTGACACATCGGTTAACAACACACGCGAGCTAACCGTCCGTAACGTATCGGTTTTTCGTATATGAGTACACAAATATGTCTGTTCAGGATAACAGTTCAATTGTCACTGAAGCGCGGGTTATCCGCGCATCATGGTAGCAAGTACTGCTTAAGGTGAGGGTAGGAGAAAAAAGGAAGCACCAAAACAATTAAAATATGAAGGTAAGCTATTTGGCGTAACCATCCACCCGCCCTTAAAGGATCACCTTTAAGAAAATTATCATAGTACAATATTAGCACCACGAGGGAGACACTAATGATATGCGTCTTAACAGGGTAGTTATAGGAGATCCGTAGAATCACGGAGAAAATAAGTATAGTGAAAGTTATATAATATATGTACAATATAGTATGGTGTATAAATTTAATTAATTATGTTATGTTATAGTACGAAGCGATATTCGCTATTTTATTGCGTTGGAAGAAGGCATAAACGAACGACCGGACGGAGGTAAGTTCTCCCGGCGAGTCTCACAGTCGCAACGCGTATAACACCGTCTTTCGAAGGATGCACTTTCTCCACAACTGCTAAAGGCCAAGCTAGCGACGGCACGTTATCGTTAATCACTACGACGACAGTTCCCGGAATTATAGGAGCGGACGGAGTGTTCCATTTTTGCCTAACTTGTAAACTGTGCAGATATTCCATCCTCCAGCGATTCCAGAAGGACTGGACTATTTTATCCATGAGCGAGTGCCTATCAAGTAAACTCATATTGTCGGAGCTTACATCAGGCGCAGGCAAGGAAAGTAGAGGCGCAGTATGTAAGAAATGACCCGGCGTGAGTGCCTGAGGGTCTGACGGACACGAGCTGAGGACCGTGAGCGGTCGGTTATTTGCTAAACATTCGATCTGAGTCAAGACAGTATACAATTCCTCATATGTAAGGAGTTGTTGTCCGATAACCTTGAACAGTATCGTCTTCACAACTTTAATCATACTCTCCCAAGCACCTCCGAAATGAGGGGAATTGGGACAGATAAACTTCCAAGTAATACGACTCTCGGCGCATTCTTGCTCTAGCTTAGGATAGTACTCTTCTCTGAGGAACTTATAGAGATCGCGCAGATAAAAAGCGGCACCTTGAAAATTGGTAGCATTATCACTATACATGACCTGTACTGGTCCTCGACGAGAAAGGAACCTTTTAAACGCAGCCAAGAAACTCTGAGTGCTAAGTGAGCTCACGAGTTCTATGTGTGTACTTCTGGTTGTGAGACAGCTAAAGAGAACAATATATGCTTTCTCACTGCGTACCCCGCGGCGGCGCACAGGTGTATATGCGATAGGACCTGCATAATCGCAAGAACAAATATTAAAAGCTTTAACAGCTTGACGAGTACGTATATCGGGAAGGTCACTCATAAGAGGATAAGTTGGACGCGGTTTAAGTCTGAAACATGTGTTGCACAAATGCACTCTTTGACGGACAATTCGACGCGCAGACAATATCCAATATTTTTGCCGAAGCAACGACATCAATAACTCGGGTCCGGCATGTAAATGCTTGACATGAAAATAATCAATTATCATATCGATTAGGTGGCCATTGCGAGGCAATATAACCGGGTGAACCTTTTCATAGTCAAGACCGGAATTGACGAGGCGTCCGCCAACACGGATAAGACCATCGTCGTCAATAAAAGGTCTCAAGCGATTAAACGCTGGAGAACAGGATTTATTTTTACGAATATTTGCGTATTCCTCTGCAAAATGCTGGTTTTGCAGGGCGCGAAGTATTTTAATTTCAGCGAAATTGAAGTCGTTAGCAGTCACTATAGTAGTGCTGCGAAGAGGCAATAATCTTGCAAATCTGCAAATGTATACGGTTATACGAAGAAGCTTACTCCAAGATGAAGTACGAAGAGCGAGCTCATGTAAAGCACAGTGCTTTACAGACGCGCACACAGTGTGCGTTAACAACTTTTGTTCAGGCATGTCTTCAATAGGCTGACCATCCAGGGTTTTAAGAGGCCACTGCGAAGGGTGCAATGAAGCCCATGGAGGCCCATGGAGCCATAAAGGGTCTGACAAAAGTTTCTTGGGTGTGACACCCCTAGACAATATGTCGGCAGAATTTTCCGACCCGGGACAATGATAGAAATTGTCGGGCGGTATATTCTCCGATATCTGAGTCACGCGATTTGCGACAAATGTCTGCCAACGATGTGGCGAACTTTTAATCCAATAAAGCGCTACCTTGGAGTCAAGAAACGCATACGTTGCCTTAATAGGAATTCTCTCTGAATAATTATCCTGCACTGTGCGTAGCAATTTAGAAAGTAAAACGCCACCTAGCAACTCAAGACGCGCAATCGAATGCGACTTTGTAGGCGCCACCTTACTTTTTGCACAAACAAGGCGCACTGTATTGCCTGCTGGCGAACTAACGTGCATATAAACGACAGCACCATACGCTGCTAAGCTAGCATCAGACAGACCGAGGAGGGTCACCTCACAGTCTTCAGTCATGCCAACATGACGCGGTACACGAAATTCGTTCAAACACGGTAATTCGTCGCAGAACTGTCTCCACATCTTAATGATATGCTGTGGAGCTACAGAATCCCAATCTAGGTTTAGTTGCCAAAGCATTTTAATTAATATTTTGGCGTACACGACTGTGGGAGCAACGAAGCCCATTATGTCCCACAGACGAGCGACAGTGGACAGAATGGACCGCTTAGTGCATGTCACATTGTCCGGAAGCGAAATTTTAAAATAGAAAGCATCGTCTTCAGTAGACCAATGCAAGCCCAATATTTTATGCTGCGTGGTTTTATCAAACTCCACCTCAGTGGGAAGTTTGTGTGAAGCAGGAAGATTATCTAAGACCGCGCGAGAATTGCTATTCCACTTAACGAGGTCCCACTGTGCACCTTTGAAAAGGTCAATCATCTGTTGTGACGCAGTGACAGCTGTTTGTTCGCTAGGAAGCGAAAACGCGATGTCGTCCATATATAGCGCAGGTAATACAATACTACTCGCGAGCGGATATTTTGCGCCGTCATCATTAACGAGCTGTCGAACTGTGCGTAATGCATGGTACGGACTCGACGATAAACCGAAACATACACGATTGAACTGGTATAACACGAGGGGATCACGTGGGTTAAAGCGATATAAGAAGCACTGATAACGACGATCGGCTTCGCGCATAATTATTTGCAAAAACTGCTGGCGACAGTCTGCTGTCATTGCTACTGCGTGCAGACGAAAATTCAATATAATTTTAAACAAATCACCTTGCAGATTCGGGCCTGAATGTAGAATATCATTCAGCGACCGTCCAGTAGTAGAACGGCTACTAGCATCCAGAACTACGCGAAGTTTAGTCGAAGTTTTATCCTCACGAATGACTCCGTGGTGCGGGATCACGTAGATGGGGTCTCTAGGATCGTATGGAGGCGCGGGCGAAACGTAATCTTTCGCAAGATAATCTTTTATGACGTCATCATATGCCGACCTCAATTTAGGCGAAGCTTCGAGCTTTCTTTCAAGGCACATGAATCTTTTGCGAGCTGAGTCTATTGAGTTCCCTAAGGAATAAACATCCTCCTTAAATGGCAGGCCGACAACGTATCTACCACTAATAGGATCGCGAGTTGTAGTTGAAGTATAAAAATCTTCACATTCAATGTCAGCGGGATGCTGAACGGAAGCAGTAGGAAGCTCTTCGAGCTCCCAAAAACGCCTGACTAATGAGTCAATAGCAGTAGGTTCTTGAGCGAGGCAACATGTCAAGAACGAGCGAGTATTTATTGTAGGTATCGTAGGCGCATTACCTAATAACACAATACCTAAAACCGTGCGCAATGCAGCGGGTACCGACGGGTCGCGAGACGTATGGACGTCGTCGGGGAGAAGTAAGTGGGGGAACAGGGAAGCTCCTATCAAAGCATCAATTTTATTAGGCACACCGAAGCTTTCGTCAGCGAGCTGCATGCCTTTCAGGTGTGGTAAGACCGACGTATTTACCACAGCCGTAGGTAACAAATCCGTAATCTTGTCAACAACAAAAGGCGAAATATCAAAACATATGTTATCGTCGAAGCGAGAATGAAATTTTAAATCAATCGATTTCGTTTGAATTATTTTCTCAGAACCACCGAACCCCTTAACAATAGTACGTTCAGTATTTTTAGTCTGTAAACCTAATCGATCGCAACATTCCGACGAAATAAAATGGCTTTGTGAAGCAGAATCCAACAATACCCGAATGATATGTCGTTTACCGTTACAAGCGTATACAGCGATCTGCGCGGTTGACAACAAAACCGTCGACTGTTTATTTTGTATAGTTGCATCGTGCACTGATAACGCAATGTTATCTATGTTCGTAGCACATAACGCGACACCTGACCGGCCGGCTACGGCGAGCGATGGCTCGGGAGCGCTGGCGCTGGATGACTCATTATCGCGAGGCACCGGTGGCGGCAAGACGTATGGTGCAGTAGGCTGGGACGCACGACTGACTTGGTCCGTGCGCTCAAAATGCAATTTTGTATGATGCGAGGTTCCTGAACATATACCGCACTTAATATTATTATTTGAACAAGACGCGTACTTGTGATTTAACGCAAGGCAGGACACACAAGCATTTTTATCTTTAACGCATTTAAAACGTTCAACAGGGCTCATTTTATTAAAGCTAGAACATTTATATAGATGTGAATGAAGTACGTTCGCACATAAACATTTCAAAGCAGGCTTATCAGTTGTGCTTACATAACTTTGAACCTTCGGTGCATTACCATAAGGCTTTTTATTTTTATTTTGTTGCATATGCGATGTATTACCGCTTATCGAAGATGTACTTGTACGTTCGAATACTTTCGCACGAGATTCAATAAATACAACAAATTCGTCGAAAGTAGGTATTTTATTACCAATTTTATTCTCAAATGCACGTACTGTATCTGAGTCTAATTTTTGTAAGGCGATATGCAATAGAATGGCATCGGCTAAATTATCTAAATGCAAGTTCTTAAGGGCGCTTACGGCACTTGCATAATTATCAATAAAGTAATCGAAGTTCGCAGCTGACGCCGATTTAAAAGAACGAGTATCCATTATCTGTTTTAAGTAAGCGGATATAAGCATTCTTTTGTCTTCGAACTTGTTGACTAAAGTCTGCAATATTAGCGAGTAATTTTCCGCACATGGTGAAATACCAGAAACCGCAACCTTTGCCCTACCAGTAAGTTTAGGTAAAAGATAGAACAAACGGTCCGCATCGGTTAACGACTGATTATCATGAACTATGGATTTAAAAGTCATATAAAACATTCGCCATGATTTAATATCACCATCAAATTCAGATATTTCGATTGGAGGTAATTTAGGCTTAGCCTTTAATAGCGTAGAGTTATGCATATCTGTTGACTGTAAACATTTCGAATTTACACGTTTAATTTTACTACATAAAGTTTCTAAAGCGTACAAACTTTTATAGTCAGGTTTCGCAACTGGGTTTATTTGTAATAACCGAGTATTATATTCGTCAACTACTTGTTCGTATTTATTATATAATGAGTCAATCTGTGACGAGTGGTCGAGAAACTGTTCCATCCGATCATTATTCGTATAAATAGTTGTGTCTGAAGTTAAATCGTAAATCATCTGAACACGTTCGAATATTGCTTCGCGTTTAGATATTAAGATATTTAATCTAGGATCTTCCGAAACATCGACATAATCAGAATCCTTTTTTGGAGGCATTTTAATGATTTATTGCTGATAAGGAATAGTCTATTATAATACGAATAAATAGGGTGGTATAAAATAAGTCGACACGAATAATAACGTATACCGCGCAGAACTAACAAGTATGTGCGGGTTACAATTTAGTTCGAATAAATAAGTATGACGAGAGTATTAAATAAAATAAATATCAATATATGTATATAAGCAGATAAATAGTATATCTAGTTAAAAAGGGGAAACTTGTAGCTCAATGCAACAAGCTTTTGTACCAAAAAATTATGGCAAGTATGGTGGGTAGGTTAACCTATGATGACGCAATGTCATACGAGATTAAAGAATATTCGCAATGAATATATTCCACTTATTAAAGCCTGTAATAGTATTTTAATAAGGGAAAAAACTGGATGTAATCCACTAAGAAACCAGATTTCGCAATGAAATTCAGGCACTTTAGGGCCGAATATCCGGTTCGTAAGGGCCAAACTATGATCACGCCAAAGTAAGTAATTTAATTATTTCGAGTGGACTGTATTTTTGAATATGGTTATATTCTGGTGCATGCAAATTAGACGGGAGAGGAACAAAAGGATGCAGTACTCACATGGGCAGCTCCTGGATTGTAGAAGGTCCGCCGGCGGCACAGCTCCTTGTCTTATATCCTGAGAGTCCGTGGTACATACACCAAAATTGATGTATAATGACGCGATCACGTATATTATGGGTTTTTGTATTTTTAGTATTGCACACGCGATGAAACCTTGCTTGACACATCGGTTAACAACACACGCGAGCTAACCGTCCGTAACGTATCGGTTTTTCGTATATGAGTACACAAATATGTCTGTTCAGGATAACAGTTCAATTGTCACTGAAGCGCGGGTTATCCGCGCATCATGGTAGCAAGTACTGCTTAAGGTGAGGGTAGGAGAAAAAAGGAAGCACCAAAACAATTAAAATATGAAGGTAAGCTATTTGGCGTAACCACAGATATTTAAGATAAAATAGTTGGATTTTTTTAATATAAATGTATAATAGATATGTAGTTTAGTTTTCAATAGGTACGGTATACATTCCATTACATTTTTTCATTACTTATATTAAGTTGTTATCTTTGTTATATTCTACTACTTTTTATACGAGTAAGTCGTCATTCACTGCTTAAGCTAGTTTGTTGTGGAACAGTCTTCCCCAGACATTAGGCGTGCTCCTTTGTAGAACGTTTTTAAGCAGAGTCATAATACACTATCTATCGCTATAGCACTAAAATTTGTTTCTAATTATTATTAGGTAGAGAATTTGTATATTTATTTCCGTGCATAGTATAGTATATGTATTTATATATGTATCTGTGTATTTATATTAGTATTGATTGTATTTAATATTATTTATAATAGCTGTTTAGTTAGCAGTGTAATATTTTAAGGCCTCTTTAATATAAATTATCATTATATATTCATTCACGTGTATGGTTGCCTGGAAGAGATCGCTTTAAGTGATAAGGCCGCCATTTAAAAGCTGCTATATGTGTATAAGGTTTCTTTTATCATATTCTATGTATTGTGCTGGTTTTTAAATAAAGAGTTGTCTTATCTTATCTTATCTCTAGGTGCAACTATTCGCACTCCTCGCGTTTGCGTCCACAGGTAAATAACTATAGATATGCAACTGGCGCGTTCCAAGCGTCCGTTCGTGCAATTTTTTAACGATCAAAATAGCTCGGTATAAAACTCTGATGTTTATCTGACAGATGACAATACATGGCCATAGCAATGAAGGCTATTTTCTCGTAAAGTGTGAGGTTGAGTTGCTGTCAGTGTAAATATTCTACTAACGCGTTCGCCACCTACGGGCAGGGTAAAAAAAAAAAAGAACTACACGCTGAGGCATGGAACACGACCCATTATTATCACACGTTTTTATATAAGAAACCTATAAAGCGGTATTGCGACCTAACTGTTGCTTTATCGTGCAATTTTGTTTCACAGGACAAACTTTGTTTTAATGCGTATTTTTCATGAATATAATATAAATACAAATATGTTACGTTCATGCGTAACAAATATGTTACTCGGTAGTATGTTACCTCCATGGTTTAAACAACCAACCGACAGCCGCTCTACGCGAAAACATGAAACATCCAGTCAGTCATGTTCAAATGTTCTTTTTAAATTATTTAAGTAAGACAGGCCGCTTCTATACACAGATTAAATAATAGTAGATATAATTCCTGATTCTATGCTTCCTTATATGTAGCCTAGCTGATTTTTCAAAGAACATATTTTTACTCTGCATTAGCCCTTCAGCACTGATTGTCTATGAATAGCCCTTCAGAAAAAAGTAATTTACAAAATGGCGGAATCCGAGTGACGTATAGTGTGTTGTGTGTTTATGAATTTATTTATCTATTTGGACTGCTTAGTGATTTACTATGAAGTGAAAATCATTTAATCTCAACATCGTCTTATCTAGCTGTTATCATTTCGGTAAGCAATATATATTTATTGGTCTAATTTTAAGGTACGCTAGTATTGTCACGGTTTCCGTAAGGTGGCTGCAAAACAGCAGTAGGCGGGATGGAACATCCTTTTTCTATACGACTCAAAATAGCTGAATACATCCCAGGCTTGCTCCTGGCGCCTGTTTTTCATTCATGGACTCTCATACATATTTGGTATTGGCCATGATATATCCACAAACTGTGTTTCCAGTATATGTTAAATAATTTAAAGCTTCATCATGTTAAGTTAGCATGTGTATCTAATCCTACAATTTAGTTAGTTATACTTATTGAAGTATTCTCTGTGATATAATTGTTTGTGTAGTGTAGGCTTAACTGTTATTCAACTTATAAACCTATAATTTCCATATAAATAGGGGTTACATACCCTGTGTATTTATCCAGTCCATTATTTACTCTTATAAAAAGCCTCAGGTTAGGGCTTATTTGAAGATAATCAAGTTACCTATTCACAGAAATAAGCTTATTCTCAAAGCACTATTAAAACGTATGTATTGTGAGAATCTAGTTATTACCTACAAGTGTTTTGTTCTTGATTTTCTGTAATGTGGGAATGTAACTCTCTTGCATTGTGTGCTTGTGATAAAAAACTTGAAGTGTTTATGGAGATTTATAATTTTAAAGGTTAATTTATTCTAAGTGAACACTGTGAAACTCACTATGTATAATATATTTTGTATTTATATCTCGGTAATAAGTGTTAGCATGCAGGAAATACATCAAAAGACTGTTTAAAAAAAAAATAAGCCTTAGCAACATTAATGGTGACCCAAGTTGAAGAGGTATTATTCATTATGCAAATACAAAAGAGGCTACTATGCTTTGCCTCTTAATCACCTAAAGGGTAATATCAGTTTTGTTTACACCAACATGAAAAATTATAAAATATTTCCATTAGACAATAAATACATGCTCTTTTAAAATTATGTATTGACTATTGGTAAACAACTAACTGGGGGATCTCCCACAAGGTGAGGGGTCCATCTGAGGAGAGTCATGTATAGGTCTGGCAAGGTGGCTGAATTAGGAGTGCAGGGGCAGGGGTAATTTTTGCATTTGACCATTCACTTATACCTATTGCAGTAATCAGGATAAAATAAAAAAGGCAAAAGATTGTTTTTAAAGTAGCAAAATTGTTATGGTTTGTTGCAAGGTTAAAACTACTGGTTATTCAACATCTCAAACTTATCTCTTAATTACTGATAACTACTTATTGAAACACATAAGAATTTTCCTATATCTTGCAAATAACACCGAGGTATAAAGTATGCAGCTGATAGTGTCCATCTGTATTTAAATCTGGCGGCACTGTCTGAGTTTATATTTAGCTGGGACATCAGTGCACAGATGTTGATTTGGACCATGACTCACTTGTGTAGTGTCATTGATTAAAGCTGGTCATAATGCACAACCTTACTTGTACATTTGAGGCACCTACAAAATAAATGTTAATCAAATACCTATATCAAAGGATCCTTACTTTAGTAAATGTATATTTATTTTATTATGTTCTCTGCTGCATATGTATGCACTATCCCATAGCGTCCTATAGCTAGACTTGGGTATCCCCTATTTAAAGAGTGTAGGAGTGTAGGTTGGGGACTAGCGGGTTTCCTCACAATATGTTGATTATATGTTCAAACATGTTACAATATAGTTAGTAAAATAGACCTTAAAATAACATTTTATCCTGTCTTAACTAAAGTTTGGAGTATTAGTGTGTCAGTGCCATTAAAATACTAATCAACTTCGATATTTTTAATTCTGCAAAACTTGTATCATATTGCAACATTGAATTTAATTATATTTAATTACTTATCTTAAGTTAATTAACATAGGTATCTGAATTTACATAGAAACTGCCTAAAAAAATAATTACAAAAATAACAAAAAAATATGTTTCGTAATTATCAATTGGGTAATATGTTTATCCTGTTTGCTAACCAAGCCTGATCAGATTTCCTTTGTTTATCAATGTGTGAATATCCTAATTATGATGGCCAACTTATATCTATTAATTATTACATTACAAGTAAAAATGTTTTAATACAGTCCCTTTAGCTACGATGTTAGCTCAGCGATGTTATTCATATTTTTTTATATATCTGAAACAAATTATCTAGTCACACTCTACTAGGGACTAGATCCCGCATTTAGCAAAATTCGGAATCGCACTTACGTGCGCGATCCCGCGAGTTTTGCGAGTCTGGATCTCTAGTTCAGTAGTAAAAAATTATGCGTGAGACCTTAAATTGGCAGCAGTGATGATAAAGGCATACCACTTTCTCGCTTTCATCGGGAGGCTATCCATTACTACTCACCAGAGTTTAGGTTCTCTGAGTCTTAAAGTTCTAAACACAACCACAACGGCAAGGAGAAGCAACGTGATTTCTGTTGACCATATAATATTTACTACTGATAGTGCAGCCATCACCTATGTACTCAGAAGCCAACCACTAGGGCAAAAATAATATCTGAATGTCATCTAGCACTACAACATTTAACAGAAATACACAAAGTTTCTGTAATATAGACTAAGGGCACAGTTCATGTGAAGGAAATAATAAGGCAGACAGACATACTCGCTGGGCAAGGAATAAACAAAGAACTGTGCACCGACATTGCAGAACTATGCAGACCAACTGCAATGGAGGTACGTTTCATGCCAAAACAGATTGCAGACACTCTAAACTTTTCTTTCCACGGATAAACAAAAAGGTAACCAACAGCTTACTAAAGCTAACGAGAGCAGATCTACATCTGATGGTCGGGATAATCACCGGCCATTGTGAGCTGAACTACCATCAACTTTAGATCGGATCAACGGACAGTCCTCTATGTCGAGGATTTATGCAGACAGATGAAACTGTGGAACATTGTGGAGCCACAGAAAACATCAGACAGATACTGGGAATACTAAAACTTATCTAAACTGAATCTTATGCATCCGAATCTATTTCTCATCATGACGGTATCACTATCGGTATCGGGCTGTGCTGTTATTTTAAGAAGCACGGCTGGCGAGGGGAAATGCACAATATATCCCAAGCAGGACGTCAGTGCAGGACATATCGCCCCCACTCAGAATAAGAATAAGAAGCTATTAATCCAGAGTACCAATTCCGGCCACTTCATTCTCTTATTATTCTCGCATCGAGATTGGCCGAAAATAGTACATTAGCGTCCCGATATGGTGCTGGATTAGACCCTATAATCTTTTCTTTGCAAGTGTATACAAAAAATCTAAAATTTATTTATTTAAAGAAGAAGGGATGTAAATCTCTTACTTTTCTTAAATTCTTAAAAAAAAAACAAAACACTACGTAAAGTCATTGTATTCAGGAATACCGGTTTGTTTTTCAATATGGTTTAATGTTGAAGTTATAAGTATGTGATCAATGATCCATCTTTGTTTACACCATAACATTTGTTTAGAATGAGCGATCTTCTAAGGAGATATTTATCTTATTCAAAACGGTCATGTTCCTCTAATAAGAACGACCTTGACTAAGCAAACATTACTTGGACACCAGAAAAACAGGCTATAATAGCGTAAATAATGCCTGCGAAATCGTAAATCATTATTCGTATGGCATGTTGACAGACGGTGGCGATGACATCATCCCAGGCGTGCACGCCACTCCACAGTTGTGAGTTAATTCGATGAGCAAAGTGGTCGTGCTCGATAATTGTCTAACCACTAGTTAAATACATCGACAAACTCTATGCACTGGGATTTCTTCGCTCTTTCAGTCATATAAAAGAAGAGCTTATCGAGAATGACATTTAGGTAATACTACTAGCAGAAAAGAAATAAAAGCTAATGGTATTCTCCGGACAGTAGACCAAACACAAAAGCTCTTACAGCTACTTACTTTAATATACTACCTATCTCTCTACAACCTATGATCGAGTTCATATTTAGACATCTTGCTTAAAGTCGAGTCTAAACCCATTTCATGGGGCAGGCTCGTGTCCAGAAAAGGTTCTACTTGAGTAGTAAAAAAAATTGAAAAAAAAACATTGAATTGAACTTTAAAAACATTTCTTTCGGCACCATGCAATTGCTTCGCTATTTTTATACAATTCAAATACCTGTGGTACACGAGGCCCTGGTTCAGTTACGCCCAAGATACTTAGCCCCGCTCGTATGAGATGAAACGCTCATGTAGGTCAGGGATAGCCCATTATCTATAACTCTTCATTTTCATTACTATTTTAAATCACTACGTCCAACTTAACGTATCGATATATCGGACAACGACGATGGAATATAGAGAAATGATCATCGATTAGTATTGGCAATCACTGGTAAAAGCTGGCTATCGATCTTAGCAGGCAAGTAATGCGGCATTACTTGCAGTATCTGCGAGTTTGATTGCATCGCATTCTGACTAATGCAGACTGTGGAACACGATTTCCGCGCTCCATTCACCTCAATAGAGGGCATTTCGATGACAACCGACACTCGGTTACGGGGCAATGCGCCACGAACACTACCGTACGCCGGATTCCTCTCACGCTCCAGTTGCCACAAATAACACTAATTGTATTGCTAGAGTAGTACTGCAACGGATGTAGACGATGTCACACGAACCTTCTTCACAATTTGCCGTGCCATTCTTATCTGATAGATTGTCATCTTCTATTTCTTTCCGAGAGCATTCGCCTCGGTCTTGTACTTCGAGTTTACTGAATGGAGATTATCTTTGCATTGCTCATCGCTTTGACAACTCGAAAATATGTATGCAGAAGGAATGCTTTAGCTTCATGACAGCGCGGCCAGATCATTAAGTACTGTATTCTTAATACCTCTTAAATTTTGAATCAGTCATGAAAAGCAGTACCAAACGTTTCCCAGATCAAACTTCTATTTTATACATAATTGCTTTGGTATTTTTTGCGCATCCCGTCGACAACGTAGAACGCATTATGTATGAAAGTTTTCATATAGAAGCACTGCGTTTAATTCATCATCGCGCGGTGAGGACACATTAACGCACTGTATTTGCAAAGTCTAAATAGTAAATGTGTCTTATATTAGCCAAACTATTTCTTGACCAGTAATATAAATTTTCTATTTATGTGTTTTTGCTGTTTTGTTTGGTTATTTATTCGTCTAAACCATGTATTGGGCTACTTCTTGTATCATATTATTCGAGTCCGCCTACACCTATTGTTTTTGTCTTAATTGTTTGTGCATAATTTATAAAGGCACCGGTTCCAAAAGACAATATACAACGAGGTCTAACTTAGCAGCAAGATTCTTAATGATAGTGCAATTATTCTCATTTCAGCATTCAAAGCTTGTATTTTTACATGCAAATAAGGTTTGCCAATGTTGTATTAGAGTTTGGCTCGCATTATTTTCTTAATAAATTTGTCGTAACGACTGTGCACACTAGGGTTATAAATTGTGAAACTGTAGTACATTACTGCCACATGACTGCTGTGGACAGCAAAAGCTGCAATGTTGACCAAGCTTGAAGGCCGAGAGTGTTGCTAAGCTGTGATCGATGCCATCATGGCGTGGCCAGCAGTGCAGTTATTGCAGACCAAGGCTTGTATAGTGTTTTACTCAAACAATGTGAGTGCCAAAACGTGACAAAAGGTGAGAAAAATATTAATACTCAAGTACTAATTAACGCTCTTGGATTAATTGTAAGTACTAGTATACATTTTTAATAGGTAAGTTTGCTTCTTTTTCTATGTCTGGTTTATTCAAAACTAGTTGGCCATTGATCATGATCGCTTACACCTAAAACCATTGATCTACATGTACTAGATGCGTACTAACCGCCTCATTGCATTGCTGCTTCACTTAAGACCACAGCCTCATACCTCAGCTCACTTCAAATCAGTGCATAGTGTGAAGCCAAGCGAGCTTTCAAAAATATTTCGAAATGGGTAAATGCGTCGTAATAGTATGTGACTCAATCACTCAAAAACATAATAAATCCAGCGAGGTTACTTTCCACAGGTAAGTTTATTGTTTATGTGTGTAAATAAAGCAAAACTCAAAACCAAAAAATATTTATGAAATTCAGTACTTGGTGTTGCCCTTAAAAACATCGGGATGGGTTCCCACAATAGTGGGAAAATATCAATGCATAAAATAAATTACTTAGTTACATCTATTTTTCGGTTGAAATAAAATATGAAAGGATTAAATATTGTATTTGTTTGATTTCCTTTTTTTTTACGTAGAAATCTTTTGACGCTGAAATACATTGCAAATTTTTTTTTCTCTTTTTCCAGATATCTATAATGTTTGGTCTTTTTCATTTCCAACATTGAATTGTTTTAAATTAATCTCTTCTATGCAAGCATACAAACATACTACAGCTACATCGTAGCGTACTACATCTTAGGCCACTTCGTCACTTTTCATCGGGCGAGTTGCAGACAACTAACATAAAAAAAACGTATAAAAATAAGTATTTTTAATTTTCTTTAGGTTAAAATTTTCTATGGTAGGCAACACCAACCCGCACAGCGCATCTTCAACTGCGCAGCACCAAAACGGTTACACTTTTTTCGACGCGCAGTAAGGAAGTTTTCTACTCTATATATATATGAAACTCTTTGCCTAAAACACGACAATAATTCAATTCCATACAATTTTGCCCAAAGAAGGTTGGCAAAATAATGTCCACATTTCATAACATGTTCGAGTAAAATGATAACACATGACTTAAAATACTGCTTTATCTTCTTCATTCAAATACTGCTTTATCATATACATATCGGCGAAGTGCTTTCGCTAGACTTCCTTGCGTGTGATCAGCCTTACTCAATTTATAAGTTGCCACCGGTACGGTTGGCCTAAGTTCGCCCGTAACAATTGCAAGTATGTTGAGTATGTATATATTTAAATTTCCAAGGTGAAAGACGTGTTAGTGCAATGTTTGGAATCCGATCAGACTAACCTAGAATTACCTAGTCTAGTCTTTGCGAAATTCGCATTTATCACGAAATTTTTACTTTAAACAAACCGTTGTCTTACCTCACACGTCGGTGTCTGTTAACTTTAATGAAAGAAAGATTGCCCAACGTCCCAATGGCATGTTTTCCTTCAGAGTTGGACTCTGCATCGGTTAGCCGTAACTCGAGAGCCGTAACGATCGCGTCGGGAAATCGACACTCCAACACAGTCTTCCGTATGCATATTGCATGCATGTACTGTGGCAGATACGTTTACATTGCGCTTACTGCATACGAACTAACATCAAACATTGTATTAAAAATACATCTATTCCATTTATTAGCTTAAGTGTAACGTTATCGAGACTACAAAATGCAAATAATAATAGATTATTTAAAACATAGCTTTAAACGTTTGCTATGTGCAAATATTACTATAAACATGACTTTCGATTACGCAGTCGAGACGAATGGCGCGGACAGTGGTAGGTAGTTGTTTGTGTAATGCCATTACTAATAGGGAAACTCATTCGTCAGTTCGGTAGGAGGATCGCAAACCCAACCGCTGACAGTTTAAGATCGGTCGTCGCGACATCCGCACGCGTGGTTTCTTTCACGACTCGTAAACAGCCGCTAATGTATGCTAAACATACTAGTACCTAACCTGTATACTTGCAAACTTCTCGCCCTTGCCCTGTACCAAGGATGTAAATAAACAACTTATGGCGCGAGTTGACTCATTGCTAAAATTTACCAAGTGTATACAAGTGTGTCAAAGTGTCCTTATAACATATCTTTTATCTTATTCTGCAATGTTCGAGAAAAAAAATATTTCAGTGTAGAAAAATAAATCCCCGTTTTCATTTTGTAATAATTTGCGTTACTTCAGCCTACTAATGCAGAATGATTGATCCTGCATATTGTAAGTGGTTTCCCAATCATTGTGAGTTTCGATAAGTTAATTGCTTCTTATGCTCATGTATGGCAAACCGGCATCACGAATCCTCTGCATGTCACAAGGCCAGTGTGTTTCTTCTGCCCACCTCTTATACAACTATTCTACGTGGGTGCAGCAACCAGTTGGTCCGTAAATTTGTGTTGGTGACCATTCATGCTCGCCAAACTCTCGAAACCTACGCGAATCGTTTTGTGTAACTGCTTTGAGTTTTAGTGCAGTCGTGTTCATTCAATAACATGCATATATGAAAACGCATTGCGTATGACTCACGACTAATAAAAATAAAACAAGGGGTTCTATAACTATGGAACACGAGGTCGTGATGAATTCAGGCGCCAAAATAGGATTTATGTTCCTTAAACATGAAAACACCCTTCGTAAATATAGGCGCTTCATTTATGACGCACCTTGCATTTGGCAGTCTAGGGAAGCTTATTTTTGTTCATCGGTTTCATTTATGCTTTACAATATAATTGGCAGTTTATTGCAAGTCTTTAATCGATATCTAAGTAGTTAACAAACGTTGTCAACAGATTCTTTCGTAGTATACCAGAACGCGAATGGTTTAAACAACCTCGTTGTATTGAGGGAAGGAAGCAATTTCACTTAAGCCTACGTATAAAGGTCGCATTATAATTTGCTGACTTCACCTCGGTCAGTGCGCAATATGAGCAATATTGTACGTTTCTCTTTTAGTCGACTGCTCGAGTCTGAATTGATGCTTGCAAAGAGTTTCTTGATTCGAAATATAAATCCCTGTTTCTTTGTCTGTTGTGTCTGACATCTCGCAAGTCACACTGTTATGCCCTATGGAATGCATTTCACGCAGCCCACAATCCTTTGTGATTAATGCCATGCATGCACATCTTCTGATTAAATATTATCCTTGATAAATATTAGCTTATGTTCGACGTGGTAACTCGATAGTAAGAGTTATTTCTGTCATCATTCACCATGATAATCTTTGTGCATTTTCCTTCTAGTTCATTATGATTCTCAGAACAAAACTAGCCACTGTCACATGCAATTTACAGCATGCATTACCCATGCAGTTCCGGTGTTTATAGTCGGTCATTACTGAAAATAAAACGTAAACAGAACGCAGTTAACATCAACAAAAGTCAATGCGGCTGGTACTGTCAGCGTATCACTTCCTCGTTTATTTTGTAAGTCTACCAACGAGCGCGCTTGTACGGAGAATTTACCTATCTCTCTCTGAAAATATTTTACTAAGAAATCAAGAAATAATTATATTGCGATTTGTAAAGCTTAATTATTGCTTGATAGATGATAATCTATCTATATTGTACAGTGTTGCATTCGCAAGACCGGTTCTTCGCAGTAGAGCACATAACAAGACGCATGCTGTTATTAATTTGACGGAATCATAACATTTAAAATTCACATATTTCTTCTGCAGAAATAAGTAAAGCTGCTATTTACTCACAGTATAATCATTTAATATCGGATGTGCTCATTGTTCGATTAGTATTACTCACAGCGTTTATTTTAAATTGAACGTATAAAATATATAGCAGAGAGTATGTCTGAGGGGTCGGGTTATCTTTACCAATTTCATCCTAAACTCATGAGCTGAGAGAATTCGTTCGCGGCCCAATTTCCGTAACCGGAAATGTGGGTTGACTGGTCTGTTCCATGCACATTTTCTCCTAAAAGGTCAGATATAAACAAACAAGAGGTGTCAATGTAATGATGTATGGTATTTCGTAAAGCTTAGTTTACACGGTGCTAGTAATCGTACAAGTGCTTGCATTAACACATTAACGGATATACACCAGTCCATTGCATTAAAATAAAATATAACCCAGACTTCAAAGATAAGTTCTAAACAGAGTACTGATGCGACGATCTTGGGTATAAGATCTGTCCTTATTTTACGATTTCGCGCTGTATAAATAAATGTACGTTTGTAGGTGAGCGGATATTCATTCCAGTGCACGTTTGCAACTGGCTTGGTACTAACTAGGCTCGCGTTGGCGGCGCAGGCCTAACAGACGGACGATGAAAGTGAACGTGGTCGGTGGTCGTTCAACTCGGCACGCGCCTGCATCCTTCTGGTAGATGACGGCTCGCCGCACGTTGACGTTGTTTTGTTCTTGTTGCTTTACGCTAACGACCGACTTCCACCTAGAATGTGGTTAAAACTACGTCCAAATGAGATAAGGCGGTTCTGAAATAACGGTCAGTCCATGAAGGTAGAATTACTTTGAAATATTGTTAGAAAATTCCAGCATAATACATTTGCTTACTATAGTTGTCCACTTGTCATACAGTACATACAGCCCGCTAACCACCAGTTCTTTTATAATATCAGTAAATACCGTTTGGCTGAAGGAACTGAAACACTATATAGTATGTCTTATGTCCCAATTTTGTGTTAAATCAAGATTGGCGGAGAGATTGCGGCTTTGCTTTCTTAGAATTCTTGCTTTCTTTTCTTTCGAACCCCTCGTTCATTTTGCGGTGGCTGCTACAAGCGCCCGTAATGTTTTAATATAGTTGTAGGTACTTGACGGAAATCTAGCTATGGTCATAACTCATAGTAGCGGTTGTATAATTATTGACATTGAAAATTTACCTCAAGTATTGTTTCCTTCCATTTCATATCCGGATAAGGTCATAATGCAGTATAATAACAAAATAGTCTCCATATATGGTGTAATTTAATGCGTTATCAGGGTCTCCTAGACCTTCGACGTGTTTCAGTGTACTCAGATGTTTTAATTGTTATTCTACGTACGTAGAACAGTCTCATTACTAAATTTATTTGTCATTGTTTGTTCATACAAATGAGCGCTAAATCCTTGATACTTGTTTCTTGCATTTAATCTGCCTTAGCTCGAAACCACGTCATGCGTCAATTCGATCAAATGTTACATTTAAACTTGCTGAAATTACCTTATAATAAATCAATATGAATAATTTTAAAGACAGTGCGGATCGTTAGTTACAAAAGTTTTGACGCTCATGTCTGAAGTGCTACGTGTATTGTTAACTCTACAATGTGCAGATGGTAATGTGGCATATGATAGCGTAACCAATTCTGAAAACTGTTTTCATCTTCATGTTTTCTACACCGCGGCATCATGACAATGACGAGACAATAAAAATATCTTAGCGTCATTGCCGTGTATGTGTTTATTTAATTAAAATTCTTTGAGAACTGACAAAGCAACTAAAAACCTTTACGAGCGGATATTACAGGCTGTATATGCTGTTTATGTTATGCAAAACATAAACATTATAAAAACCCCTCTTTGAGATGACATTGGATGAAGTACAATGCTAAGAGCATTGTACTTTTGTACTTTATCGATTCACAAAGTCGTTAATCTATCTTTATGTGCCTACATTACAAATTAATGAAATACGTTGCAATAAAAACATATAAATCTGCATTGGTCGTTATGTAGCGAGCAGAATATGCTTGTTATCCGACTGCAACGCAGTATTTGTCGATCCCGATTTCAAAATGTGAAATGAAAAACTAGCGCATGTTAAAGAAATAAGTAACATCTGCCTTAATTAATAAGAGTTGTATCTGTTTCCCTAATAGAAAGGGCTATCACTTAACTGTTGCATTATTGGTAATACTACTGTTCAAAATCTTCATTGAAAAAAAAAACTTATTCAGACTTTTTGACTGAATAATGTACACAGTTAGTTATAAAGATGAACTAACTCTTTCTGGGCAATATAAGCATTTGTGAAACAATACCTAATTTAGTTAAATTGGCTTAAATCACTTGACCGTGAGATTACGTAATGTTACAATTGCGTGCTGGAAACATATTGGTTTGTATGAGAAAACCAGGCACGCGATGTAGAACTGTACAATGCAAGTGGTCACCCGGCCGTGGATATATCAGTGCGACGGACCAAACTGTCGAGCATGCATGCACGCAACTTACTTTACTGCAATTAATGCCACTGTAGAGTTAAGCAACGCTACTACAGCACCGCCGAGCCCACACTCGAGCTAGGTCAAGTGAAAAACTACGATTTCCTGCCTACCCGACTGCCACATCCGTCAGATTACTACAATCGCATAGCATCGTCCGAAAGGAAAACTATAACCACTTACGAATTTTGTAACGCTCGTCTTGCACCAGACAGACGTGAAACTCTCCCCACCGCTCGTTTTCGAGTTTCGATAAAATCGGTTTTCTTAGAATGGAAATTGTCTGCTGTGTTATCGTCGCATTTTAGTAAAAATGTAGAGGCGTGGGTACAGCGTGCTCTTTTCAACATGCATAGTTAATCTTAAAATGTGATTGTAATAAACAAGTTCTTTCTTTTTCTATACGATTTATAAATCAAACCTCTGGAGCAAATTCGATGTTGCACTAAGCACCTCCACCTTTTTGGAAAGTGGGTACTTAGGTAGTATAGAAACACATACACAAGTGTTTGCAATTCCTAACCATTTGACGAAAACATACTAGAAAGAATTTGGCCAACTTACCTAATAGCTCTATCGACATAACATCATACCGGTTAGATAACACGGTCGAGCTATAAAGTTAATAGGTGCAATATTGTCATCGAGTTCACCTGTAAGTGTTATATAAGTGGCATCGTACGTACACAGAAGCCGCGGTCACGACAGCCGACACGGTCGAGTGCGGCGCGCCCCTCACACGTCGTTAGTTCCACATCATTGGCGAGAGGGCGAGAGTGAATCACCAACCACTCCCAGACATAGGCACCCACGACTCTAATCGCAATTAGCTCGCGAATGTTACCTACCTCTGCCGTGGAACTAGTTATACTTCTCTGCTCTCAAATCAAAACGAGCCAGTATGGCTATTCAGATTGTAAACATTGGTGATTCATACCCGGGTCGGAGTATCGGCGCCGCACAGCCCTTCGCCGTTGATCGGAGCCAATCAGTTAATTAATCGACACTTGAGGAATGCAAATTAAACCTAATAGCTCTACGTGAGACATCAAAGATAATAATATATAAGAATACCCATAGGTGGTGATTAAAGAATACAATTTAGCTATAATAACATCTTTTTGAGGCTGCAATTATCTAGGTTCAATGCTGACGACCTTTTCTGCCAGATATAAAAATAATCTGAAACAGGCAACACAATGGAAAACCCGGCAATGCGTGAAAACAATCTCAGGGTCCCGGCGCGACGCCCGGCCGGACTCACAAATTGGAAGCTGGGTCTTAAATAGGCGGGCGCCAAAAATGTGCCAACAGATTACAAGGGTCAAAGGTGTGCTTAGATGACATTGCGAAGGGTTCTTATTAGATATTATGTTGTGATAAAATCTTGTCCAATAAAATAACGTAAGGTTTTTATGGAATCAAAATATTCAATGTTCAAAGGAGTTTTCGGATTCTCTAATATTCCTTCTAAGGTATATTATATTATAACTGATGTGGAGTAGAAAAAGGAAACGAATCTAAGAAAATTTACCTTTGCCGCAGTACTTATACAATGAATAGATTAAGAGTTTGATAGCATATCGTCTCAACAACCTGCCTCATTAGTACACCATCGCTTTGTTTTGTCAGCCTTACTCAACCTTATATAACATATATTGAATGCAAAGTATCTTATTAGTGTATTTGTGTGTTCCCAGATGATGAGGGGTGAGCAGTCGATGTAGGAGTCGCCCGATATGAATTCGGACGTACATCGGCATCAGGCGCATCCGCCACTTGTACAGGTAGATACACATTACAATAAAATAAATTTATAATACATATTAATGGCCTGTCAATTTGTAAGAAAGATCATGAAGAAAAGAGTATATCCATTACACAGAAATTTCAATTGCACATATTGTCTAATAATACATATGATTTGCTCGCGAATTTATAATTAAAAGCTTAACAATGTGAACCAATTAATTAAGCCGGCATTAATTACATACTCAACGAATGCGGGCCCGGTTCTCGTTATTATTTTTATGCGTACAAAAACTCCTCCATAAAAAGCATCTCATTACATCACGTACATGTTATGTCGCAAGTTATAACCTGGGTTACGTTTAAGGCGATGTGTAGCAAACAGTAGCACGCTCGAAT
This sequence comes from Ligdia adustata, assembly GCA_947049295.1. Taxonomy (NCBI): domain Eukaryota; kingdom Metazoa; phylum Arthropoda; class Insecta; order Lepidoptera; family Geometridae; genus Ligdia; species Ligdia adustata. The sequence continues at coordinate 7,494,444 of OX346230.1, forward strand.
CGCATTCCTTATCGATGTATCAGAGTGGAAGGTATCCGAAGACGCCGATATGGAACGTGTAGGTGCGCCGACACCCACAAACTATCGACTCTATAAACTATTAAGTGTCTAAAGCAGCCCACCTTTTGTTAGGAACATGTCAGGAACATGTCAGGAACTCAAGTGCTTCCGCTTTGTAAAGAATAGCAGACAAATGTCGGTTTAACAGAGAGTATGATTGGTTTTCCACTTGAACGCATTGAAGAGTTCCTCAAGGTCAAACGTTATGCATACTACTCGTAGTTCTCTTTGACTACGGTGATGTAATTGAGATCTATTTTATTTTCAAAGGTACTGCAGTAAATAGTGTACTCGCCATATATTTTACCTACACTCATACGAATTTGGCGTTTCGCCAAGGTTATGCGTTTCTATGCATCGTTAACTCTCAATACAATACAATTATATTTTGCGAAACAGTTTTATTAACACCGTCTACTCACAGTTGTATTTAGTCCTGCCTCTAGATTTTTATTTCTGATTAGATTTGCATGCTTATTATTTGACTGTGGACTCTAACAAAAAATAAATTGTCGCGTTGTAAAAGGTTTTTTCTCAACTCTGTTCTATTTCAAGTACTCAACTTGGAGTTGATTGACATCAGTTTCTTACTTTAGCTATCTATAACATTTCAATCAGCTCTACTAAAAAGTGATTTTAAAGTTAAGTGTTTCCGTAATCGAGGTTTTTTGTATATATTTTATGATGTTTTATCATCTATGACGATGGTTACAATTGGTTGCCTACCTTGAAAATAAAGATACTACACAAGTTGACATTGTAAAAAACTAGCGTAATTAATAATGACTATCAATAAGGGCTTTATTTCAATGATATTATGTAAAAATGAGAAGAGGTGCGAATACAACACATTTTGCATCGATCGCCAAAGTATGCTAATAGATCTTTACTAAGTTTCTCAAAAAGTCTGTGTTAAGATGAATGGAACAAGACAAAAGTGATAAATAGCTTAGGTGACACTCTCCCGACGCTAATATGCGTTGGAAAAGAGCCCTTAAATCACATTTACCTTGGACACTATTTACCTTTTGACGGAGAGCACCATTTCATGGAGATAAAGTGCGCAAGCAGTTAGGTTGGGCCGCTTTTGGCAAACCAATGTGTGCTTCCTACGATGACTTACGGAGCCGTAACATAGACGCAAACAGAACAGACTGGATTTCAACAAGACAACTTTGACAAAGTCAAAGTCGCACAAATGGCAATATTGATCGTTGCATGCTGTGCCGACCGACCGACTTCGTAATACAGAAATTCGACTAAGGACAAAAGTCGCGGATATCGGAGACCGTGTTGCGAGACTCAAGTGGCGCTAAGCTGGTGATGGCAGGTGGATAAGAATTCTTACGGAATGGTGCCTTATAGGCAGCATGCAGCCGGCAGACTACCAGCCAGATGGGTCAATGACATCCGATCCACCACAGGTGTACCGTTGGCGAGATTGGCCCAGGATAGATCACTATGGAACAAGAGGAGACCTATATTCAGCAGTGGGCCGATGCAGACTGAAAATAATGATAATTAATTTTATCGAGTAGTAAATCCAAATTTTCAGGCGGACACTATGCTTTTAAAACAAAAGCTGAGCGATTAAAATTGACGGTCATCAAAGCGGAGCGAATGAGTGTGCCGAATGAGTTAACATTGTATGTATTTACTTTCATTTTTTATCTTTACGTGGCTGTTTCAGATTTCTAAAATCATTTACTTCAACAATTACATGACTAAAATGCAGAAAATGTACACCCTTCAATTGGTATCCCATTAGCTGGCTAGTGCACGTGTAATACACCTATAAGCAAACTATAACTGTGGCAAATTACGAGTTAGTGAAACTATTAGGGTTACTTGTAGTACTAAGGAACTCTAAAAATACACACATAAGACAACTCTTTATTAAAAAACCACCTTATATACGCAAGCAATACAAAAAATATGCTATCTTTCTAATGGCGGCCTTATCGCTTAAAGCGATCTCTTCCACATATGTGATCTTTACATATGCAGTGCTAAGTTTCAACTGTATCGGCGCTCTGAAAAAGAGAGCGCCCGAAAAATCGGTACTACTGAAAATGGTAATCGGCCTAATATTATGATCATGGTACATGATACTATTTTGGTTTCACTTTCAAATTTGGTTATTAATTATTTTGAGGCTAATTTATCCCACTACAGAGCAAACGCCTACCTTTTCATATGAAATACATTTTTTTTTGTTATTTGTTGTAGCACGGTGTCCACGCGGGCGCGCAGGGCGTGGGTCCTTGCGGCTGGTACTCTGCGTCGGCCGCGCCCGCGCCCACCGCACCGGCGAGGCTTAAGAGAACGCAGCCGCCACATCAGTTGCCGGTCAGTACTAAATACTAATAGCACTAAAACTCTGAACATCTACGATGCTGTCCAATGAAAGTAGAAGTTGAAAACTGAAAACGCAACAAGCCGAATGATATAACTAAATATCAAACATTTGATCTACTGGGTAGATAACCTCTTAAGGAGGAATCTGGTAGGTACATCAAGGCAACTTTTGTATAGTATAGCCTTCTTTTCATCGTCAACAGATATAAATTTTATGTGAAATTATTTTTTACACAGAATACGAATAGTTTAAACTCAAATCAAGAATTCTCGAAATTACTTTTAGGCGGTCTCCGTCTCCAAGGAAGTAGATAGGATAATTGAGTTGCGAGAAATATCAAGTGCCAACGGACCAAAACACTTACATAGGATTGATTTCACATAAGCTGAGGCTTGACCTTCTACTTTTATTAAAATATTCAATGAAACTTAACTGCTAAAGAAAATCAATTTAGTTTAATTTAAAGAAAGTTGAAAGCTAAGCTTTATGAGAAAATAATCTGTCGAGTAATTGTCGACGCCATTAAAACCTACTTTATTCGCACCAAGTGCCATCTCAGCATATTGAGGTCAGGCGAACCGCGCTGGCACGAATATCGCTTTGACGTTTAAATTATGACCCTTTGTACTAAGATCACGGCCTTAACGAGAAATAAAGCAGAGATGACTAGCTGTTATAATTGGCTTCTAGATCAAATAGATCAATAAGTTGTGGGTAGCAGTGACAACGAGTACCTATATACGTACAATGTACATAACACAATGCGGTTTTCCGCCGACTCAAACTCAAACGTGACAAGTTTTAATATGATTTGTAGTTTATTGTTTGCTATATTACCAAGCATAATGTAAAAGCACGCTTCCATGTTTGTATATAGAAATCAATTTAGCGTAAAGCTATGAGGTTTTTAAATTCACATAGCGCTGATAATGTTTCTCACGATTATAAAGAAAGCAATAAGCTGTGATGCCGAGTAATAGATAAACATTGTTTCGGTAGTCAGATGTGCGTTAACGTCTCGGTGCTAAAGGTGATAACTCCGAAACATATCTAGCAAAAAAAATTGGCTGTTATTTTTACCAAAATTTCAATGATTGTTTCAGTGCGGAGGCACAGTGAGCGGCAGTAATGGGCCGCACGCGCCTCTCTCACCCACCGTATTGCAGACTTCTATTTCACATAATGTAAGTGAATTATCATAGTTCTCCATACGTTTCTAGTAGGTGTTACGCGCGGTTAACGCGCGTGTTAACAAATTTATTTTAGCGCATGGCCGGAAATTCGTGTTACTGATGAAAATAACTGATGATCGCGTTTTCTTCAGGGTTAAGTTTACGATCTCGCCTCGAGTGAGTGAGTCTGTATAAGAAACCATCAGAGCTTTCCATTCACTCGACGCGAGAGAAAGTGAAAACCGTACTGCGCACCGGCACATTTTCTTCGTAATTATTAAAGTGATGCCACTCTGTGGTTGTGCCACAATGACGCTCAACTAAGCCCATGTTCATTTTGTGAGGTTCGAATTTTTTATATAATTTTTTTATTAAGAATATTCAATAGTCTGTGTTTTGCATATCGACAGATAGAATAAAATTTGAACTTAATTCATCACATTACTGACAGCGTATGTTTTGCTTCAACGTATTTGACTATTTATCACAGTAAAGTGAATAGTATAAATTATTGTCTGTTAAGTGTATGATAAACGTTACACGTGCGTTACTGTGCTTGATATCGATTAGGACACATCAATGTGCGGTGCAAAGTAAACGCAACTAATCTCATGAATTGTCATTAATTCTCTTTATGTTTTCGCGAATAAGTAGCGTCAGACTATTTGTGTTTGTTTTTATACTCTCTTTCTACTGATTTCACAAATAAGAAAAGTCAAAGTATAGTCATAAAGAGTGCAGTAACAGTAAATATATACGATCAAAAAATATTCTTTTATGTCATGTATGAAAAGAAAACGATTTAATGTCATAATCAGGTAGATTCTACATAACGATAGTATGTCGAGTTCAGCGACCAGGGTTTAAGATCACGTTCGCGGTTCATGTTCAGGACGAGCGCGGAGTGTCCTCTGCGAGGTTATATTTCGCACTCACTTGCTATTAGTTTGAAACTGATTTCATCTTGTTTATTACATTAGTTGTTAAAGATATTCGTTGGTACAGTGTTATTGTTGGTTGACAGATGATGTCGTCGTCGGTGCGAACTCCCGCACCAGCGGCCGTGCCCCCCGCCATGCACACATCGCAGACAACCACTGGTAACGTTACTTTGTCTTAATTGTTAAAAGTAGGAGGATCAAATCGTCAAATGTTTTTAAAATGTATTTCTCGATATTTTTGCGGCACCTCAACCTTCTCAGATGGTCCTTTATGTATAAATGTCATCAAAATCCGTCTTTTTTATAAATCAAATCAGCTGTTCAATTTGCCGTATTGAAGTCGGTTTGATTATTTTTTCGAGTATTTATAAATACTTTTACTACTGTTGTGGTTGAGTAACGTATTTACCACTGAACATTAGGTACATAATATATTTCGAAATACAAAACAAGACCAATGGTTACACAAGAGCAAATAGTTCCTGCTCTAACTTCTTAGGGTGTTCAGTGCATTTCCGCCCTCACTGAATTAGTGGCGTACGGCCTCGAATCACTGATACATAAGTTGCACCGTAGAGTAAGTCGTGGATTCCTCACTTTATAACGAGACGCTTCTGTACTTTAAAGTACAATGCTCAATATATTTACTAGCGTCCAAACCATAATTTTTCCATTGTCATGTCACATTATAGCCAATTATAATTTGATGAATGAAGATGGAGACAGATTTATAACCAACACAGTATGACTATAATTAAGGATGCTGGTTTTCCTATTGTCACAAGGAAAATTCTTATTGAAATAAATATATAGCAGCCATGACAAATCAGTATAAGTTATGACTTTATTGTCATAGTCGTCTTGTACTCAGTATCTGAATAGCGTTATACAAGCGACACTAGTTTTAATTTTAGTTTTTTCCACAACATACTTCATTTAATTTCTTCGCTTGTGAGAGTCGACTCTGCTATATTTACGGTACCTATTACAGACAGATTATTGTTGTACACACAAAAAAGCTGTAGAATAGATAGAAATTAAAAAATAATATAGCGGCTATAAGAAAACAGTGTGCTCATAATGTTGTAACAAATACCAATAAATGATTTGATTTAAATTACAATTTCCAAATCATTATTTTGCAATTGAACGAATTAATGCACTCGGTTGCATAAAAGCGTCTATAACATTTCAGCAGCACGATAAATCGTTAGTAAACTCTTTAATATACATAATAACTTAACTAGATACCGTATCACAGCATCAGCTGTTCAGGACCATATATAGTAATCAATTTGAGGTAGAAAATATAACGTCGAACTATAAACGAGAAGGTATATACGTAATCACAATCCACACGCTCAAAGAACTCATTATCCTTATGGTCACTGTGCTATAGGCACATATGCTACTTACTGCGCAAATTGTTTATATGTTCAACTGTTTTTAAACGTTACAATCAATATGTTTTAATAGGAAGCTGCAGTTCAGTTCAGTAATCGTTCTAAAAGCACTCATTTTTATAATGCATTAGACGTCATTTTTTATCAAACGTTCTGGCATCAGAGAAACAAAAATATCGTCAATTCTGATCAGCATTTAATGGAGTTGTGTTTGTCGATATAAATATAATTGTGATATATATGTGTGGTGTTTTGCAGCGGTGTCCAAAGGGCCTAGCGACGTGCTAGTGAACTCTTCGGTCCAAAACCCACCGCCGGCCGGCAACCGGCTCGTCAACATGGCTCAATGGCCGTAAGTATATGTCTTAGTTATAATGTTGTATTAAAATTAGGCAGACAATATAGACCTGGCCAGGTCTAGTATTTCTTCTGTGGCCTGGTGGTCGCAGCAGTTACGTTGCCATATTCATTTAAAACCTTTCTATTCTCAATTACATTAAAACCCTGAAACATTGCATTAAATAGGAACTTGACAATGTACGCATCTTATTGCTCATCAGTGAAATAACTAAAAGCAAATTAAATAGAATAACTCAAGAGGTTGTGTGACCACTACTACTACTATAGTTTATTATGGCCCTGCCTTTATTCAACTACTTCAAAAGTAATCTAGTTCATTTCTTAGCACTTATTCTCGTATTAAAAGTAACTTCTGTAAATTTGCTATGTACAATTAAATTGGAAAGAAATTAAATTTTAAATTAATTAAAGTAGTTAACACTTTATGAATTACACATTATGATATTAATATAGAAAGATTTAGCACACTTTAGTATTGACGGTGTTCAAAGTTTGAATCCGTAACTACTTGAAATCAGTATATTAATATTTTATAGACAAGATAACACACATTATCTACTTCAGTACGGAAGAAATAATTCAGTTACGGGGCGTGTCTTTCCTTATAAAGTATATCATTAAATTGTTCAAAATTGACAGAAAATTCCTTTTATAATAGGTCGAGTTTGACATTTTGGGCTATTTCATTACTTTTTTTTTCAAAAACAAAGAATTATTTTAAAAATATCGCACCGCGTATTTATTACCTAAATATTTTTTGTAACGTCATACGCTGTACTATATTATTATTATTTATATTCTATGACCTGTTTTTGTACTGTCCAATAACAAAATAACAATACAAAATTAATTGGCGATTAACAACTATAGTATTGTACAATCCAAGTTAAGATCGCACAGTTGATTGTAATTAAATAGTAGTAGTTGAAAGTTATAAGTTTACTAACACAATTTACAGTAAATATGTATGGCGATTCACTCACTCAGCCGCGTGTCTGCTGCGGCGCGTCAATACTGTTCATGTGGTTATCAAATATGCTAAGTTGCAAAAGCTGTAATGTACTCCGTACGAGTATAGTGTAATTATTTATATTATAGTAGAATAAATTACTCGATTCCAGTTACGAAAGCCTTTGCACAAGTGAAGAAGAGCTATTGTATTAGTTCTACTATCCATCATTCATGCAATAATGTTATCAACATTATCGAAATTAGTTTGTAGTTAGTACTACTAATTGGACTCAAAATATCTGTAACAATCTATTTACTTTTCCGATTATATTCTCAGTCTAATGTGCTATGTTATAAGGCCTATGATTATTATGTGAATGTCGAAATACAAAAATATCGACTGTATTTTAGATAAGATGAGCAAATCTTATCTACATAGCGATAGTAGCTCAGCATGCTTTCATATGCTCAGTCTAGAATGTACTATGGAGAGCGATATATCTCAGTGTTATTTCAAACCCCATAAAGTCAAGTTATTCATCCCTCCTGCATTCGCGTACGATAACGCTGAGTATGTATGCCACATGTTTTGACAATTTTATACGTAGTACTATACTCGCGGAGTCGTACTTTCTGACATACTTTTTCTGTTTGGATAGACCAAGTAGAGATTACCATATCTTCACATTGGACGATCTTGAGAAAGTTCTTTCTGTTCTTCTACTTTAATTGTCATTTTCGTACATGCTTGTTTGGCGGTACACTTAGACAAAGTCATTTGGCAAAGTTCCCGTAACGCGGAGTTTGCTTTTCAATATAACTAACTAGACAACGTTTAACTACGATCTCACCTAACGGTAAGTGAAGATGCTGTCTGTATTAGTGGCAATCTAAGAATAGATATAACATAAATATTATAAAAATTATAAACCTTTAATGAGACAATACACTTGGGATAACTGATAGTTATGATAGTCGTCGTTCTGAAAATAATTGAGTATTTACAACACAAATATAGCCTACAATTACATAATATAAAATAACGATACTCCCATGAGTATCGTAACACCATTGTCTTGTCGACTATACTACACTGGCTACTTAATCATGTTTATTATGTATATGGCTGTATATTTTGCGAATGCCGTTATGTCGGCTCTTTTTCGGTTGCCTTTTATGTGCTCGCCATCAGCTAAAGTGAGACTTCCGTTCGGCGAAACATTATAGCGGAAAAATGTCACGTTCAAACCTTATATTAATAGCACCCTCGGAAATGACTTCCTGCGAACTGGGTGTCATAAATCAAACTGCGATATCATTATAATAATTATAAAAGAATAGTAAATGTTGCCCTTTTAGAGAAATTTATGGTAGTTAATATTGAAATTAGGTTACCGGTATCTCTTTCCTTATAAACAGGTATTGGGCAAATTCATTGTTGAATAAATAATTGTAAAACATGCAACCTCTCACGTATAACATATATAATAACTTACTTTTTAAGTTTTAATACTTTCAAAATCTGAAATAGTTTCGTCTAACTGCTGCAAGATGAGAGTAGATAGTTAACGTACGGTGTTTCTATGTAACCCCTTAGAATCCGCTTCATTTCATGCCAAAGTCAGGCCTGGTATGAATTGAAGCTAATTTTAAAATACTTTAAAGTTTTACGTACCAGTGTTTGACTAAATGAACCAGTGTTTGAATATTTGAATAAACCAGAAATGGTGAACTCATTATGTCTCTTGTTAATACCTATGAAAAGAAACTGACAGCAAACATCCCAACATCATCCTTTTCATTTTAGAACTGTCTTTCAAATCTTCTGATTTAGACCTTTATCCTTTGTCGATGAGGAGGAAATCTTACAAGATACTCGACTTATTAGTGTGTGGTCGGGTTATGTAGGACCCGACTGCACTTACCTTGCCTGCACTTGACTTGTACCTACTAAAACCCTCCCGGGGGCCTACCTCAGTGCTTTATGGAGGACTCCGGGATCTCTATACGAACTCACCGGTGCTCAGATTTAGACTAACTGCATGCCAAAATACCTTAAGCTAGTAACATATTACTATTATAATGTAGATCTCATGGCACTTTGATTCCTGACTATACAATCCATTAAAATCCGTAAAATACAAAGAATATATTGTTGTGTGTATAGATGGCACCACGGCGCGATATCCCGGGAGCGCGCCGAGGCGCTGCTGTCGGGCTCCCCTGACGGCGTATTCCTGGTGCGAGAGAGCACCAACTTCCCCGGGGACCACACGCTGTGCGTGCGCTTTCGGGGTCGAGTCGAACATTATCGGTAACTATAACATTACCTTTTTAGGACCTCCGTAGTCTTGTTATTTAGCACACTCGCTTTCCACCAAACGACGCCAACTAAACATAAGAAGTTTCAGTTGAGTTGGTCCTTATGATTTCTGTCAATATATAAAAGCCGGAATGTTGGTATTCGAACTTTTTTACCTGTTTAGTTTGTACTAAACACTACTACATATGCTAGTCGGGCCCCAGGGCCCTTTGAACTTTCTCCAAAGGCCAAACACAAGAACATTTGTTATATGTACAGTACATATAGCAAATGTTTTTGTGTATGTGCACTTAACCTTTCTACTTTCTTGTCATGAAGTTCGCCGTAGTATTGCCAATACTTATTGATATTAATATTGTCTCAGAATAAAATGGGCAACTGCGCCGGACAACCAAAACCAACGTTTCACAATAGACGACGAGGAGTTCTTCGATAGCATGACAGATTTAATCCACGTAAGTTTTCAAAACTTTGTTTCACTACTTCAATATGATTACTTGTCTCCCTTGAGAAAAGCAGTGCATAAAAACGAGATCTACGTATATATTTGCTATTTATTTACAAAGAAGCTGGATTTTAATTGTATTATAAGTTTCCACTTCATTGTCACCATTTGTTTTTGCCGGAAAGCCACAATATTTAAGACCATGTTTTACGTTTAATAAAATCAATTGAAAAGATATATGCAGATTTGTAGTGGCTTTTGCATTTTGCAGCAAACTTCGCCGATTTTTAGGGGAAACTATCAAATCAAAAATCATCAACCCCTAATATATCCTAAAAATCGTAAAACCTGTGCACTGACATTTATGAAGAGTGGTTGGAAACTGCGTCCATTACTAGAACTAAAATTCCAGACATAGAAACTGACAGACAAAGACAAATTTGCGAGAGTCAAATAGTGTCGCTGACATGAATTAGATACTGACATATTGATTTGAACTTTATTGATAACAACTTGTATGCTTCTGTACGCGCCATCTTCAAACAAATAAGAGATTCGGATTTTGACTATTGTAGTAATAAGTTTTAAGCTGTATCTGATATACAATTCCCAGCATTACCTACAAGACGCGGACGGGCTGTGCACGGTGCTGGTGCGATGTCTGCCCAAGTCCGTTCCGAACGGCGCCAATAACAACGGCGTACTGCAGCCGCCCTACCCACCTCATCCGCAGGTATTCATTTCCAACAGACTTGCAAAGAAAAGGATGTACTCAATTCGACTGTATGTCTGCTACCTTATATACGCCTTTTTAATTACTTAAAAAAAATTATTTCGTTTGAGAGGGTCTACTTCCCTTGAGTACCATATAAATTTTATCGAAATTGGACCAGTACTTCGGTTGAAATGTCTGAAAAATTCGTATCGACGCGTGCCGGATTGATTACTAGTATTTCTTCGTATAAAAGGACTGTAATCTGCCTTGAATAAAATGATTACAATTAAAAAACTGCAAAAATAGAACATCGGAAAATAATACCAACAAAAATAGGCAAATGATGTGCTCTTATCATATCCCTGGCAACCTTAGTAAGATAAATAATGATCTTGTTATTGGATGGTTTCAGCAGCCGCCCCCGTACCCGCCTACGCCGCACGTGTCGTCGCACGTGCAGCCGCAGCACACGTACTGCTCGCAGCCCGCAACCGTCGACCAGACAGACTCGCAGCCGCACAACTTCCTCGACGCACGTCAGTATAATATATACTCATCGATTATTCATATTGAAAAACTGCAAAAACCGAAGTTCTACGTTACGGATGCCTTAACTGTTTTACAGTCATGAATATTTAGAGTTCAATAACATGTTTCCGTAGTGTTTATACGGTTTGTTATTATTTTAGTTTTTTTTTCTTATGGGTAAGTTTTTTAAACTATAATTAATATTATAGTTTAAAACGCATGCTACGCATTAGCGTAGCTTATGCGACATAAACTCATTAACAATAAGTTTTTTAAAATAATAACAAACCGTATAAACACTACGGAAACAAACTCATTAAAGATTTTTGTCCAGCAAAAGTCATGCATAAAAAGTGCATAACTTAATCATCCCTTACAATCTGTACGACTTCTTCAAATTCTCTAAACAAAAATCATATTACATAATGAACTTATTACATCACATCATTAGCAATCAAAAATCAATGAGAATATAAAAAATCTTCGAAGTTGTAGAACCCTCACGCCGAATTTAGTCAATATACCAATATTGACGAAATTCGGCGTACGACTTGTATGAAAGTACAAACTTTCAGCAGACATGTAAAAGAACACAGATGACACACACATTTATTTATACATAACGCACCCAATCTTACTAGAACCTGACTTAAAATGTGACTCTTATCTACGCGTAGACAACTACACTTACTAGAGTCGCATTTTGAACCAATATCGTTTATTTTAAAACATACTATATAGTCAAATTGCATACTGTGAACGTGCCAGTTTTAGTTAACCAACCTGTAGTCTATGTTGTACCCAAGAAAAATGTGTCCTGTTCAATATTGTAAATTTGTGTATTCCAGGTTGGTTAATAGACGAGCGGGATCTAGAGATCCGAGAGAACATAGGCAAGGGCGAGTTCGGTGACGTCATGCTCGGGATATTGAATGGCTCGCAGAAGGTCGCCGTCAAGATACTGAAGGATCGGGAGGCGGCCAGCAAGTTCCGAGCGGAGGCCAGCGTTATGGCGTTAGTATTATTTTAATACCTCATGCTTAACTGAAGGGGTTACGTATACAATGCAAATTATTTCTCTCGCTTTCACTTTCGAGGCACAAAGCTTTAATTCAAACAAATTCAAACGCCATTATTTACACTGCAAAGCAAAATGTCGTTATATAGTTTTAGGTTAGCCGTATTCTTTTTTTTGTATTTCCTTTTTTTTTCGTGGTTAAAAGGTCTTGCTAGTCAGAGAGATGAGAACCCCAATCCGTAATTTAATCAGGCCTATGATCTACATCTCTTCACAGGCGAGACTCGAACCCAGTGCTGGAATGTTATGGATTGAAACGTAGCTGAATAGTACATTTATTTAATGTTTTCTATATTTTTCCTCCCATTGTGGTTCCAGATCGCTGAAGCACGACAATCTGGTCCGTCTCCTGGGGCTAGTGTTCACAAGTCACGGCAACACGTGCATAGTGACGGAGCACTGCGCGCAAGGCTCTCTGCTGGACTACCTGCGTAGCCGCGGTCGCCACTACGTCACGCAGCTCAACCAGATCAACTTCGCATAGTAAGTACACACACACTAAACACGGGGGGAAGTGAGAAAGAGTTTAGGCGCCCACTGGGGGGAAAGGAGGGCAGTCGAAGGGGTGAATAGGTTTTATGATAAGCCCCGATGGCGGGGGAGGGAGGGGGAGTGAGTGGGGGAAGGAGAGGGAGGGTAAGAATGGGGGAAAATAAGCATAGGCCGAGCGCCGAGAAGAAGAGAAAGGAGAGATTCCCTGGGACCTGAGAGTCCTGGCGCCCAGCCCCAAGATGAGGTTTGAGGCGATACGATAGTAAACACAATACTATTCACCGTTAGGTCTTTGACTCATACAGAAAGGAAAACGGTAAAACTATATAATAATAATACCGTATAAATTGATGTGGATATATATATTTCCTAAATAGCTTTTGAGGGAACAATTTTAGCAATGATAAATCGGACCTCAATGTACCAACCACTACTTTGACGACCGCCGTGGTCCAGCTTACTTGCGTCGGCCCTGGGTACGATTCCCGGTAGTGGCAGTTGTTCGAACGATGAATTTGAAGATTGCTCCTGTGTCGGGGATGGTAAAATGTTACATGACATCAAAGTTGTTACAATCCTAGTGAAGAGTTATCAATGTGAAACTTTTATTTACTACTGTGTGACTGTGGGATGTCGTAGTATAAATTTATTGTGTCAGCACCTAGCCGTCTTATCAAAACGAGCATTTTTCCCCATAAACAGTGACGCGTGTTGCGGTATGGAGTACTTGGAGCGGACGCGCGTCGTCCACCGCGACCTAGCCGCGCGGAACGTACTGATCTCGGCCGAGGGCACCGCCAAGGTAATATACGTTAATTATTCATTATAACAGAAAACAATACATGTTTGTTTCCTTAGAATTCTGCAAGTGAAATTTATGTGGTTGATATGAATTTGAGTTATGTATATTTCTATTTTAACTATATCTCTTACTTCAGCTAACACTCCTTATCCTTACATATAAAATTTAATAAATATTGTGCTAGCTCGTTTGACATAATTTCTATAGCATTGATTTATTTAGATTAAAATTAGCAAAAAAATATGCATAATTATATGTTTAGGGCCAGGCAGAGATAAATAAAATGATCATGAGGTTTATTTATAAATTAGGTGGCGGACTTCGGTCTCGCTCGTCCAGATTCTGCTCGCGACGACCCAGCGGAGCAGGCGCGGCTACAGGCCAAGCTGCCCATCAAGTGGACCGCTCCCGAGGCGCTCAAACACAACGTTAGTATCACTACACTATTACTTCGCTCTCTATGATATGCTACACACATATTCCAAAACTACAAGTTTAAGTGAAACTTCCAAAATCCTACCATGCTCTCGTCTCCTTATTTCTAGGCGAATTATTTAAAAACATTTTGATGCTGATCTCTTTGCCTAGTTAAGAACTGCCATAAAAGTTTTTGAATAGATTTTCACTCTTGGGTCCATTACGTTAGGCGTAACGTAATGGAAATGGTGCAGGTTAGTTGCTACGAGTACACTACATGCAATGCAACACAAATGTATGTGGGCTATCCGTACGTACGCAAAGCGTTCGTCGAAATATTGACAATGGTGGGAACCAATGAGCGGGCTGCGTATGCACGTTGCTCGGTCTGGACAAACTACTCTACTTAAACTGCATTAGCAACCAAATTTCGCAACAAGTTGCTAAAACTATTTATTATCCTCTTTCTTAGTAACTTGCAGTAGCTAATATTTTTCGTTATTCCAGAAATTCTCAAACAAGTCTGACATGTGGAGTTTCGGCATTCTTCTGTGGGAAATCTACTCATTTGGAAGAGTACCTTATCCTCGAATCGTAAGTATCGCAGATACTCTAAAAATTTGTGAAATTTGCCATTAGACATATTTCACTAACATCTAGAGGTTAGCATACTTCATCCGTGATCCGGCGATCAGATGATCTGGTTAAATTCCTTACCTGGGCAGTTGTTCGAATAATGGGTCTGGATGTCTGTTTTCGGGTCTAGGTGTGTATTTGTAAATTTTGCATGAAACAAAAAACACTACTGAAGTGAAACGTTATTTTATAAAGTGATTGTTAACAGAGAATAGACAAATAAATTAAAGTGATACGTATATTTCCAGCCTCTAGCAGACGTGGGCAAGCACGTGGAGCGCGGTTATCGCATGGAGGCGCCCGAGGGCTGCCCGCCCGGCCCGTACGAGGTGATGCGCGCTGCGTGGCACGCGGAGCCCGCCGCGCGACCGACCTTCGCCGCCACGCGCCTGCGACTGGCCACCATGCGGGACGCAACCGAGCGTGCGCCGCAACCGCCGCAGCCGCAGGTAACGTGCTGTTGTCTCTACCCACATATACAAGAAAAACGTTCTGTAATTTAATGCGTAGAGACCATTGACCTAAATTAGACAAAAAAAAAGCTGCCTTCATACAACATGGTCGATCGGTTGGTAATATATATATATATATATTTATTTGATTTATTTATTACTTATATATATATATTGTATCGAGAATTACAAATATACTACAAAAATATACTAGTTGAAGTCATAATAATATATTTATTTTGATAATGTTTGTTCTTCAATGAGTTCACTTTGTTGAATAGACTAACATGATATCGACGGTCGGCCTCATTCGTGGTATTTTTTCCGAACTTCCAAAAAGAAGGTGAATCTCTCTATTGGACGGTTTTTTATGTTAGT
The DNA here is from genome assembly GCA_947049295.1 of Ligdia adustata. NCBI lineage: Eukaryota > Metazoa > Arthropoda > Insecta > Lepidoptera > Geometridae > Ligdia > Ligdia adustata. The sequence continues at coordinate 7,509,956 of OX346230.1, forward strand.
TATCCGATTTCTCGGAGACGGTCAACAGTTCAGTTTTACAACAATACCGTAGATGTCAAATCAATGTGAAACGCGTTCACTTGATCTTCAAAAATTGGACGTTCAATAGTTTAACTCGATCAAGTCAAAACTGCGTTCAGTTATAGTTGGTAAAATCCAAAATAAAGTTTTGATCTCAGATACACTCTTGAACTGAGTTTTAGCCTGATTGATCGCGTTCATTTCTATCGGTGAAATTGGCTCTTCACCTTACGATTGCCGTCATGCGAAAAACGCGCATCCACAGCTAAGTCTCGTTGAAACTAGCGCCTGTATCAACAGAAGTGTTCTTACTCATCATGTTGAAACAAATTACCTCTGTGAAGTATCTTTTGTTTATCCAGACATTGACTCACTAAGTAATGAACGTTATAAAAAATATCTTGTTGATAATAACATTCCAGATGTTTTCCTTTTTCTGCTTCAAGTAACTTACAAAATATGTTTGGCAATAATAAAAGCGTTGATTGGTTCACTCATTCGTTCAATCACTGTATAGTCTGTAATTGAACTGTCGGCATTTTTTTACTGTACCTTGTTGTACTGTATCTTCTTGTAATGTTGGTTCTCATATTGTTGCAGTGAGGGGCTCGCGCGAGACGCCACACGTGGACTTATGATTTAGTGTTTATGTAAACTCGAGTAGTTAAAGTGCTGTGAATGTTGCAAACTAACTTTGTATCGTAAGAGAGTACGGACATGGTGTAAGTACTAAATTATTTTGATATGTTTGATGACACTCCCTCGCCGTAGTGTAATTCTTAACGAAGTAATTTAGTGTGAATTTTGGTGTGTTGATTAAATATAGATTAAAATGACTATAGGCCGCAGCTGTTAGTGGTGATGTTGTTTTTGTTTTCATAATAATAACATGTTATTCATTTATGATAACCATTAATTGCTGATCATTTAATTTCAACATTTATGTATCACCACTAAAAGCTTCCGTTTATTTTGAGGCCTAAAATATGAAATAAACCCAATGTCAGGTAATTTGGTTGTAAAGGTGTCGAACTCAGTTTTGAGCGCTGCGCGAAAGAGTGTGGGTCTTTTAAGCTAGAAGAAGGCCATTGTACCAGTCATAATCACATATTTAAAAACTCAACTCAAATGATCTGCTTAGTCAAAGAGTTGTCTGGCAGAAAAGTTTTTTCATTAGGAAATATGTATTTTGAATCTATGTATGCTTTATATGAGAAGACATAACTTATTACGAATACAGTGACCTTCTTTCGGATTAGTGCAAACCTACCCTATAATAACCCTATTCGGATAGGGTTGTTTTCATAAAGCGCTAAGATTGGTGTAGATTGCTATAGCATGGTGAACCATGTATGGTACTGTCTAGTCAACATTATCGTTTGTATCGTATCTACAGTTTGCACATGAAACTATAAACACAACACTGCTTTCCTTAAAGTAAGGGCTCATTCTTATAAAATATAATGTTGGAAAGGATATTTTTTTATCAATTCAGCTAGGCATTATCCACCTGCTGCACGACAAGACACTGTGGCCCTAGAAGGAGCATGCCTAGTCTGGTATATACACTAGCTCTTAAGAGCAGGGCTGCCGGAACACTATCAACATGGCACTTTCAAGTTTTTTCAAAATATGAAATACTTCACTAGATTCTAATCATAAGCAAAGTTTGAGTGTATTTTGCCTTCTTGTATGGATCACGAAATGATAGCCCATAATCCCATGTTTTGGAGCATCTAGCTTAGTAATAATTCCGATGACGCAATTCGCAAGTGTTAGTTGGTCTTATTCTAAATTATAACTATTAAAACATTTAAAGCCTTTGCAGACGATGAAAGAGTTCTCGGGATGTATTTTTTTATATTTCAAAATATGATGCTTACAACATGTTGAAAGAACCGCGGATTCTCTCGTGTTTTTTTTTTGCCGTAGTCCAGTCGCTCGTCTGTACAAGCTTTGAGGATTAGGCCTGGCAAGCGTTATTTTATGAATCGTGTCTCTAGCGTCGAGTAACTTTTTATACAGTTTTAGCTAGATGTCTAGTATACAAGTAAATTTTATTGATGTAAATTGTAACGGCTCGATAATCTTATCGATGTGCTATTGAGATTAATTTGACGAAGCAAGTTTCGGTGTGAAGGCGTCTTCTGCAAGATCGGTGACCGTTTTTCTTATCCTTTGGGAATTCGGAGAAACCAGACTAATAAAATTATCGCCATTTATTTTGTTTCGATAAGTGAGAAAAGAATGGATTTCAAATTGTTATTTTATTGACACACTTTCTTGGTGTCATTGTTCGCATTATTCTCGAATGTGAATATCACACAGCTAATGCCTTCACTGCAACACTTGGGTCTGTATTTAAACTTACACATGAGTTTTTCAAACGCTTGTGAAATAATTCTTTGTTGAAGTTATTGAGGTTTTCAGTAAAATGTCTTGTTTTAATGGACGTCACACTAACTGAACTTTAAATATAAATCATGACGCGCAAAAATGCACATCTCCCAAAATTACGCATTTTTTTCGTAGTATTTGTTACGGTGCCTTTGTGTTGTGGCAAAAATGAATTGCAGCTAAATTGAGTGAATATTCTATTGATATATTATGGTGTTAGTGATGTTGTAAGTGTTGGATTACTGCATTGCTTCTGACAATTGATGCTGAATTATGTTGGAGACAAAAAGTTTACAAAAATGTACGAATTTGTAACACTGTGCGTAACATGTGTTGCCAGATGCCGTCAGTATTTGATTCTTGGCCGGAAAAGAAACAATGAATTAATTCGGTTCGAATTCGAATTAATCGGTTTTGCGTGTGTAGTTGTATTTTATTAGCAAAGTACGCTCGACATATCAAAAAAAAATATTCTGAGCGTTGTTTGAAGTAAGTATAGATTAAGTAGTCTGTTTTTGAAGTCATTCAAACCTTGGTATAATTGATGTGACGGTTTATTTCAATTAGTATGTTGTTAAAGTTAAAGTAAGTTAACCGAACATCTGAACAGGCAGGTACATTTATGTACTACATTTTACAACTGGCTATTTAGTTACCATCACTTTTGGTTCGCTACTTTAATTTCGGTTTCGATGTTCTTTAAATCTTTCCGTAAACTTTCTCGTTTCCAACAGTTTTTCAGGACGTAGTGTTAGCCATTAAGATAATTATGCTTAGCCATAATAAGAAAACTGATACAAGTTTAAGCCAAGGTTGTGTGCTATAAAATATTATAACTAAGGGAATGATTTTCAAACTCTGGACGTCTCTAAATACTAAACAGTAGCCATCTTTATAAAATTTACTTGTAGTATACAGAATATATTTTGTGAATACGTATTTTCGTTTATACTTGAATGATTTGATCGTCTGGGATGTGACAAAGTATTTTGATGTATTAGAATCTCACAATGGTGTCAAGAATATTTGTCCGGATTTATGAAGTAAGTGTAAAAATGTCTTATATCTTGATATCGATATAGCGTATTCATCTGAGAATGTTGTCTATAGTAGGTATATTATTTATATTGTGTAAATATGTTTCTTATTAGAGTCTTTATTGCCAACTTACAAATTGCGAAAATAAGACTTGGTTCAAAGACTATTATTATAAAGAAAGGTCCGTTCGTTTAATTAATCTTATGCAATACTAGTTTTAAGTGTTAAATTGTTTTTACGGTTAATTTATGAGATGCCTGTAAAATTGTAAAGATGAATATTATAATGAAGCGGTGATGCGAACGCGTATCGTTTTCAGCCAAAGCATATTTCGAAAGTAAAATAGTTTTCTTTTTTATTCGCACTGATGTCTTCCTTATTTTGTATTATTTTAAATATCTCGTTAAGTATAAAGATCGTACAACCGTTTACTAGTCTGTAATAGTAATGTGTCCAGTATGTTACGAACTAAAGATGTTTACAGTTGTAATGCATCCGTGTGATTGGTTAAAAGTAAGAACATTAAAATCTCAATTGTTTCGTTTTACTGTATTTTTGTCGATGTACATAGGAACTTAAATGTTAAGAGGTAAACTGTATAATAACAAAATATAAATACCCACAACTTTTATATGGTTTTCTTTAATAGTATCCTAGTTCAGTCTCGGTCGTGCCGCTGCAGCTTCCAGATATTGAAATGGTTTTATGTCGACTAGAGCAACTAGAGTCACAAGACCTTGACTTTTTAATGCCTTTTTGTGTCTTTTTAGCTTGTTTGCTTGTGCTGGGTTCGGGTGATCCGTATTTACAACATGTTTCCTTGGTCACTTTGATCACGGGAATAGTGTTTGTACATATGGGACTGGTTTGGGTCTCTCGCCCCATGTCTGGTGCGCAACCGATCCCTTGCTCCGCGTATGTCGTCACTGCTTTGTCGAAAGCAGATGTTTCTTTACATTCACATTTGTGGCAGTTCTTAGGCTTATCCCATTTATGTGATGTCGCTCTACGTTGATTATCCATTGATTTTGTATCAATTAACATGCTACTGTTTGAACTTGTTCCGCACGAGGTCTTAGATCTAGCTGAACCGTGACAACCGCATATACGAGATGGTTTATTAATTCTTTTCGATGATTTTTGTTTTGATTTTCTAGAGTCTACAGACATGTTGACACTGCTACTGTCGCTATACGATCTCATAGATTTATCTGAACTAGACCGTTCGCCACATTCACATTTATGAGACTTCTTCGACTCCATTGTTTTTGTTTTACGCTGTTTTTCTTTGCGACGTTTCCGCATTGATCTCGTTGAGTCAATAGACATTCGACTAATGTTATTATTCGATCTTTTATTGCACGTGCATTTAACTTTTTCTTTTGGAGCATGGCTGTTTTTACATTTACAAATAAAGTTGCAAGGTTTGGTGCATACAGCTTCATTATTAGCGGTTAAGTCATCATAGTTACAGGCGGCGTTAGCAACTTTAGGATTTTCTACTTGCACAGCGGCTGTATCAGTTGGATATTGGAACCAATTGTATTGTGCTGGCAGAAAGTAGTCTATGTCCGTTGTTGATGTACAAGTATCATTATGAAACTGGGAACGGATTTATTTATTATGACAAACATCTAAAACTGTTCAGCTGAATTTAGTAAATCCGGTCGGTAAAGCGAAAAAATATCTGTTTCTTAACATAAACATTAATATTGACATTATGCTCTCTCGATAGCAGGATTGCAGGAGCGGAATGTGTCGAGTGTGATAGCAATATAATAATAATATATTTGCGCTCCAGCGGCACATATATACCTACTTACTTCAAAAGTTGTAGATATTTTTCCTGCTCACCGACCGGACATTTTAGTTATAGTAACGGACCTTTAATGGATATCCTGTCTGTGGTAAAGTGAGACAGAAGTCCGACGCTGAGCTTCTGGTGAACTGTGCTCCGTAGCACTCCTGCTGTGGTTGAGGAAACACACTAGGTTGCATCCTGTAAATTACAAAAATATTCTCGCCTTCTCGAATATTCTACATCACATAGGTACATTGACGCCAATTCGGCCAGTCACCCTGACTAAACCAAAATTTCCTAAAATTATACCCATCTTTTTTTCACTTTTGGAAACAAAAGGAGAGGAGACAATTTTAGAACTGTCAAGTAGTTTAGTAAGTTTGGCCAGCCCGAATCGGGGTCATTATAAGATATACAAAGATGTTTAGTTGCTGGAGACTGCCCTTCAGTATCTGGGGGCATGGTATACCCCAGATTTGCTTCATTTCAAGTTCTAGACCCGAAGAAACGTCCATGGGACTAGCATAACCCTTTTGTATAAGGCGTAGTTGATAGCAACTTCGGGAGTAAGTATAATTTAGTGAAGTTTATCTTTACTCAATGGACACTTACGCGTTGCCTATGTTGCGTACAAACCAAGCTCCCAGATTGAAGTGTGGATTGTTTAAATTGTCTATGTAATGGTTTTGAGAGGGTGTTCGCCTCTGCGACCACTGCATTGTAGGCAAGAATATAAGCTGGGTGCTTCCATCGGGAGTAACAACGGAAATGACATTGCCTTCGCCAATTATTTCTGGGTATCCATTGGGGTAAGGCATTGGCGGCGTCGCTGGAATTAAGAAATTAGATCGTTGTTTGTGCAATCAACATAGGTGTAGGGTAAATAAGTAATTATTAGCAAAACGTAAAATGGTGCGCTTGCAAATAATAATTAAAGTATATTTTTTTTAATCTTACACAGCTAGGCTTTTGACCACGAGTTCGCATGACCACGGAAGTAAGCGGTACTGTACCCCTAAATAGAGCATGCCTAGATACTAAAAAGGACGTGTCAATTAAGGACCCAAGTCCCGCACTTTTACAATACTTTACAGGAAATATGTCTGAAGTCTTCACCTATAAAACCCTCGAAATAACTATTAAAAGCGTTAAACAAAAATAGCATGTGTTCTCTTCGTCGTAGATTAAAACTATAATAGCAATCCATCTTACGCGTGTTGAAGCCGCAAGGCTGCCCATGGTTATAGAATCCTGAAGGTTGTGGCGGAAAACTGGTAGAGTAACAGAACTGCATCGTTATAAATAGTTTAATTCACACATTGTAGTCTCGGGAAGTATAGATTTATTTATATTTCTTATTGTAATGTTACGTGCCCATTATTTTGGATTGTTTATAAACATGCTGAACATTTTCATGATGGATGTGTGTCAAAAGGAATGAATTTATTTACTTGTCACTTAGGAACGTTTCATGTTTAGTTATTAAGAAAGGAGTATACAATATCCATACTATCTTTGGTTTTACGCTAAAAACAAAAGTTGCTACATACATTAAAATTGTTAAATATCTCCTATGGCTTACGGTGGCGATGACGACATGGCTACCTACTGTGAATATACCCAGGCGCCAATTTGTTTTTCTGGATGCGTTATATTGATAACTCAGAACCACCGAAACTTAACAGCTGCGTTCGAGACATAATCGATCTACCGATAGGTATGTACGCGTGGCGGGTCAAACCGACAAACGACCGAACTACTGAAACTACACCCATTCTTCAGATTTCAGAAGTGATTTAAACATATAATTTTCCAAAACTATCTATTTTACTTTCGTATCATAATCAATGTATTACCTACTTGATATTTAACGTAACACTATCTATAAAACTATATCTATAAAATCTATCTATAAAACATTTGTTAAAAATTAACAATAACTTGTAACTTCAGTCAGACTATAAATTATGTTATTAAGTTTGTTTTCTGTTAGAAATAAATATTTTTCTTTCTTTCAATCTACAAATTGCTAATCATAAATATTTAAAGTAAATATGTCATTAAAATCAGGTCGTAATTTTTTTGCAATCATTCGAACTTCATAGTTTTTAAAAGACTTATAAAGGCGCATTTTAGTCTGATAGTCATTTATACGTTATGTTTTTTAAAACATAATCTTTGACTGTGTTTATTAATATATAAAATATAATATGTTTCAACAATGATAAATATGTAAAGATATTTTAAAAACAAACAAACACTTACAATAAAGGGACGCACCATTTCATGTACTTGTTAAAACTAGTAAAACGGTAAGGAAACTGCAGCGCTCACTAGAGGATATTATAAACATTTATCTCAAATATAATCTACCCAAGACTTCCCTTAAATAACCGGAGATTTAATAAAACAAGTTGCGATCTAACCACACGGTTAAGACCTTTGTTACATGAGATAATAATATACATACATGGCCTTTGCGTCAGACGATTTAAACAGTGTCTGTGAGATATGTCGGGCACTTGTTCAGAGACTATATGGATCTACAATATACAAGTAGAATACCAGTATTAGTAAAAAATATTGTTTTTATTCAAGCATAAAAAATGCACTACATGGTAGTGTTCAAAATTAATTCTTTACATACAAATTGCGAATACGATTTCTGTACAATAAAATCTTAAAATATATTGGTATTCCTTGGCCTACGATTTTCAGTCTATTTACAATCAGCTAAACACTGCGTTTCTTATATGGAAGTTGACGATGTATTCGGCATTAGTTCTCTGCACGCTGATCGCGAAGGGGTCGGTGGGATGGAAGGTGAAGGCGACGAGACGTCGAGCGCTGGCCGGCACCGACTGGCCCAACACACCAGCGTATATCTTGAACTTCAGCAGACCGGAATCTCGAGCGTAAAATCTGAACATAAATAAACTAGTAAAGCTTTAATTATAATAAAACATTCCTAACTACCTGCGCCCCGCGGTGATAGACGCGGAAATTTGATTATCCCACGAGAACACTGTTTTTCAGTATCTTATGTGTTCAGCCAGGACATAAGATATCTTGGCGCCATATTTCATAAAAAAAACCGTTATGCAGTTTTTGCGTGAATGAGTGACATACATACAATAATATATACAAATCTTTGATTAGGTGATACTACTAATCTGGTGTCAAATACAAATATGACCACAGTTTATAATTTATGGTTTTGACAGGATCTAAGCATATTGAAAATTGTTCTTTGCTTTGTAGAGTCACAAAGTATTGCAGAAAGGTCGAGAACTGTTTCCAATAGTGTCAGAGGCGGATTCAATGTAGAGAGTGCCCTAGGCAACATCTCATGGACATCCCTTGAACAGCCATATAAAAGAAAAGTAAATTAAAAAATAAAGGGTAACGTCACATAGAATAAGCTGGTGTTGTGATTATACTATTAATTGAAAGATATAAAACATAATTTGAGACTTGATCGCGCGCGCCTCTTAGTCGCCTCATGCCTTATTATGCAATGCACTTAGTTTGCCTTGGGGATAATCCGGCTCTGAATAGTAAGTCTTATATTTCAATTTGAACAACTATGATTGCTAGTATTAAGATGTAAAACTAAAATCTTACTAACTTAGCATACGTAAGAATTTTAAAATATATCAAATACCTACTCGCTTCACCTTCATAGTTCATAAAAATATATCATGAAGTGCAATTAGAGGTTGCTTGTTCATTGAACTAACAGATTAATGTTTGTCCTTGCCGACTTACTACTCTTTTAAATGCAGAAAATATAAGTTCACATGCATTATTAAATTAGATCAAGCAGAGCTTTTAAAATTTGTAAACATTCATTAGACAACATTAGAACAAATGCATACTAAAATTTACCTGATTGGATATTCTCCATAAGCTTTGGGCCTCTCCATAACCGATACCCATTTGTCGTCGTAACTGAACAAAGCTAAGTCCAAGTAGGGAGAACCACTGTAGGACTGTGCACTTATCGGTAGTTGTGCTAGTATTCTCTTAGTGGCTTCTGTACGGCCGCCATATATCGCTCTAACAATGGTCTGTTTAAACCTCTGCTGAGTCAGTCTTGCGAACAAATTGTTCGAGGGCGAGCAAGTGAACTGAGAGTCGGCGCACAACCTCGCATTCCTGAAGCAGTCACAATAGTTCTCAAACAACTGCAGTAGCGATTCCGAAGTGTTTTCGTACACCTCCAAGATTTTGCTCTCGCTTATGTTGTAAATAACGAAGAATGACGACTGGCTATTCGGTTCCGCTACCCTCAGCGTCACTACCTCCTCGCTCGCATATTTAATGAACAAATGATCTTCATCGAGCAGTTGCATCTTCCACATTCTCAGACTGCGGAACATGTCAAAGTATTTATAAAATTTTCGTAGTTCTAGAGGGTCTTTTGACTCTTCAGTTATTGTTTTCGCTCTTTTGAAGAGGAACACTAACAGTCGGTGCTTTAAGCTATTTATTGTCTCCTCGTGGAATGGTCTTTCGTTCATGGCCGGCGTGAAAACTGAACTCACTAAAAACGGATCGTCATCATAACAAAATCTTCCAATTCTCCTTATTTCTATCAGCATTCCCTCTACTATTTGAAATAGGTGTATTGTTTGATGTTGTACAGACAGTACTGCAAGTACTTCTTTATATAAATAAATGCCTTGATTGTGCGAAAGATATATTTTATCTATTCTGAAATGTTTAGTATCACATAGTTTACCGTGATGTAAGTCAACTAGATGTAAGGAATAGTCTTCTAGAGCTGATCTGTAAACAAAACAAACATATATATAAAAAGTAAATTTAAATTTTTCAATTATTATATTCATAAACTAATCTACTCGGCCGATTTTTATACAATTTCTATGGTAAGGGCATGTTAGAAAAACCTAAATTATGACATTTTAAATCGACTGTAGATTAATACAAAAGAATGTCGCATTTAAGATTTTGTACCAAGATTAGCGTAATTCGTGTTGTAGTTTTATCTTAACAGAAACGCGACTTGAATAAGATTGCAGTAGGTACCTATTGGAAAGTATACATTTCAACCAAAAAAAGATTTTTATCCCACCATCTCAGAAAAAGTATTTTTGCTATCTGAGTGCAAAAGCCGTTTTTATCCGCTAGAGGATAAAGTAAATTTGAATTTAGAATATCGTGTGCACTATAAGTTTGTGAATTAAAAACCTCATTCAAATTATTCACTTCTACCCCTATGGCGCTGAATACATCATACAACCTTTTTTTTTTGTTAAAAACTCAGACTCGGAACCTTTTTGCTCTACTTTTTTTTAATTGTTTTACGCGCGCCAATCTATCCGCGCCATTATCTTTTCACGTCATATTGTTATGTTACTTATGTTAAAAATAAGTGATAAAACTAAAATGAGTTATAAAAAAATTTTATTTTTCTTATGTAGTCATTTCCCCGCTGAGAATTGAAATGTGGGATAAAAAGTTACGTGTTGAACTTGAGTGCAAAGAATTTTTACCTTGTGCTCTTTGCTGGATTTTAAAACAAAGCAACATATTTTTTTCTGTATAAACATTGGTATAGTTGAGGCTAATTAAAACTGATATGTCCTAGGTACTGGCAAATGTCATTGATGGATTTATAAATATTCATGCCTTATCTCATTAGAATACTGTCTGAAAGTCATTAGATTATTTGTTATAGACATTGTAGCAATGACCTTGACAGTTTGACCAAACACATATTTTCATTGATTTCATATTTTTTGTAACGAAGAGGGAATCATATTATGTATGACTGAACTATACAACAGTTGTTTTTCTTTAAACTAAATACAGTGTAAACTTTATATAACAACACTGAAGGGACTATGCATATTATGGCATTATAGTGAGCTTTGTTAAATAGAGAAAATAAAAATCAGACTCCTACTTATTAGTCATGGTCAACAACAGTCTACATGTGTAATCGATCCAACTATGTAAAGAAAGGAATAAATTTCTAAAGTTTGATATGCATGATACTGTTGCCGACAGTTGAGTTTCATTATGTACTAAGACAATAAAGTGACCAAGTACTACCTACTGTCCTCCTTGACGTGTCTGTCAATGGCAATTATGAAATAGAATATGGCTTGCATAGCCAAACTTAGTTTTAAAGGTTCAATTGCAGGGCAAAGTGACCAAAGAATGTACACAACTGCACAGTTTTTAATAATTGTGGGCACTAAATAAGTAAAGTTGAGTTACATGAAATTGGTTAATGGTATTGTTGGTAGAACATAATTAGGGCTGTATTTAGTAAACATGCTTAAGACCAACCTTATAGTAGGAGTTACCGCTTCATTGTTACTGTGTATGTGGTAAAAGTGTGGCCTGAGGTCATCAGGAATGTGAGCAGCCGATCCGACTATCACATATCTGCCATCTTCTGTAAACAGGCTACACTCCCTGTTCAATTGCTGGTCCATAAAAGGAAGGTGAGCAGCATTATTTCGTTCTGACCTTAGGGCTTCTCTTTGCTGGCATACATTCACTGTAAATTTAGGCTAGAAAAATAAACAAAAATAAAAAATCTGAAATATGCAGCTTTTCCGAAATTGCAAAATATTTGTCAAATATAAAACTTACTTTGAAAAACCTGTAAAAGATGTGAGTTCTTATCCTGTGATGTGCATCAGCATCTGCATTTAACAAATCTAAGGGATATCCAGCCACAAGATCACCCGCAGCTGATGCACCTCTGTACTCATAAATCTATAACACAAAAACAAAATTCAATGTTTTTTAAATGAAATGTGGACTATGTTACATTTTACTTTTGTTGGGCTTGGCACACTGCGACTGAGATCAAATATGGGATATTCTTTTGAAAGATGATAAGATATTAAATTTCACGATATGATATTATTATCATGCAGTGAAATTAAAATCTATAATTATAGAAAATTTCTTTAATTAAGATTATTGTCTTACTAATTATCTGTAACTATGTAATTTTTTTTACCTCAAGAGAAGTTTGATCAGCAGAAAAAGCAATAAAATGTTTTCCATCTGGACTAAATTTCCGCAAGAAACAAGGAGGTTTCTCTACATTGACTATTGTTAAGTTAGGAAATACATTCTGGTAAAACTCTCGAACAACATGAAAATGAGCCCCTGGCTTACGGGATCCATATATCTCTCTGTGCATTAGCCTGATGACTATGTTTTGAGGTTTAATTTTCCGTGGTATTATACGTTCAGTGCAAATAAAATCTTTCTCATTGAGGGTCCCGGGAGGAAGATCTTCATAGTACACGGTATTTTTACTCGTAGAAGCCATTAAGAGATTAGAGCTTATTCTGAGTTCAGCTTCTACATTCTTCCTATTCATCAACTTCTAACTGTAAAGAACACATTCATAAGACTTCAAATGCTCTCGTTTCAGACTGTGGACAGTATCGATTTTTTCTACGCCGTTCTTTATACACTATCCACAATTAAAACAAAAAATCAAAATAAAACCAATTTTTTTTAATCTCTCGGATCTAGCAAACAATTTTGACATAAAAAATTTGACAAAACGTATAATCAGTGTCAAGTCAAATTTGTCTATATTGCACTGGTGTCATACAATAAGTATATTTGCCGACGTCAAGTTTAATTATTAATTCATGTATTTCAGATAAAATCCATTTAAAATTACAATTAAGATCAACATCAAAATTTAATAAAATAAAATTGTAACTACTGTAAAAATAATACTAAACTAAAAAAAAAAAACGAAAAATTAAAACTACAAACATTACAATAATTATGGCTTAATGTTAACCCCGGAACCTTAATTATTTTAATGCATAGAAGGAACATGGCATTCAATTTTCTTAACTTAATCCACCTCTTCCTTATTTGAAATCGGAAGAAAAATAAAAAAGGTTTTCGCAAATTGAAAAGTACTTCTTATATGAAATAAGTCTTATAAAAAATACAAGAATTCAAACGTTTTACATACCAATTTCAATAGAGGAACAATCCAACAAACAAGGAAATTGGTCAAAGGTTCCTACAAATTAAAACCTCATATTTTGAAGCTAAAGAAACTTATAAAAAATCGTAGAATTAACAATTAACCTTTACCAATTAGCTTTTTTTTTAACTCGGTTAATCATTCTGATAAATTGAAAACCTCTTTCTTTTATGATGTCGTTTTTTTCAAACAAATTAAAGTTCTCTTTTTTTTCATGACTTGCCTGCATAAGGTACAGTCGGTCATCGGAAGCCATATACAAGAATTATCAGTCCGTCCAATTCTGGGCTGGGCATGATATAAATATGTCAAAATAGAGATTATTTCAAAATGTTAATTTTGTAGGTTATGTTTACTTAGCCACTCGTTCTCTATCTAATACCAAAGTGGAATCGCCGCAGAACATTAGACAGTGTAATTTTTATAAACTATGTGGATCAAGTTAGCAAAATGAGTGCAAATTTTTATGCGCGTATAGACGCTGTTAAAAATTCAGTCTTACAGCTTAGCAAACGAAAGTCGATCAGATATGGCCTTCCGTTTATAGTATTCATGGTAGGTGGCTCTTTCGGGCTTCGTGAGTGGACTCAAATCAGGTAAGTGCTACACAGAATTATACTTGTACTTTATTAATGACTCTTTTGTGCCCTTGAAGTTTAATTGTCATACCAATAGAAACTTCAAATTGATACCAATATTCCATGAAAGTATCTGTTATTCTCTTTTAGATACCAATTCTCACAAGTGAAAGGTGTAAGCAAAGCAGAAGCTGAAAAGATGGGATTACACCGAGAAAAGAATGTGACATTAGAAGACACTTATGAAGACATTCAGAAACTCGATATAGATAACTGGGAAAACAAGCGTGGTCCCAGGCCTTGGGAACCAACTCCAGAACAAACAAAAAAATAATATTTTCACATTAATTATGTAGCTTCCTTAGTTTGTGAATTAGTTAATTTGTAAATATTCAGACTATTTAATTGTAAATAAAAAGTTATTTGTTTCTACATTTTGAAAATCTTTCATGATATATTGTAACTTCCTTCTATGAAGTTAGTTTAAAATTTAAGTAAAAACAACAGTTTGGAGAAAAGTAGTTTATACTTATACTAGTTTGTTTGGGAATTGAAAAAAAAGCCCTTAAATTTTTATATTTATTTATAATAATTGCATTCTGTCACATAATAATTATTGTTACACCCAGATTCATACGATAGACATTTCTAGCAGTCTAGAATACCTACATCACAGAATACATGTTTATCCTATAGGATACAAAAAGAAAATTGCACTATAAGAAGCAACATTAACATGAAACCAAACTCATAGATAGACGCGTGTGCACCAAATCAGTCAAAAAATAATGTATAAACATGTTAGTCTGTGATTTTCTGCAAATTCAATCCTAAGTGTTTATTAATTAAACAAAAAATCCAGCTTTAACTTATATTTCCTCTCCAAACTCTGGGTCTAACTGAGCAACAACACTCATACCTTTTTACAACTTAAATTTAATATAATTAGCTATAAAAACCATTAGGACAGGCTAAATAATAAAAGTTTAATGTTATAGCCAAACCACCAAAACAATAAAGTATAAAGAATAGTTTATATGTATTATACATGCGGTATCAAAAAGCCACGAAAAAAAAACCTTTTTTATAGTAGTGAAACTACATGTATATATTTGTGAGCATAACACAGTGTCACATCGTGGTGCTGGTTTATGATCATTTGAGGATTTTAATTATGTTAATGCTATAAATCATTCAGACTCAACTCAAGGTACTGGCACAGGATTCCACCTCCTTAATAGAACTCTATATAATAATAATGGAAAAGTAAACCAGTTAAAAAATTACAATGTAAAATCCATATAACATCACTCAATTTAACAAGTAACTCCCTAAAGCGTTGAAATCATATAGCTTTTCTTCCAGACAGTGATACACTATATAGTGTTACATTACACCCACGCTCAAAACTAACTTTCTCTTAACAACAACTCTTTATAACGCCTTCAGGGCTCGTACACATAAACACGATACGATGTCGCGTCGCATCGTGCTCCGATACGACAGTTTGTCGTATCTTGAGACGAGCGACACGACATCGCAACGTGCCACGCCATCGCCAGTTCTGCATTCAGTTGTTATTGAAAATTCAAAGATGACAGATGACATTGAGGTTGATCATTTAATAACCCTAGTCGAATATCGTCCTGTACTATGGGACAAAACATCAAAAGAATTGAAAGATAGAAATCCATTTTTAAAATAAACTGCGATCAATGTCGTCTCGCTCGCTCGTCCTACGATACGACGTACCGTGGAACGATGTCGTGTCGTAGCACGATTCGTCATCGTATCGTGTTTATGCGTACGAGCCCTCAAATGCAGTCTTTTCGGTGTCGTAATGTAGAATTTACACTGTATGTGGTTGACACATCTTCTTAGATTTATTTAGATAAGACAGTTCAATGTTCTTTAATTATTTCGACAGTAGTAATTGAAATACTAATTGAGTCAAAGCAAAAACAGATTTTAAATCAGTGATTTGTCCTGAGCTGGATTCACATGTTGTGTTGCAAGGTTTGCTATATGTATAGAGCTGTGTAAAATATTTGTGAATCAGCGCATTTACTTGCTAATCATGAAACAATATTTTTAATTATTACTAAATGATATTTTAAAAAATTGTATTAAATTGGAGTTCGACGATCATAATTTTTTAGCTAATTACACGAAGAGACACATTTTTGCATACAATTTTTGCTATTATATTGCAAACAAAAACTATGTACATAAACCTACAGCTACTAACGTAGTTTTACGCAAACTTGCAACCCCACATTAAGATAAAGTAGTAAAAATAAAATTATGGAAACACAATACTATATTTCTATACAAGAATTAATACTATGGCCACTGTATAAGTTTTGCAATAAGCAACACTATTTTATTTCCTTACATATTTGTATTGTACAATATGAAACTAATCATAAAAATAAACAGTAAACAACTTAGTACCTAGGTAGGAAAGTTTTCCATCTCATAGTATCAGATATCATCTTATACTCAATATATCAGAAATCCTCGATGATTATGTTTTTTGAATATTTTTATCCATTCTAGAAAAAAATGGTTAGATCTTAAAATCATATTTTTACACGACGTGTAAATAAATACTTTCGTCCGGCGTATGAATATTATTTCTTATATAAGAATATGTATGACGTATCTGCGAATTGCAAACCTTGTCCAGTGGTCAACGTAGTATACAAAAATCATGTGATTTTACCGTTTTATGTATAAAAAAAATGATCGTGTTCACTAACCTATGTTTTTACAACAATTTTATAATGCCTAAATCAAGGAATGAATTTGTTACAATTTACGTGAAGGAATCTAGTCATTGTATTTATTGAAATAATGTTGAAATTTAACTCACGCCATAGAATGTCTCGAAATATTATAAACACACGAAATACGAAAACTCGTAGACATTTGAATAGCAAGTATATTAAATATTGTTCGATAAATTATCGATTCACATTCATGTACACAAACAGAATTTTCCTTTTACCAAATTAAACAGTGAAATTAATATTCCATTCCCTTTCTACAAACTTTTAAATACCATGATTGCAACAACAAACATTTTTGTTGTTATGTTTGTCATTTGCAATCACATTACACATTCACAAAAGTTTCTTCGTAAGACATCAGGCACAAGCTTTTTTTTTCATTTTTATGAAGTCAAAATTTACAGAGGACACAAGTGCCGGTTTGTAGCAAGAAAATTATAAATCCCTCTACACACATATCGTTTTTTCTAAAGTTTTAGCTTTTATGGTTTTAATTAAATGTATTATGATGCGCAACTCATATACGATCAGATGATTCGTCTTTATTAGGTTTTATTGATACGGAACATATATATTAAGTAAGATCCACAACCCGCATCATTAAGGATTTTGTAATGAATTCTATATGTCACATACAGAAGGCTTAATATAATGTGTAACAGAAAAGTGTGGCAATATTTGGTGTTAGTTTACCCATTAGAGTGAAATCATTGTAAAACAAAATTTCGAGAAAAAATTATTGCGTCCTCCATACAACTTGACCGATCACATGACCAATTTTTGTATAGAGAACTTATTTTTTTTCGAATTTTGCGAAATTTTCTTTTACTGTGGGTTTACCTTAAATGGTATAGACTAATACCCAGTATTGTTATACATTTCTGTTACACGTTGTATATAATCAGAATATCAAACTATTAATACAAAAGTGTTGAACCTATTTAAGACTGAAGTATTATGTTGTAAAAACGAGTTGTGATTTCCATGCAATAAAAGCAATATTGATTACGAAAGATTCAATGCAAGGCCGTTCTTACAATTGTGAGCCTATACTAAGAAATCAAACAACTAATTTTTTTGTTTCAAAAATAACGCTACCTTTACTTTCTTGGGAAATTAGGTTTTCCAACTTTTGAAAAACGGGTAAAGAAATTAACTTAGGGAAACGGAAACGGTCGCACCGAAAACAGGCCTTAGGACTGGTTAGAGGGCGCCACGAGAGTGGCGGCGGAAAATTACCGTCATTTCTGGAAATGGGGTACGCCCCGTCTTTACGAAGTACAGTAGAGTGACGATTATCAGAACGTCGATCAACCTAATGATCACTTAACGGAACTGTTCGCCCAAAGCCACTCCTCCCGTGCTACTTCAGCCCCTGCACTTGATAATAGACGCTCTACTGTAATATGATATATTATATTGTGTAGTATGATGGTTAGTGTATGTGTGCGAGGGATGTTGGCTGGTGTTGGGCGAGTGAGGCGCCGGAGTGTTAGCTCATGGACAGCTGACCGAGCGCCAGTAGCCTCTCCACCGCCGCGTTCACGTCGCCGAACGTCGCAATCAGTGCTGTGGACAACATTATGTTGTAAGCTTCCATCTTTACTGGGGGCGCCAAAACTATAACATATTGCTTATTTAACCGGAGAGTAATTTTTGAAATTCATTTATATCAAGTAAATTTATAAAAACCACCGACATCGCCATTCTGTGGTGGCGGTCATCTTGGATTTGAATTATATTATAGAATTGTACTAGTCAAGCCCTTTCTTTTGATTTATAACTCATTTGAAAAAAAAGGTAAAAAAAATGTAATCCGGCATTCTGTGGTGGCAGCCTTCTTGGACCGATGTTCATCAAACATAGCTAGGAACACTCGCGACTAATATACCTTTCAAACAAAAATCTAAATCGTTTAAACTAACCACCCGTAGTTTTTGCGTCGGGGATTAAATACCCACATTAACTTAAGAAAAATAATAATCTGATCTACCTTAAACGAAAAACGTCAAAAAAGTCAGAAGGCAGAAAACTGGCTTTCAAAAATACAAAAAAATAGTATACTAATAACAGTACCTTGATTTCTATAATAAGTAGGAGCGGCAGAAGTGCGATGCTACTAATCGAAGCGTCACAGTTATAAGCAAAGTCTGCTATTGTTATTTCTTATAAAATATTTGGAAAAATGTTCCGGGGCAACATGTTGCTCAGATGGTTGGCATCAACTCCTAATTTATAATTGCTAACTAGCCCATTTACCTTGTAGATTAGCTTCCCTGTTGAGAAAGCCCATGGCTGTGAGTTGCTCAAGTTGCTGTGAGTAGCGTTGCTCGGGTGGTTGCGATGTGTTGTTCTGGTTGTTGGCCATCGCGCCCATCATTCGTTGCATGAACTGTTGACATACAGACATATGTATCATCATTCTCAATCAACATTAAAATAACGTAGGGCTCGTAACAGTTAACCGAGTTGTTCTTTGTGGATCACTAAGATTTAACAAAGTGTGTGTGACAATGGCTTTTACAACTATGAATGACACATGAAATAATAGTCTAGGATTACGATACAATCGTAAATATACCAAGTCAGGGAACTACAGGCGGCTTAGGAACTCAGGATTCAAAGTTAATATAAGTTCTATTATAAATAAAATATTACCGACATCCATTACGGCTGGCGCCGGTTTTGATAACATTAAAATAGGACCACTTATATACCAGGGTATGTATAGCAGGGTATACATACCTATCCAAACAAAAAAACGATTTATAAAATCGGTCTTCAAGAAATCAAACATTAAAAAAACAGATGAATTAAGTACTTTCTTTGGAAGTCGGTAAAAAAGTCAAGTTAAAATGTTCTAAACCCAAGAAGAAGAACCGTAAAAACTTTCATGTAGCATTGTAAAGTATAATGGTGTTTTTTTGTGATCTTATCTGCATATATAAGTTGATGAGACAATTAAACTTTGTATCCATAGATTCCCTGGATCCAAGCCGAATTTACCCCTCTTACAGTATTTTAATAATGTATATTGCTTGCATGTAAGGTAAGTGAAACTTATACTTGTGACTATTTACTATTGGATATATAATGCAACTATCACATGTTATAATGACTATGTTTATTATAACTAATACACTAACACTGCTATAAAAGTAAATAAATGTTACTACAAATTCTTTATATTCTATAATAAAATACCAAAAATCTAAGGTATAGAATGCTGAGGCACATCACATGGCACTCACATAAAATAAGATTTTATCGTTATGTTTTCAGAGTGTAGCGGCCTGTCTTCTAAGACGTAGCATCCACACATAGAAAGGCAATATATATATAGATTTAGTTCCCATCATTATCACAACCCGCATTTTTATGGACTACTGGACATAAGTCTCTACTAATGAACGCCAACGTGTTTGGTCGCTAACTCATTTCACGTCACGGCTTTATTTTTTGGGCTTCCGTCAACATACTTTTGGAGATTATTTCCAAAATTGTTCATAGCTGTAAATCAGTCAATATCAACACCCAAAACTGGAGTAGTTTGGAGTAAAAATAGATTTCAGAACCCTTATACATCTCATGTGATGACATTATCTTGTTCAATTCAACTCGAAGAAAATGCACAAAATGGTAAAAACACAGCCAGTAAACAGGATGGTTTAAAAAACTACGGAATATTTCGATGTATTTAAAAGACGCTCTGTTCTTTTCTTCATTGCGATGCTTCACATACATGCTTGGGCTTGGGTTTAACGCAAGCCTTTTTTACCGTCTTCCAAAAAGGAGGAGGGCTTCAGTTCAACTGCATTTTTTTTCCTATTTTCTCGGCGACAGCTGAACCGATTAAAAAATTATGTTTTGTTTGTAGTGCTCCCGATGTCTATACAATATAAATTTAATCATCGTTGGTCCAGTAGATTTGGGTTTTTAAATAATAAAAACTAAAAAAAGTCCTCTCTTAAAAGACTCGTCCTTACTTAATTTTAAGATGAAAGTTTTGTATTTTTGCTGCTCTTTTACGCTCAAACGGCTGAATGGATTTGGATAATATTTGGTAAGAATATAGCTTATACCCAGGCTAGTTTTCACATATACATAGGCTAGTTTTCATGGTGAAAAATTTAGAGTTGCTATGGGATGATTAGATATTCACCGCAGGAAAAATCGCGGGGCGCAGCTAGTTAAGATATAAATCAAGTCCCATGTCCAGTGGTGATCGACGACTGAACAAGGTGGCCACGGTAGTTGTTACCTGCGTGAAGAGCTCCGAGTTCTGCTGCTGCCTCGCTGGCTGGTTGTTAGCAGGTGGGTTGGCGGGAGGTGGCGGCGGTGTGGCAGCCGCGGCTCCCACACCCAGCCCCAGGTTGTTGACGAGCCCGGGTGCAGCCGTGCGCAGGTTCTCCATGCCTTGCTGTATCTGAAGCAGCGCGTTCAGCGCCTGCATACCATACGAGATATTAACACTATTAGTGAACTGATTCATTAACTAACCACAAAAATGAGAAGTTTCACAATTCGTCGGTTCTTTTTTCATCTTTGTTCTTTATATTGGTTTCTCAGAGACGACTGGACGGATTTAAAATATATTTTATTATGTTCGATACCTTCCAGTTGAACCCACTAACATTTTATCAAAATCGTTCCACTAGTTTGGTTTATAAATTAACGTAACTGAAAATTTTGAAGTCTGTTTTTTTTTTAAAGTATTACTTGTTTTATTATACGCGCACGATCGTTGGAAAAGTCCAACTATATTTAGAGTTACGTTCAGAATCGGGCGAGACGTGCCATCGTTGTGAACACGAACGGCTCCTTACACCCTGGCGAAGTTCATAGAAGTTGAAAGAAACTATAGTTAAATTGTTAGTTTTCTAAATACAACTTTTTCAGAAGAGGCACAATCGGACCCAAAAAGCAACGGGGGTCAAAGTATAAAACGAAATTTATCTATGAATCAATAACGATTGATTTTTCTATTTGTTTTTTGGTGCGAGGCAGGGATTTCGTCGAGACGCCACCTGTGATTCGTCAATCAGAAGTAAACATGCCCGGACATACTCACACTAGTGCACTATTTCAGTGATGACATGATTGTCAGTGTAGTTTTTCAATATGAAATCTATTGACACCAAAAATAGCATACAGAGTTATCAGCTAGAGGTTATACTAAGCTAAAAGGAGTAACCCTTATACTGAATTCGAGAAAAAAGATAAACAGATTCATACATTTTGCTGAAGACGGATAAACTTATTGTATACAGCCGATTTTTTTCTTGAATTCAGGGTTGTTTCCATACGTTAACTAAAGCTGTTTGTAATTATGAGCATAGTGAGCCTTTTTCAGCTTAGCACAGGGTCAGGGAGAGATATTATGAGGAGAGCACGCGTGATCTGGACAAGTGCAAGTAGCAATCACCTGTGGGTTGGACATCATAGACTGCATCTCTGGGTTCTGCAGCTGGGCGAGCATCTGCGGCATCATTGTGCGCATTTGCTCTTGCAATTGTGGATTGTTTGCGAACATTGGATTCTGAAAGGAAATTATTTGTATTAGTTTTCTACATAAACACTAAATCTAGTAAACTATAGGTAACTGCTAAAACTTGTGGTTTAATATAGTATTTTTGCTAAAAACACCAAAGGACCGTATTAATAAAATATATTTATAGAGATATATAAATTAAAGCACACAAAAAGTTAATTAAATAAATTTTACACCAACAAGATTAAGGATTATTGGCGCCAAAAAAAAAATTAAAAATCAGAATCAGAACATCGAGTGTGGTATCAAAGTAAAGAATTTTGAACGGTGATTACGAATACATACATAACTTATATGTTTATATGTTGTCTTGAAGTTTAGAATAGGAAATGCTAAGTATTATATACACAGGTTTAAAGATTTAGCAGTCAGGTTTTTTATGTCGATGTTAACCACTTGTTTAAAAATGACTCGTGACATCTATGTATTATCAGTGGTTATTTGTATATAGTGGAATCATGTTTCCCAGCATACCTGATTAATAAGCCGCGCAGCCATATCAGGATCAGCTGCGAGAGCCTCGAGCATATTATTAGTGTATGGAGCAGATAACATAGACTGCACCAGTCTGGGGTTCTCTGACATCTGCTGCAACAGCGACTGCATGCCCGGCGTGTTGATGAGGCCGGGGCCGGAGCCTCCGCCAGCGGAGCCTCCGCCCGTGCCCGCGGCGGCGCCTCCACCCCCGCGCGACCACGGGTTGGGCAGCGGCTGACGGTTCTCGGAGCCTTGTTGTGGATTTGTGCCATCTATGATTACAGACCGAATCACAAGTTATATTTTTCATTCGGATTTCCAACGAATTGTCTATGTCATAGACAATAATATATATTTCTATCAATTTTAGAAATACAGTAAAAGGAAACTCTCAACGCCAAAAGCTTTCATATAAGATATCCGAAGTCTACGAATATATAATTTAACATAGCCAGCATACATAACTTTTTTTTTCAATATTCTGATATCTTCTACTTATAGATATTATGTTTGAAGATTGAAAACGTGCTTTCCATAATGTTGATAAAGATTGAGAATATTTAATCATGAAATAGTAAAATAGTACTCACCAGAATTATCCACCAATCCAGAGAAAGGGTTCCCGGCCATGCTGCTAGCGACATTCAGCATCGGCTCTTGTATGTCTCTGTACATACGCTGCAGAGCATTGTACCCGCCTGACAAACAAATCATGCTGTTATTTACTCAAATACTTAATTTTATATCAGAATAGAATATAGTTTATGTAGGACAAAATACAATAGATATATTACACAATGAGATAGAATAAAGGTACATAGAGGTGCAAGTTTTATGTACAAGGCAATCCCAATTTAGCATATCACTTTAAACTAATATTATATAAAACTGGTTTCACATTTTGATACGGGAGCGGAATAAATGCGAGTCAGAATTATCCGTCTTTTGAAAAAATAATGTGGTTTTCGTGCAGGCGGGGGACAACTCCATTGGAACTCTAGTTAGCCTCACTCACCATCTTCCTGTGGTATGTGACATTACAACGACTTGTCCACAACAACCCTTTATTTTATTAATTTACTTGATACTTTCTACTGACTTGTTGTAAACTTTATAAAAATAAATTTAACTCTGGCAAATATACTAATCGTATGACGCCATATTTAAAATGAATTAAATTTTATATGCATGGTATGCGACTCACTTACCGGGTATGCTCTCTAGGTTGGAGAGCGCGCGGTCGTGCGAGCGCATGAGCTCCTGCAGCATGGCGGGGTTGCGCGCCAGCTCCATCGTCTGCCGGAGCAGCTCGGGGTTGTTCAACATGTGGCTGATCTCGGGATTCCTCTGCACACAACACATGAACGTACAATCATAACTTTAGCAATAAAAAAATCTGCTCATTTCTAGTTCTATTTTAGTTACGTAATGCGATATTTGTATAACCATAAGAGTTAAGTAAAGATAATTTGTTAAATTATTTTATACTAACTGTTGCGATATTATAAGTTGCTTATGCGTTAATACAGTATAGAAAGTAGCCTAGGTGTTAATCTAGGGTTGGATAATTGGGTGCTGAACCTATCTCCGTACCAAATTTCATCCAAATCAGTTCAGCAGTTTTTGCGTGAGAGAGCAACAAACCTACATCTAGTAGCGTAGAATGGAGAAAGCTGGCTTTCTTTATATTTATATGTACAAATTCCACCAAAAAAGACAAGGAAAACGAGAAACAAAGTATCCTTTAGCAACTGCAGTACTTATGTCTTAACACCACCTTAGGAAGTTAGAAACACCCAAGCTAGTTGAGTTACGAACGCCTGTTGTAAATGTGTTACGGCATACTGACCGACATAAGGTCCTGCATCTGTGGGTTAGAAGTGATAAGGGTGCGCATGTTCTCGGGGTCGTTCATCATCTGCTGCACCAGCGGGTTGTCCAGCACTTGCCTTAGCATGTCGGGATTTGACAACAGCTCCTGTTGCATACGAGCCTGAAAGTTAAAGTTAATGTCGTCAAATGAAATAATTCTTTATTTATCTTGACAACAGCTAAAAATGCGATGGCGATAGGGTTGTTTGGATTATCAAAAAAATGTTGTGCACAACTATGGAACTGTGGAACGCATTATCTATTAGACAGCCAAAATTTGTTTCCATAATTCTGAACTTGATTTATGATCATTAGTTTTCATATGGATAAATAGTTACAATCGATATGTTAATTTATTCAAATACTATGGTTTAAAAAATACTGGGTATTATACAAACAGCACAAAGCGACTTTTACGTGATTGGAATTTATTTCCAAACTATAATTTGTTAAAACTATGGGAATTTCCCAAGCATGCCTCATTGAACACAATAAATACTTACTTTATTTCTACTGTGTCTTAGTCTATTTGTGTTAATCACAATTCAGTAGTATTACTAATTATACTAATATACTCATTTTATTTCTAAAATATACTTAATGTATAAAGAACTAATATGACAAATTAGAATTATTCATCTTGGGAACTGAATAACCAAACAAAAAATTTCAAATCTGAAACAGAGGTATACTAATCTCAGACTCTACAATCTGGATGCGAATTTGTAGTTCTGTAGTTGTAATGTTATAAAATTTTAATAAATGGCATAGTTTAAAAATCATTTCTTTTCTCTATGTAAAAGAAACAAATCAGGATAACAGGCTAATCTTAGAAACTTACTTGTAAATCCATAAAAGTACTCTGGCCAAGCCCCAGACTCTCCAACCCTGCCAGACCACCCAGTGAATTCAAGCCAAACGGTGTGGCTCCAATGTCAGCTGAAACAATGTTTTATAAGACTGTTATTTCGCTATACGGGTTTTGATGCAAGTTTTGTGAGAGGTTTATTTTGATCATGACACAATCAGCATATCCAAATAATTATTACCCATATTCCACTAATATTCCCTTATAGCTTATTTAATTAGTAATCTATTATTTATTTGTAAGAGACATAGTGTAATATAATATTTTGTATTATTTTGACTTCTATTTATTATTTTTAATATGTTGTAATAATTTTTGTATATTATTGTTTCTATGTATATTAGACCAGTATTTGTTCACGGCTTTGCCCGTGTCATAGTTTCCTGGGAAAAAGGTAGCCTATGGCAGTCCCAGACTTCAAATTATATCTGCGATAATTCCTCTATCCCACTCCCCACAAGTAAACTATGCAAATCAATTTTACCTGTAACTTTGTAGCTGCAAAGAATGAAGACTAACTCATTTATGATTACTGCTATTATTATGGTAATTTATACTGTCATTTTATAATTTAATCACTCATATATTATTTAGCAAATAAGAATCTAGATTACTGCACAGATATAATATAAGCGTTTGAAATACCTTTACAGAACATACCCAAACCATGTGACCATTTTTTTCCTATTTTTAACTCCCCTCCCCTCCTTGGTGACCCTTTGTAGTATATGAGAAGACCCTCCTCTACCCCTCTATGTGTCGCCCGACCTGTGAGTTTATAACACACTAAACACTGCGCACAATATTAGAATATGACTTGTTAAAAGTGCGAATTACTCTACTATGTAATGAAAACCTAAGCCTAAACACAGGGCCACCCCTGTGACCAAGCATGGTATTTTGAAGACCTGCCTTCCCCTCCTAAATGGGTCACGTAGCAAGGGAATGTTTCCTAAGTAGTGTTGTAATATTAATTAAATGTGGGATTCACAATATTTTTTTATATCTTTCTCTAAGCTGCTACATAGTATATAGTATGAATCTTAAAAGTACAAACAAACAAAGAACTCACAGAATGACCTTGTATAGTCTGATTGGTGATAAAACCATTTAAGGGTGTTTAGTAGTTACTTGACTTGCATAAACTTTAGACCACTGTATCTCGTAGAGTGAAAAGTTGGGATGCATTCAAAAAATAAAGCCTACAACACCTCGCACAATAAAATCAGTCTAGGCTGGAGAGGATCACAAAGAATGAAACATACATAATTGTTTATTACTTTAAAAAAAATACAAGGCGTGTGTTTGACCGCAACTAGCCTGATGTAAAGCGACGATGCAGTCTAAGATGTGGCACGCTTGCCTAAATACATACACTCAATAAACAATACCCTTCTTTTGGGCAGTTGATTAAAAACATGAAAAAGATGTTAATTGCATTCGTTTTTAAATAGTGAATTGTCACACTATCCACTTCTCAGTATAGTCACTGAGTAGGAAGTTACCAGAATGCAAGCCAGTAGTCCCTAGGAGCTAAGCAAGCCGCCTGTCTGTGTGGTTTAATGGTTTCGCTTTATCAATCTATACATCTGCCTTAGGTTCAAGAGGGTTAGGTAGGCACCAAAAAACTGGAGTCATAAAAAAAACTTGCCTTCAAAGAGCCATGATCTTGTCTATACATTATACTTTGAGCTGTCTTTATTATACAATCCCCTTGGGGCATGATGCGTAAAGCTTAGTGTTTGTGAGTGACTGTATTTTCATACTTTTCATCAACTTGCAATAGTGTCTTTGCATTCATATGATGTAGAATACATTAACATGCCATTTATTTAATTCCAAGCATAATTGTTAATCAAGGTTATCATTACCTTATTGACCCAGTTTAAGTAATTAGCTGTCTAATAGTGGACTATGAAGCTCTTTCACAATAGCATTGTGATTGTTAACTAGATTTGCAAAAACTGGTCAGAAGAAAACTTTAGTGTGTACTCAAATTTAAAGTTTAGTAGTAGTACTCAAAGTCTAGTTTTAAAACTTGTGTAAGTGCATTAAATAAATAAATATGCTATAACTTAAGTTCACTCTAGCAACAAACTTAATCTACAGAATAACCCAAAATTTAAAGAGCTGGATTTCCAGGTCTGTCTCATTTTAATTATCTTTTATTATTAATAACATATTGCCACTATGTTTAATGAGTTTGAGTTACTAATTCTACTAATGCATCATTTACCCAATTCCATATAACTTACCAGCAACTGAATAGAGTGAAAACACTTCTATAAACACATTCCACAACACTGAGCACACAATATGACTCTTATCAACTGTCATATCACTTGACACTTTAATTACCTGGAGGGCGGCGCGCTGCCCCCTCGGGCTCCGGCCTCGGCGGCGTTTTGATGACGAGGTGGACTGTCAATCCATCTTTGATGTTGTGCTGTTTCAGCGTGTCTCCATCATTCATTATCTTCCCGGCAAAGATCAGACATAGCTGCTCGGGCTCGGCGCTGAATTTCGGAGAGAGAACCTCCTTCAACTGAAAAACATATTCTCTAATCAGCATTAGCGTTGCGGAATCGTTGAATTAATGTCGTCAGTGATTGCGTGTCCAATATCAAAGATATTGCGCCATGAGTGGAGCTCTTGCCGCCGCCGTTCTCACCTTTTTGATGTCAGCATCCTCCTCGATTTCGACTTGTTGTTTTTCTTTTGGTGTTTTCACTGTAATCGTAATTTTTTTGGTTTCTTGTCCCTCTGCCATTTTGGCAACTCTAGAATGACTGTGTACTTTGGCGAAATAGAAGAAAAATTACGAGAAAATTATAAAATTTGACTTGCGTTGATGAACTGACGGATATGACTAGAGGCCAAAGAGAAAAATGTCATATTACTGAATATACTTAGTTTCAACTTTATTTGTACAAATTTAGAGTTTATTTTTCTATATCATTGAAACAACGTGAAGTTAGTAATATGCTTTTGACAAATACATCAAGGACATTTGGCCCAAAAAAAACGCTGTATTGCCATAATATACGAATCGTCTATGGATGTTACATTTCCATAGACTATAAAATGTGATTAGTTTCTCTTTCGTACACACATATCTAACGTGTATCCGAATAACAAAAATTTTCCGGAAATTCAGAAAATCGCCGGAAGTTACCTGTTATTTTATCTTGACGACTGATCTGACATGAAACAAAAACAAAAAACAGTTTTCTATAATGTTACTCGCAAAATTTTAATGAAATTGCCACAAAATAGCATTTGGTATGCCAAGTTCTACCGTAAATCTAAGTCATTAGCTCAGAGAGCTATTTATTGTCAGTTCAACTTTAGTTTTTGTTTTAGGTGTCTGTTAGTAAGGCGACCATAGAATTTCCTATATATACTCGGGTTACTCCACTGCTCTTAATTTATTTATATTTTATGCCGGACGACAGTCAATATGCGTCACTAGGCCATCTAAAACAATTACAAATAAATGGAGGTAAGTAATTACTTATCAACAATATCCTTAACTATTTATGTATTTGTTTGAATTAAAAATACATCTCCTGATAAATGTTTTATATGAACGCTAGGGAGAACAGAGAGATGCTGTCTTACACGATGAGGAATACTGTAATCCATTGAGCACGATGCTTCCGACTATTCCACACAAGAGAAAAAATGTGAAAAGTTTGGGTAAGAATATTTTCACAACTTTATTCAATAAGTTTTCCATTTGAAAATTATTTTAGTGTGTCTATCGATCCGCATTTCTTCGTATCTATGAGAGAACTTGTAACAAGTACTTAGCGAATACTAATATGAGTACTTATGTAATATTATGTTGTTTTATGACACTGGTTTTCATACGTACCTACCTTACTGTATGCTGGATCAGTCCGACTATAGCTAGTTTAATTTCGTTCACATTCGGTGAACTTCATCAGGGTAATAATAATCATGCTTTTGTGTCCACAACAACAAGTCTCACTCTCACACTTCTAAATACCTAAAGTATGGAATATTCATTGAATTGGTAGGATGTAGGTAGGTACTTATAGGTACTAAGTCTAGTCATAGACTTAGTATTTCGTTTAATATAATGTATATAAAATGTATACGAATCTCAGGTTTTTGTTCTACCGAATTCCACATAATAGTAGACGTACAAATATAGCTCCAGCTTGGAATAATTATTGCTTTGTTTATGAACATATATTTTGGCACAAATCCACTGTCATCGCAGATCTGGGCAAGATAACATCAGAACAACAAGCAAAGGAAGAAAAGGAACAGGCTGAGAATATAGCAAGCATGCTCATGCGAAATTACGATTCCAAACTGTACGGTGAAGATGATACCTCGCAACCGACGTCTCGCGCCGCACCTGTCATTCCTATGGAGCCAACTCGAAAAAAGAAAAAACGAAAAAGGTTTGCATTATTTTTTACTCTTCAACTGTACCTACCTACTGCAGCGGATTTCCAAGTCTTCAAATCACGGCTACCGCGTGGAAACTGCATTATATCTTGACGCGTTAGCTAATCAACAATACATGGGTTCGGCACACAATGTCTATATCTTCTATTCTACTCCATCAGCCGTCATCTCTTCATTGACTCCCCTTTCACTTAACTCATCCAAGTCTTCGTAGGTCGCCCCCTCCCAGCACTATATTTAAATCAATTATATTTGTCAACTGAATTTAGCCCCTGCTCGATATTTTTTTGGACTTTCTCCATATATATTTCATACGACAGGGATGCCATGGAACAATACATAAGCACCGCGGCAAGTATCGAACCCGATTCTCTTTATATACTCAGCCGCCAAGTATTTATGTGCCATATTAAAGGTGTATTTTTCTTACGTATAGATACATAGTTAAGATCCTGCTTACTTTGGTTCGATACTCACAAACGCTTCTCTTATGTTTTACTCAGATCTCAAATATCGATATGTCTGACGAACTGTCGATACGAATCAATCCGCAAGGTGGCCAGCGCTTTTGGAATGCGTGAGGTATCTGAAGAAGACGCGTGGAACTTCTACTGGACCGACATGAGCGTCTCAGTGGAACGCGCCAAGGAAATGAAGAGGTTCCAACGTATTAACCACTTTCCCGGCATGCTGGAGATCTGTAGGTAAGGTTTTTTCCAAGCGGTAGAAAGTACACCTTATTATGCAAGTCACATCTAGGTACGCGTCTAACCTTGGATAGAATTCTTCGTTCCTAAGCGTATAATAATTATTATAATCTTTGCAATTGAATTGTAGGTCATAGTCTACTCTGGCTCCGGCCAATTTTCCGGTTCATATATCGGACATCACCTTTCCAAGGGTTATCTATTCTAGAAGGTTTTCTCACAATTTTTTCTATAATATTACATTAAGTGGCAGTTAAATGTTGTCTATATGAGCGAAGAATCAGACACACTTCGAAATCTTTATTTTTCAGAAAAGATTTGCTTGCTAGGAATTTAAACAGAATGCAGAAAATCTACCCAAAAGAGTATAACTTCTTTCCGAAAACGTGGTGTTTACCAGCAGAGTAAGTTATTACGAGTAAGATACGATTCTGCTTTGTTCAAAATAACTTAGCAACTATTTAAGTGTTGGAAAAGACGTGATTTAACATCAGACTTACAGATTAAATTTCATTTTCAGCTTCGGTGAAGCTCTTAACTACAGCAAATCTCGTAAAAATAAAACGTTTATCATAAAACCCGAGTGCGGGAGTCAAGGGCGTGGGATCTATTTGACCAAATCACTCAAAGAAATCAAGCCTACTGACAAACTTATCTGTCAGGTATTTTCTATTTTAGTGTATTATACAAACTTAACCTAAGTGCACTTGGTGAACTGGAGTGTACTTGTAAAAATCACCTGCAGCTTTGTTAATTTGAAAAGCTTCCAATACTTTAACTGCGCCTAACGCCTGCGGGACTAGATAAAAAAAGCACAGCTCCATAAAGCATCTGATATGACTCTACTTCACTTTACTGGTTTTTTATGAGACATCCAATCCTTAAAGAACCCACTTCTGATTAGGTTCTATTGTGTAGGGTTATATAAATCAGAAGTGGGATTAACAGCATAAAACGTACCTATTAATATTTTTACTATAAATATTTTTCCAGGTTTACTTATCAAAACCGTATCTTGTAGACGGTTATAAATTCGACATAAGAGTTTACACCCTTATAACTTCGTGCGATCCACTACGGATTTTCGTTTACAATGAAGGTTTGGTCAGGTAATTTTAGATTCTTATCATCCTCCCGTAGATATTTTTCGCTAAAAATTATCCAAAACCAGCTGGATTTATTCAGTTTCTTGTATTATTGTCTATCTCGAACGCTGATATTGCTCTTTACTCTGATTTTAATATTTCTCATAGGTTTGCAACAAGTCGGTACGCAGATCCAAACGTGAACAATACAACGAATGTGTTCATGCATTTGACGAATTACGCGTTGAATAAGCATAGTAGAACATATGTTTACGACTCCGAGGCAGGTAGTAAACGGTGAGTTAGATTAAAGTAGAACATTCTCAGATACAGTAGGTAATATTCCTTTATAATCGACTTCAAATGTAGAACGTTATCAATTCTGTCTCTTTTTTTAGGTATGTATGCTCCCCGATTTCTCAGAGTTGGATGGAAAGAATTAAAAAAAAAATGTTCGAAAAGGACTTTCAAGATAAATTTTGAGGTTATGTGAAAAAAGTGTAAATACAAAAGTTTTAGATCTTTTTATTACCTACAACTTTGCCATTTGACTTTTTTCGATACGACTTTTAGTTTTGCCGGAAATCGAGAAAAACCGTTTTTTACCCTTAAAAACTCACCCCCATCCCCTTCCCGACCTCAGATCGCCCGTAAATTATTTTTCCTTTCATTTTTATAATATTCCCCTCCTTTTCTAATGGGTTTCATCCTACTATTATTTTTTTTCACTTTTTATTATTTTTCAAGGCTTCTACCCTGGTCTATATTGACTAACTCTTAATACGTATTCTGACACATGCAATAACATGGTCACATCTTTAGGCAAGTCCGACACACAAGTACCTACTTACGTAATATTTAATAGTCAATCTTAATTTTTTTGTTTTTAATTATACGTTGATCTACTCGTAGTAGGTACCTAGTATGTATGTTAAAATTACGTTACTTCCCGCGAACAAGACCAAGGTATCTAACGTTATTTTCAAACAAAAACCGCGAAAAGGTAGACTTTTTGTGAGAGAGGCCTGTTTTTACCAGCTACAGACTAAGAACACCTGACAATAGTTTTTTGATCGATGATGGTTTCCCCACCAGCAAGATATCGACACTGAACAAGATACTCCTATCACAAGGCGTGGACTTGGACCTTCTCTGGCACTCCATAGACCAAGTCATCGTGAAGACTATCATATCCGCTTGGCCTATCCTGAAGCATAGCTACCATGCGTGCTTTCCCTCCCATGATATGGTTACACTTTACACTACTTTACCTTGTATTGTATTTTTACCTGACTCTTTTATTTTTTAGTCAAATAATAAGTACCAAACTTCTGGGCTTACCCGACATTCAATACTTCAGTAATGTACATATCTGTTGTTATGAGTCTCATACGAGTAGTTTATAAGTAGGTAGATAAATATAGATGTAAGTATAAAGCCTGTCGGCTTAGCAAAGCTATAGATGTTGAAGTTGAACGATAGAGTAGGTAGTTATAACGTTCCCATAAAAGGATTAAATATGGGTTTTTATTTTCATTTTATATTAATTAGTAAGTATGTAGGATCTTAGCAATAAGCTTCAGCGAGCTTACAGATTAAAGTACCTATGTTTTTTTTGACTTTGCTGAGTTTGTACGATTACACGCTTTAAATGTGTTAAACCTTACCTAATAAGTATATTTTAATTATTTTATCCGTTTTGAATTTGATTTTTCCACTAAATAAATAATAAGTATACCTATTGCTACGTGCTTTTATATATAGTACTTAGGTACTGTTTAGTTACAGTTAATTTAAGTTATTCTAGTAACTTTTGATACTATACCTATAATTAATATATTTACTATTAATTGCAGGTGCACGCTTGTTTTGAAATTTTAGGATTTGATATCCTATTGGATCACAAGATGCATCCCTATATTTTGGAGGTAAATAGGTATATTTTGAATTTCGAATTTTAATTTGGATTTTTTTTAAAGTTGTCAGTGTGAGATTTTTGTTTAGCGATAAGACCGCCCTTTGTGTCGGATTTTATAGTATTATTTTTTAAGTTGCATGTCTTTGTGATGACAATGAAGTATTCTGGTAATGTATTGTTTTTAGGTGAACCACTCTCCAAGTTTCCACACGGACACGCAGCTCGATCGAGAAGTGAAAGAGGGTTTACTCACCGACACTTTCACAATGCTAAATATTTGGCAGTGCGATAAGAAACGAGTTCTCGAGGAAGACAGAAAAAGGATACGAGATCGATTGCTGCAAACTAACAAGTGAGACGAAACTCTGTCGTATAATATCACACTCATTTTGTTTATGGTCATCGGTACGTGATGTATCTTCTAAGCCAAAGGAGTGTCAGTCAGTCGTCATGACGAACAACTTACAATATTCTAACCGAGAATTCAAGAAGAACAATTAGCTGCTTTATATTATATGTTTAACGGTCGTCGGCATAATGTTTAGCTCGGTTGATAGCTTTTACTCTAATTTCAGATTAATTCTATGTAAACGTCATGATAAGTAAAATTACCCATTTCAACATAATACACCCCTAACCGATAACCTTGCAAATACGAAAACTTGTATGCCTGTGTTTATTACCTATTCACGCAATGCCTGAAATTAGGTGTAAAAATTAGCCCTAGAAAGAACCCCGCGGGTAAAACCGTGAGGCCCAACTATTAAACAATTAAACTGTAATTTAATAAGAACACTATTAGTTTAGGATCTATGTTTTTTTTTAAAGATTCTTATTTCAAACTGTTTACCTAAGGCAGTAATACAAGGAGGCCATAGACGTAATTAGTCGTGCGTAAAAGGTATTAAGGTTTCAAGTTTTTTAGGTATTCCGAATTCACTCCAACTGAAGAAAAAGAACCTGAGAAAAGTCCTTGGCAGACTCAAATTCAGTGGGAAGAGACACATTTAGGAAACTTCAGGTAAAGTGCGTTTAGCATTACAAATTGTAACTTACCTACAATATGCAGATGGCAGGAACATATTTTTGACAATAAACTCACCTATTATAGTAAATATTGGAAACAATATAGGCTCCTCCTCGGCTAGTTGGCAACATCTAGTTGTATTAAGAAAAACGAACGGTAATGGTTCTTATTTTTGAACTATTTTGTACTCGTTCGCTGTAAGGAAGTTATGAAATGAGTTATTTCTTAGTTGTTTGTAGGAAGTAAGGATGTTTTATAAGTCGTATTAAATAGATTTTCTTGTTTTATCTGTTATACGTTCCAGGCGAGTATACCCAGTAGGAGAGCAATACGCATCGCTGTTCCAACAACCTTCGGGCTCACTATACACCGGTACGGCATCATCTCGAGCCAGAGGCGACTGTACTAGAATTCAACGGGAAGAATTCCAGGTAAAAGTTCTATCTACTGGTAAAACCTACTTTAATAACCGACCAAGTGCTGTTCGGACAATTATCAACATTAGTACAATTTTCTTCCTCTTGTCGTTCTTAATATCGAGCATAAACGGCAAAAAATCACGTTTGTTGTATGGGAGCGCCCTTTCAATTAAATCTAAAATATCTAAAATTTCAACTGTCTAGCTATCACGGTTCATGAGATAGGTACAGCCCGGTGACAGACAGACGGACGGAACAATGGACAGCGAAGTCTTCGTAATAGGGTCCCGTTACTTACTCGCGTATTTTCAATTTCCGGATTAATAAGTTCGTTTCTAGATAATACAAATATGTCAAACTACGCTTTAAGTAAACAATGAGCCTTAATTATTTAAAGCAAACTAAAGCCAAAGCGGAAGCTCTGAAGAAGCCCTCTCAGCCGAAGCAGCTGGGCGAATGCGGCAAGAAGCTAGGCGAAGAGCCGAGCACGATAGCCCCGGTTCCTATTGTTAGCACGGAAAAGCCACCCAAAGCAAAGGGGAAAGAACGGGACAAACGGAATAAGGAAGATAAAGATAAGACCAAAATGACGTCCAAAACTTCGCTCGCCACGCAGTCTGTAAGTGGCATACATACCTACTTCAAATAGAAAATTATTGCAGCACTCGTAGCCTTATAGCTACCGTACGTGTGGATGAGATGTTTCGAACCAATCAACGAAGTTTAGCAACGTTCATACCTGGATAGATGCCCGAGGAGTGGTATTTACAACGAAGCGTGTTAAATATATAGTCTTTATTTACTAGCGTGATAGAGTGATAGGAACTAGATTTATGCGAGTCAGACAAGCAGAATATCTGTTTTAGGGTGAGTCTACTATATGCTGCGGTTTTAAAGGAAAGCAATATTACAGTATATACAGTACCTACTGTATTATGTGGCGATAGCAACTTGACGACCGCTTTGATCTTGTGCCGCTAGCGGCGTGTTTCGTGTTTTTTCAGACAGGTATTTTTATGATGAGGTATCTTATATTCGAGTCGAGGTGAGTCTAGAACATGGATTTGTGAATGATGCATGTGAGCTATGATAGTGTAAAAAAATAATTATTTACTTTTGTAGGTTCCCGAAAAAGAGATGAAACCTCCATACGTGTTGTGTTCCTTTGAACCCGACCCTATTGTGGAGAAGGAAGAACGCGAGCGGGTCAATCTCCTTGCGCAGCGCGACTTCCTTATCCGTAGCTACGGTATGCTAGAGCAGGTAATAAATTCATTCAGGCGCACATTGTTTGTAGTATGTAAGAGCTGTTTTATTATTAGACTTTATACAACTACTCGACATACTTAAATTATCAACTGATTAAGTGCTGATACTTGACAACATTACAAATTTTTGACCCCCCATTTTTATTACGATAAGGAAAGACAAATTAAAAATAACGTAACAAATTTAAAGGCAACTTAATATTTTTAATTTTGTTCAGAATGTAATAATTACGTTTGTTAGTTTTTTTTAAATATAATAAAAGTCCAGCATACTGTTATTCTCGTCAAAAGCTCGTAAAGAAATGATGTCATCAATTATCTGTATTTTTGTATTATCTCGAAATGGTCATCAAATTTCCATCACTTTCCAAATAATGAAATGTTGTCAATTATCAAAATTGAACGAAGTTTATTAATCTAATGAGTAGCTAATTTGCCGAAGCATGGACTAGTAACGCTAGTCTGAAAGTTGAAAGTCGCTATGGAAAGGGCAATGCGGTATATGAGTTTACGAAGTGATTCGACAGCATTATTATGATTATAATGTAGTTTTTAGTTATCGTGACATGACATGTTTATTTTAGATTTATCTAGCCATGAAAAAAATGGGAACCCTAAGACCCGAGGACGAACGAAAATATGGTGTATATGGACGTCTCTCTGTTGTATCGAACTCGCCCAAGGTAATAAATTGCTACTCTTGAATTTCTAATAATTTTGTGCAGTTTTTTACTAGAAATTATTGAAAAAGACAATGTTCTCAGGCCATTTAACATCAGAATTGTATGTGATATTATATTACTGTTGCTATCAATTTATGACATTCATTTTCCGTTGGCCAACACAATGTTAATGACATATTGTATCGATCGACATGAATTGGCCCTTAGAACATTGGAAACCACAGCACATAAAAATTTACAAGTCTCTTTTTTCCAATTGTAAATAATACAAGTATTGTGTTTGCCTGCAGAAAGTGTGAATGGTCTACGCGAAAATTACTTTAGTAACAAATAGATGTAAGAAACCAGAAAAGGGTCCTGTTTAAATTTTATGTCCAGACTGCCTTAATGAAGATAAAAAAATGCAAGAAACACCAACCAGCGGCGTGCCACGGCGACCATTCGGACGATGGTTAGTTACTAACTTATTTCAAATATTGAACTAAGATTATAATTTATCAAAACTCGATTGTATCTTTTGCGTGCATGCCTGAAACGTCTTCATCTGAGCTGAAATCAAACATTCTGCTATTACAGCAGAATGTTAGGTTTGATTTCAGATGAGAGTTCAATTATTCTGATCTTATAAAATCAACAAAATAGAACCAAGATCATATATTTGAACCCGCTTTGAGCGCTCAATTTGTTCAAAGTAAAATAGCCGGCCCACCTCGAAACTCGCTGAAGAGCAAAGCGATAAGATTTTAATTTTCCTCCGGCCAGAACAGCGTACATTTTACCAGAAACACGTTAGGTATTATTAATCTTTCAACCAAATTCGAAATAACGTAACTTATCGCACAAAATTAATTTTGAATCAAAATGTTGCCACGCTTATTTACGCAAAAAGCTGATTTACGCGTTTTTATTGAGTCAATTTTGACATCCGTGACGGGCGGTATAATTCATGGACCAATTTGAACATTGAAGTAAACCAAGAATACATAAATCTTCCAGGGATGCCATAATTCTTTTACAATTTACATATTTTTGTATACAATTAAGGAAGCGGCTGATGAATTTGTATTAATACACAATATTAACCAATTTTTATCCTGGCCGAAAATGAAACAACTGTTTTATGCCACACAGGTGTCGCATGACTATTAAAAATACGTAGTTTTCTAATGTCCATACTTATACAAAAATAAGTCAAGTGCGAATCGGCCTCGCGCACTAAAGGTTCCGTACCATTATCTGTACAACATTAGTTCAAGTTTCTACTGGTTCTCGTTTCTAATATCGAGCAAATAACCACAAAAATCACGTTTGTTGTATGGGAGCATCCCTTAATGAAATATTTTATTCTGTTCATAGTATTTGTTTATAAAGCGCCGACAGAAAAAAAACATGTGTGAAAATGTCATCTGTCTAGCTATCACTGTTGATGAGATACAGCCAAGTGACAGACGGAAGTATAGCGAAGTTTTAGCAATAGGATACCGTTTATACCTTTTAGATACGGAACCCTAAAAACAGATTGCAGATGCAATTTAGGTAAAAGTTATGACTTGTTCTATATAATGTTACGCGATGAATACGAAGCTGTTTTCAGTTTACGCGTCGTCTGGTTTGAAAGTGCAATGTCGTGACGCGTTGATCTACCGACGGCCGCAGACATTGTTGGAAACTACAGAGCGCGCCAACCGGGCTCATGTGGTTAGGACTGCCTACACTCTGTGGAAGCATCGCTCGTAAGCATTCCGCTTGACTTTTTCGTATTTTAAATCTTTTAGTGACAGTACTTTTGCATGATACAGTTCGTTACTAACGGTAAACAAGTTATTAGAAACGACTTCAAAAGAAACCCGACTGCTAAATCATAAACTTAGCATTTCCTATTCCAAACTCCAATCAAACATAAATAAAATATATATGTATTCGTAATCATCGTTATAAAATCTTTATTTAATACCGTACATACTCGATGTATTTTGAAAACATAATTTTTTATTTGATAACTTTATCGCGCCAAAAATTTTTAATTTTGCTTTTTATTTTAATTTTAATGTACTCAGTGTCACTCTCACGACTAAGGCGAATCTATTGACACCACTCACATAAAAATACGACAAGCCGTTTAGGCTTTAGAGAGTGCCTAAGAAATGTACATTGTACACACATACGAGTATATACACTCGAAAAACATAACCCTCCTTCTTTCGCAGTCGGGTAAAAAACACATGTTGTGTACTTTTTGTCGACGTCTGATGAATGTTTTCTAAGGTATAGCTGTTTCTTTTTACGTAGACTTCTGCAGTATTGTGATTTTGCTTAGGTATAATAAAAGATAGAATATAGGTATAGTAAGAAATAGATAGGAAGGCAGTGGCGTAGCTGACGAAGGTCTAGACAGAGCCGTTAACCAGGGTACCAAGCTCACGGAGGCCCTCGAACCCTAACCAGCAAAACTCATATTAAACTTGTTAATTTATTTCTGAAAAGTTATAATATCTAAACGGTTATTTTGTTGTCAGTATGTATATAAAACTATCTATGCCGCAGTATAATGTGAAATACAAAACTTCTTCCTCAGGTTATCAACACCAGCACTGGTACCGAAATGAGAAATATTGTGGAAGGGACTTGGAAGTTGTGATTGTGTTCAGTGTCTTGTTTTTACATTGTAACTAATCAACTTTACTAATGCCAAATGTACCTATGAAGACTTAAACAGTATTTCATCATCATGCTTTATCTGAGAAAAAACTTAGTTGTCATATATGTATTTCAAATATTGTGCATAGCATGGGTATGTCTTATTTTCCTTGTATGCCACTAAATAATAAAATTTCGGTGCATAGAAAAAATAAGTAAAAACATAAATAATAGTACTTATTTACTCATTTTAATTAATGTTATATTATAAATCGATATTTCTATATATTTCAGTAGTGAATTTTCAAAAATAAAGAAAATGTCATATCAAATTTATATTTTTATTCATAGCAATGTACACAATTATATACTAATACATTTTTTTCGATCGATCGAGTAGGTCCGATTAAAGTCCTGCTTTAACATTTTTTATAATAAGAGCCTCTGAAATCGTAGGCTGTCATAATAGATCGTTAATAGTCAAAACACTTACATTAGTCATATAAATTGCACTTCAGTCATAACACTAGTTGAGCATCAGAATTGCAATTTCTTAGCTAGCGACCCTCCATCAATGCCTTCTAAAAGTTTTCTTTTGAGGGATGGTTTCTCGATTTCCATTCTGATAATGTTTGAAGGCATCGGAAGTTTGTTTCCAACTGATGGCGCCGGTTTATTGCTGAAACATAAATTCACTGTAGCAAATAACGATATAACAACGATAATCCATCCGATTGTTCGCTAGTGGACAGGTTTTGGATGCGACAGATTCGCTATTGGACAGAAACAGTACAATTGAATACAGAAACAGACTGCAAAATTGTTAAATTACTGTATATTTATGTGATGACTAGGTACTTGAAAATCATGTGTTATTTTGAATCAGTCTCACATAAACAAATGAGCATCAAAGAAACAAGTGAACATCGCAAGAACAAAAAAGCAGCGCTTTTTACTTGGGTGTCATTTTCAAGAATTGTGATTTACTTGTCTTCGCAATAAATTTGAAAACAAAAAATAGTTGCAAAGGTGTCAATTAACGATTACAAGTGAATTCATCATCATCAATCCTCATTGTAACTTATCTTATTTTTCCACTTATCTTTTTTTACTTTTTTTCCTAGTCTTCAATAGGCACTATTACGACTTTCTTTAATTAATTATATTACTCAACTTACTCAACTAGTGAAGACAAGTAATTAGATCGTTTGCAATCAAACCAGAAAAAAACAATTTTTGTTCTTTTTATTTTGTTTCTGCGATACTGATTTTGATGGATACTTGTTTCTTCGATATTCACTTGCTTCCGTGATGTTCACTTGTTTCTGCGATGCTTACTTATTTCAGCGACGCTCATTTGTTTAATTTTTGTTAGATGTAGATATGATTTGTTAGGTCCGTCCAACGCTTTATGCCATAGACATACATAATACTTAATATAATATCATTGTCGCTCTAAATGTACTTCTGTCCAATAGCGAATCTGTCGAATCCAGAATCTGTCCAATAGCGAACAATTGAAACCATATGCTATTTTTGGTTATTGTAGTTTTCGTCACTTCAATTTTCTTTAGAAATGTGGTATATATGAATATATGGGTTTGACAAATATTGCATATTTTGCCCTTTGCAACTTGTACACTATGCTCGAATGGCACACTTTGCAACTGGTGCACTTACTCTCAATATGATGAACTTCGCTCGCTAGTATGCGCTCAGTGAATAGGCACAGTTAAATAGAAATATTTAAATAGTTTTTGCTGAGCAAGCGTGTAGTAAATAGTTTTCTGGTATGAGTAAACTAATTAGTTATAATTGACATATACTAACAAATGAGCGTGAAAATCTAAAATTAAAAAACAATATTTCATGATATTTTAGAAAAATAAATATACTATGACTTACCTGAAATATGGCATCTGCAGAGCCTGAGTACAGTCGCAACGTTTAGGCGGGTACAGCGAGAGCAAACTTTCTAACAGCTGTATGAGGTCGTCAGACGCTGCGCTGAATATGTGCCGCAGTTGTTGGGGAGGGCAGTGCTTGAACTGCACGTAGTCTGTGAGGCTTTTCATGCCCTGGAGAAAAGGATATCGACTATAATATTCCGCTGGCGAAATGATGTAGAGGATTCGAATGAGCTGGCTTGTGAAATGGATCGATTCCTACTGAAATGTTATTTTTGTTTTCTTCGATAAACTATCGAATTTTACAAATCCAATTTTTGTAGGTTGAGCAGTACAGGACTTTCTTACATTTTTTAGGTAGCCTTTCGATCCCCTTATTTCAGTCATTATGCAAAATTCGTTCGCAACTAACGTTCAATATCTACACATAAACCAGCCATTTACCAAATTTCATCTCTGTACAATAAGTAGTTTAAGAGTTAAAAACTTTTAACCCTTAGTCCCTTAGACTTAAAAGACAAATTTCATCTACTATAAAAATCAGATGCGATATAACCATTTATTTTGATATAAGAAACGATTTGTTACTAAATGTGCGTTAGAAATAAATTATCAATCTTTACTGTATTTATGGTTCACTATTTTGACGATAATGGCTTTTTTTGTAGGACTATTCAATATAAACATTTTCATTATACATTATATAACCAAAAATCTAACGGTTTTTGCGGTATCCGCCAGAATACCGCAAATGTTCCTGTTTTTATACTTTGGGTATAGAACCCTAAAATGTCGGGACGGACCGCTAGTTACTTTTGAGCACCAAAAGAGTGTATACTGTCAAAGTGGATATAACTTTTAAGATCTTTTTACCTTACAAAATATCGCCATAGATCGTCACACACTAGTAATACATCATTTACAATAGTCTACAATCCTCTTTATGCCAGTGGAGCTAAGACAATCAAAAATGCGATCTCCCAGCCCAAGCAAAGTCAAAGCAAAAAGGGCACACTTACAGGCCAAGTCTCCTCAGTAGGAGTTCCAAATACTTGGAAAATGCGAGTGAGTTGGTCCAAATCAGACTCCCCAGGCAGGAATGGTACTCGCAGCAACAGTTCTGCTAATATACAGCCTATCGCCCACATATCTACTCCTGTGCCGTATTGCCTGGCTCCAAATAAGAGTTCTGGTGACCTGTAATATTTGATTCACTCTAAGATTAATTTGATAGATTTCTGACAACAATTGTAAGCAAAAGAGATGCTTAAATGAAATCTTCTCATAATTTATGTTCCATTGTGGGGCAGATGCAGATAATATAAATATCGTAGAAGATTAAAAAAAACAACTTATTTTAATTCTAAGCTGCTATGTTCATAAAGCAAGCAAAAATTTTTCATTACGTCAAGAAATACATGGGTGACCATTATGCTATCACCACTATATGTATGTACTCGTATATATACAAAAAATATTCCATGCAACCATTTTACATCTTATCTTATATTTTGCGGGTCCCCTATATTAAAGATATATATACAAAAATATAGTTTTATTTTAACATGTAAAATCCTCACCTGTACCATCTGGTCACTACTTGATGAGTGTTTATTCTTGTTGGAGATCCAAAAGCTTTAGCAAGACCAAAGTCTCCAATTTTCAGGATGCCCTCTCGATTAATGAGTAAGTTGTTCGGTTTCAAGTCTCTATGCAAAATCCAGTTCATATGCAAATATTCTAAACCTAAAAATGATAATGGAAAGTATTAAGTTTTATAACAGTCCTTTAACACATTCACTGCCAGTATGATTCCTTCTAAGGTGCCACCAATATTATCATGAACTCGCCAGGCGAGTCGCCGGCACTGCATACTAATTTTTCACCTCAACCTTTTCTTTCAAAACTCAAAAATATGTTTTAGCGCCTATAAAATTAGTCATATATACGGGCCACAGTGTAAATGTTCATATTAGCATTTATTTAGTATACATTTTAATTTTCAGTAGAAAATATGGACGCATTTGGAAAATATTGGCGAAAAACATTGACTCGCCAGGCGAGTCGCCGCGCCGGCACATGAACGAAATTTAAGTCAACTCGCCAGCCGAGTCGTCGGCACTGAATGTATTAATCTGAACATTCTAATGTGTCATTTTCTACCACTTAGTTTTAAATAATGCCGGATGTGTTA
This sequence comes from Ligdia adustata, assembly GCA_947049295.1. NCBI lineage: Eukaryota > Metazoa > Arthropoda > Insecta > Lepidoptera > Geometridae > Ligdia > Ligdia adustata. The sequence goes on from OX346230.1 coordinate 7,553,647, forward strand.
AACAACTGCTGTATTTTGAATTATCAGAGTAGGTGTAGTAAAAAATAATAATAAAATAATAATAATTTTCTCTGATCTTTTACATTAAGAAGGCTTTATTTACCTAACTAGGCAGTGAATAATGATAGCATGATCTGCAGCAAAAACTTAAACCTATGTTTTTTGCAGTGCATCGATTTTTAGGTCTCTTAGGCAGAACATAGGGTATGAGCCAGGGATATGGTCAAAGTGCACCCACCAATTAATGAAAAAAATCTCCCATTGTGTCACTTTTAGTTCTCTTTATATTATAGATAGTTGAGGCATTAGGTCTTGTACTATATTATGCAATGCTGTACAAGTCACATCAATTACTTAAATCATGATTGTCCAAGCCTCAGAGTTTTTACTAGCTACATTAACCAATATTCATAAACAATACTATTGAATCACTGCCTCTCATAGTGTTAATTTACCGATAGCATCAATACAATATCACTAGTATGCATTTTTGTAAAAAATCATAGGCGATACTATTAAAGAATACTATCTATAGTATTGCAGAACTGGATACTATTTTAAAAAAACTGAGCTATTGGTAGTATCAATATCATAGCTGATTTTAGAGGTCAACTATTGGTAGTTTGGCAGCCCTAACTACTGTTATAAACAAACTTTTATTGAACATTGGAAATTAGCATTAATATTTTAAAGAATAGGAAATAGGCCTTATTTTAGCAACTCACAGTGTGAAAAAGATGCAACTTAGAATAAAATCTAAAAAACTATAGAAAGCATAGACATTTTTGAATTTCAGTTACCTTTTAAAGTCATTATCATATATGCCTTTACATTCGCTGGTGTAAGTACTATATTACTATCCTTAACAATTATTTCTAGGTCAGTGTCCATAAAGTCAAATACTAAGGAAACATTTGATTTTTGTCCAAATACATCTGCAAACACAAACAATACATTATTGTTAGTAAAGTTTAAGACAAATCATAATATGTAAAACTAGTCATTATTCTTCACTTTTCCCGAGGTACATATTCCACTTTTTCATAATAACAATACTAATACTGATGCTCCATGTTGCTACCATTATGTTACTAACGTTGGTGGATCCAGGGGGTATATAAATTATAGCTCTGAATTGTCTAAATCCTGAAACTTCTTCTGATAACCAGTACCTAGTAAAGTAGACTAAACACATCATTTTTTAATTTATAGTGTATATATGTTGAATTAGGGCTAACATACAAGTTACATGTAATATTAAATTAAATGTAACTTGTATTAGGGCTTCCATATAGGTACTGGTTATCAGAACTAGTTCCAGGATTTGACATTTCAGAGCTAGAATTAAAATACTCCCCGGATCCGCCAGTGCTAGTAACATTATAGCAACATGCAGCATGACAAAATGGAATAGGATGGTACAGTCCCAAAATATATTGGTCGATTAGAACTGTTGTAATATATGTACCTAATAGTCCAATCAGGTTAATATGTTGCAATTCTTGCAATAGTTTTATTTCCCTTAGAGCAGTTCTATTGATACCATCTTCAGCCTCTAATCTGGATCCGATTTTAATTTTCTTAACAGCTACTATCTTGTCTGTTTTAATATCTTTAGCTTTGTAAACGGTAGCGAACTGAAAAGAAGTAGGAATATTAAAGATGTTTATAGTAATTCCGTTCCTACATATTTTTAGGTTAGAATTACAAATGTAATATGTGAATAAAATTGTTATAGTAATAGGTAATTAACGAAAACAGTAGCAACAGCAGAAAAAGTAGTAGTACTTACTTGTCCTTCTCCTAAGAAATCTATCTTTTCGTAACGTAAAGTCGGTTCGTCCATGGCGATGGCATAAATATTTATCTACTTAATATATTAATATTATCACCTAAAATTAGCTAGTCCCGATAGTACCTGCCAATATTATAACTCACGAATCATTTTTAAAATGAGAAATTAACAATACAATCCAGGAAATTAATAAAACTGCATTTAAAAACACGAACAAGATATGTATATTTTCAAATTTATGTTGACGTTTCTTTCTTCACTGACCAAAAACGTCAAAATATAAAAGTACTTGCGTCACATTTTGATGTTCGCCATAGAAATGATTACTAGATCCTCAACGTGCATGGCCACTATTGTGCTTCTCATTCTTCCAAAAGTATTGGTACAAAACTATAATTCCACTGGATAAGGGTAATTTAGTGCTGCAATATTTTTTATCAATTTAGGCCCTGGATTGTTTCTTATATATCTCAGAATGAGACAGCGTGATCGCACATAAGACAGTTATTTAAATTATATTGGGAAATTCTCCCAAACAAGTTGGATAAAATCAGTGAATTGCCTCATATGAATACGTTCGAATTTCATAACACCCACTACGTAACTTATTTATTCATCATCATCATCATCAGCCAGAAGACGTCCACTGCTGAACATAAGCCTCCCCCTTAGAACGCCATTCCGTTGTGACTTTCACTATCTATGTCGTTGGTCCTCCTACGCTAAGGCCTAACTACGCTGCGTCTTCCAGTTCGTGATCGCCACTTAAGAACCTTTCTTCCCTCTCGGTTATCAGTTCTTCGAACCATGTGGCCAGCCCATTGCCATTTCAACTTGCAAATCCTACGAGCAATGTCGGCAACTCCAGTTCTTCGACGAATATCCTTATTACGGATTCTATCGCGCAAAGATACTCCCAACATAGCCCTTTCAATTGCACGATGAGCAACTTTGAGCTTATCTACCAAGCCAACAGTTAAAGACCACGTCTCTGAGCATTATCTCATCACTGGCAACACACATCGGTTGAAGAACCTTGTTTCAGGCACTGCGGGATTTTCGACGAGAAGATATGAAGTAATTTTCCAAGATTTGGATTCTTCGGGCGACTTCTTTGTCGAAGTTGGATCTGCCTAGCTGCACAATCTGTCCGAAGTAGTTATAGTGATCAATTTCGAGATCAAAAAAAAAAACAAATTTCGAGAGTATCGTTCACAACAACTACCGGTACGGGTACAACATGGACATTGGACATGATCTTCATCTTGTCCATGTTCATTTTAAGACCCATTTATCGCCAGAACTTCTGAGAGCGGGTGGTAAACTGATACTTTCAGTTCTCCAGAAGTTGTTTAATTCCGTCTTGCTCAAAGGTATTACGCCAAAAGTCTGGCAGAAAAGTGGAGTTGGTGGTGCTCTTCTTGCAAATAGAGGATAACACCTTACTAAAGAATTACAGACCCATCTCACTCCTGAGCCATATAAGCTGTTGTTGTTATTGTTTTATAAATCCTAGAATTATCAGTCAACAACTAATTTGATCTAACTAACTTGGTAATAATCTAATAATAATTAAGTCCTTACCACAAAACTATATACTTACAGTTTTGTGATATGTATAATAATATTTTTGTCTTAGTATAGTGATCGAGCTCTGGCTACTGCTCCCTCTCAGGGTGTGATATGGGGACGCAGTCTATGCAGCCGCAGGCGCTCTATCAGTTTCGTGTGATGGGGCGGTAGATGGCAGGTGAGCGGTGGTTCTTTCAGGGCTTATGTAGGACGATCACCCTGCTAATTTTCCAGGACGACGGAAGTGTCAGGTGTGTAGGATGCCATTCAAGAATCGGTTCAGACACAGCAGCCCTCGGGCATGCATCTGCATGAGGGCGGGGACTGTAAATCCGTCGTGACCCGGTGTTTTCATCAACTCCAGGTACAGCACTGTTGTGGCTGCTTCCGTTGGAGGTATGAATGTCTCTCCAACTCCAACGTAAAGGGCGGCAACTGAAAGTATTCCCACATTTCCGCCTCGATTCTTGTGTGGTGGTTCCAGGTCTATTCTGTGGCATCTGATAGGATAAGGTGTGGTAGAAACTGATCTAGATGGTCAAGCAAGTATTTCTACCCGATCTATTTCAGCTTTACACTCATTACTGATTGAGCCACAAATATGCTAAAAAAGATTTATGCTGGCCATCAAATCTTACAAATGGCAAATACAGCACTCAAGGTAAAAATTACGCGCTGCTTCGTTTCAAAACACAATTCGCTTCGAGGAATATTCACCCTCCCAAACCTAGTTCCAAAACAAAAAATCACTAGGTAAAATTCACTCTGCTGAAGGCGATTGGTTTTGGAACGCAACCTTATTATTCTGTGGTGCATGGGCACGGAATGGAAAGATACGTTTTGATCAAATATTTTAAATTACTATTAATGTGTTAGAAATAAGCGCTACATTATGAAATAAATGGTAAATAAATAAATAGGTACCAACGACAATAGCCTTACTCATTATTACAAATATAGTATGTTAACTTTAGTTTTGTTTTTTTCAGCAATATGTATTCACCGCGTCAAAAAATCTTGTGGTTTGCCTTCTGTTCAAGAATTATAGTAATTTTGGTGCAAGCAGTAGGCAATTTTACTGTGCCAGATCATAATGCGAATGTGTTCCTAAGCCCTGAAGACCCCACATTGTTGAAACATTATGGGGACATTATTACAGAGAAAATGCTTGGTGGTATGAAACGTTGGGATGCTCAATATTTTATCCACATAGCCCAATATGGGTATACCTACGAGAACTGCCTAGCATTCTTTCCGCTATTTCCTTTAGTCGTAAGATATTTCGCCTATGGATTAAGTAGTATATTGGGATCTTTATTAAATTACCATAGCACACTATTGATCTCTGCAACAATAGTAAATATTATAATGTTCATTAAATCTGCAGACATTCTGCACAGACTGAGTTTACGCGTTTTAAGGAGTGAATGCAAAGCTTATAAATCAGCTATTTTGTATTGTATAAATCCTGCTAGTATTTTCTTTACTGCCCCATATTCAGAGACATTGTATGCATGGATGTCTTTTTATACAATGCTTAAGTGCACTGATAATGAAACACTACGATTTGCAAATATTGATATGACCAGTGGTTTGCCTGCAGGGTTTTCTATGATATCGAGATCAAATGGCGCAGTTAATTTAGGCTTTATATTGTACACTAGTTTCAAAAACATTATAGAAAGAACATTACCAGAGATTGCTTACAAATATAGAACACTAAAACGTAGAATTATATTGCCATTTTTGCTGTTGCCTCTGCTGACTTCTGGTGTAGCACTGTCTTTGACTGTGATAATAGCTTTGATACCATTTCTTTTAGTCCAAACATACAATTATATTAAGTTTTGTACTGAAAGTGATCATAATCTACCTGAATTCTTGGCAAATCCAGAATATATATTGCCAGGAAGGGCTGACAGTCCTTGGTGTAACTACACACTGCCCTTGTCCTATACCTACATACAGAGCCACTACTGGGATGTTGGACTGTTTAAATATTATAAATTGAAGCAGGTCCCTAACTTTATGTTAGCAGCACCAATCCTCTTTTTGATAATGTATAATTGTTTGTCATATGTCAGAAACAATTTGAGATTATGCCTTAGACTTGGGTTGAAGTCAAATATATTTAGCTATTCAACTAAAGTACCTTACAGATCAAAGCAATATTCTAGAGGTTTTGGGTCCAATGATCCTGCCTTGTTTGTATATGTAGTACATGCATTGTTCTTGTGTATATTTTGTATTTGTTTTGTTCATATACAAGTATCAACGAGGTTCTTAGCTTCGGCTAGTCCTATTCTGTATTGGATATGTTCTGCTAAAATGAATGTAAGTCCAACACCTACTTCTGATCAGAATGCAATCAATGAACATTTTCGGCGCGTTGGTATCGGAAAGCGAATACCCTCGCACCATTTATCTATAGCAAATTTAGAAGGGGTTGACAATATGTACAGCAAATGGAGAACATTCATTTTGTGCAGTCGAATGCCAGATTTTCAATCACGCATAATTCAGTATTACTTTATTGGGTATTTTTTGGTAGGGACAATATTATTTTCAAATTTTTATCCATGGACTTGAATCATTAATATTTAACAGAACATATCATTCACATATCACATGTAACTTTGTTATTAAAAGTGTCAAAGAATTTGCTTTTACATATCCATAATTTACTGCAACATTCCAAAGTAATTTTGTTATATACTACATCAAGTACATATAGATAGATAACTAAAAATAATAATATAAACATAATAGATAAACGGGGTCTTATTAAAAAAGTGATAACCAACTTTAATTGGTCGGGAGCCGGTACAATTTTTCAGCTATTTCGAAATACCTTATTGTTAATAAGATATTGGTTGCCTTGCTGAATAATTGCCTTCAGTAGCATGAAATTAGGGAGATGGTATACAAATAGGTAACTTAAAATATAAATACATTCAGAAGTACTTTCAGACATTTATCTAAATATATCATCTTTCTCTAACTTTGATCAAAATAGACTTTATTGTGTTCTAGTCTTGTAGTAGTATATTTCAGTAGTATATTTTAAGTTTGTGCCTCAGAGCAAATAAAATAATTTTATTGGGCTAAAAAAAATTATAGGATAAATCAATTAATTAAAATCTCATATTGTAATCTAGATTCCATATTGATATTGAAGGGCACAATGTTAAGAATTTGCTAAGTATTGTTAAGAAATCAGAAATATACTTCTTGTTATAATTCAGATTTGCACTTAGCACAGCTTGTCCATTGCAACACATTGGCCGTCCATTTACATTAGTTGAATGGATACCAGCTTAGTGCTAGAAATTGTAGAGCCAATGAATTATTGTTCCTTACTTTTCACTTAGTATAGTTTTATCTCCATATTTATTATCTCGCCAAAATAGCAAACTGTTCTATAAGTTTCTCTTTAAACGTTCTAATTGGTAATTTATATTGCTTGAGGGCCAGCAAACACAACAAACTTGCATGCGATAGTTTGCGTACCGAAAAAAAACGAAAATAATTTGTAGTACTTTTAGTACCTCATGAATGTTATTTAATGCAGCTGTAAACAACCTATTTCAGATAACGAGTAAGTAATAGTTTAGAAAACATGTAAACCGACTTCAAATTCAGCATGCCAAGCTTACGTTACAAAAATGTCATGTAACTCTGAAAATTAAAATATACAATCATTTTTTTTAATTGGTTTAGCCACTTTTGAGGAATCAGGGAATGTACACAAGTAAGGCCAACGAATGAATCTGAAATCGGTTAAAAATTACCACCAAGAACTTTTCTTGTCTGTGCGGGCTGCACATATCTGCTTTATATCAGTTGTTAAATTGTATAACTACGGAGATTGTGAACTACTGAAATCTGTATAAGGTTGTGAAAATTTCAATAAAGCTCATTGTAGAATTTAGGTATTCAACTATTTCTATTTACTACTCATAGCACAGATTCTACGCTTTTTTAGTCTAGAAATAAACATGTGCAGTTTTATTATGTATTTATTTTATTACTAATTAATACACTTTGTAGTTATTTTATTTTTAGTTATTAAAGTATACAAAAAAATGCTTATAAAAATTTATACCTATTTTATAAACAAATTATTTTTAAGTCTTACACACTGGGATAGCCAACCAAATCTAAGCCACTGATAAGCATCTCAAGATTCGTTTCTCCAGAACTATACAAGTAGACACTTCATTTCGCAAAATGCAGCCTCACAATAAATACGCCAGCAGGCTTTGGGCGGCTGAGAAACTCCACACAAAACATAATGAGCTACCTAATACTACTAATATGACCTAGATTTTAAAAAAGGTTAGACAAAGCATTAAGTTTAAGTGTTATTGATTTTCATGTCAACAGAGCTTTGCTGTAGAACTGGGCCCTCATTCTCTAACTAACAACGAGATTCCTCGCTAAATAAACGTGTGACGAGAATAACGTTATGTTGACGCAATACATTATTCTGATAATACAAAACGAGCGCGTTCCGTGCCACGGTACGATATAACATTTATTGGCATAAGGTTTCACTTGAATTCTACGCGTTTAAAATAACGCGGCCGTAATACGTGATGAAATATTCATAGTGAATAAGGGCCTTGTACTCTCTGCAGAAACGATCCCAAACATTTTTGACTAGCAAAAATATTTCTGTATATTTTTTTCTTTGCTTATGGATTTTTTCAAATATCATGTGTGTATCAATAAGTCTTATGTGACAGAATTTTAAAAACTCGTTTATTCGTTAGTCTCGGCATCAGTAGTGTCATCATGTAGAATGGGTGGAGACACTGGTGCGTCCTGATCGTGAGCCAAGTCCAGTGGCTGAAGATCTTGGTCCTGCGTCTCGGAGGGGAGCGAGAGGTCGGCGGGAGCGGGGTCGACGACCTCTGCACTCCCGCCGGCGCAATACTGTGCGGAAAACGAAAACTAATTATCAATATTATAATTATGATGAGTGGAATAGCTTCGTCGTCGTAGGGACGTTTTGCGACGACGTAGTAATAATACCCGCTTTTTCACAATATAGTGGTGGTTCAATAAATTTTTTCTTCATTTATTTTGATTTACAAATTAAAGTACGGAACTGCTTTTGACAAAATTTATTACGTATTATAAAAGTGGCATTACACATAGGTTAGTTTCTTCCCAGTAAATGATGTGTTCTGGTAGGATCATAAGATTCCCGCGAGTAACACCGCGAGGCGCAACTAGCTATATTATATTTATATTACTGTGAAGTACTTGTACAAACTTAACAAAAAAAAAACAAATTTTCCAAATCGATCTTGGCGTCTCTGAGAAATCAGGGACCACAAGCTTAACTACGACAAAGATAACACAAGGATTCAGCCCTTCAAGTCATGAGACTGAAAATTTTGACTGCAAAATGAAAATACCACGAAATTTGAGATAAATGCTAGTAATTTGTCACTTAAGACCCATCATGAGAGATGAAAAAAAATATGTAATCTACCATCTTATGGCGGCGGCCATCTTGTATCGATTTTCATCAAACATAGCTAAGAACACTCCTGAATAATTCGCCTTTCCAACTAAATCAAAAACGGTCCATCAGTGCAGAAGCGATGCCACAGAGATACACACACACATCATATCAAACTTGTAACATACCGTCGTTTTTGCGTCAGGGTCTAATATGTATGTACATAAAAAGATTCGGACGAGTTCAGAACCTCCTACTTTATTGAAGTCTGTTAAAAACATATAAAATGCTTTAGTTAACTTAGAACTGCTATATGAAGAGAATTGCCAATCCTTACTAATATTATAACTGCGAGATTAACTCTGTCCGTCCGCTACGCTTTGACTAACATTGACTAGATCTTGGGAACGAAAATAGGCTACCTTTCATGAGAAATAAGTGTTGAAATTAGGAATGGAAGTATCCACACTTAACAAGAAGCCTAACAAAATTATAATAGCAGTACCCACCGTGCGATTGATTGAACGCCTACACGAAACGTTATAGCAAGATCATTTCATAAAGAAATTTTAAACCACGCGGGTTAATTCGCGAAATATTACTAACAATATACCTAAGCAACCGTTAAGGCCTCTTGCAGTCTTTGTCGCGCTCGGTTCACCCTCTCCTCTTGTCGTCGCACATCGTCCTTCGTAATACTGACGGCCGCGATCAGAGGCTGCTCAGGGTTTAAAAAAACCCCCGGGTTTTCGATAATGGACTGCTTTGAACCGGTTTGACCTGAAATAGATAAACAACGCATTTGTACATAAAAGTAATAATAAACAGTACTTAATTAATACTAATAAAAATAGTTAATCTGATTTTAATTTATACATAAAAATCGGTAAATTAAGCAGCTGTTTTTTATAATCTGTTAAAAAGGTCACATATTATTATCCATGTAAAAATGTGCGACTGTATTTTCTACAGGGTTATAAGCAATTATGGATATTGCAAACAACACTCTACAAAGTTATCCCACTAGGGAGAGAAACGGGAAATGTAGTAAATTTTGAAGTCAAGTTAGTTCAAATAACAATTTATACAAGTAAAGATACTTGTATCCAAGTAGTTTTCTCCTCTTGAACTCACAATAGTAAATTTGGTAAGGAATAGTTACATAACAGCCTACTAATGGTATCTTTCAGTCCACAAGTTCTCTTATTTGCATTGAACACAATTCTAAATACGAAAATATTTGTTTAAGAATATTAGTAGGAGATGTTCTTTACTTTTTAATAGCAAAATTATTAAAGCTATGAAGGTTTATTTTGTGTACCTACCAGTTATTGGTTGAGAAGACACATGCAGTGCTGTAGCCAGGGACTGTATGGTAGTGGCATCAGATATGTACGGGCCCAGAGGTTTGATGTACTTCGGGAGGGATGTGGTGCCAATGACACCATTTGCATCACACGCAGTCAAACCCTGGAAATCAGATTTATGTAACATTTGCATAATGCAATCTGTGGCGGTAATCGCGTGACGTTAGCGGCAATAGAGGCGAAACAAGTAACAGCAATCTTGGTTTCGATAAGACAGAGATAAAAGGGCGAACTGTCAAAATGAAACTCAGATTGCTATAATTGGTTTCACTTCTTTCACTGCTACCGTTAAACAATACCACCTCTGGAACTATTTAAAAAATGATTATAATTTTTTTAAACTTGTACCTAATGTCCCATTGCGCTGGCTAAAGGTCTCCCCCATATCCCTACACCTATACTTCACTATCCTAGATCCTCAGTTTTTTTTTCTTACTTCCACCCAAACTGTGTTGGCACATCTCGGGTGAAGTAAGTTATGTCATTTGGTAATTGGTTACCAACTGACATAACTTGATCAACAGTTATTGTTTGGATTTTAGACTTTGTTTCATGACTAATAAAATCTACAGGGTTATCGGCTAGGGGTGTGTACTAAGCCAAAAAGAGGGCCCTAATGAACAACTTTTAGTTTTCTAGTGAAAGTTGTTCAGGTGTGCATAGTGATCCTTTACATCCTGTACATTTCACATTTGTGATCCTGTACATTTTGCCACACTCAGACAAACAGAGACATTGAGCTTGTTCGGTAAAAAAGTATATTTTCATACCTAGGCATCTAAGGCACCACAACTTACTTCTAATCTTTTCTCCCAGAACAACTGTTTAGGTTTCTCCTGAGTGCCGTGTTTCAAATCTGTCTTCACCTTGCTCTCCTGAGTTTTGTATACAGTCACCGGTTGCTTAAATATTGAGGCAGTTTGCCTTATTGGAGGCACCAAAGACGCGTCGGATCGTACACCCCTGTATTCATATAGAAATATAGGTAAAAATAATAGAGTTGGTTTGAGAAAACAAAGAAATACATTAAATACAGATAAAGGGTAATAATTAAATTAAATTAATTAATTAAATAATTAGATTAATTAATTTAAGTAATTAGATAAGATAATAATTAAATTAAGATAAAGGGCCAAGATTTTTCTGCATAACTCTTAAGAAAGAGAAATGTGAAAAATAAAAACAAGAAACTTATTAAATTAGTTATAAATTTGAATCAGGGGAAGAAAAGATTGAATTTTTACTAAACAGATTCATTTGTCAATACAGCCACTTGCTATCTTGCTGGCATATTTGAACATATTGACTTAAATCTGCTATATTCAGCTCGGACTAATATTATCGCAATTTATTTGCTCCCACTATCTGTGACAAAAAAAAATATTCCTGAAAAAAATATGAAACTTAAAAAGCAAATAGATTTTTTACTAACACAAGTGATGACTAAAGTGTTACTAAAACAACTATTGAATCATGCTAAACATATCAGTACATGCTCAAGTAGCTTAGCTAATTACTTAGTATAAATTATCACACAAAACTGGGCACCAGGTACCATATACCACAGATTAACATCAGAAATACACATACTATAAACACAATTATATCAACAGACAAACCTATGAAGTCATAAAATTAATAAGTTTATGGTTGATGAACTATGCTTGTAACAGTCTCTGTTCAGTGTGTATTATCATGTTTTCTACAGGATATTGTTAGCAAAGCTGCAGTGATGGTGTCTACAGTGGGATTACAAGAAAGTGATGAAGCATAATGAAATCTAAGCTAAACATAGAAACAGATAGATTGTGCATTGAAGGCCTGTATATAAGGGAGAATTATTTTTTACAGGCAAGCTATACAAGTACAGCCAGAGGTTCCAACCTTTAAAGTTTCAAATGCACCTATTTATTCCTACATACAATTGAAGGAAAATCAATCTATGAAAACAAAATTCAAATAATTTTTGTTCTTTTAGGTGAAGTACTAATGTGAAATTATGATAATTTCCAACCTATTATCACAGAACTCTAGGAGCCGCCAATTTAGTTACCATGAGCTTTGTAGCTCTTCAGGCATCTGAAACCATTAGGAACCCCTGGTTTATTAATACATTAATGCAATGTAGAAAAATATTAAAATATATGGATAATATTAATTTTATTCTAAACATAGCTCTACACTAAGCCTAAGGACTGACACACTGACTAACAAGCATCTATTCAGATTTGGGTATACAGCACTGGAAATACAAATGGAACAAAGCATTGCCGGTACTAATAATGATCACAACAAAAGTGTAAGTCACTAATATGGGAACCTGTAGTCAAACTGCGCACGCGCTTTCTTGGCCTTGCACAACAGCATAGTGTTTATTTGACCCTGTTGGAAGTCGAAACATGACAGGTCCATACTATCACCCAGATACCGAACTAGCTCAGGTTTACTGCGAAACTTTTTACCTGTAGGACTACAGAAATATAAATTATGGACCAGTTACAATGTACGTTAAGATGTTACACCCTCATTTAGTGATGAGCATGAGTGTTAGACGATATTATGTTGTATACATGTAGTATAAAGTGTATTACATCTTACAAACATCAGTCACTGTGACTTCCTATGTAGATGCATAGATCTTAAAATATTATACTGCTTACAATAAATCAATATTTAAACAATTCATAAAAGGCTTTGGAATTTTTAAATACCTGTAATAATAGACATCAACTTTTCCAGCAGAAAGGCCTGTTTTTCTAATAACTTCCTCTCTCTGCCAGCCTTTGGGTAAGGCCGTGCAATCGGACCTCTTCTTTTCAATCGAAATATTCATTTTATGTTGTATTCGTTTCTGAAAGATAATTAAATTTGGTCGATAAATTATGAAGCTCTAAGAATTCAATGCTTCAGCCACATCTAAAATGCTCTCTTTGAAGCAAATTTTACACAACAACAAACAAAGCCACAGATATGAGATTGAGATATCAAAGAGTGTAGTATGTACCTACCTGCCGTATTTTTAATTAGACGAAGCCAAGTGACAGTAGCTAATGTCATTTTGTAAAATAATGTTGCCATATTTAAAGTATACAGTAATAGTGATGCATTCAGTTCTCGTTCAATCAGATGAATGAACAATGAGTGTGAATAGTTAATCTTTTTAAACTATACATAAGCTATATCAAGATATTTTTTCGTTGTTAACGTCTATTTCATCAAAATAACTATTTTTAGGAATTCCTCGACTACCGATTTAGTAAGGATCCCAAGACTTAATATAATGATGACATTGTGAATGACATTAAGTACTTTTTAGGTGTCACCTTTGACTGTCATCTTAAAACCTGGAAATCTCGCATAAGTAAAATAAATAACAAAAGATCTTGTTATGATATTATTATGATACTGTTATGCTCTTTCAGTACTGACCAACATGTCAACATATCAACAAGTACTTATATCCACAATTATTAATATTTTGGGGCAATTCCACTGAAGCTAATTCAACTATCATTCTGCAAAAAATATGTCTACGTTATATTTACACAATGAAAAGTACAGATTCTCTTTGTAATATATTTATATTTAAGAGATATCTCGCTCTATTTAGTTTGTATGTATTAGCAATATATATATTCGTTAATAATCACAAATACTTATATTTCGGTCATTCGCTTTTACTGTTACAGCTACTATAACCATATCACACGATTCTCTACAAAAAGTTTCGTCGGGTATTTACACTTTTTACTGCTCATATTTTATAGATAGGAATTTTACATCATATGAATGAGTTAACCTTAAAATTTGTTTAGCACTTGATGTACTAAACAATGAGAAAACCAGCCATACGCTACGGAACACAAAATTGGTTGGTCTATCTCTTTCATTTCCATGGACATGGTATATCTCCTTCCTTGTTATAGTGTGACTGAGATGGCATGTACCCGTCATGTATTTCGTTATCTGTCTACGGATAGACCTCATAATATATTGCAACCAAACGTAAGCTGAAAGCGAGACGAAAAGCAGTCGGATTTAATAAACCTGTATTTAATAAATATCTCTATGACTACGCTACTATCATGTTTGATAGTGACAGTTGGTAAATGTCAGAGCGTGTAAGCAGCAAGCAGTTCATGCAGTCAGAATTTGGCTATTGGCGAATTGAAATTGGAGAACGGGTTGATGAGATAATTTCAAATAATAGTTTTCGGTGAAATAATTAAGTATAGTGTCGTTTTGTTGCGTTTATCTTAAAAACGGAAAGTGAGATTTACAATTGACGTGTGCTCAGTGCATAATTCTGAAGACGTGAGTACCTACTTATTTTACTATTTACTGGCGCAATAAATGATGTCAACTTTTCATTAGAAATAATACTTTCACTTCAGAGAAGTTTGGGAATTGTATGGCTATCATCGAGATCATCATAATGGGGTGAATAGGATAGTAAATCAGGACTAGCCAACTCAGTTAAAGTCTTTATCTAGGTACATTTATATTTTATGTTATCATCGGTCAGCTTAATAAGTACTGTATATTCTACCAGACGTACAAATACAAGAAAGGTTTTAGTTATAGTTACTTAGTCCAAATAGTATATACCTCAATTATGTGATTTTTGTAACCATAACAACAACACTTACCACAGCGTAGATAGTTATATCCAAATTGAAAAAAAAACATGTTATTTTAGATTCCATCACTTGTGAGTCTTATAGCAACAATAAGTAAAACCACTTTTAAATACAGGCTGTTGAGAAAAACAATCAACATAAGTAATAAAAAAGGTAAAGTTAGACAGCTTATTGAATGGATGCTTTCCATTCATCTGTGAAGACTTACCTTGCTCCTGCTAATATGTGGGCAATGAGGTGGAACATGCTATAAGTTGCGTTGCTGCATCAGTAAGGTGTATGTGTGCTGTTTACACCTGTTCTACTTAGAAAATAGACAAGATTATGATATACTTTAGGTTTCGTAAGGATCAGCTAGGTACAACAAGTTCGAAGTAGTAACAATAGTATTATGACTGGCCAGTTGGCGCAGTTAGTAGCAACACTGCTTTCTGCACCCCTGGTCCCGGGTTCGATCCCCGGACAGGTTAAACATTTGTGTGCATGAACATGTCTATTTGACCTATGTCTGGGTGTTTAGTATTTATATAAGTATGTATTTAAGTATGTAAGTATGTATATCAGTCATCAGGTTACCATAGCACAGGCTTTGCATAGTTTGGGACCTGAAGACCTTTGTGTGGATGTTGTCCCATATTATATTATTATTATCTCAGACTTATCTGGATCACAGAATAAAACCTAACAACTTATATCTCTGAAGCATCTAAATAATTAAAAATACAAATGCATGGGTGGCTTTGTGGTGAGCTGTTCGGTGTGTGGCAACACCGCATATCCTGATTCCATGGAATTTTGTGCCCAAAATTTATTTCAAATCAAATTTCCACCTTATTTATGCAAAATAGCGATGTTCATGTATTTGTTGTGTCAGTTTTCACATTTGTTAAGAGTGGTATAATTGGAAGTCCAATGTGACCATTGGAGTCAATCTAGAAAATAGGAATCTTCTAGGGATGCCAGAATTTCACTACAATCCCTAGAAATTAAATATTTTTGTACATAATTAAGTAGACAACTTGTATTATTAATACATAATAATAACTGCATCTTTACACATTTTTTTGGTAGACATACACAGTCTTGGTCGAAAATTAAATAAGTCCGTTTCTTTAACTTTCTGTTCAATATTCAGAATTCCTGCCTTAGCTAGTAAATTTCACCATAACGAACCCAAAATAACATATTAT
Organism: Ligdia adustata; assembly: GCA_947049295.1. Taxonomy (NCBI): domain Eukaryota; kingdom Metazoa; phylum Arthropoda; class Insecta; order Lepidoptera; family Geometridae; genus Ligdia; species Ligdia adustata. The sequence goes on from OX346230.1 coordinate 7,569,684, forward strand.
AATAAACAGAACATCCCCATAACAAAAAAAAAACGCAATATCGTTATACCAGGTTTCTACAATATGAGTTCAGAGAGTAAGAAAAAACTAGCTACATTCAAACAAAATGTAATGTCAAATGATAGAAAATTTTGCCAATTACAAAACAGCGATGCCAATTGCTCGAAAAATCATATAAATTTATTGCAACATTAAAAAAGAAAAGAGCTGTTTTAGTAGTTCCGTAAACTATTGAACTGAGGATGTTTATATTGTGACTTAAAGAACTACATAATTGATTTTTAAGAATTGTTATATAAAATTGTGTTCCCTGTTTCTCTGTAGAATATTTAAAAAAATCAGTCAAGAAAGAGATAATAGTATCTAACTATGCTAGATTGGATGCTTCTTTCATATCTTCATTATGTAGTAGAAAAATAAACTAGATATTATATTTATCAAATTTTCTCATAACTCTGTATGGATCATACAAATCCCAAGGGATTTTCCACTTGGAAAATTTGAATTAGAAACAGACATCTTCAGTTACTACTTAAGTACTTATATCTAATGAATAATTCCTTTATTCAATATTCCTGCTCTTAATCGTTTTGGGTAATTACTGACATGCTCTATTAGTAAATTAGTAGTAATAGTTTTGAACACCCAAGTACCTATGCATCTCCAATAAGCAAAGTGTGAGAGGCTTACAGTTAACCTCTAGTTTGCCTTTTCCTTACATATATTTTTAATAGAGTGTCCACACCAACAGTTCTGTATGCATTTTGCGACATTTCAATTGCGAGTCGCAGTGATCAATGCTCGCAGTATATTATTTCTGTGGCAGTCAGTGATCAGGCGCTCATTGTGATTCAAAGTAAGCCTAAAATATCCTATGAAAACTATAGCGATGGTATGCAACTTAAAACTGTATCATGATGACTCCTATTATCAAAGCGCGGGATTTGGGCTCGGCATCTTCACATTTTATAATGTGTTATACAAAACAGAAAACTGTTTATATATTTTGCAAAGAGCAATAATATAAATAATAATAAACATTATTAGGACCCCACTAGGATTCTTTAGGTGCCGGGATTCTATGCCACATTAATAAACAGAGTTCAATCTCATCGTTGATCACCTACCCCAGCCGTGAATCGAGCACATTAGATGACTAGACCAATCATCTATCGCTAGCTCTCACACTCTCCACATTAACCACTAAGCCACGGCTGGTGGTCGTCAAATAAAAATGAGTAAGTACCTCTAACTTCATATCATTTGTCCTAATGCAGGCATAGGCAATACTACGAATACATATACACATATAATATACTCGTGGGAAAACTACCTTACTTAGTGTTAAATAACACCATCGATACACATACATAACATAATAGGTACTCTGAACGTCTCGCAACCGGGTGGTAGGTCTCACGCGTTTGTATCAATTAGTAGCATAAATTATTAACAGTGGTATTGAAGAGGGTCGATGTAGGACGACCCTGAACTTTCTTTTGCAAAATTCTGAATGTAGGTATGTTTTATTTATACTGACGCATGAAGTTGGAAATCGAGGGTTGTATTTGCAATTCCGTTTCTTTTCTTAAGTATAAATTTACATAATATATACAGCAAGTACACTATTAAACTTGCATCTCATTGTAAGTTGAATGGAAAATGTCAACTGCAATATTTTCGTATAGATTTGACCTAAGCCTGCTGAAAGCTGAAGCTTGAGAAAAAGAAAGTAAAAAAACCGCTGTAGTATTTTAATAGCCAAGCAACCCTGACAATATTTGATATTATGAAAGAGACTACGTTATTACCTACTTGCCCTCTGACCCTGTTGTGCTCTACTAGAAACTATTTAACGTTGCCTACCCCAGCTTTTATTTGCGCTTTTTTCCGTTTGATCCCAATATAAACTAGAGTTCGAGGGCCCGTTTTAATCACCTAAATGGCCACTTATTGGCCAGGTAAATAAATAGCTTCCCAGGTAAATAAATAGCTTCACTGAGTTACGAGCTCAACATAATACGTTCTGATACACGAGTTTGTATAGATTTCGCTACATGTGATATACCTACTTTTAGCCCCCGGAAAGCGGCACGCACGCAAACAATTTTATCTAATTTTACAAGTATTGAAACCATGAAAGCAAGAGCTTATATTATCGGCGGTAAGAGATAGGACTCGATCAATTATTACTGCAAACCAATAACTTTTTAAGCTTTCTAAAAATAAAATCAAATAAAATTTTATTCTTGATACATTTTATATAATATGATACAAATTAGATGCTTACAGAACGAAAATTTCCTTATCATCGAGTATCTAACTCATGGCAATTTTCACAAAGACGATGGATTTTTTGACTTGGATACCTTTTTACAGCTAGACGCAAATTCATTCAAGGTACTTGAAAGCAATTTTCCTTTTTTAATGTAGTCTACTTTAGGTATTGATGATATATTCACTAAAGTTGTTGAACAATTATAGCCGCGACCTCCTGTTGGAAGCTTTCAAGACTGGCTGCGCAGTCAGGCTCATGTACCACTTAGCTCAAGTACCGTTGGGTTTAAGTGTTTCTAACTAAATTACCTTCAACAATGGCACAAAAAATAAAGAATATATTTTCTTATAAGCACGTTTTATTGTGGAAAGCTAAAAGATTGATAGTAATGGATTAGAATCACCTTTGCTGGTTTGCTATCAAAAAAGATATCGAAATAGAAATGCCAGGGAAGCAAGCAGGCGAACCGAATCGCCTGCGAAAGCTTTGGAAGCCATTAAGCTCTTTCAGTTATCAGCTTTGAGGGAAGGTAGGGCTGCTTTGTTGCTTCGACTGAAATGCCAGGCGCGGCGGTGACGTCATTTGGTGGCGCTGAAATGGCGCGACATTTCGCGGTACGTCCGCCACGCCCGTGCCCACCCTAATCTCTGTCATGGCAAGTTTGTTACACCAAATCGTCCCCCAAGGCTCCAGTGGACTGGTGACCTTATTTTGCCCCTAATAGTCATTCGGGAGTCAGTGCTGGCTGATTGCTTTCACAAGCAATGTGATATGGAGATATAAGGTAACGTAATTATCAATGCAAATACAAATAATCACCTTTCCGCTGATCGGTATCGTTGTCAACTGAAGGTCATAGCTTTAATCTAATGGGTTTCAACGAGCTTTTAACGATTGTTCCATGTCGACTATGTATGGATCTCAATAATCACCTGACTTTTTAATCTCATTCACAATCTGGGATAGATGGGATACACACTTAATATTTTTTTTATTAACTTAACGCGTAAATGCAGCTTCGTAGTATACGCAGATACCGCGAAGGTACAATATAATAATATCATAGATTAGATACTTGTGGCTATCTCTGACGATATAAGGAGTCCCTTATTTAGCCGCTGGGTTCATATGAATAGGAATAAAAAATTATGCAGTACAACTCGTACAGTGATGTTTTAATTTATTTTACTTATATTGTTCTTTTTTACATATACACCCCTATACAGTGTTTGTAAAAAGAAAAACATTGATTGATAGTATGATGGTATTGTAACTATGGGTATTTTCCTCTGAAATAAATGACTTTATTTTTATTATTTAAAAATATCATACTGGCTCTATGCCTAACAAAGTTCGCAGAATGTAAGATGAATATTGTTAGTACGTGTGCCAGGTACTATTGAAATTCAGAATCTATCAGGCTCCGGTACCCAAACAAACCTCAATCTGAATTACAATAGACCAATTGATTCTCTGTTTCTGGCTCTGACGTGAACCGTTACCAATCATCCATGATATTGAAAATACAGATGTTAACGTGAAGTGGTTCCTCAGAATAGAAAAAAAAGTAACCGCAATCTTTTTGCAGAACCTTGCGCTGATTGCGCATAGACAAATCCATAGCTATGGAAATATATCGGTTAAGGGTGTACTGTACTAAGCCGAAAGGAGGTCAATAGTGATGCCCTTTTGTTTTTTTTTTCTGTTTTGAGACCAAAACAGAAATGGAGAAAAAAAATCAACTATCCAGAAAAAAAGTTAATCGGTCTTCGACAAAATAAACATCTGATTTGTTTTTCACGAATTCAGAGTTGGCCCCATAGTGAAAGTCGTTCATTATGATTAGTATAGTAACACCCGTTATAGTACTTTAATCGATAACCTTGTACTCTATAATTGCAATGGTATTTATTCATAATGTGGTTACTTTGGCAAAATAATATGATGCTCTAGACAATTTTCAAGAAAATCGTCAAACGTCATAGTGTAGGTATGTAGGCTTTAGAAATTAGAAATAAGTTTATTCAGTCGTTCCTTTGGCGCCCATTGCTAAAGTTTATTTTTCATTCAGTCGCTTGTGTAGGTTTTCAACGCTCGACCATAATCGTTACTAGGTACGAGTAAATTGTGTTAGTGTGAGTCCTTGAGTGTTCTACTGAAAAGTAAAAGCTGTTAAGGAAAACCTTTTTTGCCATCCAATATCTAAAATAAATATATTAGTTACGTGCTGTTGTTGTAATATTATGTACGAGTAGATTGTATTAGATACCTGACATAGATCATTATACTTAATTAAGTTCATAATATGTTTATGAAATTGTCTCCGTGTACGCGCGTTTCATAGCACGTCTTGTAAGGTACAAAGAAAGAAATCACTAAGTCTCTGTTGCCATCACGTACAATTCCGTGTATCTATGTATTTTGTATAAGCGAGCTATGTTTTGTTTTGTGGTACCAGCTTTAATAATCGTCTTTTAGTCCATCCAGTGGTACATAATCAATCAACAATCATATTATCTTACGCTCATGGTATGTATTTAAAACATATTGTAGCGAGAATCACGTAAAATTAATAGGTAGCAGATAACAGAGATCTTTGGGCGGTCTAGAAACTGACTTTAGGCGAGTGACTCCGACTATACAAAATTATGATTATTAAATGCACTATTTACATCAGTTTCATAATACATTGATCTAGATTCTAGACTAAAGTATGTCTTAAGTTGTGTTACCTACTAAAATATTGTTGATATCACTTGAATGGAAATGAGTCAAAGTATGCACTGAGTAAATCCATGCTCTAATGAATGTTTACAATAATGATTTCGTTAGTCATTTTTAAAGGAAATAATACTTGCAGTGACTCATGTACTTACATTGTTCTTATGTACGTCAATCATGTAAAAATACACACTATATATTATATACTCGTTCTGATTGTTGAGAAGAATTTATGCATTATTTTTTAACGCTTTACTCCCCTCATAAACAATCAATGCTTACACACATTGACAATTCTATATAAGGTAATGGTAGACTTCGGACCTAAAGGTGACCCTACCCAAGTATACCAGCCATCACAGTTGAGCCGTTAGCTGACTCAGAAACTAAAGAGTACGTTTAATTAATTCGGGAATGTCGAAGCTCATGTTTTTCAGCCTTAAAGTTAGAAAATCAGCTTTCTACCTCTATAGAACTGTGATTGATACACAACATGCACAACATTGCGTAGAGATTACTTATGGTGTCCCCTATACTTTGTTCTCGTAGGTAAAGCGTGTAAAAAATCACAGAAGAAATGCGTAAAACGCCAAATGGTCTAGATGTCTTGCTATGCCAACATATTGTTACTACTAGACTAACTCATAGGACTGTTATTAATCTTCTTCTCTTATATATAAAAATCAACTGCTGTTAGTTTGTCTTGCAAAAACTCGAGAATGGCTGGGCCGATTTTGGTTTTGTAATGTTTGTGAAAGTTCAGGGATGGTTTAAACGATGAGTAACATACATAACTGTTAGGCGGTATAAATTTCGCCGGGTCTGCTATGTATATAAAAGTGTATATAATTATATACATATTTTATATACACTAATGCGACGTTTTAAATTTTTTTTTGGTTTGTTTTTGAAAATTTGTTGTACCTATCAAGGTACAACATATTTTCAAAACTTCGTATTAGTGAACATTCTTGTGATAAGTATATTATGTATGATTTTTCTAACCGATTTTGATTAAGTAGGTATGATATCTCAATATCTATTAACGGGTTACCTACGCCAGAACTGCACAAACATATTGCAATCGATCGAGTAGTCGTGATAAGTTTTTTTATTGAACATACTTTAGTTAGTGTTATAATGTTATTTATGTTAGAGTGAAAGCCTGAATACAGGTTTTAGGTGATACTCGTATATTGCTTTTGATAAAAAAATACTGAGGTGTGTAATCATGATTTTATCGTATGGAATGGAAAATGCACAGCAATAGCAGTATTTGTTTTTTGCGATAGATAAATTGATATAGTATACTTACTTTACCTACCTATTTTATTTACCTACACAAAATAAATACAGTTAACATAATCTTATCAGCTGTAGTGTACCTAGCGGCTGCCTAATCGCTAATAGCGATCTCTTCTAGGTAACCTTTTTATGGACATGAGACTAACGCTTAATAGCACTAAGCTATAGGGTTACGGATATGGCATACATAATTTATATTAATTTATGTATAATCAAAGGATACCTACTAATTAAAAAATAATGCTACAGGCCAAAAACAGGAAAAGGTTTGGAGCATAGCATATGGGTAAAACCCGAAGGCACGTAATTCCTTCCATAAATATTAATTATATTATTCATATATACTCGTAGTCGTATATTCTAGTAGGTTTGTAGCAAGCAGTTAGTTGGTAGAGAGAATAAATAGAAAGGAATGTTCACTCTATTCCACGGCTAAATCTGCTGTAACATTAGCAAACTTTCTTTGGTCGTTCTGCATACATTACATATACTAAACTCCTACCTTTAAAATGTAATTATCTAAGACAAGCTGCACCCTAAGGTGTTATTCGCGTTAATACAGGATAAAAAGCAGTCAACGTGTTAATCCAGGGTCTAAGCTATCTCCATACCAAATTTCATCCTAATCGGTTCAGCAGTTTTTTCGTGAAACTCTTTTTGTCGTTTTTTTTGTACGATATTAATAACGGCAATAGAGAGATGCTTAAAATATTCATAGAATATTTACTTTAAAATATATTTATTTATTTAGTATGAATGCCGTACATACATACCTATTATCGAATCCATTATTTACGTAATTTAATAAAAAATAAAATATTTAAGGGGTGCTTCCATACTACAAACGTCATTTTTACCGTTGCTCGATATTAAATTAGTGTCCGACCGAAAGTTCGATTTCGGTTTCGACCGAAATTGGCCGAAACTGTTGCCCAAACCGAAACTGATTTTGGAAGTTGTCGTGGACGCTGGTGGCCCTATTCGGGAATCGTCGTGCGCCGTTCGGATAGCTCTGTAACAGCAAAACTTGTGCGTTATCGCTTAAGATTGTTTAACAAACTTAATATACTTTGTTTTCATTTCATGTCCTAATTAATGCAGAATAATGGGTAAAATGCACCAAATTTTAGTATTTTAAGGAAATTTATACTTGACTACGTGAGTTTCGATTTCGGCCAAAACTGAATCCACGGCCGAATATTCGATTTTGGTTTCGGCCGTAAATCCAGTTTCGGTCGGACTATAATATTAATATCGACAACAGGTAGAATCGTGAACTAATGTTGTATAGATAACAAAAGATAACCCATAGTGCGCTGCGTCTGGTTCGCACTTGCTGATTTATTTAAAGTGATACTACTCGTATATATATTAGATATTATAGTGAGGGTTTACTAGTTATAATTTTAATAATGTTTTAAATTTTGTTAACAGGTTCATCGCTATGGCTGATAAAGCTCTCAGGCTGTGAGTCGCTTTGCGATTTCGGCTTCAGGTTAGTAAAACACAATTCAAGCAGGTTTTACCGCGGCAGTCCAAACTTTGCTGTCCTTTAGTATTACTAAAATAACAACAGAAAAACTTTCTCCTACGGAATTCGAACCTTTAACTTCAATAAGCCCTGATAGTGATGAAAGGGGGGGAACTAAAGGGGACAGCCTATGGTATGTTATAGGTATACTCGTACGAGAGTAATTCTTCAACTTGTCCTACATGCCTACGGTCCATTTATGAGGATTGTCAGAAATTCAAAATAAACAACATTTTCATTTTGCAGCTCGCCCTACATTTTATTTATTTTTATTCTATTTATTGAACAATATCCACATTCTCTAAACTAAATTAACTTAAAAAACATGTTCTCCTTACGACCAATAATGGATTTACATTTTATTAGTGTGGAACTTTATTGACGTTTGGTGCAGTCAGTAACACAAGTTATAGATATTGTTTTTTCGAGAATTTATAGTTTTTACATCAGTTAAGCTCAAAGATTTAACTAATATTTGCTGTGGATTCTGTGTAACATCATTTCTTAAGAATTTGCTCGTATATTATTTTGTATATAAATACATATAGTATTCTGCAGACAAAATTTATGTTATAAACACAATGTCATCTATGTTAATAGGTTCCAAAATTATGTTTCCAGATGTAAAAGTTTTTTAAATCTGAGTTTATATAAGACAAACCGGAAAGCGTTTTATCGAATTTAGCGAATATCCATTCAACATTTTTTTTAAATTAATTTATAATTGGCAATGAAATCGATTTACATACATAAAAAATACATACGGACCTATAGAACCTCCTCTTTGAGGAAGTTGGTTAAAAAGCGATAGGTCACTCTGATTTACTCACTGACCTATAAAACTGAAATTTGGCAGATAATGGGAAGTTTATAGGTAGAATCGTCGGCTATGAACGTATTTTGCGATAGGGGTATATTAAGGTGGTCAAATGACTATCTAGTTAGTATGAAAGTCGTAAACTGCTCAATCTAGCGAAGTAAAATTTGGGAAGTAGGTATATAGTTTAAATTTATAAGTTTTTATAGTGTGAATATAATAAGTTGCCACATGTCATAAGTTGGCGTATTACCTACCGTAAACCATTACGGTTTGAACGGGATCAACCCGGCAAGGAGCGGCCGAGATTTGTAGATGTGCAGCCGAAGTGTAGTGACACCGACGAATTTTTACTGAATTCTTTTTAACTCCCAACGCAATAACGATGGTGTATGTTTGACGTGTCTGTGTGTGTATGTCTGTGGCATTGTACCTCCCGAAAGGATGAACTGATTTTGTTTTCTTTTGTTTGAAAGATGAATTAGTCGGATCTGTTTTTTTAGAAAATTTGCATATTCGCCTATCGTAATAAAGACAGTTGTCACTATTTTATAAGTAATTGTTGTATACTGGCTGGCTGGCTGTAAGACTTAGTTATCTATAAGACTTAGTTA